>JAJUBI010000004.1:1717285-2357057 GCA_022419385.1 Paraconiothyrium sp. Pb-2020 | reverse complement strand
ATGCTTCACGGTACTCATTATCTGGCCCGCTCCAGCGATAACTTCACAGATGGAAAGACCTGGGGTCCATGGTTGTGGTGAGTCGTTCTATACATAACGTATCTTGGTCCTTGAACGTACGCTTACCATGCAATCGTGCAGGTATCTCAACGATGGTAACAAGGCCGATGCCGACAAACGGTGGAAGCAGGAAGATAAAGCATGGCCTTATGAGTGGTTCAAGGATACGGCATATCAGACTCGCGGTTCGGTATCTGGAAAGCTCGTGCTCAGCGATGGTCGACCAGCCTCCGGAGCTACAGTATTCCTCGGAGACAGCAACTCGGCGCTCAGCACTGCTGACCAGGGCAAGGACTACTACTACACCGCTTATGCCGACAAGCAAGGTCGCTTCACCATCGACGATGTACGAATTGGCACTTACGGTTTGTATGCTTGGGGCAACGGTGGAAGTATCGCAGATGTGACGACTTCGTTCGTGCAGAACGATGTCGTGGTTTCCAAGCACAAGAAGACAGATCTGAAATCTCTCAAGTGGGTTGTTACCGACAAGAGCAAGCGTATCTTTCAAATTGGGTAAGTTGTAAACCTCAAAGAATTCTTCAAACTCTGATACACATTAGTGACTTCGATCGCACTTCACGAGGATTTGCTCTCAGCGGCCCTACTCCATTCGAGCATGGCCGCATCGCCAAAACCCCCGGCAACCTCACATACACTGTTGATAAATCCCACTCAAGTGATTGGTACTTTGGGCAGTCCAACCTCGGCACCTGGTCCATCAACTTCAATTTGACGAGCGTCCCCGAGTCTGCTACAGGTGCGAAACTGTACACCTCGCTCGCCGGATTTTCTAGCGGCACGAAATCGAACATCTTGGTCAACAATGAGAAGATCGGAAATATCTCGTCTAATGCTGTGCTGCTGGTAAGCAGCCAGGACACCTACCGGGGGGCGACTCAGGCTGGAGAATGGAGAAACCTTCAATGGGACGTAAAGAAGGAGCTGCTGAAGTCTGGTAACAACAAGGTGGATATTACAGTCACCGAGAGTACGCAATGGCGAGGTTGGCTCTGGGACAGTGTGGTACTCGAATGGGTATAAATGTAGATAAATTATGCAAGCTTGTCATTGTCACCTCAGTAAGACGCAATATCGTGAGGCTCGCCAAACGACTCTTGTACCTGCATCCGCGTTCGGCCAGTTGCCCAATGTTCTGTCGCGCTTGCGACATTATGTTGTCTTATCAAACCATGGCGGATTTGTGTTTGAGGCGGATACGTTGCTATCAGCCATGGGCAGTAAATTGCGTTTTATCATGTAGTCAACGTCACACGGATTGTATTCCATGTAGAATGACATGTTTTAAACATTACTATATACCCATGCTTCCTGCCCATCACCCACAATCACGCTCCTCAGTTCATCAAACCATGATCGCATGTACCTCGACTCGTACAATCTACAAGGCCAAGGCAGCCAGGCCCAAGAGACCAGCGACAGCGGGTACCTTCATGCCGGAGGCTGCGCCAGTGAAGTATGGTGGAGGGACGACGGAGTACGAGCCAGTAGCCGAGGGAGCGACTGGCGGCACACCAGTGCCAACAGGGCCGGTCGGGTAGGGAGCAACGGCAGAGCTGGAAGTCTTGGTAACGGTGACAGTGACGACAACACAAGACTCCTCAGTGGGGGCGGAAGGGAAGGCGTAGCCGGTGCTCGAGATGACGATATCGGTGAGAGAAGGCGTAGCCGGGACTGTTAAGGAGGTCAGTAATCGATACTCGTCGGTTGCGTGATACCAGTGGCATAGGATGACAGACCAGAGGTTTGAATAGTAGGAGCAACGCTGCTGCTAGCCTCGGTTTCAGAAGGCTCGGGAGCCGCAGAGGTAGGAGCAGGGGCTGCAGAGCTCGATGCACCTGGCGCGGGAACGTTGATGGGGAATCCGGCGGCGGCGCAAATACCCTCAAGCACAGTGATGACCTTCTCCTGGTCGGCAGTGCTGGTGCATGCTGACTGCACACACGGTGTGATGGCAGGAGTCAGCTGATCCGCCTTGGTGCAGGAGCACTCAAAGTCAGTGGCTGAGCATCCAATGCCAGAGACACCGGTAACCACGCAAGACAGAGAGCATGACGGAAGGTCCGCAATGCTCTGAGCGGTAGTGAAGGCTGCAAGGGCAGCAATGGTGAAAGTGTACTTCATGTTGACTAGAAAGACTGTAGATGGTCGGCACTTGGAAAGAGTGGATACAGACAAGAATGACTGTGATAAGAGTACGCTGGTGGATGGCGAAGAAAACACGAAAGATTGCGATTCTACACTGGAGTGTTTATACTTTCTGCGCCTGCATGCAATTAAGCGGCAGCTCAGGCTCCCTCTATGATTGCCAGCACGAGGGCAAGGCTGCTCGGAAATTAAACGCCAATTGCTCGAATGTTTGGCTACTCAATAATGCAACCGAGCCGTGTTGAGAAGGGTCGGTGGCGTGGTACAGGATTGCCGCCAATCAAGAGGATCAAGTCTCGACCTCTTGACATAATGTTTTTGCATCTCACTAGCAATTTCGGGGAGAACGTTGTCTGTGCGTTAACGTCGTGTAGTGTTGTAGACCAGGGCCGTGATTAAGGTACCTGCAGGATTGGCCAGTTGTAAAATGAGCCATTGTCACACGAGGAGGATCGTCTAGAGACCTTGCCAGAGGTGGGAGGCGCATAGCCTGGGATCGCGTTTCGAAGGTGAAAGACCACACATAAGACTTGGAGATGACTTTTACGGCGGCGTGTAGATCCTCGAATTGTAGCAGATCATCGTCCAAAGGCACACTACGTTCAAAGGAATTATACAGCACTCGAACCGTGCCACAATGTGATAAAGCTGCAGATGGTCCAGCCTCGCCGACGTTGCACGAACAGGCGGTCGGTGGGCGGCACGAGAAAGGGGTTCATGCATGCCCTTAGCCAAACTTGACTAGCGCAATATGGAGAAACCTTGCTCTTCTCCACAAACTGAGCTTCGCTGCCGATCCATCGTGCGAGACATCCTGATGCGCTTAGGCTGTCCAGTATGCTCTTGCCCTGAAGAAGGGTGTCATGGGTCGTATTGTCATTTGCGCGCCTGGGCACGGCGCCGATGTTTCGAGCAAAACATGTCAACGCGAATCTCCTCGGTACGCAGAGCGTGTTCAACAGCATGTGTCCAGTCGCGTGTGTTCAGCCCCAGACCTATCCTAGAAGTTAGATTTGCCGCCTCGAAATTTTCGGTCACCTCCAGGCAGTGCATATGAGAAGACCGACTGAATAGTGAGCACAGCACACGGGGAAGGGTTTCACGGACGTGCAGCGTTTCGCACCAAAGGTAGCGATCTACCTCAAGATGATCCACAAACTCCCTTCGGAGCGAAATGTTCTATTTAGATGGTGTTCACGCCGAGGGTAGCTCCAGTGTTCATCGATCAATTTCACGCGCCTTCTATTTGCGTCACATCTACCGAGCTGCAGCGCGGAAATCCTTGGAAACACGGCCAACCTATCAGGTTTCCATTATAGTGTCTACTTGTTCCGTGGAGCCATTCACAGATACCAAGAGAGTTGTAAGAAAGAATACTAGCAGGAGAATGGAACGGTGAGAGATTGCTTCATGCTACTTGATGGGCAATACACGCTTTGACACTCGGAACATACTGCAAATGATGCGTTCCTAATGAAGTGAGGGGCCGTTGAAGCAGAATGAGATTTGTACCAGCTCATGGAACATTATTTCACTCGGTATATGCGTCCTCTCACTAACAGTGGTATAATTGTATAAGGAAGAATCGGCGTAAAACAAGTCAGTAGGCTATGCATGAAGCCCAGCAAACCCAGAAACGATTAGCCTTGCGACAACGTTCGAACAGACCCCGAACGCGAGACGTCTAAGATCATTCTTAGGATGTAGGTGGGTACACCTGTGACAATCCAGACAGCACAACAGTGGTAATGCCAGCGAAGGCATGACCGGTTTCGACTTCGATGAATGCGCCGACTTCTTCGAGGAGATGAGTGGTTTTGCATTGATGCAACATCGTCTGACAAATGGTAATTCGCCAGAAGCTTGGAATACGGGGACCGGTACTGTGACGGTATAAAAGTCGGTTCATCCGTGCCGAGCTTGGGAGAGACCGATGTCTCCGCTAAGACCTAGATCTCTGATAATCATAAGACTTCTCTGAAGAGGTTCTTCTTCGCGTTGTTCGATTGCTGGATGTCTTGGTTGAGAAATCTGATGCAAGTCAAGGTTGAAATCCTGCTTCCCGTTTTCCATGTCTTAATGTGTAATTATACAACTGTTTCACTGTGCAAGATCAGGAGGGTGCAGACCTTGTCATCGCGCATTGCCCATTCTTCATGCTGCCCATGAAAATAATCGAGTACTACAGCACGCAAATATCATGAATCTTGGGCCACACCTGATGTCGGTTCCGCGCTTCAATAAAAACAAAGAGAAACCACTTCAGATGGCACATTAGACAGTAGGAAAGCTAGCTCAAAATGTTTTGTAATCTTTAACGAAACAGGGACGTCATGGCGACGATGCGAAAGTACAAACAAAAACAAAAACGATGCCCACACCCCGAATCGAACGAGGGATCTTCGCATTTGCATATTGTATACGAGTGCGACGCTGTACCACTAAGCCATGCTATGGAGTGTTAGTAAGGCTCATATCGAGAGCTAAGTGGCGAAACTTACCGGGCGGTGAATGTGGCAAAATTTTGAGCGTAATCATATATATACGCAGCTAGCCATGTAATGTGACTTAAAGAGGCGCTACCTAAGTCCTAAATCAACAGTGGAAGCTTACATGGCGTCTTTGGCCACTTGGAAATTGTGTGGTGTCTGTGTAGCGAGGATGAGTCACGCTGGATTGACGGTTGAGGTCCTCTCTAGTGGAGGCGAACTCTGCCCCTTCTCAAGCTATCCTGCATGCGGGAGTTACGTCGACTCTTGCGAATGTTACACTCTAGAAGCAATTCGATGCAATACAATCGTGTGAAGATTACCACACATTTTTCCAAACCCATGAACTCGGATAAGATTCTTTCAAGCTGAAACCGCGAGATTGAGCGATTGAGCGTTATCGATAATCATTAGTATGCCCCACCCACGTCACGACTGCCCCTCAACGCGCCGCGCTTGCGACTTTCAGCCAAACCACCAACAACCAGCAACTTTTGGCATGCGTTCATAGCGCGCCTTAAACATTCTACATTGCCGACCTAAGTGTCTGAGTACCCTGTGTTACCATAGGCTACCCAATATCCGCGCCGGCTTTGTTCCAACCTACCTCCAGAATGAAGCTCCTCCGTCAACAAATCGACGCCAAAACTGGCGCAGGCACCGCAACGCTTCTCCCTGAAGAACCAGAAGACATGTGGCACGCCTACAATCTGATCCAACCGACTGACCAAATCCGCGCCAAAGCCATCCGACGCATCTCTAAAGAAATGGGCGCCGGCGCCGTAACCTCCCAGCGCATCGCGCTCGACCTCACCATCGCCGTCACATCAACCGACTTCGACCTCGCAAGCAACGAGCTCCATGTCGCCGGGCGCGTCGTCTCCGAGAACGAGCACGTCAAGATGGGGAGCCACCACACGCTGGACCTGGAACTGAATCGCAAATTTACACTTGAGAAGGTGGACGGGTGGGATAGTGTGGCGGTGGGGATGCTGACCGAGGCGTGCAATACGGGGAGTAGGGCCGAGATGTGGGCGGTGGTGATGGGCGAGGGGATTGCCAATATTTGCTTGATTACTGAGCACCAGACTATACTGCGCAACCGCGTTGAGGTGTCAGTGCCGAGGAAAGGGAAGGGACACATGGAGCAGCATAACAAAGGGCTAGAAAAGTTTCACAACATGCTATTGAGCACCCTGCAGAGGGATATGGAGAGTGCGAAGAGGGATGCGCAGACAGAGAAGACGGCGCCGCTGTTGCTTGCGAGCGCAGGGTTCTACGCGCAGGCTTTTCTGCAGTTTATTAAGGACTATGCGGTACGGACAGGGAATAAGTTCCTCCAGGGACTTATGCAGAGCATTGTCGTTGCGCATTCAGCTGGCGAACACGTTCACAACCTTGCGGAGGTACTAGCATCGCCAGCCTGCACGGCGAAGCTCTCCGATGCCAAATTTACCCGAGAAACCGCACTCATGGACACTTTCATGAAACACATGCGACTAGAGGACGGGCGCGCCGCGTATGGCCCACGAGAAATCGAACGGGCGGTGGAAAGTGGAGCAGTCGGCAGAGGAGGTGGTGTGCTTCTGATTTCGAATACCCTTTTCCGATCACACAATCTCGTCGAGCGAAAACGTTGGGTTGCACTTGTGGATCGAGAGAAAGACATTGAAGGTGGTGAGGTGAGGGTGTTGAGTAGTTTGCACGAGAGTGGGAAGAGATTAGAGGCCCTGGGGAGCATTGCCGCCATCCTGACGTACCCACTAGAAGAGATCGACGACGAGGAAGACGAGGAAGAGGTCAACGGAGTCCATGCGAACGATGACGAAATGATAATATAGCATTGTAGTTGTGAGCTATTCCAACCCAATGATACCCAAACCATGCCCATGAAAAGGCCCCCTAACGCCCATATCCAAAGAGGGGTATCTGAAATCGTACAGTGGCTATTGTACCGCAATGGGCGGTGATCCAAAAGCAAGATCGTCATCGTCATCGTCAATCTCATCAAAGAAGGAAACGGCCTCCTGCGTGGACAGCCCAAACTGACTAAATGATGGCCTGGAGATCTCCTGAGGCTTGCTTGTACGTCGTTTCGCTCCCATATCTCTCCCAGCTTTTGTGATTGCCGTATTGGAGCCCGTTGTTGTCATGGCCGACTGCATTCGTAGCTTTTTAAAGAGGTGAGCACTGCCACGCCTACCCGTTGCAGCTAAGGCTTTGGTCGTTGGTGCAGCGCTTTCTGTAGCTTTCGCCGAATCCTCGGAATATTTCCGCTTAAGCGTTGACTGTTTGTCTAGCTTAAGAACAGGGGCAGCAGTTTCTTCGGGCGGTGCAGTAGCTAACTTTGGCAACTTACTGGGCTGTGGCCATGCACTAGGAGGGATTCCCGGCAGAGGTGGCGGATTTACGGACTGCCTCGATTGTTCATCTCGGTCTTTGAGCTCGTCCTGAGACAAAATTGGGAAGTCCTCCAGATCTTCCAACGAGAAGTCAAAATCTTGAGTCGAGAGAGGAGGCAAAGAGTTTGTCACCATAGCCGCATGGACTACCGGGGTTTTTGGGTCTGAGAAGGTTTGGAGTGTTGCCTTACAAGGTCGTGATGGTCCATATGATAGGTCGCGGGCAATCTGTGTTGCACTATCGAGAAAGTCTTCCCAACAGTCAAGATTCGGCGTAGGTGGAGATAGTATGGGTTTTGAATTTGGTGCATGCTCCGACTTGGAGGCTGGCAAGCCTGGGAGCTTGAAGCTTGGGTTACGATTGGTCTGCGCAATGGCTCTCGGCGGCGGGACCATCCGCTTTGATGAGTAATTCGAGGGCTGTGATGTGTGGCTGGATGGCATTGGCTTCTTGAAACCGGACAGTGATGTCTGTCGACTGTGTGTTGGCGCAATGAAGTCTTTTGATACTTGTATTGGAAACTGGATGCGCTGGAACGGGAACATATCCTCATTCCGGTGCTTGGCAGTGAATGAGATCTTGGTCAGAATGGTTTTGGTCCCTTCAAGCTGTCCGTCCAACACCAAGCATTCCAGCCTATCTTGCTCTACTCGCAGTATTTGTAGATGCTGGCTTCTTGATAGTTGGCTACTAGTATTGAGGTCTCGAAAGACTGTTACCACACACCCTACCTTGACGCGAAGCCGATGAGGTGGCAACCCAGGTGGATTCAGCTTGTGCAGCAGTGCAGGCGAGGGATTCCACGCAGTTGCATCGATCGAGCAGTCTAGAGATAGGAGCTCAATCAATGGGACCGGCAATTTGTCCAAGATTGAATCGATTATCTTATTAATCGGTCCATGTATGCGGACAAATTCGATATCCTCCTTCGACGACTGCAACATGTTCGGCGAGTGTCTGACAGGTGCGGAAGAAGCGACCTGTGGCGGCTGCGGAGCTTCGGTAGTCTCTTCTACCGGGTCTGACATGACTTGGTCATGTATTTCGAGGAGAGAATCATCATCTAGATCATCATCCAAGAATTGGTCTCCAACTCGAGCACTTGGCTCGGGTAAGTCGAACGTATCGTCGGCATCGTCGTCCCAAGGCTCTCTTGCAGCCTCTTCAACCGCAGCCTCCAACTGTTTCGCGACCTCCAGCTCCTTTTCTTTCCGGTCCTGATCGCTCTTCCTCTTGTATCCCAGAAACGCTTCCATACCCTTCTTTAACTGTGCCTGGGTATGGCTGTATCCGATCAGTTGTGTCGCCAGGCCAACGCCAGTCATCCTCCTCAGCGTCGCCTCTTTTCTTTCCTTCTCCTCACGCTTCTTCTTATTCGCCTTGCCGCGCTCTTCTCGCTCTCGAATTCCTAGGGCTCGTTTTTCTAGATCAGCAGCGCGTTGCAGCTGTCGTTGCTGTCGCTCGGTTGTGAAGCCGGGCCCATTCTGCTTGTAAAGCTTCTTGACCTCGGTGGAGGTTTGAGCGACGCGGGTTGGGCGGGTTGTTGTCATGACGAGCGCATAGTTGGGCGGGGTCTGTGTCGATGCATGGTGCGCCACGTTGATGTTGTGACACGCTAAACCCAGGCCGTGGAAGCTTGGCAAACGCGCGCTCACGTGAATTTTCACGGACCTCGGGACATAGGCAGTGGAACTTGAAGCGACCTCATCGATGGTTCCTGCGCTGGTTCGAGCAGTCTAGATGGTCATTGGTCACTCGTGGGGCGTCTTATTGCCAACGTCCATTACATTTGTGCGGACCCCCTGCTGGTGTGAACACATACCTACCCAGGTAAGGTACCTAACTCCTGAGAAAATCCAGCATGACAATTGTGGTTGACACCATACTACCGACTGATCTCTCATAATCCCTATTTACCTACTCACTAATTCTATAAACTGTACCCGTCATGGAAACTCGACTTCGCAATCCACAACGACAGCGACTTTCTCTATGGCTTGACTCGCATCGCCACTTAGACGCGGCCATCGTGACTCGCGTAGATCTTGCCCATTCTTTACCCAATCTTCTCCGCTGCCGAGCATCCGCGGCAAAGCACATCCAGCCACAGCAAACCACGCCAACGCTATTTGCGAACGTCCGGAGTCGCTTCGTCCCCGCTACTATGCGGAGACCCCGCGTAAGTACTGGGAGCCCGGAACTGGATCTATAGCTTCCGCTCGTGAGCCCCGCCATGGTGACAATCAGAAGGTCTGGAAGAGCTACAGTTGTATATTCCTGTCGCGCAAACTGTTTCACCTTTAATTAGAATCTCTGAGCAAATTCGCGTCCTCAATTAGAGTGATTTTTCTGTATCTAAGAGATCTAATCTACGGTATGCCGTTTTCTCTGAAAGGTGTTGCCTACATCACAGGCGCAGGCTCTGGTAAGTAAACACGCCATAACCCTTGTAAAGTGTTCCCCAGAGCACAGCAAGAGTTTTACTAAAGAACACAGGAATCGGACAACATGCCGCCTATGCAATGGCTCGACAAGGCGTCCGCTCCTTCGCTCTCATCGACCGTAATCCCGTCACACAAACAGTCCAGCACTTGAAGAAGCTCTACCCAGATATCAAAACCGTGGAAATCGAGATGGACGTCGCAGATGAAGCCGCGGTAAACCACAGCATCGAGATGACGGTTAAAGAGTTCGGACGCTTAGACTACGCCCTCAACAATGCAGGGATCGGCGGCGCGCTCAAAACGACCGATCAAATCGACAAAGAAGACTTTGAACGCGTCATGAGCATCAACACAACGGGCGTATGGCTATGTCAGCGTGCGCAAATCAGACAGATGTTGAAGCAGGAGAAGTGGAGCGACTCGTATAGGGCGTATCGCGGGTCGATTGTGAATACTGCGTCGATGTACGGCAAGGTTGGGCCGACGCTGAATGTTCCTGCAACAGCATACGCCACGAGCAAGCATGCGGTGGTGGGCTTGACCAAGGCAGATGCGATTGCGATGGCGCCCAGGGGGATCAAGATCAATGCTATATGTCCAGGTTACGTCTTGACGCCTCTAGTCGGGAGCACTATGGATAAAGGTAGCGTGATGGATGATGAGAGGGTGAAGGTGCCAGTACAAAGATTCGCTTCAATGGAGGAAATAGGCGATGTCATTGCATTCTTGCATTCGGACGCAAGTAGCTACGTTGTTGGATCTGCCCTTGTAGCCGATGGTGGTTTTACTTGTCAGTAGAACTCACAATCACTCTCCAAGTCAACATCACCCAAAATCAATGTCGTCCGTCGTCCGTCGTACGTATGCAACATATCACTTCATGACCCTGAGGACTGCATGTAGATATCCTACTAGGCATGCGGGGCAGCGTGGCCTCGGTGCATCACATTTGTGGACCTCCCAACCCAAGGAAACCCCAGCATCCGCATCCGAGCCATGAACTGCACCACATCCCACGCCCCAAAAATGCATCATCGGTGTGTCTCGATGTGCTGGATGCGCGAGTCGTAGCACCTGAGGACCCAAACGCTACTCGTTAGTCTCCACCTCCCCGTCGCCAAAACATTTCCGACCCGGCACGAGTAATACCCACCAGCGCTGGCGGGCCTCGCCGAATCATATTGGCCTTCCCCAGATCCACGCCGGGCCTGTGTCCGGCCATTCTACTCGCAATGACTCGACTACAGGTTACAGAGCGGAGCAAATGACTCCACAGCTGTGCCGCGGTGCGTTTGCTATAAAGAAAGTACATTGGACTCGCGCAATTTTGCATTCAATCCTCGTCCTCTTGAGTTTTGTTTCTGATTTTCCGGCTGCTTGATACCCTGACACCATGGCGGACTTTTTGGTACCTTCTACCGCGAGCCCCGAGACTGATGCTCAGCATCGCCGACGGGGACCCATCCATGCACAGCGCCATGTCCGCGTCGTGTGCATCGGGGCCGGGGCATCAGGCCTTCTCATGGCGTACAAGCTGCAGCGACACTTCTCAAACTTCTCCCTCACCGTGTACGAGAAGAACGCAGAGGTTTCGGGGACGTGGTTCGAGAACAGATATCCTGGGTACGTATTGGCTGCTTCGCTTGCAGTGATGAGAATCTGGGGTGACCGCCTCGGCTCTTCCCCGCCCGCGCCTTATCTCGCGCCCGCTTTGGGGAAAAAAGGCTAATTGAACGTTTTGGCAGCTGCGCATGTGATGTACCGTCGCACAACTACACATGGTCGTTCGAGCCGAAATTGGACTGGAGTGCGGTGTATGCTAGTTCCAAGGAGATCTTCGCGTACTTCAATGATTTCGCGAGAAAGTACGGACTGCACAAATATGTCAAGACAAGACACCAGGTTGCTGGCGCGACTTGGAACAAGCAGAAGGGCGGCTACGATGTGCAGATCAAGGATCTGGAAAGCGGACAGATCATTGATGACCATTGCGACATTCTGGTGAACGCTTCCGGTATCTTGAACAATTGGGCATGGCCTGCCATACCTGGCATCGACAAATACAAGGGCGTGCTCTTACACACCGCAAACTGGGACGAGAAAATTGACCTTCAAGGGCGTCATGTCGGCCTCATTGGCAACGGGTACTTCGTCCTCATTCCACATATTTAACTTCCACTAATACGCTCCAGCTCCTCCGGCATCCAAGTCCTGCCGACAATCCAACCCCACGTTAAGAAAGTTACAACCTTCATCCGCGAGCCCACATGGGTGTCCCCCGTCCAAGGGCTGGAACAACACGTCTTCAGCGCACAAGAACGCACCGACTTCGCCACCAAGCCCGGCGTCCTCAACACCTACCGCAAAGACGTCGAGCGCGGCCTCAACGGCCAATTTGGCATCTTCCTCAAGGACACCACTACCAACAACGACACGGAAACCTACTTCCGCCAGCAAATGACTGAGAAGCTAAAGAACCCTTATCTGGAAGAGAGACTGATTCCAAATTGGCACGTTGGGTGTAGGAGATTGACGCCCGGCGTGGGGTACCTCGAAGCTCTTGGAAAAGAAAACGTCGAGGTTGTCTACGGCGAGATCAACGAAATCACAGAGCGCGGGTGCCGCTGCGACAACGGGCAGGAATACCCCGTTGACGTTTTGATTTGCGCGACAGGCTTCAACACCTCTTTCAAGCCTCGGTTCCCCGTCGTCAACGCGTCCGGTACCAACCTCCAGGACGCCTGGGCGCAAGAAGCAACGTCCTACTTCGGCATCGCGGCCGCAGACTTCCCCAACTATCTCATTTTCCTAGGCCCGAACTGCCCCATCGGCAACGGACCCGTCTTGTCAGCGATAGAGTGCCAGGCGGACTACATGTGCAAGCTGATCGACCGCTTCCAGACGCACAACATCTCCACCTTTGCCCCCAAAGCCGAAGCCGTAGCAGACTTCATCGCTTTCAAAGACGACTTCATGAAGAAGACCGTGTGGCAAGACCCGTGCCGGTCGTGGTACAAGGGCCGTCCCGACGGCCCCATCACCGCGCTCTGGCCCGGCTCTACTTTACACTACATAGAAGCCATGATGGAAGTCCGCCACGATGACTGGGACGTCAAGTACAGCGGTAACCGCTTCGCTTGGATGGGCAACGGGTATTCACAGACGGAACTGGATCCCACGGCCGACTGGGCCTTCTACATTCGCGATCACGACGATGATGAGCCGCTGAGTCGGGGGAGGAAGCTCCAGCTTATCAACAAGAGTGGGACGGTGCAGGCGGCCCATGCGGTCAGCTTTACGGGTAGGGACACGAACGCGCCGCCGAAATTGTGAGGGAATGGTGCTTGGAACGTCTGATTTACAAGAAAGGCATCGGGTCAGCCGGACACTGAGCTCAGGCAGTATGATAGCGTTTGATGATGTAAATATTCTTTTAGCCTGCCTGGCTTAGCGATGTTCGAGGTTATTACTTGTCAATTGTCTTACTAGTCTCGTCGCTTGTCTGAACTTCCTTCTAGTCGTCATCACTGCCTTCTCACACATTTTCAACGCTCACATACAATCGAGCATCTTTCTCGACCACAACGTGACATCATATTGCATCGGATAACGAAAATCTATAAGTAACGCAACGTAGGTACGCGCTAAATGCATCAAATCGCTTCGAGAAGATTTCCAGATCAAAACGAAAGCTGAGACTGGTATCATCAAGGAACGCGCCAAACGCAAAGCTCACCCTAATAGACAGCGTGGCCGCCCCATCTCGTATCGTCTCATTCGCCTTTTCCTATCGCTCTTGACGCCAGTTCTATGTCGTGTTTCGTACATTCGAAGAACATGTTCGGTCATATACAGTACTCAAATCCGTTCTCGAGCCCCGACCTTAGCTCGAAGTGTCTCATTACACCTGATCTGATCTTTCCTCGTCACCGCTTCGCTGTTCTCCACTTGCCATCGGCGACAATTTCAAAGATAACCTTCCTCCCTCTGCTTCTGATGCTTTCGGGACCACCTGCGTCAATCCATCTTTGCAGATTCTTGCATTGGCTGACATCGAAGAGTTCTAGGTCTCTGCATCCTTCAACGACCGCTTCTACGCCGGTACCGGTGACGCGGACGCAGCCACGTACAGAAAGATGGCGTAGTTCGAGAAGATGTAACGAGATACATCGGAGAGATGTGTCGGATACGGCGGAGCCGCAGAATGCGAGGTTGAGGTGGGTGAGCATTGGAAGCCCAAGGGCGAGGACTTCGGTGGCGGTATCAGATAGGGCACAGCAGAAGGACTACTATGGATTAGCACGCGTGATCTCAAGGCGTTGTGAGCGGGGAGGCTTGGGCGTGACATGCGCTGAGTTATCACAGGACGCATGTTACACGCGGGAATCGCCATACGTATGGTGGTCCGAGTCTACGCAGAAAGCCCCGTACGTGCAACAGCTTTCACCTAGGCGGGTAGTATAAGAGAGAATACTTACCAAGTCCAATTCCCTTAAGCCCTTCGCCGCGTTGGTCAGATAAACAATCGCATTATCAGTCAAATACGTGCAATCCGCCAGACACAACTTCGTCAATCGGGGGAATGAATACACGCTCCAGTGTTGGAAGCCAATGTCGGTAATGGTTGTACATCTTGTGAGGTCGATTTGTTCGATTCGGGGCGCTGCATGCACTGCGATGTGAGCCATAGATCGATCCGTGATATGCTTACAATAGCTCAGCGTCAAACGCCGCAGTTTGGGGCATCCTACAACCGTGCCAGGAGGTAGTGGTTGCGGCATAACCTGCCCGTTTGCACCTTTCTGACCGAAGGACCGTCGGTGAGCCATTTGCGCTTGCTGCGCCTGTGCCATTGCCATCGCGGGTGTTATTTCAGGGACGACCCATCCTATCACGCGAGCCAGCAGGTTGTCGCCCACTTTTCGGCAATTGCTCAGGTCAACTTCTTCGAGCTCTTTTGCTTTTTGTACCATGTCAAGCACGGCAGGGCCTGTTATATCCCATACGCTCTTCATGCGCCATATCTTCACGTTGGGTGCGCAAGTTGACCCTAACGCAGCGAATCCCTCATCGGTTACATGGAAGCAATTGCTTATGTCAACGAGGGTGGGCCGGTTGCCCACGAATGGGCAAATGATATCCTGCAGCGTGCGATCCGTGACACGACGATTATATTTCTTTAGGTCCAGAGTATGGAGAATATCCGGAGAGGTATGTATAAGCTGTTTCCAGTGGGTTGTTACAAGCCGTAAGCGCATAAGCTCACAGAGGTCCAGATGTTTGAAGATGCCGATGACGATGGAATCAGGCAAAAGCCCTTTGTTGAATCTACTTGGCCGCCGTGTCATCACTCTGGGTCTTTTGATCTCGAACGTCGTTTCTGGTGGTGTCGTCGAATGCTTGAAAAATGGCGAGGGCGAGAGCGGAGTAGAGCTCGGAGAGGGTGATTTGGGGATGATAATGGATGAGCCCGTGGGTGAGTCGGGTGGCGGCGGAGCGAGCGAGCCTCTTCGTGACCGAGACCGTACGTTGTCCAGATCTACGTTGAGAAAAGGATCCGGATCAAAAGGCTCCATCATTTTCTCTTCTCTTCTGGATGGTGTTATTGGACTATCAATCGTAGTCGGCAGGTCTTCGAAAGTGACAGTGGGAACGCTTCCCTTCCGTGGCGTACGCGGTGCTTTGAGAGTGTCTATGATCAAGGAATCAATTTTTGGTGTGGCTTCTGTAGAATCGGACATGTGCGTGTCAGTATCTTTGGCGGCTTTGAGCCGTTCATTTGCGACCTGCTCTACCTGGCGACGCAAGTCCGCGCCACACATGTCCCACAGCTGATTGAGCACGTCGCCACTGATCATCAGACACTCTACAGACGATACTGAGCGAACACTCGCAGTGCGAAGAGGTGCTAGAGATAGACTGGTAACCTCTCCAAAATACTGCCCTGGTCTCAAGCGGGCTTTAACAGACTGGACGCTGTGCTCGCCAGCGGCAATGGATTTTCTTCGACTATGCATGGTGGATTGTCCGTTTTCTAAAGGTGGTTGCGTGTTGACTACTTCGACCTCGCCTTTGACGATAAAAAAGACATCGCGTCCTTGTGTGCCCTGCTTGATGATATCGGTAAAGGGAGGATAATGACAAGGCTGTGCATTGAGACCAATGAAGTGCAATATTTCGGATGGTAAGCTCGAGAACAGGGGCAGTTCTTTGAGCAGCAGTCTCACTGGAAGACTGCCATTGCCGAAAACGCTCATTGCTGCGACATCTGCGAGACCTGGGCTCGGAGATTTCCGCTTCTTGTATTGGCTTATAACCTCTCCGTCTTGCATAGAGCCCCGCTCGGTCATGACTACGTCGCCATCGACGCGATCTATAGTGCGCTTGATAGGTCGCGACACAAGTCCCATGGTGGGCTTCCTGCCGACTTCCTTCTTTTTGCGCTCCAGAATCGCCAAGCGCTCCTTGGCCTCGTCCATGATGGCATGTTCTACTTCGGGGAACTTGGGTAGCTCCTTCTCTAGTGCCTCCTTGTTCAGGCGTACCACTAGCGACCGCATGTTGGCGATAATGGTGGCAGTGCGAGGAATGTTCATCAGGATGCCAATTTCTCCAAAAAAGGCACCCGGCTTCAATTCTGCATATGTACTCTCTCCATCGCGCGAAGTGACGCGTACAGACCCGCGCACCAGCCAGTACATAGCCTTGCCCTGCTCGCCCTCTGTGAGTATGGTATCGTGTGCCTGGTATAGCTGGGGCTTGAGGTGCATGCCCACAGCGGCGAGGAAGGTGTCGGGTGCAGAGAGAAACAGCGGAAAGGAGCGCAATCTGTCCAGCAGATCCAGCGGCAGCCCCTGGATGGTGGATGCGGTGAGGGGCGAGGGACGGATGGGCCTGGTGGGGTTTGTATCGGATTCGTAGGCGCGCACCATGGCGAAGGGATCTGGCACCATGACGCCGCCGTTGGCCCTGCCACCCGCGGGCCCTCCCGGCCTGTATCTGCGCATCGTGTGTCGAGTTGCGACGCGTGGCGGGCGGTCGGGTTTGGTGGACGTAGATCAGAGGGGTAGCGGTGACGCTCAATGGACCTGCCGGTGTGAAGCGAGACGAAAGGAACGAGGCTCTGCGGGATGTCTGCGTGGTTCAGCGGCGACTCATAGCGGTGCGTGCGAGCTGGCGGTCCTAGGCGAGGGCATGCGTGTGCGTGTGCGTGGAGGAGCGGGCGCGGGCGTCAGCGATCACTGGCGTACGCGATGCTCGGACGTGGGCGACGGCGAGAGCGAAGGTGGCGGGCAGGCCTTGGGCTTTGCGTGGGAGTGGTAGCGTGGTGTAGACAAACACGAGCAAGCTCTCGATGGGCGCCGGGAGTAATGCAGTGCAGCGTGCTGGGTACTGGGTCTCTGCAGCTGCGCGTGGAGCTCCAAGCTGGCGTGGGCGGGCACCACCTCTGGGACAGCGGATGGGAAATGTGGGTCGCCGCTTCCACCATGCTTCGAGAAGGAAAGTGTCCCTGCTGAAACCGCTTGTCTACAGCCCGCCGCGTCTGTGCTGTTCCGCCAGCAATTGCTTTTCACAACGTCTTGCGCCCTTCACGAGACAGCGTCGTCCTCTCGACTCGTCCACAGCACCTTGGTCTATTCGGCGTGGTGCCGCCGGCTATCATTACATGAGATTGCTGTCAAAGGGACGCATTGAGACCCCTGCCGTCGCAACCCTCTCGCTTCTGTCCAGTGCCGCACGGAGAATTTGCGTCTCACGCCTGCCGCAACAGCCTCACGATGATCCCGACCAAGTCCGTCGTCAGAGAAAACATATCATCATATCGTTCGTAGATTCGTAAACGCTCCTCAGCAGGCTGTACCGACCTGCCAACGCCCGTGCAAATGCCTCGTGCAACTTAGAGCATCGAGCAAACAATACCCCTCCCAACACCCGGCCGTCTGCACAAGACCCACCGCATGACCCCGTCATGCAATCCTCAATTGGATCCGTACTCACCCGTATGCTGCCGCTAGTCCTAGTCGTCGTTGTATTCTCGGCTCAATCTTCCCTTTTCCCTCGCCTCGCCTCGTCTCGCCCGTAACCCTGGTGAGCCCGTCGTTCTTTACGCCGGTCGTACTCCTGCTCGAGCTCTCTGGCTGCGATACCGCCAAGGATGGCACCCCCTACCGTGGCGACCGTGTTGGGCACCTTCTCACCTCTCTTCACTCTGCTGCCCGTCACCCCTCCTACTAAAGCACCCATAACTACAGCCAATGCGCGGTGGTGATTCGGAGACGTCGACCGCACCCGCTTCGGCCGAGATTCGTGGCGCCGCTCGGATCTGCGAGGCGGGGTCCAAGATGAAGAACGTTGTCGGCGAGGCAGTGGTCGTTCACGTACAGCCCGTTCATCCGCGTAAGCACGGGGAGAGTATGCATAGTCTGGTGATGGAGACGGCGCTCGAGGCTGAGACGTCAGCAAACAACATCAACGCAGTTGTGTGCTACAAATGCTTACCACAAGTGCTCCTTTTTGATATCTGTTGGCATCTCTCGTGCGCACTGCCATTGGCTGGCCTGTTCCACTCGGCCCATAATACGCGCCATCTTCGACAGTCCTCCCGTACCTATCGTCGTCTCTCCGACGGCCTTCTCTTCTGCGATCAGGTGCGTAGTCTGAGTACTTACTCTTGGGCCCTCGCCCAACATCGGAATCGGAGTCAATGTCGCCTATATTGTCCGGCACTGATCTGCTCTCGTACCGCTCGTCGCGTGGCTCAGAATAGGAGCGTTGTCGCGGCAGCTGTCCTCGCGGTGTTTGATATGGAGGAGGCGGAAACCCTGTGGGATGCGGCCTTGGATATGGTATTGCAGGTACTACAGGTATGGCAGCTGGTGGTCCTCCTGGGTGGGGTAGTCCTGCGGGCGGCGGCCCTGGAGGCGGTAGAGGGACTTGCCACTGTGGATGTGGAGGGAGATATGACTGTTGAGGATCATCCCTTACTTGAGGTGAGTCTTCGCGCGGAGGAGGTTTTTCTTCCTCGGGAAGCTCCCTTTGCCGTTCTTTCTGTTGGCGACCAGCCGAAGGTCCCGTGTCTCGGTGCTTTTTGGAACGCGACGCGAAGGGCTTGTGCTTACCCACGTAGTCAACTACGGGATCGTGAAAGTGAGTCGCAAACTTATCCACACCTTCGAAGCCAAGTTCCTGCGACAGTGGTAAGTACTGCAGAAGTCTTCGTGTGCCTCATGGCCGGAAAAGGCTGCTTACAACGAGTTCTTCATAATCCGCCATGGTGGCTAATCTTTCGCCGGGCCGACCGTACTATGCCGTAGAAAGTGACTTGCGGTCGCTTTTCCGTGGTACCTGCGTGGTTTACACCCACCCTCTTTACAAAATGCGCGGTCGAGGTGATGACCCTGGTTCTGGGTTCTGGTATGACGTCGTTCTGCCCCAGCGGTCTGGGCCCTACGTGCCTGCAGTGTCGATCTCCTGCGAACGCGACAACGGAATCGAGAGTGAGGATCAGGACGAAGCAGCGGTCAAGGCGCCATAAAATGCGAAGAACTCGTATCAGTCCGTCGCATGGTCATTTCCATCACCTGGAGAAGGCGCGAACGCCATGTCGGAGGCATCAGACTCATGCACACCGTCTCAGCCAAACATCTGGCCGCGTGCCCCTCAGTACGCGTAGCATGTGTAGCTGACCGAACACGGCACGCTGACTCTGAAAGACCCATTCGTTGTTCTTACCCTATACCTGCTCAAGTGGCTATATGTCGAATTCGGATTATTCAATTTCAAGATGCGTCTTCGTCTCGGTTACCCGCAGAGAGAGATGCTCGCTTGACCATGTTCGTCGATGACAGTCGAGCGCGAGGACATCATATGCCATTCCGATTTTGTTCCAAGAACACCATATTCTACGATTCGAACACATCGTGAAGGCAGGGATGATAGACTGTTTAATTCTTCATCTTTCGTAGATGTTAACAAGTAGTCAGAAGGGACAGTCAAGCTCGTCCGCTATAGAAGCTTCGGTCCGAAACAATGATGGGGCCAGCAAAGTACAATTAGTGTCGCCATGGAGAAAGTTCTACAAGCATACGAAGTCCCAGCGGGCTCGTATTCGAGGCGACACTCGCTCCGAAGGTAGAGGGGAGCCGACGTCAAGATCCACTCCGACCACGCGAGTCACGCTACTCCTGATACAAACAACCACACTACCAATCGACTCGAAACGGCGGCGCGAAACGTCAGTACATTCGTTTGCCGATATTCGCATCGAAGCGGACACTGCTCACATGTTGGGGATATTCAACCACGCCTAATATTGGAAACCAATTAGAAACGCTAGTCCCAAGAGTTTTGTAAGAGGATCTGCGACAGAAACGATAGGCACAAAACCATGCAACAAGACCCGAGAAAGGTACTCAACATGCCTTCGCTACTATGATACCTGGACTAGTCACGATGTCGTGTGCGATGCCCATGACTGTCCAACTCGATCTTTACTCGCGAAGTAAGCTCGAAGGTTTCGGTACATCTATTTTAAGGTGAGGGTTGCGTGCAACACGTCCTGTAGGCACGGGAGAATGCGGTGGTGAGTCCGTACGCAGCGGGCGACGTTCATGCGGATCCTTTTCGTCTGTCTATAAAGCTTTCGGGACCCTCTCTCTTCTTTCCCCTCAACACATTTCCAGCCTCAATCAGCACCTAATCATCCGTCATACCCCTTATACACAGTCCTCTACATACATACATACACCACCACCAACATGTCCCATACAATCACCACTTCCATTCCCTCCGGCGTCGACGCCGGCACCGTCATCGCCACCCTCCACAATCACGAAGTCATGATCGCGTCCCTCTGCCCAGGCCTCATCTCCTACGAGCTCGTCTCCGGCGACAAGAACACTGCAGCTATTTATTCCGTCACAGACAAGAAGCCCATCGGCCAGGTAGGCCCACCTACTATCTTTCTCCTCGATAGCACTTAACCTAACAATACCAGACTACCTACAAACTCACCCTCACCAACGTCAATGATGGTATCGACTCGCTTGTTAACGCAAAGCCACCCGTCGGAACCCTTACCATTGCTGCGAAATGGCGCGTAGTCAGAGGCCAGCTTGTCGAGGAGGTGGAGATTGATGGGAACTTTATGGTGAAGAAGATGGCAAAGGGAAATGTGGAGAAGACGCATCCAGAGCAGCACACGAGATTGCTAGAGCTGGCAAAGGCGTGAAGCTTAATTCTTCGGCGACTCAGAGGGTTAAAACCACTGGCACCGTGTTACATACGCGGGATATGGAGGGCTGCAGGGATCGTGTGAGGTGACTAACGGTTGAAGTATTTGTTGTTGAACTATGCACGTGTACCATTAGCGTTGGAAGCGGTTATGAATCGTATTCCAAATATTCTGTTGACGGAAGTGGTGAAGGTTCCAAACGATGAAACCGGCCTTTAACTGTACGGGACTTCGTAGCTGAAGTCTCCTGTCGCGAAAAGGAAATCTATTCTCATGTACTGAAACGCCCTATAACGGTCACACGTGTAGCGCATATGCAAGAGTTTCGCTCTATGCGTAGACAGATACGCAGAAGTATGAAAGGACCTTTTTCCTAGCGAAGTATCATACTGATGATGAAGCACACCTCTATGCCTCATCCACAACCTCCTTCTGCACCGCAGGCTCGCTCTTCTCGCCATTATGTAATTTCCTTGCGACCTCATCCGTCAGATACTTTTCGACATTGGGTGAAAGGACAGCCGCGATGAGTAACAGTACACCGAAGGGAAGTGTGCAGAGAAAGACGGTCCTAAAAGCAAGACTGTATGCGTGTTTGACGGCCGCACCAGTAGCACTAATGATTTCCGGGGTAATGTCCGGCACAGCGGAGAAGTCGCCAGCAGTGATGCCAGCAAATAGCGCTACGAGCGAAGATTGAGGTAGTCCTGCAGAAAGGGCAGCAGGCGTCACGTACTGCGGTATGTACTTGCTCGACTCGGTCGTCAGGATAGAAGAATACATGCTCGTAGCAATTGCGGAGATGGCTGTGCGGATGGCGCCCATGACGCCTGTAACGAGACCCATATCAGCGGGATCCCAAAGGTACGCCGTAGAGCTCAACGTCAGATTCTCGATGTACCCCGCGCCTATGGTGCCGATGAGGAGGAGCGTGGTAGTGCGGGTTTCAGTGCTGGCGTTGGAAGAGGCGAGGGCCGCGACGAAAGCCACGGTGATGACGGCCGCGACGGTCATTTGTATTTTCATGCGTGGTAGGTAGCGGACACCTGTGCCTCCAAGGATTTGGCCGAGCAAAAGACCGCCGCCGACGGCGCAGGAGAGCCAGCCGGTCTTTTGGACGTCCGTGGTGAAGAGGGCGCCAATCATGGTGGGCCAAATGACGGTGTCTGGAAGCTGGTAAGTATACTTACGGGGTTATCGTCAACGAGAATGTTTACGTACTTGCATAGTAGACGACTGCAGCCAAGCTAGCGCAGGCCACGTTGGCGTCGTACTGTATATTCTTGAACAACTTCATGGGAATGAGAGGGTACTGGAGGCCGGAGTACGCCTCCCAAAAGCAGAAGCCAACGAGAGTGAAGAATCCTGCAAAGAGTGCCCCTAAGACGTGGCCACTCTTCCATGGATAGCTGCCGCCACCCCAATTCAACCCAATAAGAAATACGACAAGACCGGTGCTAAAGAGGAAGATGCCTATCCAGTCAAGTGTCTTGAGTTGCTTGAGCTTCGACTTGCCGCCCACGTGAAGCATTTCCTGCAACTTGTTAAGCAAGGGTACAGATGCAAAGGACGAGTGTCGATACTCACATAGGTTGGAGGGTGGTAGAAGAAGAAGTACAGCACAATTGCAAATGTGTTCACGATGACGCCAAGAATGTAACACCATCGCCACTGAAGTGCAGTGTTTTCGTAGAAGGCACGTGCGACCGGAGGACCAAACACGGCGAAGGGAATGCTTGTCGAGAGCACGAACGCATTGACTGGCCCTCTCATGGTATTCGGTACCAGTTCACCGAGAATGATATGGAAGGACAGTTGACCAGCGGCGGCAACTCCATTGATAGCATTTGTGGCGATCAAGGTATCAATGCTCTGTGCTGTTGCTCCGACGATGTTTCCAATCAATCCTAGAATAGAAGATGTGATGAAAAACCATCTTCTTCCGAAGATATCAGATAGACGACCAACAAGCGTGAATCCAACAGCGAAGCCTGCCGTCCAAGAGATGGAAACCCAGATGAGGTTCGGAGACGGGCCGATAGCTTGGTTGATGAGGGAGAGGGTGTTGGAAGGCAATACCCACCCTAGATATCCTGATATTTGAGCTAGACAGGTTGCCTCCATCCCTCGTTAGAATAACCCACGTAAGAAAGATTGAAAATATAATTGCTTACAACAACGGTTCCGATAAATCCAGCACTGTAGTAGTAGCCTTTTGGTAGGTCACCAGTATGTCCGCCAAGGGCCTCAGCAGCAATATGGTCATGGTGAAGGCCTTCGCTTTTAGCTGTGGGATATCGATTTAATTCGTTGTCATTGTGCGTTGCAACCTCCTCGTGGACGTCCTTCACATCGACCATTGTTAGATTCGGCAGTGCGATCGTGCGCAAAGGAGTCGGAAGGATCAGGTGGGTTAAGGTAAGAAATGGCAATGGCCTCGTAGATGATGTGAAATCTAGGAGTGAATCTTCGACTCAAGTACCGAGACAAAGGACCCAATCCGGGGAATAGGGGGATGGGACAAGGGCCTGAGGCGATCTTGATGCACAGCAAAGCTACCGTGAATCTTGTCAGCGGTACGGAATGCTCGGCTACTTCGGTGTGGGTACCCTTATGCTAGGGTTGTTCTCTGTGGAGAATTGCGCCGCTCTTGATTAGGACGGCAAGACAGGCAAAGAGCACGTTTGGGGATTTCCAATTGCTGAAGCTTCCTTGGGTGACTTACCGGAAGTCGTGGATAGGAACGAGCACACGAAGCATTCGCTACAAAAGGTCAGAACAGTACTTCGAGGTGGCTGCACACAAGGTCGCTTAGAGGCACAAACATAGAAGCTGTTGGATCGCGGATTCTCGGATTGGGGCATAAAGCGGCCGCACAACATGGACCCCAATATGACGGGCGAGATCTAGGTGCGGGTAACGATACCCGACCTACCCCGGGGCTTCGTTGGAGACCCCATCTGAGCGCTAAGCATAGGGCAGCCGGCAATCTTGTCACATTGACAGCCGAACCAGGTACTCGAGTCGCGTCTTGTTTCGAGGTGATATGTAAGCCGGGAAAGCAAAGGATAAGAGGGCCGGAAGACGAGTGTAGAGATGTGTGGAATCGAATAGCACAGTTGAATAGACGCCGGTAAACGAGCATGGTTCTTGACCTAATGTGTACATGCATAGTAGTCGAAAATCCTCCGAGATTGATATAGAGTCATGCTTTGAGATCGTGGTCCCGAGGGCGTCTCGACGCGCGTTGCACAGACCGGACGCATCGAATAGCTCATCCTCCGAATATGTGCTGTGCATCAGATGCTAGACCCGAAGCGGAAGCCTCATGGTGTCAAGTTTCTGAAGGGGCGATTGCGATATGCTCGACGAAAGCACCTGCAGTTCAAGAACCTTGGGACCTCGGGAGGGGGAGGATGGGTTGCACGTGACTTGGTGTTGTGCACGGACGCGGCGGTGGTGCCCCACCGCGAAACTTTTGAGAAAGGTGAGTCGGCTGATGCACAATAGCACAACAGTGAGAGATCCCCCGTTTTATTCTGCCCATGATCGATCGATAGCGACAACCTCAGCTTCAACAAACATGGCCTCCGCGTCAACAGCGCCACCCGAGCCTGTGTCCAAGGCAGAAGATGCCGTTGCGCCCGTCGCCGAAGATATCACCAGTCGCGCCGATATGCTTTACGAGGAATGCGCGAAGCGACCCGAGGGGACCACCTTCTTCCAACGCGACCTCACGAGTATGCAGCTTGCCAGAGACCTGAACGAGTTGCTCGATTTGGTTGGAGATCTATCGAACAGGCACTTGCTGAAGCCGCTGCAATTCGAAGGCGAGCCATGCTGGAAGCTGCGACCCAAGGACATCGCCGAAAAGTACGACTTCTTGGTCCTACAAGCGTATGTCATACTAACACAACACGTGCAGGCTACGACGCCTGGTACCCGACGAGCGACTGCTCTACCAACACATCGACAATGCGCACACCGAAGGCGTCTGGTCGAAGGCGCTGCGTGCCAAAACGAACCTCGCGCAACCGACTGTGACCAAGTATCTCAAAAGTCTCGAGTCGAAAGACCTCATCCAAGCTGTCATGAGCGTCAAGACGCCGAATCGTAAAATGTATCTGCTCAAGCACCTCAAGCCATCCGAGGATGTGGCAGGCGGCCCGTGGCAGAACGAAGGAGACTTTGACAGCGCTTTGATAGAAGTAGCTGCGAAGGTCATAGGGAACAAAGTGCAAGAGGAAACCTGCATCAGAGTCTCTGGCACTTGGAACAACTACGCGTCCAGCGATCGCCAAGCTGCGATCGCCCACAAGAAAGCGCAGGTGAAGGGCGTGCCTGATATCGAAGAGGCTCTGCCAGTGCAGCCCTACCATCCTCCTGTCGATCCTAGCGCCTCGCGACTCGTACACAGGAGCAACCCTTTCTACCCTACTACGTTGGGCCTTGCCAAGTACCTCAATAGCATTCAACTTCTGAGAGGGAAGACGGTGCGCGAGTCCGATATGGAGCAGTTGTTGGAGATGATGGTGCTGGAAGGCACACTGGAGAAGGTGACGGCCACGGCCTACCGGACTGTTCTTCCCATATCGGACCAGAAGTACAACGGCTTCGTTGATGCACCCTGTGGAAATTGCCCAGTTTTTGACCTCTGCAGCGATGAGGGACCCATAACGGCCAGGACATGCGCCTACTTTGCCGAGTGGTTGGACACGACATCCGAGGAGCCTTAGCACGATTGATGAAAAGCATAGCACCGGCGTTTGGGAAATTGACCTCTCAGGTTAAGGGAATACCCTTTCGAATTTTATGTCAAAGTCCTTTGATGGATATCACGAATCTGCAACAGTACACTTGTCTCAACTGCCATCTACGTTATATATCTGCATTAATGTTCGCTGATCTACACATTTCTGCATCGTGCTGCACAGCCAATGCGAGTTCCTCAGAATTACCCACACACCATCGGCATGAAATTTCGGTGGGGAGAGACTGCATCACTTTCACTGGTCGGAGACTTCAATTCGCTTACCACGCTTGGTTCCAGAAAAATGTCTCCGCGATTTGATCCATCGGTGGTTCGCCTTACTTTCATCGCTAAGTTGAAACCAAAAAGATGGGCCCATCACGCCCATTTCATCTTCATTTACACAGTACGGAGACTTTTAATGGCCGAAAGGTGTGCATGCGAAGTGCGCCGGACGGAATGTCAGTCAGCGTCTCACAACGGCTAGCCCTTTACGGGATGCGACTCGTCAGCTAAATAATATATAAGAGTACAACGATAACTTTGGGCAGACTATGTTACAATCAGTACTACACTCGATACCCAGTTCAAAGCAATTAAACTCACTCTCTGGCGTTGCCCGTAAACTCTTCGCCTTACACCCACTCAGCGTACAATCTCCACTATTGCTCTCTCCTCGAACTACGACCCTATCAGTTTCGCTATCTCCGCAATACGTCAACATGTCTACCACACAAAAAGCAAATGACTTGCAGAAAAACATCCGCGAGGGCTGGCAGGACTCTTCCATCGCGGAAAAATACGCCCGTGCTGAAACAGCCACACATCCCTACGCGAACATTATCATTGATAAAGCCTCCCTCGCCTCTAACATGACCAATCACAATTCCACAGTAAACGCGTTGGATTTTGGCTGCGGGACCGGCATCGTCACAGCAGCGCTCTACGAGGCCGTACCCAAGGAGAAATGGAACAACGTGAAAGTGCTTGGAGGCGACATCAGCCCTCACATGCTAGATTACCTTCGCGGACGAGGCGCGAAGAACGGCTGGACAGGTCTCACCACACAAATCGTCGACGGTGCAAACATTCAGCTCGAGAACAACCAGTTCACACACATCTTCGCTAATGCCATCATCTTCTTCCTTCCGCTCGGTGCACTCCAGAAACTCGTCGACCTCCTGCAACCCGGCGGCTTCATCGGCATTACTACTTGGGTCTCGTTCGGCTGGTACACCTACCTCGAGCGCGCAATTAACAACATGTCCAATCCCCCTTCCCTCCCTACTTCCTCCGAAATCCGTGATAGCTTCGAGAAAGGCAATGCTTGGCACGACCCCGCGTTTGTGAAACAGCAGCTCGAGGAGACGGGGTTGCAGGATGTGGAACTCGTGATCGAGAAGCGGAATGTGGAGTGTGGGACCCCGGCGCAATTCTGCGAGAGTATGACAATGCCAATGTCGCTGATCTCGGGGCACTGGGAGGAGAGCAAGAGGCAGGAGACCCTGAAGGAGGTTATGAGTGAGCTGAAGAAGGTTTTGATTGGAGTCGCGGGTGGGGAAGAGGAGATGTGCTACATGCAGATGGAGGGGATCGTGGGTGTGGGATGGAAGTCGGCGAAGAAGGCGTGACTGTGAGGCGATGATGCATGAAAGAGTGAGACTCTTGGTGCGCAGTAAGAGTCGGGTAAACGTCACTTGAGATGTAACTGCAATAATATCGCGAACGTCATATGTACCATGAATATCGAGCGGCTATCGCGCGATCCTAAAGAGAGTTCCGGTCTAAGCATTTGGCTGCCATATGTACCGAACACAACAGGCGACCATGCTCGGGCCATGCATCGTCGCGAAATGGGCCGCTAGGGAGCGTCTTTGTGGCATACGAATATGACTGGAAACCTGCACGCTATCAAGCGTCATAGATAATATGGGGATTACTGAGCATGCAGATGCTTATACTCGGCAGATCAGCACCCATCTGCGGTTCAAGTTCAGGCACACAATTAGTCCTCTGTTTTTACCGTATGCAGAACCATCTCCCGAATTTTTCCTTGTATCATAGGCCTATTGGCTAAAACCTCACCGTTTAAACGCACGAAGTGTCAGAAAGCTGCATCATCGCGCACACAGCTTTATAACTGCTCCCTACCGGCGCGCCTAGTGGCCCGCTCAGACATGCTGATGTTGTCCTTTGCTATAGGGCTGATCTTAAAAGAGGACGACTTTACAGCATCGCAACTCACGAGAAAGCAGAATGGCAGCTACGCAAAACCTTTCAAAGGCCCTCGACAACGCCTCCAAAGAAGCACCTACGCGGCCCGTTGTGGCCCGCATGTATGACTGGCATCTTGGCGGTACACATAGCTATGAAATCGATCGTATTGCCGCCGCAGAAGTAGCCAAAAAGTTCCCACACATCATACCCACTGCGGTCGAAAACCGCATGTTCTTGCGCAGAGCGGTGCGCTGGCTAGCTCAGAATGGCGTCACGCAGTTCATCGATCTGGGCTCCGGACTACCCACCACTGGAAGCACGCACGAGACTGCGTTGACAGTTAACAACAAGGCGAGGATACTGTATGTTGATTTCGAAGAAAGCGCCGTGGAACAGGGGGAGAACACATTAAGTAAGGGAGGATGGGAATAGCAAGTCGGCATGATTCGTGCAAGTGCTCTGGAACCAGAGGTCATCATTGCGCACCCCGAGACGAAACGTATCATCGATTTCAAGCAACCCGCCGTGGTCATGATGTTCGCGCTGATCCATTTCTGGACACCTACTCAATATAAACGCGTCCTTCAATTCTGGAAGTCGAATGTGGTAAAGGGAAGCGCATTCGTAATGACTCATGCGACGGAAGATGGGAGAAACGAGGAAGAGCGCAAGCAACTATAAACTAGCTGACGTGTATGAGCGGACGCCGACGCCGGTTATCTGGAGAACCAAAGAGGATGTAAAGCTTGTGATGGAGGGGTGGAAGCTAGTAGAACCCGGATTGGTGAGATCGCACCTGTGGAAGGCGGAGGAAATGATGGAGGATGGGGAGGAATGGCCGCTGACGAAAATGTGGTGGGCTGCTTAGGATTCGTCGAGTGATAGGTCAGGGTACCTCTATAATCGAAATAAAGAATGCCCCTGACCTATGTTGTCTCACGGGTTTTTGCCTCTCCCAAAACAAATGTAACGCTCCTGCCTTTTAGTATATAGAGACTAACCCCATATATGCCCGCGAATACTGCGTGTAATACTTGTACATTATCAACGTCCACACGAATCGCCGATTGCCCGAAACCTGGACGCTTAGTACTTAGGTAGCAAGCAAGGGAGCACTGGAGACCTTCGCAGCTTGGCTGAGACCAATGTGCGACTTGAGATATTCGAAGCGGTGGCATCGCCAAGATTGGGGAAACGACGATGACTGTGGTTGCAGCGGTAAGTACTGTGTAATCCCAGTGGGTCCTCGGTAGTAGGAGTGACGGAAAATTAAGATAAAGTTATAAGCAATTTTTTAGGTAGAGAGTGGTAGTCTAGACCTACTTTGAAAGATAAATATTACGCTGGTAGAAGGTTCTAGCAGCACCGGCTAGGGGAGTTTCAGAATTTCCGACAGATTTGGACCCACTGGGATTACTTACCGCTGCAACCACAGTACGATGAAAATGCTCGGATGTGCGAATGCAAGCCTTCGAAGCCTTGGAACCTTGGAATTGTGTTGTCACGTGCGACGCTAGTCGCCCGATCAACTCCAAACCGCGCGACGAAACGTCGCACCGCCCTCACTGAACATGCGACGATGGGAGTCTACAACACCAATGTTTGGACTCCCTTCTTCCTCGCCATGAGCATGCCTCAAGCGCCCGCCGAGGGTCTTGGCTTCTGCCAGCAAACCCAATCGGAGTTATAGATGTCTATGATATACGATGCCCAAGTACCTGGCGTCTGGAGTGGAAGGCGACAGACGTGGTTGAGAATGCTGCTTAAAGGCATCAAGTCAGGGAAGGACCGTGGACGGCTTCGACAGGTACGGCCGATTTGTGAATTTTTCTTTCTTGCGTCAGGCGTTTCCTCTTCGCCAGTTTTTGCGAGTTCGATTGGCTTCCTTCCATCATGGCAACCACACAACAAACTCCCGTTCCTCAATGCCGGGTCATATGTCGCCGTTTGGTCGTCGATGATCCCTCGATCAATCACGTGACGCACCTTTCCGGTATGACTTTGGCAGACTTCACCACTCATGAGCCCAAATTCCATCTCGTAGGAGCCAGCCCGTCGTCTTCGAAGCAGCAATTACAATCACCGTCTACCATGAACCTCACCTCCAAGCGTTCCTCCGCGGGCATCAGCATCGACTACGAAGTCTGAACTGCGACAGACAAACTCCGTACTTGTCGATATGTTACAAAATATCCAGAACGAACTTGCCACCCATCGAAAGATTCTATTGAATATTCAAAATCGGGTATCAACCCTTGAGCATGACTCAATCGCAAGCGCCCACGACGTTCCGCAGACCACACTTCGCGCTCTCGAAGGCCACGACGCCCAGTCGAAACGGAACAGCAAACTGTAGCGCCCGAAGCATCGCACTGGTGGCAAGCGTGCCAGAACTTCGCAAGCAATGCAGAGCCACCGATTAGTGCTCGGGAGTTTCTCAAGACGCCACAACGCTTCTCAGGCTTCGACTTCACCTGGAATGTGCCCAATACCCCTCCGATTACACCACCCAATGTTGACGACATACCACCTCTGAGTCCCGCATCAGAAAAAGTGACGATAGTGAGCTTCTAAGTCCGATCGGGCAGAATGTATTCTTGGGCGAGATTAGTTCGTCGCCGCCGAAGATTGCAGGGCCAAGCGATGAAGTGGACGTCGACATCATGGAACATAGCGTCGAGTTTGACGTAAGGAATCTTCCGGCCCCGCCTGCTTTGCAGCCTGCGCTGCGCCAGGTGCAAAGCCCACGTGGTGGAGAATGAAGACTTGGTAGCCGCGATTGAACCGAAGATCGTAGGCAACCCACAACGATACTTTAAGGGCGTGAAAAGCTTGACAACATACAGAGCCTTGCTGAAGCCAAGGCCTCCGAGAAGGGTGGGTCACCTCCCGTCTGGAACCTTCATTTAGCTAACTATCTCCAGAACACCACGTCCTCATCCACTTTCACCGGAAGAAAGATGTAGACCACCTCAGAAGCTGTGTGAACTCTTAGCTAATCGCATCTTTTTATGGAAGCCTGCGGATACGCAGTGTATGAATAAACCTTGTTGAGAATCATTATCCCTTTCCTTTCGAATGGCATTAGGTTAGAGAACATACGAATGACGCTCGCTCTCTATACACACGCCTTGTACGGCATCTTTCTTTTTAGAGTATGTACAGTGTCAAATTTAAGAAAAATGGTAGATATCTACTCTTACGGACGACTACAGACATTCCTCTAACATAGCAAGCTCCGCCCTCATATTCTCTCGCGCGATCTTATTCTTCCCATCGTTCTCATCTAAATAAAACACCCTATTCTTCTTTAATTCACCTCTGAGGAACTCTGCCCTACCCTTTCGGAAGGCTTCATCCGTGAAATAGGCATACTCTTGCCGCAGCTTTCTAGTGTACTCAAGATAATCATTTCGTTGTGACGCTAGGATATCCATATCCATATCCATATCGAGGAACCGTTGTACTAGCAGTATATTCGATTCATTCCGGACTAACAAGGGAGAGGCGCAAGACAATGTGTGCGTGATCGTGCAATATATCATGAGACAAACTATGTCTTTGATCTGTCTGTTGTCAGTCCACACAGTTTATTGAATGACCAATTGTTGCTCAATCAGTGGTCATATGGACATACATCGTAAAGCTCTTCCCTTTGCTCTTCAACATTCTTTTCCCACTGCTGGATGCTCTCTGTTTCGTTGACGCCGTGCTTCGCTTGGGGATCGTATACGCAGTCGTGGAACCAAGTTGCATATATCAATTCGCGCGCGTTGGGGTGATCGGGCGGTATGAGGCTCAGCATGTGATTGATATGGTCAAGGGTATGGTAGTGGCGTTGTGGATCTTGGTAGAGCTCTACGATGTTATCTGGTATTCGAACAGGGCTTGGAGCCATGACGAGATGGGTGCTTTGAGTTTGGCGCGAAAGCCTGAGATGGGTATTAAAAGGTTTAGTAACTACATATGGAATTCACGGGCACCGGGGCACGGGCCTCACCTAAGCTCTCGCTACCGTTCATATGCAAATATGAGTCAAATCATCCGGCGAATCAGCTTTTATTGTTTGAGCATGACCGCCGACCTGTAGCTAAAACTGCATTACAGAGACTCCTCCCTATTCTATAGTTAAAGTCCCTAAACTCTACATCTTCGCGCACTTCAAATGTTTCGCACATTGTTATCCATTTCTCGAATTTTTTTTCCACCACGCAGTCCGTGTACCGAGTGTGGAAACTCTTCCCCACTGATCAGCGAAGTCTAGGTTGCTAGATGGAGCATGTGGGCAAGGGTGTGGAAGATGTAGGAGCATGGAAGTGATGTGGCCGATGCAGAGTTTGACTGCAATGATCGCTTAGTGCTATCGCTACATCGCGTACAATGGTTCCATCCCAGGCATTACCCCTCAACAGAACACCACCCAACAAGTCAACACCAAACCTTTTTCCACGAAGTACGTGATCAAAATGCCAAAAGAAGACTCCTCCCCACTATCACAGCAACAACTCCCAATGCAATCGCACCCCAAACCATATTCCACTACCTGTAGCCAAACAGATACAAGGTCACATCGACTACACAAGAAATTTCCACCACATGCCCGCAGCCCCAACAGCGCATATCCCCACAGCAGTCATACCCAACGCAATACCACGCCAGAACCAACAGACAGACTCCTTCTCCCTTTGCCGCATGGTATCCTTTGTATGCCTCATATTCTCACGAATGCGTTTGTCCAATTCAGCGAGACGCTCATCCTGCTCTCTAGTGTAGGTCTCATTGATGCGACTGCGTTTTTCTAACTCGGAAATGCGTTGATCGTAGCCGTTGAGGCGCTTGTCGGTCTCGGTCAATCGCTCGTCTTGAATTGTGAGGCGGCGGTTGAAGTCGGACATGGTTGGTCTATCTTTATTAGGTAGGCTGACGGTGTGGGTGGCAGGAACAGGAGTGGAGATGTAATGGAGGAAGAAGTACTATGAGTGGAGGGAAGACTTCTCAGAAGTGAGTATGCGTGAAGGCGTGGCTATGAGGGAAAGGTAATGGGTGAGCGCTCATGATATTCGTATGAATCAGGTTTGTCAAGACAATACAAAGGGAAAAATACACAAATTGGCGGTATTCTATGTCAGAATGGCATACATCCGCTCATTGTTTGACTGGTCATGTATTGATACTAGTATTTACGCGATAGCTCTCGTTCTGTGTTTCGTGTAGCTTCTCCCCACACACACCACCACCCGTTAGCTCCTTATTCCTGTCCCACAATATATACTATGACGGCTCTACCGCCACTCCTGACTGCATTAGGGCTCAGCTACTAAGCTTCACAAACACCGTACAGCCACAGCGCAAAGACAATTAGAGCCGCAAACCCGGCAATTCCATACCACACCCGGCCGTCACCCGGGTAGCCATCTCGATTGAACAGATCTTCGATTATGTGGATAGCCGAACCCTGATCTACTACGCAATTTATTGGTGTCATATACCACCTCGTCTTCTTTTGGGCATCGTCCGTCGTAGCGCAGAACAAGGTATCTGGAATTTCTAGTCCGGCAGTCTGATTGGCGCGGTGTTCAAGGCGCTTGTTGAGAAGAGTGAGACGCTCGTCGTAGTTCTTTGATTTTTCGAGTCGGTTGGGGATCATAGTTGATTTTGGTGTTAAGATTCCGACTCTTCGATATATCGAGGATTGGATCGTGTATGGATGATAGGTTTCGACCCTTTGCAGTGAAGAGGTGTAGGATCTATGCTATAAAGTTGAGGAACTTGTGGAAAAGGACAGAAAGTAGCGGAGCGTGTACAACGGATGGTAGTAGAAAGAAAAAGACGAGCATATATTTGATTTTGCATGGGAAGGAGGGATGAGACATGAAGGTGAACCTTGCGTCACAACGAGGAAAGAAGCAAAACAAGCACCAATTATGAGACCGTCCATTCTGCTTCGCGCCTTATTCGAGATGCGTTGGCGAAACTACCCGTTGGTCTGGTGGGCTTGATCACAAACATAGCCACTATGAGTGATAATCCCGTATAAATAATGGTTTGATGAGCGCTCTTAAGTTTAGTGTTTTTTTTGCTCCGGTAAGTGCACATGGATTGTTGATCGAGGAGGAAAGAGCAGAGTAGAGTTGGGAAGAGCAAAGTAGACAAGTTTGCGGCCTTTTCTTCTTGAGTGACGTTCACACAAACGGACAAATGATACGATAGAAATTATTTGTGAATTTCCAATCAAACATACCTTGATCAGTCGAGAAACTTCTTATGAAAACACAGCCTTCAATACATACCATAGTTACATGATGCAAATTCCTGACTACGTCTCGCCCGCCTTGCCTTAGCACACTCCCGTGTGTTAATTCGTCATCCGCCGTCTCTTTATCCAACAGGCACAGCTACCACTACACCCACAGCAATCACGTCATCTAGACTCATAGCACTGTTTGTGTGGATCAAGCGTTCATTCCTCCAGGAAGATGCGTAAATCAATCTCGTATTAATATTGGCTGTAGGGTTGATTCTAAGGTTGATGATGTGGTCCGGGAAGGTGATGCAGACTTTGAACGGTAACTAGAGGCGGCTGGTGGACCGGAGAGGGTTCTACACCTATAGAAAGGTTTGTCGACTTGTGTGGAGGCTGAAAGGGGTACCTGATGTGCCAGATGATAAATGAGACAAAGTGGATTTATATGCCAAGCCAGACATTGTCAATGACAAGAAAAAATGGTAATAGCATGCTCATATTCGTGCATCGTACCAAACTCCAATTTTGATCCGCAAATACAGCTAGTATGTCAAATTTATCATGATAGTCTTCGGCTCCGTAAACGCCCTCAGCGCGTAGATACCGCACTCTCGTCCCAGACCACTCTGCTTGCTACCACCGAATGGCGTTGTTCCGAACATCAAACTGATACAGTTGACACCAACCATACCTGACTCAAAGTCTGACGCAACCCGTAGCGCCTTATTGATGTCTTGTGTGAACACGCCCGCCATGAGGCCAAAATCCGTACCGTTCGCGAGTTTCATGATCTCCTCTTCGGTTTTGAAAGATTTGACAACGGAAACAGGACCGAAGATCTCTTGGCAGTGGATCTCAGAGTTAGGGTCAACATCCGTAAACACTGTAGGCTCGATGTAAAAGCCCTTGTCGCCGATCCGTTGGCCTCCGACGAGCAACTTGCCCTGGCCTTGCTGGCCACGCTCGATGAAGCCGGACACACGCTTGAATTGCGCTTCGTCGACGAGCGGACCGATGTTGACGCCCTCCTTCTCTGGGTCACCGACCTCGCTCTTCTTGGCTTGCATTGCCTTCTTGTAGCCCTCGATGAATCTGTCGTAGATGCCTTCTTGCACGTAGACACGCGAGGCAGCGAAGCACACTTGGCCGGTATTGGCGGTGATGGCGTTGGCGCACCACGTGACGGCATTGTCGAGATTTGCGTCATCGAATACCACGGCCGGGGACTTGCCACCGAGCTCCAGCGTTACACGCTTCAAGTTCGACTTCGCAGCCATCTCCTGAATCTTCTTGCCAGTGGGAATTGATCCTGTAAAAGAGACCTTGCGGATACGCATGTGGCTTGCAATGAGGGCACCAGTGCTTCCATCTCCAGAGAGGATCTGAAAAACACCTGGGGGAAATCCGGCTTCCTTGATCAGGGTACCGAGAGCGAGCGAAGAGAGCGGTGTCTTCTCTGATGGCTTCAAGATGAAGCAGTTTCCTGTCGCGAGTGCGGGTGCGGCCTTGAGACCGATGGTTCCAATAGGACCATTCCATGGCACGATTCCTGCAGTGACACCGAGAGGCTCATTGCGTACAATTTTCAGGAAGCCGTCGTCCTGTGGCCATGATTCTCCACCGAACTTGTCAATGAAGCCGGCGTTGTATCGGAAAGTCTACGCGGGTGTCAGTACAGTTGCTAGATCTCATAACGCTTATGAATTGGACTGATCACGGACAAATGTAGCATGGACGTACCTCTGCGCATAGCCCAATCTCGAAAGCTCCGAAAGCTTTGTATGGCGCTCCAAGCGACACACGTGTGAGTTCCGCAATGGATTCAGCATTCGTCTCGACGAGCTCGGCAAACTTCAACATGATGTTGCGCCTTTCGGTGGGGTTAGTCTTCTTCCACCCGTCGAAAGCCTTTTCGGCGGCGGCAACTGCTGCGTCGACATCTTCCTCTCCTGCGAGCGGAACGTCGTCTGAGATCAACGAACCATCTGTGGGATTATACAACGAAAGCTTCTTTGAGCTCTTCGAGTTGATGTATTCATTGTTTATGAAGATCTGCTTGGGAACATTCTTGGTCGAGTATGCGAGCGACATGGTGTGGGTATCAAGGTGGATGGACGCAGCAACTGAGAAGAGAAGAAATGAGAAGTGTGCAGCGTGTGAGAGCTCACAAGGCGGGGAAGCGGAGGGGTATAACCGTTACATGGCTATTGATCAAGGAGCCAACTGCCAATGCCAAAAGTCCTAAGTCCGAACATGATCGGTGTGCATATCGCACCTGCGCCCCATGCCGGCTCGATTCTGGAGTGGAGTTTGCGGCGCGGCGCGCATCCAGGTGCTGCTCGGGTGAGGCAAAACGCGCTCGCGGTTTGTTTTCCGCACACAACCGACACGCCAACTGCGCGCCAACCACGCTACACGAGTCGACATCTCTGGGGTCTCCGCAGTGCATGACGTCGCGTGCATGCCTACAGGAAGTGCACCTCATCCTCGTTCCGATGCAGTTCCGAAAGGTTTGACGCGGCGTAAGGCTACGACAGGAGAGGCGGAGCATTGGTCGAAGAATCTTGGTGAAGGAATCTTCACTGAAAGGATGAAAGTGCAACAACATCATGAAGTCGCACGTTGGCAGCGTCAACCTGACAGGGACGATGAGCCCCTCTTTCCCGCTCGGAAGAAGCGTTCCTTCCCATCCCTTATGGTGCGGAGAAAGACTCACGATTCTCCGCGCAATTTGTTACATAGCGCAACGTCTACGCTTTGAAAACACCTTATTCCAGGATACCGATTTGTCTGTTAATCTCTCTCGAACATTTCCAGATACCCTAGCAAGTAAAAGCCTTCATAATGGTGAAGAAAGCAGCCTTCATCACAGGCGGCGTCTCGGGCATGGGCATCGCTGTCGCCGAAGCGCTAGCCTCCCGTTCCAACGAGGATTGGGACCTCCATCTAGTTGATCTAAACGAAATCGCCGGGAAGACGGTGACATCGACACTCAAGAACGCCTACTTCCACAAGACAAACGTGACCGACTACGACAGCCTCATCTCAGCCTTCGAATCCGCCTTCGCCACGTCTGGTAGGATAGACTTCGTCTTCGCAAATGCGGGCATAGTCGAGCGTGACAATTTCTACGAGAAGCACGATTTGAGCAAACCGCCTCCATTACCCAACCTGCTAAGCATCGAAATCAACCTGAAAGCCGTCGTGTACACATGCTATGCGGCTCTCCACTACTTCCGCAAGTCACCAAAAGGAGACGGTCCTGGCCCCGCACTGGTCATGACAGCCAGCTGCGGCGGGCTGTATCCATCCGAGTTTTGCCCCATGTACTCTGCCGCGAAAGCCGGTGTGATCCAATTCAACAAGGCTATCTCGTTCTCGTACCACCTTGAGGGTATCAGAACGTATGCGACTGCGCCGGGTACTATCAAGACAAATTTGATGTCTGGAGAGGAATGGAAGAGTTTCCCTGAGCAGTACTTTACGCCAATGTCTGAGCTCGTCAAAGCTGTTACGCATGTGCTAGATGGAGGCGGTTTGGTGGATTCGACTGGCAGGAAGATCAAGGCTGAGGATGCGTATGGCTTGACCGTGGAGGTGAATAGAAACAACTTTTATTTCCGGGAGAAGAACAGGTTCTGTGATTCGGAGATGGAGGCTATGATGAAATTTACGTCAATGGAGAATCAGCTAGCAAGGATCGAGAAGACGAAGGCGCAAACAAATGGGTCACAATGAGGCGTGCCGCAAGTTGGAGAAAAAGGTACGAAGAGGGATCACGCAGGTTGTGCAGTGAACCAAGAATGAATGAACGTTATGCCAAAACATGCTCACAGGTGATACTCCAACTCCATGTCATGAGGCATATTTCTACAACCGTGACTGTCGCCCTGCTGCAAACCGCACGCCTCCATCGACTGCAATGTCTTCTCCATTCACATACGAAGCTGCGGGCGACGCCAAGTAGACCATGACACCAGCAATATCCTCGGGCTCTCCTAGCCTTTTACGTGGGTTGTGGTCCTCGAGCGACTTTTGCCCTCCCAAGTTCTCGATCAAGCCGTTGGCCAGCTTCGACGGGAAGAATCCAGGAGCTACCGTGTTGGTTGTGATGTTGCGCGGGCCAAGCTCCACTGCGAGCTGGCGTGAGAGGTGATGCGCAGCAGCCTTGGAGACGCTGTACATGATGGTGCCATGTTCTCCTACGTGTGGGACGGTTGTGCCTGCAGTCGACGAGACGATGATGATGCGAGAGGGGTCTGTGCGCGTGCCGGCCTTCTCGAGCAGCGGTGCGAACCTGCGTCGCGTCAGCCGTCATCACTCCCAGCAACGTAACGCCGTCTTACAGTCTCGCCAGGTTGAACACGCCGCGCACGTTCAGATCCAACACCTTCTTGCTGCCCCAGTCTGGTGTCGGGTCGAACGGACCTCCCCATGTCGCGCCTGCATTGCACACCAAGATATCAAGCTTATCGTCTGTCTTCTGAACTTCCTTCACCAGCCGCGAGATGTCATCCGTGTCTGCGACATTCGCCGCGATGCCAACCGCCTCTCCAGATACCGGCAGCTTATTGAGCTTCTCGACGGCTTGGTCTATGCCCTGAGCGCCTTCGTTCTTGCGCGCGGATATGAAGACCTGACAGCGACAATAAGCATTTCTTCTCGTTACTATGGATCCAGCATACCTTCTTAGCACCTGCGAGCAGGAAAGCCGTTGCGGTGTGGAGTCCCAACCCTCTTGATCCGCCCGTCACCAGCGCAACCTTGCCGTCGAGGCGAAACATGCGATCGAAGTTCTTAAGATCAGACATGATATGCTACTTCCCTACATGCACTCTCCCTAGGAACAACAAGTATCGGAGTATGCAAACAGACGGCGGCATGTTGGCTGGTGCTGCCGGGGTAGATAGCAGGAAGCTGGGGTAGCTCGGTGCGTGGAGATCGATATCCTCGGCCCTAGCTCGAATGTCTGTGCCCCGCCGACTTCCCCGGCTGTTGCAGCGAGCTAACCACTACAATTGTCACTGCGCTTTAAAGTTGCAAGAACAAGATGGTTACGCTTCAGTCTACTACTGCAGGCCCGTTGCATTGTGGTAACCCGGATTCCGCAACCTCCTCAGCCTGAAACTCCTTTGCCTTAGCTCATCATCTCCCAATTGCAAGAATGCCTTTCTCAAGCCCATTTCCGGCATTAGACATTCCTAAATGTAACTTGCTGGAGTATTTGTACCCAAAAGGACAGCCACTGGCGGAGACGCCGATATGGATTGACGCGAAGGACACGGGCCACTACCTCACCTCGCGGACACTGTTGCAATGGTCGAAGCGGCTCGCACTTGGTCTGGATCGCCTTGGAGTGAAGCAGGGAGAAGTAGTCATGATCTTCACTCCAAACCACACCTTTGTTCCTGTGGCATATTTAGGTATTGTGGGATCGAAGAGAATATTCAGCGGAGCGAACCCCGCCTACACAACATCAGGTTGGTATTTGACCTGCCCTACATGAACTCAATTCGTTCGATTTTAGCTGACATGACGTAGAAATGAAGCACCAGATAACGAATACTCAAGCATCGATAATCCTCGCACACCCCTCTCTGGCGAACAATGCCGTAGCAGCTGCGCGCAAGTCCGGTCTACCAGATGGTCGCGTTTTCCTGTTTTCAGACGTGCCGAATACGCCTACAGCAGACTGCGGTGACTGGAGAGAATTTTTGCCCTCAACAGAAGATGCGGATGCGTACAACTTCCCTCAGCTATCCGAGGAGGAGTCGACTACCACCATTGCAACAGTCAACTATTCCTCAGGAACCACTGGCCTACCAAAGGGCGTTGAAGTCAGCCACCACAATCTCGTCGCGAATCTGGAGCAAACTATATACATGCGCTACCTTAAAAAGCCTTGGGACCACAGCAATCGACCGCGCGAAGTCTGGCTAGGCTTCTTACCCTTGTACCATGCCTACGGCCAACTATATACTATTGCCATGGCACAGAAACTTCAAATACCCTGCTACATTATGAAGCAATTCCAGTACGAGGAGTTCTTGCGGACAATACAAGACCAGAAGGTTACTCATCTACAGGTCGCACCGCCGATCATGGTTATGCTTAGCAAAAGGCCGGAAACAGCGAAGTACGATCTGAGTAGTGTGACGGATATTCTCTGCGGTGCGGCACCGCTGAGCAAGGAATTACAGACCGAAATCAGCAAGAAGCTAGACTGCGAGATCGTGCAAGGCTGGGGAATGACAGAGGTGACTTGCGGTGCCATTCATGTGCCGGGTGGTACCATTGACGAGTAAGAGTAACCATCCCTCAATCAAGTTCAATAAGCTGACAGCATATAGCTCCGGAAGCGTTGGACAACTCGACCCCAATTGTGAGTGCATGCTTCTTGACGACGATGGTAAGGAAGTGGCGGATGGTCAGCCTGGCGAACTTTATGTTCGAGGTCCAAATATCTGTCTAGGGTACTGGCGCAACCCTCATGCCACCAAGGAGACCCTATCGCCAGACGGCTGGCTACGATCTGGCGATGTCGCCGTCTGCAGAAAGGGCTGGTTCTGGATTGTGGACCGTAAGAAGGTATGCAAGCTCACACTCAACGACCCCGACACACATGTTGATCACTTCGTACTAGGAACTCATCAAAGTCAACGCTCTGCAAGTCGCCCCCGCAGAACTCGAAGCGGTGCTATTGGAATATGATCCTATTGCCGATGCAGCAGCCGTAGGTATCACACTGGACGGTCAGGAGTGGCCACGTGCGTACATCACTTTGAAGGACGAGCACAAGGGCAAGGTAATGGAGAACGACATACACGCGTACATGAAGGAGAAGGTCGCAAAGCACAAACAGCTGGTCGGTGGAATAAAATTCGTTGATGAGGTGCCGAAACTACAGTCGGGGAAGATCAAGAGGGCGCTGGTGCAGGAGTGGGCGAAGAGGGATGCTCAGAGGATGGGCGGGGTGAAGCCGAAAGCAAAGCTGTAAGACATACTACTACATATGAGGATCTATCATTACCTTGCATCGCCGTGATCCACATATAGCTTTCCGTATAACCGAAAGGTAGACAGTAAATTCAAGATCTCAAATTAGTCCGACTGAGCCTCCCAAGTCAATATCAATAACCTAATACTAGTGTGGTGCGTGATTCACGCACGGTCTCGTGAGAGCGTGACGCGGCTTCTTCCATCCCAGTCCTACGCATGATTCGTGTGCGTCTTCACGCTCGTCGCATAATGACTCTTCGAGCCACTTCTCCTTCGACTGAATATATGCCATCTATCTCACTTCAGCATTGCAATCTAAGACCGACCATCCCCGAAACCTCTGACCAGGCCCTTGTTGCGGGCCGACCAATAAGAACGCTGAACTATGGATTGGAACTCGATGCACTGGGCCCCTCAGCGCGTTCCGACCCCGCGTTTACTTTTCCGCGTCTGCCACCACAGCGAAAAGATACCCCATAGTCAACGAGTAATGCGCTGTGCGCCACGCTTGCCGACGGCTCAGAGCTATCGTGCAAAGTCCAGAGCCTCTGAGGATGGCGCCAGTATGCTCTTGCCCTAGCTTACGGGTGCCGTTAAGCAGAGCTCGCAGAGGTGCTTCCGATGGCCCTGCATACGAGTAACCGTTCAGCACAGCTGTGCAGCCCCGAGGAACGGTTAAAGACTCCAGCACGCAAGTCTGATCGTCATGCGCTGGTGGTCTGAGTGCTCTAGTTCATTGCTCGTTTTATAAGCTGTACGCCACTGTCTGTCATGCTCAAACGACTATCTACCTTCATCCGTCTCACCCCTCCTCGCGATAAGGGCGAGAAAGTCGAGAAACGCGAGAAGCAGAAAAGCGATCCTACTGCTTCTACTACCTCGAAAACTCCGGACATCTCGTCCAACGCGTCCTCTAAGGCAGAGCCCGCAATGGCGCCCTCAGAGCTGCTCACACCCATCAGTGGCCTGAATGGCATCACCACGATGTACGACTATCCGCCAGCGAACCCTGAGGGGGAATACAAGATCCTGCAGCAGTACCACTCTAAGCCGAGCAAGCTACGAGTGGCATGCGTAGGTGCTGGGGCTTCTGGCCTATGCCTGGCTTACAAGATGGAGAAGATGCTCGTTCCAGGGTCATGGGAACTGACGCTCTACGAGAAGAACCCAATGTTCGGTGGAACTTGGTATGAGAACACATACCCTGGCGTCGCTTGTGATATCCCTTCGCACGACTACAATTTCACTTGGGATCCCAAGCCAGACTGGTCGCAGTTCTTTGCGTCAGGTGCTGAAATTCAGGGCTACTTTGAGAACTTCGCAGAAAGACACGGTACGTCAGTGAATTTTTGATTACGGCTCTGATACGGAACTATGTGCACTCTATGTTCTTCCAAAAGGGCATAACAGAGGCTCATCGCCCCTAATTTCCATTCTATGGCTACCAACCGAATGATTGTGGGATAGGACTAACGCGCGATCAGGAAGCAAGAAGTACATGCAACTGAACAGCAAGATCGTCGAGGCGAGATGGGACCCGTCAGAGGGCATCTACAATTTGACCGTTGAGAACCCAAAAACGAAGGAGCAACGGAAGGAATGGTCACACGTGTTGGTCAACGGCAGTGGTATGGATACACCCTTTATCCTGGGAAGGGCTTTTTACTGACTACGACACGAAGGCATACTGAACACCTGGAAATGGCCGGAAATTGAGGGTCTTCATGACTTCAAGGGACCAATTCTTCACTCTGCCAACTGGGATCACAGTGTCGATTTCAAGGACAAGTCAACTGCTATCATTGGTGTGGGATCCACCAGTGTACAAATAACACCCGCGCTCCAGAAAATCTGCAAGGAAGTCAAAGTCTTCATGCGAAGTCCAACTTGGATCTCTCCGCCGTTCGGTGCTGGTGCTCTCGCACATGATCTGCAAAAGGGCCAGGATGTAGACCCTGGGCAGCGCCAGTATAACTTCACCGAAACAGACATAAAGAAGTTCCGCGATGATCCAGAGTACCACCTTGATTTTCGAAAGCGCATTGAGGCCGAGATTAATAGTTTGTTCGGCATGTACATCCAAAATTCCGAGCTTTCCAACACGATGAGGGATGTTATCACTAAAGAGATGCACCGGCGCATGGGCCCTGGCCATGAGGATCTGAAGAAATTCATTACACCCAAGTTTGCTCCCGGCTGCCGAAGAATTTCGCCTGGTGATGGCTTCCTTGAGTCACTGGTGCAGGACAATGTGACGCCTATTTTTGAGGGCATCAGGCGCGTGGTTCCCGAAGGTATCGAAACTGTGGACGGAACTGTTCACAAGGTTGAGAGGCTAGTGTGCGCCACTGGGTTCCAGGTCGCTTTCCAGCCCGCTTTCACAGTAATCAACGGCGAGGGAAAATCGATCAGGGAGGACTGGACCAAGGGCCCGAACCTATACTTCGGCGTAAGCGCCCCTCGATTCCCCAATTACTACACCATCGTTGGTCCAGGCGCCACTTGGTCTAACGGCACGTTACTTCCGTCGATCGAGACCACCATCGAATACTCAATTAAATGCATGCGAAAGATGCAACACGAGGGCATCAAGGCGATGGCTGTGAAGCAGGATGCGCTAGATGCGATTTACGACCACTTTGACGAATTTCACGGAAACACTGTGTGGCAAGAAGAGTGCCGCAGCTGGTTCAAGGACGGCGAGATCAAGAAGAGGATCTATCTCTGGCCAGGTGCCACGATTCACTTCCTCAAGACGATCAAAGACCCGCGGTGGGAGGATTACGACTATACGTATCGCTACAAGAACAGGTTTGCGTTCTTGGGCAACGGAGACGTCAAGGCTACAGTCGAGAAAGACATTCAAGGGCTGAGTGTCTACATCAGGAACTCAGACCACGAGTGGAGCGTCGCCTAACCGCCTCGCCTCGATAAGCGCGCATTGTTATTTGTATACAAGTTAGGCATACCGGTGTTCCACCGAGCCGTCATTGCGGGTCTTGCGTCCAGCTCCGCCTTCCCCGCATTGTCGAGGGTCGCCACCCCTTGCTCTCGGACCGTTCTTCAGATTCCCTCGTAGGATTTCTTTCGGTGCTTGTTCCATGCACCAGCATGTTCGATTCGATAGCATCTTCTTGTTTCCAGTAGCTATAGGCGTCAGCACTTGCAGTCAATACGCTCAATACGACCAGTATATGCATGATGTTATTCAACAGCTGCAGCGGTAAATGGCGCATATGCGAGATAGTGAAGCGCTGAATCACTAACGCGTGGGAGGCAGATTGGGCGTTCTTGGCTCGAGCTGCATTCCTCCGAGACTCCGTACGGTACCAAGAGTCGACGAATCAAGGCGTGCGGGTGCGCGTACTTGTCGATCCCCACAAGGTTGCAACCTGACTAAGATCCACCCCGGATTCGTTCAGCTCCCTCCTCCGCACGACTCGTGCTCGCATCCTCTGCTTTGTTAACTTTCTAGCGGCAACGCAATCCATCCAGATCCATGGCCTAGGGCCGCCGGCATAGTCCCTGACTGAGTTTGATTGGGTTGACTACGCCTTCTTCGCTCGGGCACGCGAGACCTGTGACATTCCCACGTTCCCTGTGACCTTGTACGCAATGCACCAGCCCTGCAGACGCCTGCAGAAACAAGACACGATTCGGTAGGCAGAAAGCCCCTCAGTTCGGCGGGAAGGAAGCTTTCTGCCTTGCCCGTGGGGAAGCTGTTCCATCATGGCAACCTCAGGGTTTTGTGGCACACGCTGAAGGTGGGCTAGATACCGAGCATCCGGCTCCGGCCGAGAACCACACACCACTTTTGGTGTTCGCGAAGACCGGAGACAGGCACATCCTCGACACACGGCCTGACATTGGCCATGTGGAGGTGGGACCCCGCGTTGACCATGGGTCAGGCCACGCCCCATCACCAGCAGCTCGCTAGCTCGGCCAAGCGTCCGAGGCTAGGTTAGGAGCCCAAGTCGAAGTGGATGGGCAATGCTTTATTTCCATGTCACCCTCCGTGCATGCTTCCCCAGATTCCCCGCAATTCTCTTCCCTTTCCTGACCTTTGACCGTTCCGTGAACCATTTCATCTCACCCGATACCCAGGTCAACAACTGCCATGACAGAGATCATGACTACAGACGTAAGCACGAATGCGGTTGAGCAGCGGTCGACCAACAGCCCTCTAAAGTCAGAGGGAGAGACGACCAAAGATCAGAATCAGAACGCATCACAGCAAGCAAAGCCGCAGAAATCACGACACAGAGCTTCAGTTGCTTGTGCTTCATGCCGCGATCGGCGGATCCGGGTACGCTTCATCTAGTCTAGTTAGGTATCGCTACTGACACGTGGGCAGTGCGTCGTACCTTCAGGCGAAAAGGAGTGTACACAATGCAAACGATCAGGCGTAGAATGTGTAATTAAGAACGACGATGAGCGGAGACGGTACGTTTACGCCAGCCTAATGAGCCGCGTTGGCTGACATGCTCTAGCCCAATCTCAAGAGCATATATGTGCAGTCTTACCGATCGGGTTGCGCTACTAGAAACAATGTTAAAAGAACAGGGTGTCGAAGCACCACCTGCACAGCATCCACCCAGGACCCGTCATGCTCCACAAGAAGGTGAACAATCAAATGGTCGCAAGCCCGAAGGACAACAAAATCAAGAGGACCAATCCAGTCCAGGCAGCCAGCAGAGCCCACAGCAATACGGAGAGGTTGAGCACATCGAACATGACATCCCCAGCCCTTACGGAGAGGCCGAAAGCGCTGGCTCGCCATCTATGCTTCCGCCACCCAAAAGAGACGGCATGGTGAGCAGGCTTCTTTCCACACGAGGACATCTCAGTTTCGACCAGCTGAGCGGCCGACTGCGATATTTTGGACCTACAACAAACTGTCACGTGCACTCAGAGCACGGCAACCCCATGGACTCTGAGCAGCAACTCTCCGAGCAAGCACGCCGCGCAGAGAAAATCATCAGATCGTTACCATTGGAAACGTATGATTATCTTATGGAGATGTTCTGGAGAGTTCTGGACGTGTTACAACACTGTAATCCATGTACTGCACCGAGAAGCGTTTGAGCAAGATCGAGAGGCAGGCCGAACGCAATTTTATTCGGGCTTCCTCCACGTTTGTGTATTGGCGATCGGCTTTCGACACGCGGATAAAGAGCGCCCGGATATCAAGAAGATTTCGCTACCGCAGATGGAGAGTACGCTGCATCGTGAAGCAAAGTATATGCTTGACCATGAGTTAGAGAGGCCTGGTGGGATTCCGACGGTGGTTGCTATGCTGCTGCTAGGAGATCTCGAGTGCGGAGGTGAGAGGTTTCGTCATTTGATAGCAAGGTCGGAAATCTAACGTGTGATAGTTGGTCGGGACAATCTGGGTTGGCTTTATTCCGGTTTAGCTGTTCGCCTTGCTTTCGATATTGGCCTGCATCTTGACTCGCGAATGTCTGGCCTTCCGCAGCGGGAAGTAGAGATTCGACAGATGACACTGTGGGCATGCGTTATGTACGATAAGTAAGTGAGCTCCTTATCTTCTATGCTACATACAAGCTTACAAAAGCAGATACTGGGCGTTGTTCCTCGGTCGACCCACAGGCATGAAGAACTCCGATCTCGAGATATACAACCTTTCCAAGCAATTTGAACGCCTGGGCACATGCAAACCCGTCGGTCCGGAGAAGACCCTAGAAACTCAGATCTACGAAGCACTCATTGACCTGATGGAGCTCGCTGGCAAGATAACAGAAAATATGGACCCCCTCAAACAGAACACGGAATCAGTTGTCGACCGTAACCAGTATCTCCGTATGGCAGCTCTAGACCGCGAATTTAGCACATGGTATGCCCGGCTCCCGGAGCAGCTTCGCTGGACACCTGCGAATATCGCAACAGCGCCTTTTTCGTTTTTCCTTTTGCATCAGCAATACCACAGTTCCCTCATTTTGCTTCATCGGCCATTTGCTATGTACGATGACCAGAGTAGTCAAGATTACGAGGGAAATGGTCCAGATGATCACTTCTCTGCTTTGTCGAGGACGGTGTGCACTAAGCATGCTATCCGGGTGGCAAGGATTTTTTGGCAGCACCGTCAGCGCTTCGATACCAAGCAGATCTTTGTTACGGGTCTGCAACATGCTGTAAGTGAACTTTCTTGCGCTGCCAGAACAATAATTGAGAACCTTAGGGTACCGCCGCCACCGCTCTTGTAGCCGCTCTCGCGTTCATCAAAGACCCCAACGATCGCAACAACAATATGCAATACCTAGAATGCCTCTCTGCTGCGCTCAACGACATGGCCGTGACTTACCAGCCAGCTGAACGCATGGCCGTGGTCTTACGTGCCGTAATGATCGAGCTCCGCGGCGGACCCGTTGCAAACGATTTCAAATTATACAAGCCCAAATCTGCGCTCGTTCCAGCCCGGCGCGGCTCCACAAACGACCCCGCAGATGTCCCAATGTACAAAAAGCGACAAACGAGCCGTCCACGTGCTGGTACCGGCTCTAGTAAGAAGCGCAGCATGAGCATGGCTTCCAACGTCACCAACGTCGATCTCACCATAAAAGCACCGCCCGCATCGCATCGCTGGGATATGGAGTCTGAACGCTCCGACGGGTTTATTATGGTGACACCTCGCTCGGAGATCTCGTCTTGGCCACCAATATCAGAGAACGCTTCGGATATGTCGCACTCTCTGGCTACGGGGTCTTCGGCTGCGCTGTCGACGTCTGGGCCGCGGAATGCGTGGATGGGCGCCGAGCTCGACACATCAGATGCGATTAATAACCTTGCGAACGTGCATTTCCCTGAGATGAACGCGTTGACTGATGGCGGCGATATGACACATTTGGACTTTTTGAGTTTGGGTGATGGAGGTGGTGATTTTGGGAGGGAATGGAACTCGGGGCCAGGGGTCGGTGTGGGGAGTGATCTAGATGGGTTTCCGCCGCAACAGGGCGCGTATGGGATGGGGTTTGGGAGCATGCTGAATTGAGGGTTTTGATGGGATATCTTTATTGGGTGTTAGTTCTTGGGTGGAATCACTGCTGAGCGTTATAGTTTGTTATAATCATTGAACGGGATGCTTTACGATTATACCTCGACGATGTATCCACTCCAGTGACATACCACTCCAGGAGGTCAAATTTGTTCAGGACGGGCATCCACATCACATACAGGTAGTGCACGTCGAATTTGCGTCCTCCAGCCCTTTTGTCTCTTTATCTATCGGTAGTGTGTATCGTTTGTTGAAACTAATATAGTCCCCTCGTTCACCCCCCTCTATGGAACGATTCTAGCCTTCCTCATTCTGTCAAACACCAGCCCCCATGCCTCCAATGTACCTCTTTCTTCACTGAAACCCGTCGCATACGTCTTGGTCATATCATACTGCCTATCAAAATCAAATTGTGTCATCAGGAAATACTCGAAACCAGCAAACGTCCTCTCGCTATCCGCATGCCCAGTCTGCAGTCCCCTCTCCTTCTCCAGCCTCTTCCACACGTCGATATTGTCTTTGATGAACTTCCGCATCTCGGGCGGATCAGAGGTTGGCCCAGTCCCATTAAGGCCAAAGTAAGAGCATAGAGCAGGCCATTTCTTGCTCCAAGAAGATGGCTCCTTCGCGTCTGCGACGTTGTACCCGCCGCCGTTTTCGATTTTGTCGGGGTTGAGGGAGAGGTAGAGGGTTTGGCGTGCGATCATATCCGAGGAGCTGTCGTTGCTGAGGGCCTTCCAACTCTTCTCGGTGCCTGGGAAGGGCGCTGAAGAGTCGGGCCCTTGGACTTCGCGCCAGAGGGAAAGGTAGATTGCCATGACGGTGCCTATTTGTTACATTAGTATTGATTCTGACTGATTTGGGATGGAAACACGGGGAGCTCACCTAGACTGTAGAAATTCTGATTAGGGACGAAGCCGATGATTATGTCTGGCCGCGTGTCGATCCACTTCCACTTTTTGTCTTTGGCGTAGTCTGCGACCCAGTCTAACTGTGGATGGTAGAAGAGCATGTCGTGGTATGGCTGTTTGAGGCGTGGCTGCGACTCTTTGTGTGGAACGTGCAAGTAGTCTGTGGGGTGGCTTTCGAGAAGATGGCAACCGTCTATGGGAAGGGTTAGATTTAGACGATGTATACATTCAAAGAGGACTTACACATCTTTGCGCCAGTTTGCAAAACCACGAATTCTAAATTTGGGCTAAGATGGTCCATGGCGAGTGTGCTTCGCTTGAACATAGCCACTGCTTCCTCCAATTCCTTTTGCACGTCTGTACCTGCTTTATATGCCAGGTAGTAAACATGTGTGACCTCAGATACATCAGGGATTTTCTGCTTAATGGTGCTCTCCAATGCTTCTTGGCTGCCCTCGAGAAGGTCAATCCCAGAAACAATGTTCAGTCGCAAATCAGTCGGCCATTGTGATTGCTCCTGCGAAAGCGGACGATTTGTGAGCGCGTGTACGCGCTTCCAGATTTTGGGCTCGGGGTAGTCGTTCAAGATCTCGTTGATGAAAGACCACCCAGTGACGCCAGATGCACCGAAAACGAGCGCAGATTTCGACATTGCTGATGATCAAGTGTATGAGATTATTGAGTAATTGCAGCGCAACAGTATTGGAGAAAGTCGTAGTATGTTCGTGCTGTGCTGTAATGGTTATGCACCTGTAACGTTATCTCCGCTAAGTCAATCCCCAACCAGTTCATTTCCCCGCGAGAGCGGCTGCAGCTGCATAATCTTCTCCATACCCCACCACCACCCTGTACACAGATCGACGCCACCAGGGTATCTTTAGCGCACCTCGTCTGCCTGCACGCATCGTCAAGGCTTGTGAACTTTGTGCACTGGTGATGACTGACTTTCGCCCCTGCGCGCAGGATAATGATACCCGACGCTATTTCCGAACGTCTAGTGGGAATGGAGGAGTGGACCATGGATTATCGCCCCGAGCTCGAGTCGTGTGGCGTTCACCCCGCACTGCACATGAATCGTGTTTGGATGAAGGGCACGAGGCTGCGCTCATGACATTGCGCGCGCATAGTCAGGACTCGCTCCCGGGAGTAAACTATGACTCGGTGACGCTTGCAATTTGTAAAATAACTAAGTAAGCGGTCGTTTTCGCTGCAACAAGGAAATACTAAAAGTTGGTTGAAAGAACAGTTCGGTTAACATATGGCACGCTCGAATTTCTTCGACTTAGGAGCGAGTCTGAACAGCTTCATTCATTACAAGTACCTATAGACTAAGCTATCACATGTGTGCGTCGGCAATCATCTCACTAATGATACACATTCTTTTCAGCATTGATATCGTTCTCCAGAAACACCTCCGTCTTGTTCGTCATCTTCGGCCCCAAGTCCTCACAATACAAACAACAAAGCAGCCCCAACAGCCCGAAGCTCAAACTGCTCAATGCAACAACTTTTAGGCCATGCGCATAGCTCCACTGGAACGCTAAGCTTGCCGCGGCCAGCGCGTCTGGTGTTGTACCTGGCACTGCTGCAATTGCTGTCGCTCCTAGTGGGAAAGCAGCGAGTAGCTTCTGTGCGTTCTCGGGTGACATGCCTGCCGATATCGCTGCTGCTGGGAGGGTAGCTGCTGCGCGCGTTGATTGTGTGTTGGTAAGGATGGTCGTGTAAATCGCGACTGCAAGTGAGCCTCCGGCGTATCGAGCCATTCCTGCAAGACCGCCAGAGAAACCAAGATCTGCTTGCGGGACGCCGAGCTGTGTGAATGCGACAGATTCATACTGCGCCCAGCCAAAGAACGCTAGACATTGGTTAGCCTGTTCTCAATAACGTTGTTTGACGGATGCTTACTGGCATTGATGCAGCAGAATGCAATCATAAGACCCTTGTTGAAGGGAGTGCATAGACCCATCAAAGCGCCAAATAGTGTCATTCCAGTCCAGGTGAAGATTAGAGTCTTCTTCCAGTGCTTAATGACGCCCCCAAATGTGATCAAGAGACAGGCGCCGAACACCAGACCGACGTTTGGGGGAAGAGTGAGCAACAATTCCGTCGTGCGCGAGGTTGAAGGAGTCAGATAGAATACATTAACCATGGTAGGCCTGGTTCAAGTCAGTAACATCGCGACTAGAGGTCGTACTACTGTAGTAAGGTGTTGAGTGCCTACTTTAACGCAGGACTATTGACACAGGCAGAAATAGCTCAACTTTTAGTACAGGAGAAACTTACCAGATGATGTTGACACTATAGTAAAACATGGTGACGATGAAAGCCACAATGAACGGCGCCGTAAACTCTCTTCCTTTATGGCTAGCGAACAAATGCGGGGGGCACAGCTTATGCGGCACCGACGATACAGTCTCCCACCATCCGAAGGCCGCAATCATAATAAAACCCACTACCATAGGGGCAATAACGGTAGGGTTGGAGCTAGGCTTGTATGTCGTGTTAATGATGCCGACCAGGGCGAGAATTACTCCAGGAATTATGAGCGCGCTGCCAACATAATCGAGGCCTTTGATAGCTTCATGCCAGGGAATGCCTTTGGGATGCTTCGGTGGCTTGTAGAAAGCAAATAGGGCGGCCAAGGAGATGAACTGCGCAACGAGGCCGCCCCAATAAATGTACTTCCAACCACCAGAGTCGATAGCATAGCGACCTACTATGGGTCCGATGATGACAATTACGAAGACGAATCCATCACTAAGGCCTTTTTGGGTTGATAAATGATCAGCATGTTCATCCAAGGGGATTCGGGATGACTTACAGATGCCAATATGGCGGAATTTATTTGGCAGTAATTCTGGTATTGCACACATGGCCATTTGACAGAATCCTCCCCCAAACCCGGTGGTAGCCAATCCAGCTGTGAATTGTGAAGAGCCTCGCGCGGTAGCCGTGACGATAAACCCAACACAACAGCATACATTCCCAAAAAGCAAGAACAATCGTCTGCCGAATAGGTCCGAGTTTGCACCAGCGATGAGGAAGCCAATGGCGTTTGCAGTTGTGTATGCAGGCACGTACCAGGCCGAAGATAGGGGCTCACCGAACTGGATGGCGAGTTTCGATTGCAGAGCGGCTGTAGTTGGGACGGGCCAGAAACTGAGCCCGAAAGTGGAAGACAGCACGAAGATTACGAACCATGTCTTCCAAGTGATGATTACGCACTCGCCTTCGCCATTTTGAAGGACGGTAGGCGGTGGCGAGGCGACGATATCGATTCTTTGAACGTCTTGCTTTTCGAGTGACAGGGCTCCTACATTACTATGGTCAACCTCTTCGGCAGCCATTATGACAGTTGAAAAAGTAGGCTTGGCTGGAAGAAAGACACAGATGAAGAAGTTTCCAGGCCTTGTAACTCTCCTGTTATACTGCAGATCTTTCCTCTTGTAATACTGATGGTTAGCGTCTACTATCCCCGCATTCTGGGAGACCTTCTCCAGGTTTCACCACGTGCTAGTCGAAAGCCATTCAGCCACCAGATAGTCTCAGCATGGGATTACGGGTTCACGAGCCGGGAATTGGGGTATTCAGCCCCCAATTGCCAGTCTTACTCAATTCGGTGATCATTTTGCCCTGGGTATTGTTATCCTGCACCATTTACACACCTAAACTCGATAACTAGATCGTTCACTGAATAGGTCCGAGTCTGGAACATGAAAGTGTGGACGCGGTAGAGCACAATATTGAAATGTACATTAATGAATGATTATATGTCGAGATCCTGAGCATAGCAGGGAAAGGGCCAGCCATTCGTAGACCGTATTCAGTTGACAGCATATTGATCCACGACATCGGAAATGCGGGTCTTCCACCCGTTGTCAGAATTAAAATGCGGATTTTGCGCTAAGTGTTCACTCCTTAACTTGAGCAAAGTCTTGTCGCTGCATTCTTGAAGGATTCTCAACCTGGCTTTCATCGCGGGTTATACCATCCGTCATATCACAGTCAGGAATTGCTTTCCCAAAGACAATGTTATCATATCTGTCATTTCGTCAATCTTCCCATCTGATCTCTTCTCAAGGAAAAAGGATCGACTCACCCGGCAAACACCTTGATTCCACTGGACTTGTAATCCATGAAGTGATCCGCATCAGGTAGCAATGCTGTCCAAATCAATCACACTCCATCCATCCCAAACAATTCAAATACACTTACCGGCCGCATATTCCGGGCTTGTAGAGAATCGCTCCCAGTCCTCCCATTCTTTCACCCAAATTTGTGAACACGCGTCATAGTCTAGGACTTCCATTCCAGCCGCCTTGATCTTTTCCTTCATCTGCGGTGTCTGATAAGTTTGAACATATCTTTGTATTTTTACCAGATTGAATTGCTTTGCTGCGACGGTCAGGTCGGCATGCACGTGGTTGTAGTGCATTTGGAAATGGACATCGTCGACGTTGTGGAGTTTCCTGAAAAAGAAAGAGAGCTTGATACAGGGCTGATAGTTTTCCCCAGCGTCCCACTCAAAGCGGGAATCGCTGAATGTATGGTTGACTTTGTCGTGAACCATGATGATGCGAGGTGGTCAGAGAGAAGAAAATGTGCGGAAGAAGTGTGAGCTTGATTTGAGGATAACAGCATATTTGAGCAGTCACAAGCCGTGCTACTAATGCATATAAGTACCACAAGATATTGTAGGAATGCTCCATCCTTCTGATGCCAATGCATCGACCGGAAACCTTGACATGCCCTTTGTTCGTTCAGCTGCATGGTGCTGCCGTGCAATTGGGTAACCCCATCAATCTATACTAATGGGTCTGTACTTCCGGCCGCTAACAGTGATGTTGTGCGGGGAATCAGGGTCAACGTCGATCTTTGTGAGCAATTCAATATTAGCCTGGTCACACACCTTTCGTCCCGCGGACATGATTAAGACTCGTCTGCTTTCCTTAGTTCTGCGACGTCAATGAGCAAGTGGCTCGATAGTTTTTACGCTTCACTACATATAGGTAACGAAATACGAGAACACGCGTCCCACTTAGAAGACAACGACTTGCCTCTTTTCCGCTTTACCCTTCTCCATATCCTCCACCATACGCGGTAGATCCTCGATCTTGTTGAATTCTACATCTGGTTGGATACTTTGGAGTTTTAGCACTATTGTATCCGTTGATTGGGGTCACACTTACTTGTGCTTCGCTGTGAAATCAACAGCCTTCTTCATGCGCTGCGGAATGCTTGTGCTGTCTGCCTTGATGCGGTACCTCCCGGTCGTCAAATCAAAGGTAGTAATAAAGTCCAAAGGCTTAGGCGCAATGCCAATAACCATGATGAGGCCGCCAACACGGAGGATATCCGGCGCACCTGCATACGCAGCATTACTCGCAGAGTAGACGGCAGCTGCGTGACAACCTTTGCCGTCTGTGAGCTTCTTCACTTCCTCAACGTAGTTCTTGTTCGTCATGGAGTTGAAGACCGCATCGACTCCGACCTTCTTCGCCATCTCTAGTTGCGAGTCGTTGATATCAAGACCAATCGTCTTATAACCCATCTAGTCCACCATTAGCCAACAGCGACAAAACTTCCTTTTCATTCACTCACCGCCTTAGCATACTGTATAGCATACTGTCCCAATCCTCCACACCCAATAACAGCCAACCACTGCCCCTCTTTCAACTCGCAGCTGTCCACAGAGTGAAAACTGGTAATCCCCGCGCAAAACAGCGGCGCAGCTCTTGAGATGTCCAACTCTTTCGGCAGCAGCACTGCATTTTGCCAGTCCACGACAGCATACTCTGCGAAGAAGCCATCGACTACGAAACCTTGCAATTTGGACTTGCCCGTTTCGCAGCGCAGGTTGTGTACCTTGCAGCCCTCGCACTCGAAGCAGCAGTCGATGAAATAGTTGGTACCGATTGCGTCACCGACTTGAAAGCCCTTGCCTTCAGCATTCTTGCCAATCGAATCAATATGTCCAACGCCTTCATGGCCTAAGGTAGCGGGGTAGTCGGGCCGCATGTCCATATGGAGGTCGGAGTGACATAGTGAAGCGGATTGTATTTTTACGAGGAACTGATTGTCGTTGGGTGTGGGTTTCGGTATGTCGTTGATGACGACCTTCTTCGATTTCCTTAGGTTCGCAAGTATGAGCGATGACCGGGTATGGTATGGCAGATGGGAATAGCTTACGGATCCCATTGGCCAGCCTTCATCTTGACGATTATTATTCGATCGAACTAGCAGAACTTGTGCATGCGCTGAGCACCGTGATGGCTTTGGTAGTATCCAAGATTGAGTCGTCTTCATAAACGTGGCAGTACAGGATGTATAGAGGTTCCATACGGGCGCCCAGCCACTGGAATGTTGAACATCTTTCAGCCGTGCGTGACGGAAAAGTTACCCCGTCAGGCTGAACACAGCAACTTGATCCATGATTCGCTCTTATGGTTTGCGACGCGCGGGGCGCGGGGACGCGGGGCTCGGAGAATGGCATGAGTCGATATGAGCTCTTCGCGCTACACGCATGAATCATGTATGTAACGAAGGCATTATAGAACATTGTCAAATATAGAGTCAAGATGTGAGAACTTACTGCTGTGAAATTTTTGGCTTGGTCGGAATGGTACAGCAGACTTATGGTCCCCCAATGGGGCTGTATCGCGATGGTGCTGGCTCCCCTGGGCATGTTGAGAGAAGGCGTTTTTGAAGGGACACAAGTGCTACTTTATTGGTAGCTTCTTTAGGCGCTCGTTTCGGCCCAGAAGTTGTGCACCTTCCTCACTCCATATACATCTCCCAACTTCCTTTTAAATGCTTTTGCTTAAGTAGATGAGATGCCGGGAACACATTCTACGGACGGCATCGAGCAATGTGGAATAACGACGAAAGTTATCATCGGTCCTTCAGTTCTCAACTCTGATCTGGGTTCGTTATTTCGCCTCTCCCCCTCGCCAAACAATGGCTTCGCGTGCTTTGGTGTCTATTTTTGACTCTGCGTGCAGTAGCGGTAGGTATACGAGGGCTGACTCGCTTATTCAACCACACTGCGACGGACCTTGATACCTACACAGGTTCCACTATAATGAACCATCAGCTTGTGAATTCAACAGTGTGAATCTGAACTGTCTGAACCAGCGCTTGATTGTATATCATCAGGGTTTTGAGCGAGCAGTACACATCCAGTCCGGTATGAGCGACCCACATCCAGGTACGAGGCTAGACGAGTTCGAAGCACGATTTCTACCTCATCGATCATTTGATCACGAAAAGCTGCGCCATTACCTCTCTACGCACATATTTACGAGACTTGAGCGTCGAATGCTCGGAAACGTGCTTTCGGACAAACGCCTGCTTCAGCGGCGTTGCCTGTTCCCTACGGGTCCTGGACCAGCCAGTGATCGCTCGCATTACTCTTACTTTCAAGTGTACGATGTTCTTCCGGATGGAGTGGCGAAACTTGCGGTGAACGACTGCGATGTGCCTACCTCGAAGGCTTTAGAGCAATGGCGATATATTAAAGTAGATTGCACCCAGAATCCGATTCTGACGCCTTCTTCATCTGAGGGGCTGATTAGTGCATAGGAAACGCCGTACCTAAGGCATCCTGGATTAGAGACGACTGGCATTGTAGGCAGAGTCACGTGAGTGTGCTCCAGTCTTGGAAGTGAAAGCTAGCTACACAGATCTTTGACATACGTAGGATTGCTCGCGAGCCTTCGCCGATACTTCTTGCTGCCTTGCACTTCACTCACAGCCCTTTCATGGACATGCACTCAGTCTTCCATGCGCTCGGAGCACATGAGCCCGCGGCGGTAGGTAGTTCCACTTCTTGTTACATGTGCTGACGATATAGCAGAGTTACAAGCGCAAAGACGTAGGCAACGGCAATGTCAGTCAAATTACCTTCTCACTCTCGTATTACACAATGATCGGGGAAGATTGCAAACCTATGAAATGGCAGCCTCATGATGAGGACGTTCACACTGCTACTGGAGTTCGCTTGACTCGCTGCAACACCGCCGTCGTATTAGTATTGCTTGGTGACAGACCATGGGAAGCGGAAAAAGATGAAGTATCTGTCGTAAGAAGTCGAAAAGAGCGTGTCAAGTCACCCTGGCAAGTGTTGAATTTGCAGTTTTTCCCAGACTGGAGAGCAACGCCCAACGCTTTTGAGACTGGTTCTGCATTCCCCAATGGAACAGATGCATTTCTGACAGCTGTACTTACGGAATTCGAAGACGCTGTCAAGCGCTGCAACGAGGTTCATAAAAAAATCGCTCACTTGGTGACACCGTCCCACGACTTCATCTTCCACACTCCGGGATGAAAGGTTGTTTGATGATACGTCTTTCACCTGGACAAGACGGTACTTTTGGGCACTCCATGTTTTGCCTATGATTAATCATTCTATTTCAACTATCATCGAGGTGCTAGAGGGGTTTTGGAATGGATCCTCACCTCATTTTGCAACGCTGTGGCCGGATTATCCACGGTATGATCTAGGGGAACCTACACATAGAGGATGCCAACCACCGTCTGAACACAATGTTAAACAAATGACGCATTTCAAAACCAACCTGCAGAACGCCAAAGGGGAACTCGAAAAGATCAGGGAGGCAAACACGGCGCTGATCCCTCAAATCAAATCTCTACAAAGCACACTCTTTAACGGCACCTCCGTCCTTGAAAGTCGCAGAACAGTCCAGCAAGGCGAGAACGTCAAGCTCCTCACCGTCGTCAATGTTTTATTTCTCCCCTTGAGCTTTATCACCGGTGTCTTTGGAATGACAAACATGCCCGAGGATGCAGATTTTGCAAAATTTGGCACTGTGCTCGTGGCAGTCTGTCTTCCGCTGTTTGCACTCATAGGTTTCGCAAGCAGCCACCGCGGATATACTCATATTCGGACGAGAGCAGGACGCGTTCTAGCGTGGGTCAAGGCCAACGTTGCTGGGCCAAGAAATAATGAGTGCGACTTTGAATCATTACAGCATCGGAAAAGATATGGGCTCTCGCGGAAAACACACTCACTGACAGATCTTGAAGCATCAGAAGTGAGTGCTGTTGACGGAGAGATGAGGGACAACGAGAATAGCGGGATTGAGGATGCGAGTCATCCGTACATCAAGAGAATAGTAGAAGACATAGGCAAGCAAGGTCTGATCAAGACCAGGAGGTGGATCGGCAACTATGATAGTGATGGTGCATTGAGGCTTCATTGAAGTACACTGGGTTGCTATGACACCACCCATTGTACGCCTTTCGCAAGGTTCGCGTTGTACTCATCTCTTGGCTTATCGAGCTTAGAAGATGGCCAGGTCCAATGGTAGTGTGGATATCCTTCATAGAAGTCGAATTTGTACGGTACCCTTCGGGTGTTAGCATTGTCTCGAGCGCGGAGAGAAGTGTTGCTTGCTTGTTTTTGTTCAGCATCTCCTTGAATAGCAGACCATCATCTCGTAAAGTGTCGTGGCCCGCTACAGTCAAATACACTTTCTTCAGATCACTGATCTTCGGATGAAGTAACGGTGAACCGTATGGGTCAGTAGGTGGGGTACCAAAGGCCTCTGCGCGTTACCGTCAGCTAATATCTCATATCGTGGAGAAATTACTGACTCCAGAACGTGCGCATCGCTCGATCGGTATCGATGGTGTGATTGGCGTGCTCCTCGTAAGAAGTGTATCTGGACTTCAACTCCTCTGGAATACCGTCAGGATGGATAGTTGCTGGCACTTGAGCCACAACGCCGACCAACGAGTTGCCCAGCCCTCCATCGAGTGCTTTTAGAGCTAGCGAAATAGCAAGCTGCGCGCCTGCAGATACACCGGCCGTAAAGATCTTGCCTTCGATGCCGCCTAGCTCTTCGGCATGACTCAATGTCCATTGCAGCCCCGTGAAGCAGTCGTTTATCAGGCCTGGGTGCTTGTTCTGTGGCGCAAGGCCATACTCAACAGATACGAGTACAACATTGCCGCCCTTGGAGATCGACCTGCAAAACGCATCGTCGCCATTTATGTCGCCCATCGCCCAGCCTCCACAGTGGTAGTATACACCGACCGGTCTGCATCCATGATATCCTTCCGGTTTGTATATACGTACCTTCAAACCACCGTCAATAGTCCTGTCCTCGACCTTTACGGCAGGATCAGGTGGTGGGAAGGTGTACTGGGAAACCATTTTCGCACCGATGTTCCCAAAGCCTTCCAGGCATTCTTGGACAGAGTCAAAGGGGAGCAACGGGCGCTCTCCAAACTCCTCTTCGAACTACCAATCATTAGTATCTCTGGAAGTAAGGATCGCGCGGTTTTAGTCACCTCTACCCATGGTTTCGCGAAGCCTTCGGAACTCATCGCCAGCCAGCGCGTATGTGTCGAAGCGTATGCCCCTCCGTCGCGAACATCTCCAAGTCCTCTTCATCAACTTTCCATCCAATCAGGCGTCATCCGTTCGCACTCTAGGTGATGGTGGAGATGATGTTCCGAGAGCTAGCGTGCGGGACGGCCAGGGTCCAAGCTCCCCCAGCCCACGCCTAAAGTCTTCCAGACATCCGCTAAATCCCCGCAACACCCTCGGCCTCCCCAATTCACGCCTGCGAGCCCCATTAGGCATAGTGGAACCATGGACGCTCCAGATAATCCTCACTTCTGTAGACTGCTGGTTGATCTTACCAAAAACTCCCGAGTAGCACTCACAGAATCACAGCGACGACATGGTAACTAAAATCCAGGTCGAGGGCAACCCGGCATTTGCACGCATCCCGCCGTGGGTCCAGGCGAAACTCCGACCGATTGCGATCGAAAAGATACAGCAGGTTTACGATTGGATCGAAAATGAATGTATTCCGGCAGAGCGCATCTACAAGGCTCAATTGAAGGAGGCTAGGTGGACGACGCCCGCTATTGTCACCGAGCTACGAAAGAAGGCAAAGGCACAGGGACTATTCAATCTGTTCCTGCCCAATCATTTCGAGGAGAGCCCTGGTTTGACAAATCTCGAGTACTCCTGCTGTGCAGAGATCATGGGTCGAGTGTACTGGGGCGCTCAGGTCAGCCAGCTTAATCGCATCTTCGACGGGACGAGTGCTAACGCAAACTCAGACATTGAACTGCCATGCCCCAGAGACCGGCAACATCGAACTTCTTGCGAAGTATTGCACACCTGAGCAGAAGAAGAAGTGGTTACATCCTCTGATGAACGGCGACTTCTCCTCCGCATACAGCATGACTGAGCCCGATCGTGCCTCGTCAGACGCTACACAAGTGGGGATAAAGATGGAAATCACAGACAAAGAAGTAATTATCAATGGACGCAAGCTATACGGCAATTGCAAGTACAACGACGAGATGCAGATTTTCATACTCATGGGCTGTTCCGATCCGAACAACAAGAACCCCTGGAACAGACATACGACATTGGTAGTGCCTGCAAACACACCTGGCCTGAAGCAAGTGAGGAATTTGTCCATCATGGGCTACGATTGGGCACCTGAAGGACACGGCGAATACATCTACGAGAACGTTCGGGTACCGAGGGAGAACATCATCTTGGGCCCTGGTCGCGCCTTCGAAATTGCACAAGGCCGCCTCGGTCCCGGGCGCATTCACCACTGCATGCGACTAATCGGTCAGGCTGAGCGTGCATACGAACTTGCACTGGTGCGATGCTACGAGCCGCGCAAGAAGCCCCGTGGCAAGTTCATCGGCGAGTTCGACAGCAACATCGAGCGAATTGCGGAGATGCGTATGACAATCGACGCGATGAGGCTCGTCGTCCTTAACGCAGCAGATACCATGGACTTGCAAGGCAACAAGGCTGGGCGATACGCTATTGCACAGAGCAAGATTATGGTTCCCAACGCGCTTCTCAAGGTCATTGATGAAGCTATGCAGATCTATGGAGGACAAGGCCTGACGCAACATACACCCTTACCTGAGATCTGGACATACGCTCGATTCGTCAGAGTTGCTGATGGACCTGATTCAGCACATAGACATCAGGTTGGAAGAGATCAGATGAAGACCGCCCAGGGTTTCAGGGAGAGAGCAGAAAAGTACACGGCGCGGTACAAGGAGCTTTGCAAGAAGTGGAATCTGGAACCGGAGGAGTTCTGGGGTATCGTGTAATAATATAAACAGCGTCCTTGAATTGTGGATACGAATCCTGTTTATACGAGGTCATGACGTTTGGATTGTGCCGTCATCCCAGTTGTAATTCGTCTTGTATCCGTCCGAAGCTCTGTAGAGACTCAAGTCGTATACATCACGCATCCCACGTCTGCCAGTCATGTGCCCGGCCAGTTGCACACTAATGAATCATCACACGTGATAGCCACCCTACGGTTATTCTCTCCCGAGCCAGACCTACCTAGCGCACTGCGGAGAGCTCAGTGCTAGCTCCACCTTCACACCTCGGCCTAAGGTACACATTCACGGCAATGTCGCGAATCGTCGGCGCACCGCTTACCAGAGGCCGCATGCTGCGCAGAGCTCGAACATGAGCTAAGAACCATCCCAGAAGACGGCGACGCAGCCTTCGTGCACTTTTCTTCCCGGTGTCTTAGCACGAAATAGACAACAAAGTGTCACAACATTCCTTGACTCAGGAAGCTCATCAAGAGCACATGTTGTAGAGCATACAATCATCCAAGTTTGCAATCAGTACATACAAACGACTTGAAATATGGCAGGCCCAGTGAGGCAGCCAATTGATATTCCATCTTTAGGTAAGCCCTCCCGTTCTAGAGTATATATATCCTTTTCTCATACTGATGGTGTGAAGAACGCTATATCGAGCGCTCAGTTCCTGCAATCAGCAGGCCCATATCTCTCAAACAATTTGGCTTCGGCCAATCAAACCCAACATACCAACTCACCGATTCTAAGAATGACAAGTTCGTCCTGCGTAAGAAACCTCCGGGGAAACTCGTCAGCAAAACTGCGCATAAGGTGGAGCGCGAATATCGCATCCTAAACGCTTTGCAAAATACGGACGTCCCTGTGCCGCGCGTCTACGGGCTGTGCGAAGATGACGGTGTGATCGGAAGTCCGTTCTACATCATGGAATTCCTCGATGGGCGGATAGTTACTGAACCGCATTTTCCCGGGGTGAGCGCAGAGCACAGGACGGAGATGTGGCACGATGCGGTGCGCACACTGGCGAAGCTGCACAGGCTAGATCCCGAGAAGATAGGGTTGGAGACGTACGGAAAGCCATCAGGCTTTTATGACCGGCAAATCAAAACCTTCACGACGCTTGGGGAGGCCCAAAGTAAGGTCAGAGACATCGAGACAGGCGACGCCGTCGGTAATGTTCCCAGGATGCAGGAGCTCGTGATGTTTTTCAGCGATAGAAAGAGTCAGCCGAGAGATCGGGGCACGCCCATCCATGGCGACTACAAGATCGATAATCTGGTGTATCACAAGACGGAGCCGACGGTCATTGGAATTTTGGAGTAAGTGTGGCTCCTACTCACTGTTCCTTGTTGGTAGGAAAGAAGGGAGAACGAGTCTAACATATAGTCTATAGTTGGGAAATGTCCACGATAGGGCATCCCCTCTCCGACCTCTCCAACCTTGTTGCTCCTTGGACCTACACCGTCATCAGCACCGAGCGCCGCAATTCTTGCCCTGCCTTCGCACCTAGTGCTACAACACCTGGATTGCCAACCCGTGATCAGGTTATTCAGTGGTACGCTGAAGTGGCTGGCTGGAACCCGGCTGCTGAACTTGCGTGGGGTACCGCATTTGCCATGTTCCGCGACAGTATCATTTTTCAGGGCATCGCGAGTAGGTATGCAGTTAGGCAGGCGAGTAGTCAGGAGGCAAAGAAGGTAGGAGAGGAGATGCTGCCGTGCTCGGAGATCTGCTGGGAATTGGCGCAAAGGGCGAAGGATGGTGGGGAGGCAGGGCCGAGATTGTAGAACAAAATATGCATCATGCGTTAAAGCCGCATATGATATTTATTGTTGAATATGGAACAGTCTCTCCACACGGTCCCGCTCATGTCTCGTGACTCCCATTTGTACGAGTACCAGTGAGTGAAGATGTGCTATAAAACTCTGTATTCCGCCGTACACAGCCAATTGTCCTCGCTCCCACTCTGCTTCTTTGACTGACGATTTTTGACTCTAGCAATCCCGGCATTGTCCGTATCAATAGTTCACTTCGACCGTTCGTTGAAAAACTGACACAGAACGAGGTGCCCAATGGCGTGCTCGAATACGTGCCGCTTAATGTAGACAAGCGAGAGTGTCAAAGCGCGACTGGTGGGTAAACCCGGTCATCCAAAGACAGGGACAAGATCGTCGACCAGTACATGCGCGTCCGTAAGGCAAAGCAGGGACTTGGTGAACGAGAGGTTGAATATGCAAGGCTATGATACTTGAGATTGAGCCAGAGGCGAAGTCTAGAAAAGGAAAAGTGAACCGCTTGGTGGATGCTTCACTTCGCGTCCAGCGTGCGGTTCGCTTCGCGTATGTGAGATTATAGAGCATTTGCAGATCACTCGGATAGATATTGGACGGTCGCAATCTGTTTCCAGTCCAAGAGCAATCCTGCGTAAGCTGCGTAAGCTGCGTAGCACTATTGAACAGGTGTTTCCTGCGCCTCAAACACCTTTAACATCTTAGAGTCAAACCCGTGCTGTGCCGCTATCTGGACAGTGGCACGGTTCCAACATCTGTACGGCAATGGCTGTAGTTGAAACAGCGCTCGTAACTTCTGGTTCACTTTTCTAGTAGCGCTCACTTCGCGTTCAGCTCTCACTCATCTTGCAGCGCCTCCGCCGTGGGACATTTAACGAAGAGCGCCCGAGGTTTCCACGATCAACGTACGACCAGTCGCTCCAATTCAACCCCCACATCGTCCAGACTATCGCTATGTTCTGGCGCGGCAAGTACTCGCCACTCGCCGCGGACGACGTGGAAGGTGGTCTAAAGAATCCGGTCAGACTGTCTAATTGGCTTATGCTGCGGCGCGTACGAACGGCAATCGTCGCGATTGTCCTGTTACTCCTGCTGGCCGTGTTACTTTTCCAGTATCCCGATTTAAACGAACGCGTCCGCGAATACGCACACAACGCAACCGCATCAGCACCGGCGGAGTGTAACTGCCCCACAGCTGGAAGCAACGGCAATCTTCCGGGCAATGTTGATGACACATTATCTCCAGAGTCTTCGATGCAGTGGTCCGACTTCGCATACGTCCAATACGTAACGAACCCCAGTTACCTCTGCAACTCCCTCATGATCTTCGAAGCGCTGCGCCGCTACAACACAAAGGCAGAATTGCTGATGATGTATCCTCAAGAATGGCAAATCCCTGTCGAAATCAATGAGGACGCGGAATTCGAGACGAAACTTCTGGTGAAAGCGCGCGATGAGTACAAGGTGCAAATGGCACCAATTCAGGTCAAGACATTCCAAAACGAGAAGGATCCGACATGGCAAGACAGTTACACAAAGTTGTTGGCATTTAATCAGACACAGTATAAGCGCGTCATATCGATCGACTCGGACGGCACACTCCTGGACAATATGGACGAGCTCTTCTTGCTTCCCTCAGCTCCTGTAGCCATGCCCCGTGCGTATTGGATGCCCGAGAAGTTCTTCCTCTCAAGCCAACTCATCGTCATTCAGCCGTCCGATATCGAATGGAAGCGCGTAGGGTATGCAATTGACCATCACGAGGGCCACGATTACGACATGGACATCCTAAACAAGCTGTACGGCAAATCGAGTACGGTGATACCGCATCGGAGATACGATCTGCTTACGGGAGAATTCCATGATACGGAGCATGAGAATTATCTGGGGTCGCCGAATGAGAAGTGGGACCCAAAAGTGGCACTGGAAGAGGCGAAGTTCGTACACTTTTCGGATTGGCCGATGCCGAAGCCCTGGTTGGAGCCGCTGCAGGGCATGGTAGAAAAGAATCAGCCAAAATGCCGTAAGATATCTACGGAGACGAATGAATATGATTGCACGGATCGTGAGGTGTGGTTGGGCATCCGCAAAAACTTTACCGAAAGGAGACGGCACATCTGTGGAAGAGAATATGACGCTAAAGCTCGACCTCCGAAGAAAAGGGCTCTTGCGGACGCGAGGGCGGGACGACCTTGGTACGAACCGTTATTTGATTGAAATGGGCGCCACAATCGGTCGAGGGATCTTAACATTTTCTCTGAAAAAGGAAAAGACTTGACAGGGAACGATGGAAGCTGGAAGCCGCGTTATGGACCGGCTTGAGTCTGCCAAGTGGAGGGGCCCCATTTGATCTTGGTATTGAAGCATAGGAAAGGGTCACCCAGCCGTTGCCAGAGCCTCGAGTCTGTCTTGAATGTCCATGGAAGCAAAGGCAAGGTATTTTGCAGTGCAGGCGTCAAAGACTGCACCTTCCACACGAACGAGAGATACCCCAGTATTGCACCGGCGAATTTAGATATCTAGCGCTAGCAAAGGTGGTCAAAAGGAAGCAGGCAGGGGCGTTGAGTCACAGCATAGCTTGCTGCTTGCTTGAAATGATAGGAAACACCCATTCCACAGCAGAACTGTCCAGTTTGACCTGAGAAAGCTCGTTGTTAGCCTCTTTCAGGCAGTTTCCATTGGTACATAAGTACCATTGCACTTGATCGTGACCGTGGCGGGCGGTGAGTGATGAGAGATGGTCGCGTGGCCAGTTGCTGGAGAAGGGCTAAGGCGGCCGCCAAGCCCGACGAGCCGACACGTTCAGGGCCGGTACGAGGCTCTCAACACCTCACTTCGCGCACGATGCCTCCACAATCCTCGTCGGTGCGCCGGATGGACCTGTCCGACGACGTAGCGCCACTCGAGAGCACTGCACCGCAGGTTGGAAGGCCGCGGAGGCGGCCGGTGAACGGTACGTATTCTTTTGGTTGCGCCGACGACCCGAAACAACTCGCCCGCCAACCGTAAGGATACAGTTGCGACACTAATTCATTTCCAGCTTGCGCAACTTGTAGGGCTCGAAAAGTAAGTGGAAACAACCAAGGAGCATCGCGACCCCATCGTAGAGGTGGTTCCGCCGGCATGGTTCACGGCTACGAATCAATTTATCTCAAATCGCTCCGCATTCGCGCTATATTGGCGTCAACCCGCACGACAGCTACTACCGGATCGTTCAGTAGTACCGTCAATATAGTGTCCTTTGGCTGATTCGAATGCCAGGTCAAATGTGATGAGCGCCCGAACGGATGCCTAAACTGCGAAAAACTGCAATTGTCTTGCGTGCAACATGGCAGCGACCAACCACTGGAGAGCCCCACTGCGCCCCGTGCCATTACAGGTATCAAGCGCAAGCGGACCTTTCGAGTCTGCATCCCTTGTCGTCAGAGTAAGATCAAATGCACAGGGGAGAGACCAATCTGTTCAAGATGTAAACAGAAGTCCTTGGCCTGTGCCTACGACGCAGATGCTGCTGAGCCTGCATGGGTGCATGCTGTGACACCAATGTCTCAGCATCATCCGGACTCTCCAAATGCTTCACCTTATCGACATGCAAGCAGTGCTCCTTCTCTAGGCCCGCAAGGAGATTATCCTCCCACGCTGTCATGGTAAAGTTGGCGCTCTGCTTACAGCAGAATCATGGCTTATGACTTTTGTGCAGGCTGTTTGGCACAGAACTCCCCCCAAGAGCGAAATTGCATCAGCTGCTGGATGCCTACTTCAACAATGTAAGGCATAGCTCGTTCCCGAGATACGTACGTACACTGACCTTGCAGGTGCACCCGATCCGCGTGTTCGCTTTCGTGTGAGTGAATGCAAAACCCTTTCCTTGTCCTATAAGTCAGGTACTGATCAGTAGTCCCGTTTAGACACAAGCCTTCATTCATGAGGATGCTCGATGAGAGTCTTGTCATCGATAGCGCAAACCGGGCTCTGCTCCACATCATGTCCGCTCACGCTGCGAAATGTGAGTTACCCAAAGTTACATTCCTCGGCCAAGGTTAATCGAGCTCGTTTAGTCTACGCCCTGGAGTACAGTGAATCTACTTCACATCTCCCCCGGGAAGTGATCCAAGCAGCGGGAAGCCAGTGGGCCAAGATCGCCGAGGAGATGTATTTTTCCGATTACAGTACTATATCCGTGGTGAAATTGAAAGTACTTGTATTGCTTCATGACCATGAAGCGCGGCTTGGCAATTACGCTGGATCGTTTCTTCTCACAGGCCTGATTGTGCGTATGGCACATGCTCTCCAAATCCACGTGGAATCGGAAGAACAGCCCGGTGTGACAAACGATGTTTCTTTAAGAGAGTCAAGGCGAAGATTGATGTGGGCCTGCTATATGGTCGATGTCTGGGCTGGTAGCGGTGTTGATCAACTGACTATTTTGAACGAAAGGGACATCAAGCTGCAACTACCATGCAATGAGAGGCAATTTCTCCTGCAGATTCCGCATGTGACCGAAACCTTGCGCCCGGGCGAGGTACTGGACCCTGCATCAACAGAGAACACTCCTGGACAACCATGGGAAAACATGGGCATGAGCGCATACTTTGTCAGAATTGCCTACATATGGAAGCGTGTTCTCCGATACATCAAACATCTGGATAATGTAGAACCACCTTGGGTATCCAACGCTGAGTTCGAGACTCTTAGCAAGGAGATCGAAGAGTGGAAATACAGTCACCCCCAGTGGATGTCCTTCTCATCGGACAACATCTACATCCGTAGGGAGTCTTCCCAGCTAGGCGCTCTTTTCATCATCCATTGCATGTACCATCATGTGCTGTGCGACTTGCACCGGATAGCGTTGCCAAACCTCTTTAAGATGCGAGAACCTTTCGAGTTCCCTCCGGAACAGTTTGGATTTATGGCAAAGCTGCAGGTGACGTGCTTTGAGAATGCGCAACGAGTATCGGTGCTCACTTCGACTATCCTTCAGCATGGTGTCAAATACCTCGCCGACCCCATCTTACCATCTTTCGTCTACAACAGCAGTCGCATAATGCTATACTACATTGCTCGCATTCTCGATAGGTCGAAGCAAGATGCAGAAACTACAACCACCCGTACGCTTGAGCTAGTGGAGCTCAACAACCGCGCTCTTCGAGCAATGAGCCAGATGTACCCGCTTGCGGAACCTCTTGTAAGCCGATCTGAGAGATGCAAAGGTTCATAGCCTGACTATTTCACAGTACATTACCACAGAGCGGTGGCTTGATAAGGTGCGAGAAAGCATTGCGCGAGGTGCTCCTTTGGATCCATACATACCTCCTCAAGACCCAGTCGACCCACACACCGACGCTAGGTCTACAACAAGGTCTGTATCCCGATGTAACCTTATCAAACATGCTAAGACAGTAACAGTGTGCGCAGTCCGTCCGCCGCGGTACCGATGTCGACTACCGAAACATCACGTCTAGCAGTCTCACGGCCAGTACAGCGACCGATCGCCGACCATCTCAACCCTATGCTGAATATATCCAATCCGCCTCCGACCACCAATGGATTCGCCCCCACTAACACCTACCCATACTCTATCGCGACATCCGCCGGGCCAATAACTCTGGACCCGGAAGTAATGCAAGAAGATACAACGTCTCCCCAGACCGATCAACTGGGGAACGTATACTACCCAGGCATGGAAAACATCGAGCAGCCGATGTTTGATTTGAATGATCTCCAGAATTTCTTTGAGTGGGAAAATAGTGAGAATGGACCGCCACCAACGGGTGTTGAGGGCTTGGGTCCGCTGGGGTGGAATAACTTGTCTAGCATGCAATAACGCACGATACCCAGCTCGTTTGCGAGCCAGTCTTTCTCTTTGAGGTTGTTTGGAGTCATTTCACCTATTGCACCTAGATTCCAGCGCTGATTTGCCTAGTATGCACACAGAGCTCAAAGTTATTGCCGTGTTTTCCTATGCGCCTGCGTGCTGTGACACTTCACCTTCACTCTCACTAGCTAAGCACAGACCTCGTCATTGGCCCTAAGCGAGCAAACAACCTCAAAGCTACTTCGCTTCGAAGTCCGCAGCTTCAACTATCACCACCGCCATGGCGCAAAAGCGGGGTTACGATGAGTTTATGCAGTCGATGAAGTCGTAGGTTCTTGCACTCGCTGCATCCTAAACCTTACAATAGCTGCGACTAGAAGCTAACATGGGATAAGGCTGCTTGAATCCGGCAAACACTCCGACTTCAAAATCACCTGTGGCGACAAGACATGGGACGTGCACAAAGCCATCGTGTGTTCCCAGTCGGACTTTTTGGATGCGGCTACCCGATTCGGCGGCAAGATAAGTACCCAGGCGAAGCTTGGCCAAGCGATCGCTGAGCTCTAGAAGGAAGCTACAGAAGGCGTGATCGACCTCTCGAACGATGATCCCGACGTTGTGGGCTGCATGATTCAGTTCATGTATGAGGTGGATTACCAGCTGCCGTCAGATAGTGACCCTGGACCATGGTGGATTAGGGCAGATTGGAAGAAGTATGACGACAACCTTGGCCCTGATGTGTGGAGATCTGGCAGATTGAAAAGGCTCTATGACATGGCTGCTTGGAGGGTATCAAATAAACACATGACCGCATTAGTTGAGAAGCACCCCAGCCTAAAGGACGTGAGTGTCTCCAGCGACAGCTCTTGACCACATGTATACTGACACAACCGACCATCAGAAATCTAAGTTCAAGGTCATCAACTTGGACATAAGCTTCGACAGCAGCGGCAAACGCGACAACCGGGACAGCATAAGTGTGATGAGCTCGATATTTGACTTGCACGCTCAGTGGATGAAGGACACCCCAGGTAGCTACGCGCCACCCATTAACCACCGAGACGCCATCATCCACGCGAACGTTTACGCCATCGCCGACAAATACGGCCTTCTAGGACTCAAGCAAATGTCGGCCTTCAAATTCGAAGAGAGCTTGAAGCTCCTTCCTCCCGGAAAAGAATTCTTCGAGGCTGTCACCGTTGCATTCACCACGACGCCGGACGAAGACACGACACTCCGCAATATCATCGCCAAGCATATATACGAGGACAAGATGATATACGGATTATATAAAGAGCTCGACGAGGGTATGAAGACGACGCCTGGCTTGTCATACCACGTCTAGAAATATGAGTAGTCGATGATGGATGGTTAGAAGATGAACCAGGAGCCAACGTTGCCACTTGATCGTTCAGGTAATTCAGGGCGAGGAGGTCGTGGTCGAGGTTCCTGATGTTCAGGATCGAGTCACCACCGGAAAAGGTCCTGCTGTAGACACAGAGGTAATAAATGGTACGAGGATCGAGTGCCGTTGGCACGCTGTGCGACTCATGGCTACGCTTGAAGCAGTGAGAGAGGGTGACTTGCTTTGTAGTACGAATACAAAGCTATAGTCTAATAGCATACGACCGTATCTCATGTTGGCGTAAGAGCGGGTTCAGTATTTCGTGTTGTCCATGTGGCCATACGACTTTGATGATGAGATCAAAGCGCTTCTAAACGTCCTGTGACTCTGGTATGAATGTTATCACTGGAACGAACTCTATTACTTGATTGTGCACTACATTGGCAAAGTAGTTTGATACCAGATGCCCTAACTTCGTGCTATATACTAAGTAGTTGTGTTCAATTGGCCGTCACGACACTACCTTTCCGCGCAAGGAATTAATCTCGTAAATGTGCGTTCGGAACGACGAGAGGAAGGCTAGCAACCTTATGGTGTGAAGGGGCAATAGCTCGGAGTGCTGCACTTATCATGCCAATAGCAAGATTTATTCTCCCCATTGGTGCCAGGTGTATTAGTCCAGCGTTGATCATTCTTACAAATGACCTGGTGACCTTTCCCCCCGTCCACGCAACCTCCATCGACCATTTGAGTAACGCACAACACATCAAAGTCCACTGGCTGCTCTGGCTGCAACTTGTATGTGTCTCGAATACTGGGCTCCATGCGTGACCGAACTTGGTCCCTATGATTCTGGTCAACAAATGTACGTCCGGGTGATCAGATACAGAAGAAGTAAAATGTAGAAAAAGCGCTTACCATATGGCTGACTGGGTGCCTACACAATCAAATGGGCCCTCGTCGGTCTTGCCATTGAATTGGATACTGACCCTTAAATGGGGATCCACATATGTCCCAGGCTTCTCACCTGGTCCACGCGTGTTTTCGAGGCGGACTTCAATCTGGTCTGCACTATTGGCGAACTCCCGGCAGGCTTCGTGGTGGTTCCCCCATCCTCGAAGTTGGTAGCGGCTAGTGTCGCATTCCGTGACCTCCTTGAAGACACCCCACAAGGCCCGAATGAGAAGCGTCCTGGTGTTCGTGGGCATTTCATAGCTGGCTATCTTGATGCCGACATATGCGCTCTTTCCAACATTGTAGTAGATGTCAGTTATGTGTTCCTCGTCTTGAGAGCTGCATGCCCGTTCAGCAGGTCTGTCTTCGGGGCACAGCTTCCAGAGGGCATCTCGAAAACGCATGGCTAGGTCCACCGTTCCAGAACCTTCGCGTCGCCAGGTGACGCCCACGTGTTGGCTTGATAGCGCCATCAGCATGATCCGCAAATACGCGCTCGTGGCGCAGGAATTACTCACCGCCGCCAACCGACAACGACCACCAGCGTGAGGTTGACGCCGTCAGCGGTGTCGGCCGTGTTAGCCATACCCATTGCCGCTGCGGCGGAGTATGCACCAGGGACCATATTGGATTGCGTGCCTGACTTTGTGTAAGTTGAAGGCAGCAGTTGGGTGAAAGCTACTCCACCATTGAAGAGGGCTTCTTCGGTCGCGATAATATTCGCGCCTTCTGCAGGACTGACACCCGACGCGGCGAAAGACGCAGAATCATCCGGCGTGATTCCGAGATTAGTCCAGGGTGCGAGAGACGGGTCGGTGTCGTTGGTGTCACCAGAGAAAGGTGCGGCGAGGGCAAGCGAGGCAAGAGTAGCCAGGAAGAGTGCGAGGCGGCTGAACATGTTGGCCAGTCTCGATTTTAGGGGCACGGATAAGGGGGTGTAAAGAGGCAAGAGTAGACCGGAGTCCGCGCGGAGTGTGGAAGTCGTGACCTCGAGGCGCGTGCTCGGAAAGGGTCCGTGGTGAATGCCGAAGATGGGGAAGGTGCGAGGCTCTTGCTTTCTTCAACGCTATGGCCTGGCTGAGACAGCCTGCAATGTCGAAGGTCATTTCGGGACATATGTTGGTGCATCGTCTGTAGCGCGATCACCGGGAAAATATCAAATCTATCTTGGGCACTGGCTTGTCTCTTCTTTTGACCGTTGAGCATTGGAACCCTCTCTTTGAAACTACTAGGATGGCGGCGTATGGAGTGAGTATACATCTATTGACGCATCATGTCGCTGTACCCAACGAGGAGTGGAAAATCTGCATTTATAGCCTTGGGATGTACGTTCTGCGATCTTGTATTGCCAATCAACTCCTTGACCTCGTAGCCCTAGATGTCGCCGGCATTTCGAATGCTGCTCTTTCGCTTTCAGGCGAAGTCTTCTAGCGTCGAACCTTACATGAGACAAATTACATACCTGCGGTAGCCCCCACGGTTCATATGGAAATCTGGGGTTAAGTCTCTTAGCAGCTACCTCCATCCGGTGCTCTTCTTATCATCATCATGAGGTGCTTATCATCATCATGAGGTGCATGAAAGGCGTATTCTTGCGACAACTCTCCCTGTTCCCTCTTCTTCTTCTGTTCGGAATCCGCACGCATCCTCGCGAGAGCGTATTGTTTCCTCCTCTCCTGCACGTCGGGTGTGATTTTGGGGCTCAATATCCCTGTCTCACCAAGATTTATGGCAACGATAACAACACCAACAGTACCGATGCGTTTCTGGTGGAAGATGGACATGTTGAGTGAGAACAAGGTGGGAGGTTCTTCTATCCGCGCGGAAGTGTGCACCTGTTATTATTATAAGAAACATCTCTTTTCCCTTGCACTGCCGGCGCGTAGTTATCGGTAATGCCGTGTAACCTTGTGAATGCCAGGGGACCTCGACAGAACCGTCATATCATTGATGCACAAAACATTATGTTTGTAATGAAATCACAAAATCTGCGGCCTCACTCTATGTGACAGACGCCCAATGATGTTGTAGGATGGTCCGGTAAGACTCGACTCAGATTCAAGGACGCACTTGAGCCACCCTTTGGAGGCACTCTTTGACTCCTATGTGGCCACTTCAATCAATTGACAGGAGCAATTTGCATTCCAGCGGTACCCACATACCTGATGTGTGCGGTTCATCCGCGACTTGATTCCCCTCAACAGCTCAATCTCCATCTCCATTTCTCTACCCACATCCCGCACTTCCACCTTTCCCTCCAGCGCATCAGCGCGCATCCTCGCATGAATAGTCGTGGCGTAGGGTGTAGTCAATGTTATTCCGGCATGCCTCGCGTCGAGGTAACGCGTTGCTGTCGTTATCGATACTGGTAGACGCCACCAATCAATCAACACGCACCGAGAATCTGCCCCTCCCTGCATCATCCAACCGTTCACCTACCCATCACGGTTCACACCGAACCCAGGAAGTGCACGTCAGGGCCCCCGCTGATCCTCAACATGGTCAAATGTCCCGAATGCGGCGCTGGCGCCGATCTCACGAAAGATGGATCCTATGCGCACTGTGCATCATGTACGCTTGTCCCTCCAAAGCTGATTCACCTGGGTAATTTCAAGTCTACGTGCTAGCTACATACATAACCGCACAATTTCCTACCAATTACGTTCTTGCGATCTAACTCCGCCTAAACGCACAGGTAACACCATCTTCGAGCCCGGCAAAGAAGGCAGCCACTACCGCGGCAGCGGTAGCGGATCTGGCGACAAGGAGGAAAGTAATACACAGACCAAGGAGACAAGCGGCGAAGCAAAGAAGGACGAGAGTGCGAAACCGAGCTCGTAACAAACTTCAACATCAATAACTTTCACATCACATGGGGAGAGAACCACCTGGGCACCTGGGCAATATTTTGGTGCGAATTATCACCTCGAATTCCATTGAAATTTTACCTAGGTACTTTTGCTATCATATGAATGTTGGAGCAATGCACGCACTCCATTTAGTCCAAAATCAAGTTCGAATTGCGCCGATAACACCATACCGTCTCAGCATGCACAGTGATGCGCTCTAAAGCTTTTCATCGCACCTAAAGCCCGAAGGCATTGTATGTCTGTGCCGCCTATATACGGTGTCTTTGGTCCTACCGCCCCCGATGCACACAATCCCATTCGTACTACACAAGCCGTTAGCGCAGTCTTACAAAGTAATATGGTGATGGTAAGCAAGTGATGAAGCTCACCAACAGCGCCCTCAACCCAACAATCCTTTTAAACTCGCAACAACAGGAAGCCCGACGGTAGTCGATACGCTCAGAAGATCTTCATACGCTTGACCTCGACCTGCGTCCCGCCCCACTCCGCGCTCGTCTTCTCCCCTGCCTTCCACTCCACCTGCCCCGGGTGACCCTGCTCTCGGCTACACCACTCCTTGAGATCAAAGAAAGAAGAACGTACCACTCTGCCTTCCTCGTCGCCGGTATACACATTGTGTGGCATGGGGAGGATGCACGTAATCGGTGCTTGATGGTTTGCGCCGTCCTCGCGGGACGCATCGCCGTGGTTCAGCTGTTTGATGAGGGTGAGGGCCCATGGCGCGTTTGTGGAGGAGGGCGCCGGGATAAGGTGGAAGATCTGATGTTGGTAGGGGACTTTAGTAAGGCATGGGAGTTCTAGGGGGGACTAGGTACGGACCTTGACGACGCCTCTGCGGTGCCCGGTGAAGATCAGTTCGCGCTCGCACCACTCGTTGCCTACGCCTTCGTAAAGGGCGAGGGCGGTGATACCTTCGAAGTCGTCTTCGCCATCGCTGATATCTTGGTCCAGCAACCTTTCGCCATTGAGAGTAGTTACGATGAGCCGTGGCCCGCAAGCCAACGTTATGTGCCCTGTAACGTTGTTGATCCTCGCAGCTTGAATTGAGGCTAAGTTCCGTTTTTGTGCTGTCCCAAGGTCAAGTTCACGCACAAACTCAAACCTGTTGAGATCCCACAAGAATACGCGGCCGTCCGAGGAGGTAGACAGGAAGGCGGACAACGCACGTGACGCCGCAAGAGTCACGACCGGGCGCTTGTGACCGAACAGGGTAGTAGTCCATTGGAGTTCCACTGTGCCTCTTTCTGTTTTGTGGACCTTCCAGATCGCTATGGTGCAATCGGTCCCAGCTGTGATCAATGTTCTCCCATCAACGAAGAATGACGCTGTGAGCTGGCCAGAATGAAGATGTTCGAAAATGCCCACCAGCTTCTTTGAGTTTGAGTCGTAGAATCGCACACTGCCGTCAGTGAAACCCCATTCCATGTAACGGTCATACAGGGGTGGAATGTTTTGCCTGAAGGGCGCCGAACATAGGAGCTTGTCGTGCTTGGTTATGTAAGCAAGCGATGACACACGATCGTTGGACTCAAGGAGGGTTCCAGGTACGCGGTGGAGGCTCTCGGCAGCAGTATCTAGTTTCTGCAGCTTGGGGTTAAGATCTTCCTTCTGAGGGTGCGGTCGCTGGAAAACTTGCACCGGAGTCTGTCCGAAGTTGTTCAGTCGGCTAATATGCAATTCCCGTAATTTGTCGTCCGTTATTGAGTCGAAATCGATGGCCCCTTGATAAGTCGTCCTCTCGTAGACATTGGCCGCTTCGACTGCTGCTTCGCCGCGTTGCTTGTACCCGAAGATGAGATCTATCCAGTGGTGAAGGTTTTTGCTCACATACGGGCTCTCCAACGCTTCACGCTGCTTCTCAATAAAGATAGCAGGATCACCCTTAGCCCATGGCGGCAGTGCGACACTGTCAATACTTTGTCCACCAGCTCGCAAACCGAAATCGTAGTCATTGACATTAGTGAGAAACTCAGGGAGGAAGAAGAATTCCGGTGTCAACTCCCTTACATCCGTCATGTTGGACCCTGTTGCCGAGTCCCATGCACTTTGAATCGAGTAGAACATGCGGTCTGCATGGTCCAGGCCACCTTGGATGAGTGAGAACGCAGCCATGAATGGCTGAAGGCGTATGAGATATGAAGCTACCATCATCGCCGAGGAGTAGTGGGTCAAGTAGTGGGCTGCGTTCTCGGTGTCGTCCATCTCCAGCATCGCGGCGTACTTTTGACGGACGAAATCTTCTTGCAAAGGGTTCTGTATGCCAATAGGTTTTGACAAGTCTCGAAAGTTCTTTGGATTAGTCAAGTCGAGCTCAGCGTCCGAGTAATTCGAGATGATCCACGGGAAGACGGGGTACTGCGTAAGATCGTTAAAGGTCCTGCCAGCTAGCGTGTTGACGAACATCAGGTAGTGGTAGTTCGAAAGTTCGCCTTTCATCCATCTTCGTGTGACCGGATGGAACGACACAGAGCTGAAAGCGGATGCCCAGCGTGAGCTCAGAGTTTGCGGTGCCTCCTCGGGATTCCGCAATGAGTCGAGGCGCCAAGAGAGCTCAGGATTGACAAGCAGGTCCGGCTTAGCGACATGTGGTGCGCGCTGCATAAGACGCGAGTGGATGTCGTTGCGGGTTACGTTCGACATTGCCGTTAGCAGATAGCTGCGGCCATCATCGAAAAAGACTTCGATTGCAACGTCTCGGTGGAGGAAGCGTCGCTTCGAGATACTGATGACTTCGCTCCACTTCCAGTGTCGCGTGGTCTCGTCGTGGGTCCTCGGTGGCGGTCGACGAGTTACAGCTTCCTTACCAGCTATTACTTGGACATACGGATCTCTCTCATCTGTGGGTGCTTGCCAGACCCGAACAATTTCACCATCAGCTCGTTGGAAGAAATCGTCGAGAAGGTAGAGGCAGTCTTTTCCCACTATCAAGAGTCCTTCAATTGCTTCCAAACCCACCACGCGGGATATGTTGCAGACATACTGCACTTGATCTCCACGGTTAAGACTTCGCATTACTTTGCGATTCTTGTCTTCAAACCCATCGTCATCCTCAAGTAGCGCCTCTACCATCTCGAAATCGTCTTCGCTTTCGGAGCCTGCCTCCTCTTTCGATCCATCCGGCGCAGTCATCGATATCGAAGGCCTGGTGCTGGTCCCTGCGATGGGCGTAACGCCAACCGAGACCGATGGAACAGCGGTGTCCAGTCTCAACTTGCCCCTGTAGTTCGGATCTGTATCTTTTCGCTTAGGCTGGTAAGTCTGTACTCGCCCTGTACTGTCGATGATGATGCGCAAGCGTTTTCGGTCACGACCCTCGGTCTCGTCTAATCGCCACTTGGGAGCAGGACTGTCTTCAAAGAGCGCGCATGGCCCTCTTAGTTGTTTATCTAACTTAGACATGACAGTAGCCAGGAAGGTGGCGTTCTCTTGTTGGTCTTGCAAATCGCGCTGGTGTTTGGTGCGCTCCGAGGCGTGAATATTTGACCGCCAATGGTTCAAGGTGCTTTCATGCTGGCTCCAAACGTGGTCGCTAGTAAGCTCTTCGTGGTGCCACTGCTTTAGCTTGTCCCTTCGCTTCGCGATCCTTTCTTGGGAGGTATTTTCAGTCTTCTTGTTCTGGTCATTTGCGTAGTCTTCCCAGGCTCTGGTCATAGCTCCATAAAAGAACCGATCTAGATCCGTCTGGTGCTCTTCGATCCAAGTCAAGAAGGACTCATTGTCTGATTCTGTGAGCTTTTGGAAACCATCGTAAAGTCTTCGCTTCTCTGGTGGTATCGTTTGGCTTAGAATTGTCATCGCATCCGTCGGTTTTTGCACAAAGAAGAGGCGCCAGAAATTGACCGCGGCTAAGCGAACGTCCTCATAAGGCGATGACAGCTTTGTGTACAATAGATAGCACATAGGCCGTAGATGGAATACTTCCGAATTCTCAGATGACAGGATGATTGGCTGCCAGTAGACAACCTTTAATATGGGACGGGAAGCGGCGGAGTCGTCCTCGGAGCTGTCGGGCTCAGCCAGGCGAAGTAGGATGACTCTGAGAAACTTCTCGCGAATCGTCTTGATTGGCTTCACACAAAGCTGGACCGTTTTGATTTTAGCGACGTCAGGTCGCTCCAAGTATTCTAGGAGGAAGCCGATGAAGTCGAGCAAGGGTTCTGCACCGCCGAGGAACCAACCTTCAAAGACAGCCTCGGACAGATGGGTGACTAGGCGCGCGAGGTTGCTAAGCACCCGTGGCTCGTGGAGTAGTTTTTGGCTCAGCTGCAGAGCGTTGGTAACGGAAGAGATGGTTTGCCGCATGACATAGGATTCGAAGTACGCTTGATGTTCTTGGAAGCCAGGGGGTGTTCTCATAAATAAGGCGAGCCCAGGGAACTCTTTGCGATTGAAGAGTTGATCATGGTATACAAGGAGCACGACTTCAAGAACTGCCTCTACAACCGAGCTTCCTATTCTCATAGCGACGGGCCCATTTTGTCTGGGAGACAAAATCGTTTCGAGCTTAGTAGCTTGCTGATCCTTCTTTGCTTTATCAGCGGAGACAAGGACGAACGAGGAAGCTCTTCGAAGTGGAACAACGCGCTGGGCCGAGGGCGAGGGCGATGAGTTTACTGTGGTGGTCCTTACAACCGGCGCCTGAGAGCCGTTGGCTTTAGATAGAGGTTGTATCACAACATCTTGGCCTTCAAAAGTTAACGCAGACCCACGCGAGAGTAACTCCGTCTCAGCGCTCACGCAATCAGAGGAGACGATGACCGGATAAAGCACAAACAAGAGCTCTTGAACGTAGGTAGAAGAGCAAGTGAAGTCGCGGAACGCCTCAGACCGAGAGTGCAACTCAGACAAGAACTGGATCGCTGAATTTAAAACACCAGCGTAATCGTTCAATCGTTGTGACTGTGGTACTTTCGTATCTTCACACGTTAGTTAGCTGTGATGCGGATCAAGGCGCAAGGAGTGCTCTTACCTATGGTTGGTTGCTTCGCATTGAGTGACATGGTGCGTCGGCGTCCTCTGATTACTGTAGCTTCGCCAGTTTGGCTTTTAGGCGGTCCATCTTCTGTCTTCCCAGGATCTCGAACAATAGCGCGCAAGCCAGTATCCAACATGGCAGTGATTACCGGAAATACAGCCGGGTAAACTATTTCAACTTTCGACTTTTGCGACTTCGTGATGAAGATCTCTACTAAATTGTGGACATCAAAGTCGCGTTCAAAATCAATTTTCGCGACGTCTGCACCGAACAAGAGCGCGAAGCAAATTGTCCAGATACCAGGTGTGTTCCACCATTGCCTAAACCTATTCTTCAGAATGGTGAATCCACCGGTCTTCTCCCCAAACTTTTTAACGTAGTGAGGCCCGTTAGCCACAAGAAGACGTGCCAGAATCTTTGCAGCAAGTACGACGACACGATGGTCCGATTCTGCAAGAAGGTACAATAACCACTAATTACATTAGCCTGGTCGTATGATCACGGTCCCCAAAGACCTTACCTTGCCAGTGACATTCTTCGCAAATCGTACAATCTCGTTCAAATTCGATGGGTCACACAGAAGTTCGGCGAGCATTCTTAGAACTGCAACACCCAGTTCTGCAAGAGGTAACCCAGCAGGCGAACTAGGATCTTGGCCTGGGCTGGCAGAGCGTGGCGTACTCCCAGGTGTTAGTGTAGGTGGTGTCCCTTTCCGGAGACGCATACTGCTGGCTTTCGGCCGCAGTGGTCGCTTTACGTAGGAAGCGCGGCTATCATGTAGAGCGTAAGTGACGAACAATGACAATGACCGTGATGATTCGCCGTTGAAATTCGCTTGTAGTAGCACCTTGAAAGCATCCAGAAAAAGTGGAAAGATTTCCGGAGTGAACGGTTCTCCCTTGAGGGCATCGGTCAACCGTTTGACCACTCCTACTTGAATTAGCTATATATATGACTCGATAGTAGGAGGTACAACTCACTGATGCGCTGAAACCGCTTTGCGTTATAGTGGTGGTGTTTGCTACCTCTGGCAAAGTCGACAAATTGCTTGTAATAAAGTGTTTGCGTATCCAGGGACATAGACTGGCGCCATATCTCCAAATCAACCAGAAGGACACGGTAAGCCAAGGGATTTATGATGAGTGATTCCTCAGGATGTAGAGCATCATACCCTACGAATTTCAAGATGACCCGGAGCAGTCGGAGAAGGAAAGCTTCACGGTCGTCAGCGCTCACATCAATGGCCGAAGAAGGACGCATGCTATATCCGGTCAGGGCATGTCCAACTTTCTGGCGGAGGACTTCAGCGAGCACAGCGAAGCCGTTATTTTGTTCCATGGCCTCACAGTTGCGCCAGTTACCTTCCACAGCTTCGAGAAGGATTTGAACTGCACGCAGCACCGAATCCAAACTTTGAGCGGATTGTACCAGCTTCAGACCAACCGCTGAACAGCCGCCTATCCTCCATATGGCATCGTCGAGTGCTTGAGGCACGACGACCACAGCATCGCCAGATATTCTACCAAACCCGCGGACTTGCGACAAAGCGTCATTCACCGATGGCACCGCAGCGTTGATGATGATGGGCGTACCATGCAGCCTTGTGTATCGATGAAGTGCTTTTGCTGAGTCTCTCGATAATGACCGAATCAGTTGCGATTCGTCAATGGCGTTCCGATCATCGTCGTCCATTACAGAGCTTGGTGAAAAGCTGAGCAGTATCTTAGACTCAGGTACCAGAAGCCCCGCACTAGAGCGTATTGCGGACACGATTTCGGAGCGCTCCTCTTTCCCAGGATGCAAGATCTCGTTGAGCACATGAAGTTCTGCAGATGTACGGTAAGTCTGAAATGAACCAAGCTTGTCTTGAAAATTGCCGCAATACCGCGGGCCAAGCTTGTGATATACAGCAATGAGTTCGTCTGACAATGGCTCGGCAATGAGATGAAATGAAGCCATTGACAATCTCGACGTCAATACGTTGCGCCCAAGTCGAGGGGCCAGGTTTCGCGGTGTGCCCAAGAAAGCAAGCACGCGATGCTGACCGCGACTAGAAGATAAAGACGCGAAACTTTCTTGGCTACTTTCCAATACAGGTGGATGGGATGGGTAGTGGGCCTTCATGGTCTCGGTGAATTCACCGTCTATGAATAGATATGCCTGATGGGCACCTAAGCTCAACGCCTTGGGTCGTCGATGAACAACCGCAATGTGGTACCAGCGGCCTTCTTGGAACAGTGGTGCCTTCTTGAAGCGAACACTAGGAGTTATGCCAGCTGAGTGACCCATGAAGGTTTGCAAGATAAAACAACGGGTATCTTTTTCTAAGTAAGCCATGAGGAAACAAGTCTGCGTATCATCGTATGCGCCGAAAATTGTGGTGTGGCAGTTGGGATCGAATTTGTCCACTCTGACCCAGGTTGCGAAAGTGTAGCCACCGCCGGGGGAGATGGGTGGAAAGGGGCGGCCCATGTCCGGAAGCTCAATAGCGCTAAAGCCGTGTAATGAGAGGTCGAACTGGATGAAAGGCGCACCGCGAGATATGCGCATGCCCTGATGCAAGAATTCTGCAGCATGCTCTGATGTAGCCGCCTTTCGGAAAAGATAGTACGCATCGTCTAGCTTATTGATGCCAAACTCGATCAATTGATCCGCGAGCTCTCGCAGTAGCCCTGCCTCCACCGGTGCACATTGATCATCGAACAACAAGGGGGGTATAATGCTGAGCACCCCGGTTATGTGTGCGCCAGCTTTGTTGTATGAAGAGAGGGTAGTGATCTCCAGTATGGCTAGCAAGACAGCCACTGACAGTGGCTTCGAGCGCGTCCCTGGTGCGTCCAGGCCGGACAAACCCTTCCAGAAGTGTAGAATGGTGGGTATAATGTCCGAGTTCTGGAGCACCTCAGTGCCACTGAATATCGTTCGCACCTGTGTGCGCAGAGCATCGATATTCACATCCCCATCGCTATGTGTCGAGTGCGGGCTCATGACAACAACCTCGGTCGTAGTCTCTTCCTGTTGCTGCTCGTTCCGGGCTTGGTTCTCCTTTGCCTCCGATTGGGCCTCCTCGACCTTCTTGTCTATGTCGCGAAAGATGCGTGTTACTGCCTCTTCACCAAGTGCAAAGGCAAAGAGGCAGCCGAACAGCTGCTCCTGCCCCGCATCGTCCCGCTTGCTCTTGGACTGACCACCAAAGATGCCAGTGCTGCCCAAGGCCTGCTCCAACGCACTCCAGCCATTACCCTCTACTCTCTTCGCGAAGAAGCGCCTGTTACCCGAGTGGTCATTGAGCGCCTCCGAAAGTACGTCTAGTGTGCTCTTTATGACTTCAAAAAAGTCGATGCGGTCAGGAGCGGAGAGCTGGTCAGGCTTGTAGAATCCGGAGACAGAGCGGAGGGTCAAGAGAAGAACGTCGAAGCCGCGTACGTGGCGGAAGGCGTCTTTCGTCTGCGTGTGCTCGTGGGAGTCGATCAACAGCTGGCGCATGCGGCGGAGGGCGTTGCTCTGGGCTTGTAGCACATGTGCTGTAGACGGAGACGTCTCGGAGGCACGGATGAGCTCATCGGCGAGGCTACGCAGCTCGGCTATCTGGTTGTTCATGGGCGGTGCCCTCGAGGCAGCCGTCGAGGAGCGATGGCGGCGAGCGGCCATGTTCAGTCGAGTGCACCGCCGCTACGAAGATACGGAGGAGGTCGCAGCGGGAAAAGCAGAGTCATTGCTCTGGCATGGAGGAGCGTACACCAGCAAGGTAGGATAGCAGCTTGCACTGGTCAAGCTCTGGACGTTGGAACAATTGCTGTGCTTATTGCGTCGCGGGAGCGAATTGTGGAGTTCCAAAACGGAAGAGAGCTTTGACCCGACCTGCGACGGCGGAGCTCGCGCAGGCACCCGCCAAACGCACGATACGATGCACAGGCACTGATACGACGGTGGTGTAGGAACGCACTCAAGCATGCACAGTGGACTCGGCCACCACAGCGCCGGTACTGATGGCCAGCGCTGTCGTCTCACGCGCACCGTGTTGTGCTCAGGCGCTGACAGTGAGGCTGTTCACGCGGGCCACCCACACTAGCCCGCCGCCGGGGAAGGCACGCCCGCCGCCGCTGCTATGCGCGGTCCACGGTGGTGAGCAGCGCCTGTACCAGCACAGTGCACGCACAAGCAGCAACGCCGTCGCATGGAAGCTGTCCGGCGGCCGCTCGCTGTGCTTGTATCTCGCCAGATGCGAGCGAGCGTCGCGGCGTAGCAGGGCCGAAAGCGGATAGCGGAGAGGCTGGGGCAAGGCTCCCACCACTGCACATGACGCATAGGTGGGCTCGTGCGCATGCGCTGATACGCGCCGATAACAAGCACCTAAGCTCACCCTCGGCCTAGTATAAGTAGCTCGTCACCATAGCTACCCGTCTGCTCCAGCTCCAGCTCCAGCTCCCCATCATCATCCCCCCATCTTACATCGTCTCGTTGCCTCCCGTCCGTTTCTTCTTCCTTTGTAAAGTGTAACCTGGGGTAACAGGCGCTTTCGCTCTTCCCGCCATCATGAGGTACTCAGCCCTCGCCGTGCTGCCGCTGGCCGCAGCTTCGCCCTTCAAGGTGGGCACCATTCACAACGACGCCGCCCCGGTGCTGTCGTCGACGAACGCCAAAGAGGTCGTTCCGAACTCGTACATGGTCGTTTTCAAGAAGCACGTCAAGCACGAGGATGCAAAGAGCCATCATGAGTGGGTGCAGAGCGTCCACACCAAGGCTCAGGACGAGCGCATGGAGCTCCGCAAGCGCTCGCAATTCCCCATCACTACCGAGGTCTTTGACGGTCTCAAGCACACATACAACATCGTCGGTGGAATGATGGGCTACTCCGGCCACTTCGACGAGGAGACGCTCGAAGAGATCCGAAGGCACCCAGATGTGAGTACCCTGTTTCCCTACTCGCAACCATCACACGTCGAGAGCCGTGAGCTCAGCAACGGATGGCATTGCCTCGGGCTGGACAGCTCCGCTGCTGCCTCAAGTGGCCCCCTGCGCGGCCAACCTGCGAGTTTGCCTCCCAGAGGCTCCAGGACACGCAATACGACGCAATAGCACGTGATGATTCCGTGCCTTGGTACCTTTGCATACTAGAACTCAAGCTAATGGTGGATCGCGTGACAGGTCGACTACATCGAGAAGGACTCTGTCGTCCACACATTGGGTGGCGACGACTACGAGACCGAGAAGAACGCCCCGTGGGGTCTCGCCCGTATCTCGCACCGCGATTCCTTGAGCTTCGGCACATGGAACAAATACCTCTACTCCGCCGACGGAGGCGAGGGTGTTGATGTCTATGTCGTCGACACTGGCACCAACCACAAGCACGTTGACTTCGAGGGTCGCGCCCACTGGGGCAAGACCATCCCTAACGGCGATGCCGACGAGGATGGCAACGGCCACGGTACTCACTGCTCTGGCACTGTTGCTGGCAAGAAGTACGGCGTTGCCAAGAAGGCTGAGGTCTACGCTGTCAAGGTGCTCCGCTCCAACGGCTCTGGCACCATGTCCGATGTCGTCAAGGGTGTTGAGTACGCTGTCCAGGCCCACAACGAACAGGTCAAGAAGGCCAAGGACGGCAAGCGCAAGGGCTTCAAGGGCTCTACTGCCAACATGAGCTTGGGCGGTGGCAAGTCCACTACTCTTGACCTCGCTGTGAACGCCGCTGTTGATGCTGGTATCCACTTCGCTGTTGCTGCCGGTAACGACAACGCTGACTCATGCAACTACTCTCCTGCTGCCGCCGAAAACGCCGTCACTGTTGGTGCCTCTACCCTTCTTGACGAGCGTGCCTACTTCTCCAACTACGGAAAGTGCAACGACATCTTCGCTCCGGGTCTCAACATCCTTTCCACCTGGATCGGCTCTGAGCACGCCACCAACACCATTTCCGGTACCTCGATGGCCTCGCCCCACATTGCTGGTCTCCTCGCCTACCTGCTCTCTCTCCAGCCTGCTAAGGACTCTGCCTACGCTGTCGCTGACATCACTCCTAAGAAGCTGAAGGCTAACCTCATCTCCATCGGTACTGTCGGTGCCCTTTCTGATGTTCCCAGCAACACCAAGAACATCCTCGCCTGGAACGGTGGTGGCTCTTCCAACTTTACCGACATCGTCGAGAAGGGTGGCTACACCGTCAAGAAGGCCGAGAAGGAGCAGAAGGAAGCGCTCACCATCACCATTCCTTCCGTCTCCGAGATTGAGGAGGACCTCGAGGCCGAGTTCAAGGTCGCCAAGAACGCCGCTGGTCGTGCTGGTTCCCGCCTCCACGAGAAGCTCGACAAGCTCACTGGTGACATTGAGGACTTCATCGCCGAGGAGATGGAGGGCTTCTTCGAGGAATTCAAGGAGCGTGCTGCCCGCGAGTAACCGAATAATAGTAGTGCCTACCTATTACATGGAGGCTGTGCCAATAGGGCGCCGTTGCTGGAACATGTTTGCATATAGCACTAGGCGTGCTTGGGTGTATTGCTCCGTAGCACGCATCACATATGGATCGGGTTGGGGATCTAGGCGCTTGGGTTTGTGTCGCGCTTTTCTATTATATCTCTTTGCGTGGACAGTACAAGTCAATCCATATCTGGTGTAACTCATAGGTTTTCGAAACTTAAAGGAAGACGGTTCGCAGCTAGAATGCATGTGTAGTGTTCCCCAAAGTCCATTGTCTTCAGCATGAGATATTGTGATACGTCTCACAGCTTCTCGTAACGTCCCCTACTATGCAGAATAGTGCCCATCTTAGGTCTGACTAAGCGGGTGCTGCTGACACACCGTCGATCTTGGCGGGGCTCAACACCAGGCTTCCTTGGTTCATTCAGATAATCGTACTTGATAACTCAAAATATAGAATGAATCATCGAAAGGGATAACGGAACGCTTAAATCGCCATAGAGATAATGTGATTGCAGGCATCGTACGGCTGAGACAACAGAACAATGCCGACAGCCAACAGCTCACCAGACGCATCGACGCCTGACTCCGCGATCACAGTACCAGACAAGCCAATACAGAAGGCCTTTTCGTGTGTACTGTGTGCTCAGCGAAAGGTCAAATGCGACAAGGCCCCCGGAGGATGCTCTAATTGCACAAAGGCACGAGTGCAGTGCATCTACAAGGCTCCTCTTCCACCACGGCGACGCAAGAAAGGACAGAGTGCGCGCGAACTTGATGTCCAGGCTAAATTGAGGTTATACGAAAAGACGCTCAGGGCCTATGGCGTGGATCCGGAGGACCTGGTGAGCCAGGAGGAGGGTTCAGCAAAGGCAAGTCGACAGGAGGAGCTGATCGGTATTAATAAATACGTGGATGAGGTTGGGGCAATCCAAGAGGGTGGGGAAGAAGAAAGCAGGAAGGCATCTGGGGTTCTCGTGGCTGAAGGAGGTAAGAGCAGGTATCTCGAAAATACCCTCTGGACCAGCCTTCAAAGCGAATTTCGAGACCCTAAAAGGATACTGGAAGATTCCTCAGATGAAGAGCAAGTTGAAGTCACTCCAGGTATGAGTGCCCCATCAGGACTCAGCACGCGTGGAGGCGACGCCCTTCTCGGTGCTTCGATTCTGGGTAGCTCGAAAGCACCCGGCAGTCTTCACATGTTTCATCCAAGTCCTGGACAGATATTCAAGTTGTGGCAGGTCTACTTGGACAACATAAACCCCCTCATCAAGGTCTTCCATGCGCCCTCCGTGCAACACATTATCTCCAATGCGAGCGGAAGCCTGGATGAAATGCCGAAGAATATCGAATGTCTGATGTTCGGCATTTATTGCACTGCCATAGAAAGCCTAGGAAACACTGAATGTGTCGCCATCATGGGCGAGCCCAAAGACGTTGTCAGCCAACGCTTCAAAACTGCCGGCCACCTTGCTCTCATCCGTTCCAGCTTTCTCAAAACCTCCGATCCCATCGTCTTACAGGCATTAGTTCTCTACAACACGTCCCTGATCAACTTTGACGCGCGCGTTATCTGGATTCTTACCGGCGTCGCTGCGCGAATAGGCCAGCGCATTGGGCTCCACCGCGACCCAGAAACACTCGGTCTACCACCTTTCGAATGCGAAATGCGGAGGAGGCTATGGTATCAAATCATGATGCAAGATGGTTTCGCCGAAAAGCTCGCCGGCACAGGCGGCACGATGTTCTTCGGCGAAGTCAAGCGACCCTCGAACCTCAATGACAGCGACCTATTTCCCGACATGAAAGAGCTCCCACAAGAACACCAGGGCGCTACAGAAATGATGTTCTTCCTCATACGTTGCCACCTTGGGGAGTTTCTCAGGAACTCGGCGAATCCGAAGAGCACGTATGATGGGGTGTGGAATACGCTATCGGGGAGTAACTTGAGTATGGCGATCAAAGACAAGGCAATTGATGAGCTAGAGGCGCTGTATCAGCGCAAGTTTCTTGATTACTGCGACAAGTCTATACCATGGCACTTCATGTGCACATATCTTTCCAAAGGCGTTATGGCTATGTTACGCTTCATAGCACACTGTCCCAGCGGCACCGACGCGAATCTCCCCCAAAGCGAAAAAGACCTACTATTCGAGTGGGCGGTGTCCGTGGTGCGGTGGCAGAACATGGCGTACACCACGAAAGAGGTGCAAGGCTATCTATGGCACATCAACTCGCACTTCCAATGGAAGGCATTTGTGTACTTTGTATCCGCACTGAAGTACCGGACGCAGGGTGAGGAGGTCGATAAGGCATGGAAGGATGTAGAGACGGTATTTGACTTCCACCCAAACTTCTCGACACAAGCTTCCCGGCAAGCACTTCCGATTGCGGTTGCTACCTTGACACTTACCTCGTGGGACGCGTATGTCGCCGCGCGTGGGCTTCCGAAAGGGGGCGAGCCGTACTTCATTCAAGTGTTGCGTTCGAGGAAGGCTAAAACGTCGTCCAAAAACAAGTTGACTAGCCATACGGCGGTTTCGGAGCAGCAGCCAGCTGTCGACCAAGCGCAACAACCCTTTTCGTTCGTGCAATTGGAGGATCCAACGTCGACCACTGGGTATGCCGATCCCAGTGACAACTTTCAATGGGATGCTGATATCGGGACTGCGTTCAATGGCCCACAGCTCGGAGATCTGGATGTCCCGATGCTCGAAGATTCGCCGGACTGGTCGGATTGGGATAATCTGATGCTGAACTTTGAGCTGCAGAAAGCGAGTAACTTTGCTGTGGACGGAGCCGAGTTTGGTATGCCTTATGGTACTGGTAATTCAGACGATGGCGCACATTAGCAATGTCATGAAGAGAGACCTGATCTATCGTGGGTCGATGTGGGCTAGGATGTATGATGCAAAAGCCGTCCTATATCAACCTTAGTTTTTGTTTGTGGATGATGAACCAACGTTTTGAGCTGAGGAGCTGACTCGTGTCCAGTTTCAGTACCTGAGAAATACTGCAGCAGTTGCACATTCGCAACCTTGGGCGGCGCCGAGCCTTGATGTCAAGCACGGACCGTCCGAACATGTGGCCTCGACAGTGAACCATCAGGATCAAGTGCGAATAGTTGTCGTGTTGGATGTGCCGTGAGCTTCAACATCACTTCGAGACGTCCAGTGAGCTAACGAATCGGCGTCTTTTTTCAGTAGCAGCAAATAGACCGTGTGCCTCAGCATCTTTGAGTGCTTTCAAGTTCGATTGTGGGTAAAGACACCTGTTGCATGGTCGTACTAGAATGTCATCTGGCATTCATTCAGGCGGGGCATGTACCACGTCTCACAGACCGGTTAAAATTTAATCCATAACCCACAGCTTCCATCAACAAAGACGTTTAAAATAGTCTTTCTTCTAGTTCACGTTTTCACGCCTGCTCCACAATCCACTCCGAAATTTTCTTTTTTCCTTTTCAAGGATGGCGGAGGCTGCGCAGAAATTACTCCTTGACTCGTTCAAAACGTAAGCTCGGATTTGCCACACCATTCTAAATAGTGGCACAAGGTCTATATCGCTGTGCTGATATTTCTCCAGATTCCTCACTTCTGGTGACTTTTCAGATCTCACTATCACTTGTCAATCGGACAGTTACAAGGTCCACAAAGTGGTCGTCTGTTCTCGGGCAGAATTCTTCAAGAAAGCCTTGAAATTTCCCGGCCAGGTGGGACCATATCAACGAAGATTTGTGCCCATATAAGTCAAGCTGACGAAAAGGAGGAATCGGAGTTGAACATAGTTGATTTGCCAGAAGACGACCCAATTATGGTAAGGCTTCTTGTCCAATATCTCTACGAAGGCGACTATCTCCCGAAAGCTCTTCCTTCACCACTGGAAGATCCCAATATCACAATGCACATTATTTCTTCCCGAAAACAAGCATTCAAGACCGCGCACACATGCTCCTTGAGGCAAGACGACTGTGACTTGCAGTATGTCTGTGAGCACCATTATTGCGGGAATGCGTGTGACCACGAATGCGCCGACTTCGTCTGCCGGGAGTGCAACCCTCCAATTCAAGTTGAGGGGGAACCTGATCAGCTCTCGACGCACGCTAGCATGTATGCGCTTGGTGACCAGTATGGCGTGGTTGGACTTAAACAATTGTCTAAGGAGAAGTTTCGGCGCGCCTGCCTACACTTCTGGAACACGGCGGACTTTGCGGTCGCTGCTCACCTGGCATTTTCCAGCACGATAGACGATGATAAAGGACTTCGCGATATCGTTTCCAGCACCATCGCCGACCATATGGAATTAGTCAACAAGCCGGAGATTGAGGTCTTAATGACGCAGTTCAATGGTCTTTCTTTCGGTATCTTGAAGCAAAAACGGGCGCAAGGGGTGTTTTAGCCAGCCCAGGAGGGGTTTGCGCGCAACCATACGAGGTTCCAGGCTACCGACCTCAATAGCATCCGGTTCCCTACATTCAAGCGGGACAAAACGACCTCATAAGCAATGGATGAATTTCAAGGGCCGGTCAGAATAGCAATTGGGTACTGGATTCCATATACCGAAACGTCGCTCCATATAGATGAATCTGCAAAACCGTATACTAAATTTTCGCATGAGGCGGTGCATTGGTGATAGTGAAGGTCCTGATATCCTGATGTCCTAGTGTCCTGAGTACTGAGTCGTATCAACAATCATAAGCTTATGCGGGACAGATGTTAGCATAGCATGCATCTAATTCAAGCTTTCTATCCCTACGATCTTGAGTCGTGCCTTGCTTCCGCAACTGTAAAGTCGTGATTAGCCACCGCCTTGTTCGAATAGACACCACATGGCTGGCCACAGCTTAGTGCTTCCTATGCATCACGAGATCAAGATACAGGGGAACAATGCCCGGCAAGATATTGGCCGCTTAGAGCTCAAACTCCCCGAAGCTCGGCGCACACTGCTACAGCGCGCGTTTGCTGCCGCGCGTTTGCTACTGTCTTTCACCTGCAGTTGACTTTGTCAGGCATCCACGCTCTTTAACCGACTCAACTCCACCGCCTTCAAGAGTCTTCTCTGATCTGAGCTTCTCCTGAGCTCTGCCGATTTAAGATGGCCGATACACGGTACACGCAGCTGATCGATCGCTTGGAAACGTATGTGAGCGTTGCTGTTATACCTCTTATCCTGTGACTGACGAGCATGTAGGGCGTACATTACGGGCGAGCATTCCGATATGACAATTACGTGTGGTGACGACACCTACCACGTTCACAAACTCATTGTCTGCTCCGGTTGTAGGTTCTTCGCCGGTGCAATGCGCTTCGGTGCCGGGAAGGTATGCATATGAGCTAGCTTTGAGAGACTGTCATGCCTTACGTTTTGATCAGGAAGCCGAGGATTGCGCTATTGACTTGCCGGACGATGATCCAGTCACCGTCAAATCTCTCCTCGCTTATCTCTACACAACAGACTACGAGCCCACCCTTTCCGCGAAGTACATCACTGAACGCCCAAATGGTATTTATACATACGATTTCCCCCATACCTGCGACGGTGAATGTATTGGAAAGACCAGCGATGGAAAACAAGTGCACATGGTCCACGAGCACCATAGATGCTTGGAAGATACATGTGGGAACGCTTGTAAGGACTTCATATACGATGAATGCACGAAGTCCGTCATATCAGGTGACGCAAAGCATCTTTCTTTGCATGCCAAAATCTACGCAATCGGTAAGCTTTACCAACACTAATGACGTCGTCACTGACTCACGTACGTCATATAGCTGACAAGTACGTGGTCCCTGGGCTGCAAGGCCTGTGCTGCGTAAAGTTTGCTCAGGGATGCAAACTGTACGGGAACGACAGAGAGTTCGCTATCGCAGCTCGGATTGCTTACACGACGACGCCTGATGACGATATTGGATTGCGAAAAGTAGTGTCCGAGACTATTGCGGGTTGCATCCGTCTTACTGCTGATGCAGCTATTGACAAGCTGCTTTTCGAAGTTCCAGGGCTTGCTAGAGACGTGCTGAGGAAGACAACAGAAGGTCATGGCCTGTAGGAATGAGGCAGACGAAGTTCACGGAATCGGATCAGATATATGGCTCTAGGGTTTCGCAGGGAGATTTCAGGGGATTGAACGCCATTCAAAACTCTGTAGAGCATTGTGAGCCTTCGTGGTTTTACTCAATATCTGATGGTTGCATAGCTCGCCAGGCAGATTCGAAATGAAAGCATCTTAACAAGTGAATAATCCAATGTGATGAGTCTTATTGCACTACCTGTGCCTTGTAAGTGAGGGTGAGGAGAGTGGCAGACTTTTGTGCTTCAAGAAGTGCAGCCACGGAGCAGTGGACACCTCGTGCGGTTAGGACCTACAATTGAATGCCACCCTCACCACTAAACCTCCTTCTCAATCTTGGCGCAAAGTGCCAACCCAGGCCTATTAGTAAAAGAGTGCCAATTATGCCAGATGGTATACCAATCGCTAGCCCCAAATTTACTCCAAAGCCTTCTGTCGGTGTTTCTTTGATTGGTGTTGGACATGGCGTTGGCCAAGGTCCCTCAAAGTTGGGGAAATCACAGCTCCACATAGGCCCCTTGCCTTTATTGTACTTCTTATGTCGTCCACGTCCATCGCAGACTTTAATTACCTCACTTGAGGTCAGAGAGTCACGCGTCGGCATCGTGAAATGCTCATCGGTATCGCCCAAATACAATTGGAAAAGCCAATCGTTGCCTTCGTATCTTGCCAGCTTGTAATTTTCCAACACCGTGCCGCTCCATCTGAAAGATAAAAGGTGATACGGAATGTCGCATGTATTCTTCGAACGGGTGTGGAGCGCGGGGGTGCCGATGTATTCGAGATAATATTTCTCTGGCCGGATATACTCATCGTCCGATGATTCGAATACTTTGTTGCCTAGAGAATTTCAGCATCACGCTTGCGTATGGTACATACCCCTCGCGTGCTTGTGTTACTTACGATACATTGGTACAAACCTCGTCAGGTCGCATTCAATCGTGCGCATGCGCGGCATGATTAGACTATATGCCTCTTTCGTCCGATTCGTTTTCCTATATTCGCCTACACCCACTTCTATCCAGGATTCTGGTACTGCAACCTCAGTTTGGATGCTGCTGGTCAAGACAAGGTCTTTGTCTCCCGGCCAATTGATGTAAGGCTCTCCGCAGGGTAGATCTTCCGGAAACGGGAATGGGTGACCAGGGCCAGGGTATGTTGTCGGAGACATTGCTTTCACAGTGTGTTTGCAGTAGTTTTATAAAGTATAAGATCCGGAAGGCTGCGTTAGAGATCTGGAGGGGCGTGAGGGCAAGGCGCTGCTCATACCAAGGAACCGGTCAGAAGGATGCCGATCCTGGTCCATGATCATTCAGTCACACGCAGAGCGAGAGGGGTTTCCAACTGACTCAGCATATTGTTTCTTACATTGTATAGGTCTCTTCGAATGACTTCATAATCCTCGCATGCTAGCAGTGTTTCGCTAACTACATGCTCTTGAGTGCTTAGAGCGTCGCGGGAAGATTGTGTGAACATGGCTAGCCACTAATCCTTGCGGGCCGTACGGTCGTCGATTGTTCATTCGATAACGATTGTCTTTCTTTACGATGCGTTCTCAGTTGTGTGGCTAAATGACAAAAGAACCATGCTGCGCATTGCGGTAGACTTGACGATGCCTGACGTCATCAGGTAAGGTGTGGTTCCTCTGGCCGCCTTCAGCATCACCGTCGTTGTCGCCTCAAACCCTTCGATAACCGCAGTTCCTCCATGAGACGAGTTGAGTCTCGTTAGCTTCAAAGTTGCGACACCGATTCTGAGAGCCAAAAGCAAACAATCTTGGTAATGGTTTCAACACGCAGCAAGACTGCGCAAACTCATCTCGAAGACTTCGCAACTACCAAGATCACATCTCCGCGGAAGAGCCCCAAAGGTAGATCGAACAAGCTCGACGATGCAGATTCGCCGAAGGAGAAGTCAATCTCCAAGAAGCGTAAGGTACCTACGCCTGCTGCAGAAGAGCCAACGCCTAAGCGAGCCAAAACCACCCAAGGGCAGCGCGCCGATGCAGCCCAAGCAGATATTATAATCAATCGGGCACCAGTATTGCAACTTTGGTCTGCCTGCGTGGCACATCATCTCTACCCCTCGCTTCCGTGGTCGACGTGTATCAGCGCCGGGTCAGCAATCAGCACGATATGCGCCGTTGCAAAGGGTCGCTCCATCGGTAAGATCTCAGAGTCGGGCGATTCTGAAGAGAAGAAGCGCAAGCGAAATGAGGCGAAGAAGAGGCAAAGTGATCTCGAAGAGATTCACGTGATGCATTTCTATCTGAAAATCAAGGATGGGCTTGTGATCGTTGGCAGCGACCAGAAGGGTAAGCCGGCGAATGAAGTTGCCCTGAGAAAGAAGTTCGGGGATGCGGAGTACGAGAGAGTGAAGAAATGTTTCGAAGAGGCGCTTGCATCATGGAGCGAGGATGATGAAGAGCAGCTAGATAAGGAGGCTTTCCAATTCTATGAAGACTTTCGACCGACAGTCAGTAGCGGACAGAAAGGATGGGGAAGGAAAGGCGCTCTGAATTTGGACACAGTCAAGAGTGTGATACAGAAGTAAGTCAAACATGGCATCTCATCATATGTGGGGCATCGTTTGGTTGATTGGCGTCTATGGTTTGTGAATTTATTAGATAGTTGTTCGGACAAGTTCCGCTAATTCAGGTTATGTACTTTATAAGCCTCCTCCATCATCAGCTTTTGAGCAGGCTGGCCTTCTGCGGTCATTTCCTATGAAAGGTCCACCGTCGTGGGCTCAACGTGGCCGGTAGTTCAACCGCGGGCGCTATTGCTACACTTGGCCGCCTTATGTGAATCGCTTGCGTAGAAGCGGGCAGCTCTTGCACCAATCCTCTATCGGGTAAAGGTATAGAGGAACTGGAAGACGCCGAACTCCACTGGCCATAGGAGGTTTTCGATTGTATGCCAGCAGCGATTGGAAGCCCATCAACCTCATGCGACCTCATTGAACTTTTCCCTTGCCTCCGGAAGACCCTTTTCAGAAGCCATACGGCAGCGGCGACTACTACACAACCGCCAAGAGCTGAACCCATACCGAATCCTACGATGACTGCTTTTGTGACGGGGTCACGCTGCGTCATCCCTGGGCTACCCGTTGAGGTTGAATTTTCCATTGATGTAGAAGATGAGGCTGCAATTAGACCTGAGGCTGAGCTTGGTGTTTGGGCTGCTGTAGAGGGCAGCGTCGGAGCCGAAGTTGGAGATGCTAATCTTGCAGACGCAGTCTGTTCCGATTTATGCTGAGAGGCACTCGCCGAGGTCGGTAGCTGTAACCCGAATACTTGTGCTATCTCAAAGACCTTGGCTTCAGGCTTCTTGCAGCAGTCCGGCTCGCCCCCACAACACCATAGCGTAGAGTTCTTCGTGCCATCGCATGGTGTGATCCGGGATGGACTTGACCCTTCCCCCACGCATACGTCCAGGCACTTGCCTTTCGAGAAGTCTTTCTCTGTGCACGCAGAGGTCCACCAGGAAATGTACGGTTCTTGCGTCTCGTCGATGATGCGGTTCTGACAGATGCCGTTAGGCAAGCATTCGTCTTGCGTAAAGTTTGTGTTGAAAGGATTGTATCCGCCCGGTGGGTTTGCTCGGTTCAACCCGCAGCAAATTGTTTGAAGATTCGAAGCAGCGCAAGGAATGTAGTCAGAGTTTTGGAAGTCGTTACCAGTGTTGTTGTAGCATGTTGTATATGCCGAGCGGACAAATGTAAGAGTGATAATGAAGGATGACTTCATCGCCGAGAAGCTGATGAGGGCAACTGAACCACTTCTTCTGGCACAGTTCAGCCAACTTTGGCGTATCTGTGGATTTTCATATATAGATGAGATCTAACCCAAAATAAAACGTATACGATGCCGGAGTTAAAGCTTTCAGCTAGCCACCCTACATTACACGGTCATTGCAGGATGTCGTCGGGCAGCCCGACAGGTGGCTTTGACTCTAATGCTCATGCCTGCATTAATTATGGCTAACATGCATCGAGTCTCTCTGGCAGAATCTCTCTCTTCGGCAAACGCTGTTCTGAACCTATTTCGTTGTGTTCATCGCTCCATGTTGGCTCGTGACTTCTTCAATCTTCAAAGTCTAATTTGGTATCGCGTCACGGTCACTGAACAGTTTTGCACACTGCAAGCATTCCGTGAGGACGCGAACGTGTGAGGGGGTCCGCAAACTACTACCCCGGCACGTTGCCGGGTGTTTCAGTCCTTCCTACGCGGTTCGCGTAGAGTTGATCCTAAACAGTCACCATGCACGAACACGCGCCACAATCAATTTTGGGACACCTTTCCCAACCCCGGATTGGGCTAGGTAGGGGTGAACAAACAGTACTCGGTGCCTCTGCAAATTTGCAGACCCATGCTCCTGCATTCATGCTCGATACAGGTACTTCACGCGTCGGAGTATATTCGAACTCAAGCCACTGAGCTCGGGGCGCTGCTGCTAAATTCTACCTCCGGCCATTCTTTCTTCACCTGTTCATTACCACTCAATACACCCTCCCCTGTCATTCTTCCTACCATATCGAAGAATGCTCTTACAAAACGTCTAGTAATTTTCACCATTCTGTCAGCATTAATCGCTCCATTGCTGCCAGATACCCCATTTCCTTGCAATAGAACCGCCAAGTCTGAAAAGTCGGTATGGTTCGTTTTACCATGCACGATTAGATGTTTCGACCACTTGGTTTGCCATGAAACAAATTGTGCCAAACTGAAGTCACCCGTCGCAAGATGCTCGTCAGACATCAATAGAAGAGTTGGGGTATGAACATCAGCCGACGAGTCGTTTGCGAGAGCCGGTGGGAAGACCTGCCCATCGATATCTATAGAACCTAGAATATGCGGTTGTGTTCGATTTCGGTCGAACAGGAGCTGGTTCAAAGCTGCACTGCCTCCCAAGGAATGGCCGAAGAGAGCTACATGGGTAGTGTTGAGAGGTATACCTAGCTCTTCCCGAAGAGAAGGGAGAGCATCGAGGACGGCGAAATTATCTTCGAGTCGGTATTCGTGAACCCGGTTGATGAATTCGCCAGTTGGAACAAAATCTTTGCCCAGACCCTTGATGCCAGTTCCATTTGGATATTGCAGGTAAGGTTGTTCGCCTGGATGATCGACGGTCACGATACTGTAGCCTTTGGCGACGAGGTCGGAGAAGAGACCGGAAAACATCTGAGATGGTGGACCTGTGAATGGTGGGCCCCAGAGCAGAGTAGGCAGTGCGAGATCATCACAGTCCGTTGTCGGTGCGGCATCTAGGATACGAGCGGTCGTGTTGCCGAATGCGCCAGAAGAGACATTATAGTATTCTTCGTAATAGGTGGCAAGACCGACCCATATGTACGGCCGCGCCAAGGTCTCGTTGCGTGTCGGATAATAAACATTGAGGATCAATGATTTCCCAATCCCGTCGGAGGCGACTGGGTCATTTTGTGTGATCTTTTTCAGCTCCCATGCTTTGGATCCGACATGATATGGGCCAGTTGTCGGGGGTAGGGAAAGACCAGACACTGCCGGGCCAAATGTGCAGGCAAGAATTAGAATAATTAGATGTAACATGCCATCGATTTCAGCCAAATGCTCCGCGGCAAATACTTTAGGGAAATGGTTGTCTTTATGTAATGCGCTGCGTTACGGCTTTACGGCCTTGCTGTTAGTGCTTACCCATCACTTACCTTCCCTAATAGGTATTTCAGAAGGTGGCGCATACTCGGTGTTACCAACGCCCTAGCCGATTGATAGAGTTCACATTATAGACGAGTCGGTTCTGTGGTCATCGCATTCCATGAATCTGCACTATCAAATTGTTACTGTAGTATTGGTGCGGACGCCATGCATTGATCCATTGGATTTGCTCCGTCCTCTGCGTAGCTGTTTCTATGCTCCAACATTCTCTTCCACTATAGCACCATAATTTTGCGAATTTCCAGGATATTCGGGGAACAGGAGGTTTTAGCCAGTCCCCCAGCTGTCGAAGACTATCCTCCCATAATTCCTGCATCTGCACCTGCTCTACTTTTGAGGTATTTCGTATAAATATTGGAATGGGTCATGACAGTCCTCGAGGGACAATAAGTCAAAGAATGCTTTTGTAGACGTTCCTCATGATGTGCACGCCAGATAGACAAGGAGAGGTGGTTGTGAAGTCGTCGAGGTTGAGACCACAGCTGCACATCTAGTTTCACACCTGCATGTTTAAGCGTGACACATAATTCAACGCATCCCCGCCTCGCCCGGCCAACACACCTTACATTCAGTCAAGTCTAACTCTATTGATACAAGACTCGCTCAGCGTGCCCCTCGTGCGCACAGCACCCAAGCGTGTGAACCAGGCTTATCAGTCCTGACGCGGTAACTTGAAGAATCCACAAACAATAGCATGTAGAAGATGTAGATTCTCGCTTGATTGACATCTCCTTGGTAGCGCCGACGGGGCACCACTATGTCCATGGTCTAGCACTGTTACGCATGCACAAATGGCGCCATCTGCAGGGCGATGTGCGAGTGTGACACCACATGATATCTTGACGGCAGCACAACTCCGAACTGAATAAAACAAATCAAAGAAACCAAATCAATTACATATTTCGCGCCCACAATGACACCACCTTACCACGATGCTGACACTCACCCCGAAGGAACACTCTATTTCGCCTTCGGCACCAATTTATCCCCCACCCAAATGTCTCTCCGCTGCACCACCTCTCCCGCGTCCTCACACCCCATCGCCATCGCACGCCTCCCTTCGTACAAATGGTTCATTCAAAAGCGCGGTTGCGCGAACGTCAAACCCACGAACACAAGTCTCCCCACCAACCCTACGCTAACCGCCTACGACGAAGTTTGGGGTGTCCTATACTCCATGCACCCCTCCGACGTCGCCATACTAGACACCTACGAAGGTGTCGATCCGGATGCCCCCGCGTCTTCTCCTCTCTCCATTTCGCGACCAACGGGGCAGGGCAAAGGCAGGCATAATAAGCTGTATCTTGAGGTTGAGGTGGTGCGATGGCTTGTTGACGACCAGATCGAGCATAGCAAGCTTGGGAATGAAATGTGCGGGGAAAAGGTGAGGGCGTTGGTGTATGCTGATGAGGGAGATCTTGAGGAGGGTGTGGTCAGAGAGAATTATGTTGGGCGAATGAATAGGGGGGTTAGGGAAGCAGTGGAGCTGGGATTGAGTGTGGAGTGGGTGGAGAGAGTTGTAAGGAGGTCGGTGGAGGAGGGGGTGGAGGCAAAAGAGGGATATGTGGGTGGGGAAAATAGGGGGTTATAGGGTGTATTGAGTAGCTGATAATTGTAACATATTTCATTGCTCAGGCCTCAGATATTGGACAGACTTCAATTATATCAGAGATGGCTCTCCCTAAGTATCGGAGGGTCTCTGGTGTCCTCCGACCCAGAAAATAATTAATATGTTGACACTGCATCTTGTGCAGCCATGTATTCCCCACTATCATACAACATTTCATTGGATCTGGGCTGTACTCGAATCACGAAGCAAAGTTCGTGCTTTTCACTCTTCTCCCACCCCCATCACACTTAATACGCAGGACGCGAATTAACGGGTGTTACTCTCGACTGACTCGTGTAGCTCGCCCCTCTGATAACACTGCCTCTCCTCGACCCAGGCGCCGGACTACCCTGCGCAATGGAATTGTGCCTGGAGCCATACAAGCCAGGCAAAGTGCTTACTCTCCTGCCACCAGTCTCCTCCCTCGCTCCAGCGAGCTTCTGAGCGAAGGGACTGCGCTTACGCAACACCGGGCCTTTCCAGTAGATGACGTAGACAGCCATGACGAGCACGAAGGAGATACAGAACAGGATCGTGGAGGCGTATGCGAGGTGGTTGGGGTTTGAGGATGAGGGAATGTTTTGGAAGAAGGGTGTTGCAGGGAGGGTGAGGATACCGGCGAGAAAGTCGCGGGCCCAGCCGTTACCGCCGGTGGCGGAGGCGGAATAGGGGCCGTAAGCGCAGATCCTGGTGAGCCGGTTAGCTGAGAGCAATGTTTGGTCGTGTGGGAGATACGTACATGTAATCAATCGTAGCCATGTAGATAGCATAGTTCGCAATACCGACAATCGCAGCGAAAATCATGGAAGCAATCCATGGCAGTGGCGGTCCGGTAGATGTCCAAGCAAAGCCGATGAGACCGATAGGCAGGCACGGAGCCGTGAACAAGAGCCACCACAGGCGGGATTCATATTGTGCTCTTTCGTCTCCAGGCTTACTTTTACGCTCCTTCTCGTTTCGTTTGATGGCGGGAATGAAAGAAATCCAAGCGATGAAGTAACCCACACCGATGGCAACGAAAGCTAGGCCGACGGCGAACGGTTTAAAGTCCCAACCTGGAACGGTATATACGAGGGCAAACGACTGGATGAACATGAAGATAAGCGCGTCGGAGAAACCAGAGAGGAGGGATAGAACGAGCACGATGGGCTCAGTGGCAAACATGCGGAACGGGCGAACCCCTGTCGAAGTTAGTAAGATGAAATATGGAGACGATGCGGTACAATCATACAAGTGATCAGAATCTCACGCATGGAGAAACGCTCCTTGTATGGAGTGAGCTCATTCGGACCCCACAGGTTCAAAGGCTTGCCGTTCTTTTCGCTCTCTTTGCGGCGCCTCTTCGCAATGCGGTCCATCATGATGGTGGTACGAGTCTCAGGGACCAGGAAGAAGTGCACAATTTGGGTGGCACCGCCAAAGATCAGCTGGATCCAGATGTTCCAACGCCATGCTAGGAACTGTTCGACAAAACCACCGACGACAGGACCCAGGATGGATCCACCGACAGAGGAGAAGACGATGAAGGCCACAGCGTACTGCTGATTGTCGGCCTCCCACATATCGGCCACCATGCCAAGGGTGACTGAGCCACCAGCTGTCGAGAGACCACCAAGCGCGCGGAACGCTAGGATGGTGCCAAAGTTGGGGGCGATGCCTACGGGAATTTGCCAGATATTCACGAAGAACAAGCTGAGCTGGAGGATAGGCCATCTTCCGAGTTCCTCGCTCCAAGGCTGTGCTTGGTCAGTTTTACGTCGGCAGAAACATGGTTCGAATACGTACCGCCCACAACTCACAACCAAAAGCGTACGTGATCAAAAAGATGGCGGCGCCCAATCTTGCAGCTTGCGCGCTGACGCCAAACTCCTCTGAGATGCCGCTTACGCCATTCGAGTACAGTGACGTATTAAAATTCATAGATACTTGAACTACGAAGATGCTGACTTGTATTAGTATTGTAGTTGAGCTTGAATGTTGATACCCCGGCCGGTGTGAGTGTTTTCAGTCACGTGATCTGCTCGCAGTCTGTGATTGGCTCAGAAGCGGATACTTGGCGCACGTGACTGAAAAACACCCGTGGACCCGTCGGTCGAAAGTAATAAAGTATTTTGGCTCACATTGACAAAATCATCCATTTTCTAGAAGAGTTAGCTCATGTTAGATCAACAGATGCTAGTTCTTGACTGACCTTCATGTCGGGAAGCAGAACCCAGCTCCTCGTAGCAGTCTTCCTCTGTGATTTCATATCGGTCGTAGGTGCCGTACTTGTCGTAGAATTCGCGATCCTGATCCGAGACGTCCTCATCAGGAGGACTATGCGTCGCGATCTCGTTACGCGTACCGGCATCGAGCTGCCGTTGTGTCTCTCCTTCTCCGTATCCCGACGGCGCTGGCCCGAGCATCTAGCTGTGGAGCCCGTATTCTGCCATATCGCAGGTGGGTATTACCCCAGCTGAAGGCTAAGTTGATTATGTGCGACGCAACCAAGAGGGAAGGCCAATGTCAAATATAAAGGTGCCAGCCAAGCGCACACGGGTGCTAATTTGAAAGGTGGGGATGTGAAGGGAAAAGCAGGCACGCGACTAGGCAATTTTCTCTGCATATGTAGGCGTGCTATGTGATGAGGGCCACCAGAGGAGGCGAGCATGCCGTCATTGCACATTTGCTGACCGGCGCGAAGGACCATCACAATGGGCCTGTCCAGCCAGTCACGGGTGGGTTATGGGGATTAGAGACTGTCGGATTTGTGGGCCACAGTGCACGAGCGGCGCAAGCCGACAGGCCTGGGGAAGACTGCACATGGCGACCGTGGTTCTCTTAATGCGAAAAGGCTGTTGGGCGCTGTGTACCTGTGGTAGTACTTGAGAGCCTTCGGAGGGGTGACCTCGTGAGTCGTTGTGACACGCAGAAACGACTGCCATGCAGATTGCGACGCGACAAGCACTGCTGGACAAGACCGCAAAGCTTCGCCCAGGGAATCTCGATCACAAGTCTTTTGCCAAGGCAGCCGCAAAGCTTTCCGGCGGTCATCGAGTTGGCGCGGGACTGTGCATGGCTCTCCTTGACGTCATCCCGCGGACGGCTTGCTGGAAGCGGCTTAGGCACAAGGAGAAGAGCGCCTTCGAACAGTACTTGCATCCAAGACAACGGATTCTTTCGACAATGTTTCCAAAACTGCGCAACTTGCGCTTCCATTCCATCTCGCACAAGCAGACACGGAACAGCGCTTGTAGAGCGTGGCGGGCTGCAGCAATGATCGTCCCGACTGCGGCTAGTGTTAGGCGGGCTGCGCTTGCGGAGGTGAGCTTGCGATGGTGAATTCCGCAGCTTGGACACCGAAGATGACCAACGGTGCGCACAGCTTATCGCATGCACTTCCCAGGGCTATGTTTCAGCAAACTGGCGATCGGCTGGACTAGAGACATGATAAGATCGAAGACCGGATAAAAGCGTTCAGCATCTATGCTATACAGCCAGGTTTTATCAACACACAAGATGCTAACCTTGCATACTTGGCACTCCGTAGCTACCCCCTTCAGGTCCAGTTGTACCAATTCATGGCCAATCGACGGAAGGTTGCACTTCAAACACTTGACAGCAAATCGAGTTGGTCATACGTTTTCGAAGGAAGGTCGAATCCAACACTTCACCGGCACAACAGCTGCTCATGATAATACTTTCATTGACTCGCTATGCAAATGCGACAGGGTATATGTCTATCTCTAGTTCTTCGCGCCGTGAACGAAGACGCGCTCCTCGAGGGGCTTGAACTGCTTCTCTCCAGCCTCGCCCGCACGTCCACCGAAGACAAGCTCAGCCCTCAGCTTCCAGTCCTGAGGAACCTTCCACTCGTCCTGGACCTTCTGGTCGACAATGGGGTTGTAGTGCTGGAGGTTGGCACCGAAACCTTCAGCTTCGAGAGCGACCCAGGCTGCGTACTGGGGTACAAAGTCAGTGCATGTCTTGAATACGTGGGGATAGTACAATGGCTTGTGTCTCAGCTTGGCCAAGAAAAGACTCGTTTCCTGTGTCTTTGACACGCAGACAAAAGTATTTCTTGTGCATCACTAGAAGAACACATCCGATCTGTACCTGGGAGACTTGCCTGGTGCATGGCGCTGGTGTGCTCGCTCCAGTCGCCGAAGTGGTGCGCGTAGAGGGGGAATGCCTTGCGCAGATTCTCGACGGGCTCGGGGTCCTCGAAGAAGAGAATCTAGACAAGGGGTTAGTCGGAGGGTACAGCATGGTTGTGCGTGAGGCTGCGAGCATGGTGGGGTGACAGGGGCAGATGCGATGACGATGGTGGGGCTTGCATGAGCTAGTGGGGCAGGGGCAATTGAGACGTTGACCGCCACAACACCACGTTTCTCGATGATTCCAGGAAAATCTGGGATGGGGATGTCGGTGGTAAATCGGCGGTACTTACAGTTCCGTATGCGGCCTTGAAGCCATTGAGCTTGGGCTCAGTGCCAGACTTGAACTGGTCCTCAGGGACCTGAGGCTTCAGCACATCCTTTGTGATCTCCCAGAACTTCTCGTGCTCCTGGTTGAGGAGGACGACGACGCGTGTCGACTGTGAGTTGAACGAGGAGGGAACGTGCAGGACGACCTGGTTGACAATATCGACGATCTCCTTGTCGGACTTGGGCGCCTGCTTGTTGAGCTGGTAGATGGTGCGGCGGTCCTTGACGGCGTCGAGGAAGGTCTTGGTGGAGGCCATTGTTGCTGAGGAAGCTGAGGAAGCTGAGGAAGCTGAACGTGAGAATGGGCGGGTTGAAGTTGCTGAGATGGGTGTCTGTTGCTGGCAAAAGGGCAGAGACGGCGCGAACCGGCAGCTTTTGTATGCAGCGCGACTCCAGGTAACCTGGGCCATTTGTAAGGGCTTGCTCAGCGCACGCGATAGCGCCATGTTGTCGAAGAAAGCGTGCGTTGTGGATCCCCAGTCTCCGTTTAGAGCAAAGTCGTCGCTCGGCAAGTGCGTGACACGCTGGAGAAATACGGCAAGCAGGACCCCGGTGATTATGCCAGCGCCGAGCGTTTTTGCGTTCGCAAGCATGGCCGATGATGAACCGGTGACATGAAACGCCGCCGAGCCTGGTAAGCAGCGCAATTCGTTGAGAATGTCGACCAAGGGACATGGCGACGGAGACTGAGGCGAGGCGCTGGTGTCGCTTCTGGCATGGCTCGCACGGGTAGCGCCCCGGAAGCGGATCGCCAGCCTTGCCGACGATTAGCAAGAGGCGCTGCATTATGAGTAAGTGGAGCGGAAACCCACCGCGTCCGCCCAACATGCTACTCTTGAGTCTATGGCACGTCGTGATGCTGACAATCCACCATGGCTTCGAGATCCCGGACGTCCGATGATTTTCATCTCCTTCGACTTGCGTGTACGCTGCCGCCTCCGTTGCCGTCCATGACGAACAGTGTGCGACCGTGAGCAACCCCTGTGATCAGCACACGGGCGAATCCAATATGTCGACATGTAAATCGAGCAGAAACTTCCAGATGTCCATCTCCTGACATTATTAACACCTTGCGCTACAACAGTGACCCCCAGATGCCCACCCCCGCACTACCTAGCAGCAACACACCCCTCCAAAAAATCATCGTGCCCCACCTCTCCACCAAATCTCTCGTGTCTTTCTCATCACCCTTCCCGCTCTGCCCTCTCTCCGACAGCTCCGTGATCGTCCCCCACATCAGCAGGCGCGTGTACGGCGCGAGCCCAAACAATCCAACCGCGGCCGCCACATACAAGTTCCTCTTTGCGTGCGACACGACGCCCGTCGCGCTGAGGATTGGGTCGCACGATGCGCGGTACGCGAGAGTCGCGAACCCGACCGAGGAGGTGATGGCGCATCCCGTGACGGGGAGGATCCCCGCCTGGTAGAGTGTGAGCCATTGTTTCGAGAGGGTTGGACCGGTAGCTTGTAGGAGGGCGGGAAATGTGATAATAGAGGTGGTAAGGTTTGCGCCTGGTGCTTGGGTTAGCTGGACGTGCATGCGGAAGGAATCAAGATACTGTACCTGCTGCGAGGGAAGCTGCCAGGATGCTGTATGTTTGGAGTACGGGTGTGAAGGACATGTTGATCGACTTCAGGACGGTAGGAATGAGTGGAAGCTGTCGAGGGCGGGTGAGTTGCACTGGGACTGAGACTACACAAGCAAGCAGCCTACTTATAAGTACACACGCGATACAGTCCCCTCACAGCTGAAGTTGAAGCTACGCGACCATGCCGCATCTCCCAGAGTGGTGGTGTACGGCCGCAGCTAGGTTAGCGTGACGGCAGCGGGGGAACTTCCGACCATTTCCCTTGGATTCGGCCGCAAAAGGTTTGCAACACACCGATATCAGACGCGGATCAAGATGCTAGCTGCAACTACTGGCCATTGTACGGGAGTGGATGCATAAACAGCGCCGTGAGATTGAGGAGACAGGGCAGGAACTAGCCTCCTCGGGTATAGTATACGCGCTATGTTCACTCAGCCATGACTAGGCGCCAATACGATCACATAAGCTTTGGAGGGAGCACTTGAGTTGCTGCCTTAATCTCAAGGTCAAGATCCCCTCGAAAGCTCTCCGTGACGAATATGAAGACTGTGACAATCCACTGTTCTTAACTAGAACACCTTCTGTACACTTTTCGTGCGTCGATCACCCGAATCTATATTAGCCCTGGCGTTTATTCCATACTTCTACACGTCAATCACCTAAGCGCATTCCGTTCAAAACCAAAGCGTTTGCACAAACTTTATACGGCCCCTAGATGATACAGACCAATAAGCGAGCCATAAGCTAGCTCATGAATTGGATTTGACTCTCAGGGCGCAGATTACGTGGATTGTATAAGTAGTGAACAACACCTTGGGCGAAGTATAAGATGACACGCTATACTCAATAGCTCCTACCTTGCTGAAAGCTCGGCCAGATGTAGCAAACGAAAGCGAAGTATGATAAGTCCAATATAATCAATTGAGAGTCAGAACTATCCAAAGACGCGATATTGTGTTCTTGTAGGCGTGAAAGGCTTTTCTCTGCTTCTCGTAGGCTGTAATGTTTTCTATCGCGTTGGTGCGGGAGCCGTCCCTCCTGCCAATCGCGCTCCACCTGTTGCCCGATCTGTCGATACTGATGGCACGACCACATTACTGAAAAGATGACATGAACAGAGGAGAACAGTGAATATGCAAGCAAAGTGATCAAACTTGAGAAGATATGGAGTTTGTAAAGTGGATTTGGTTTTACGGTTTTCATAGAGTGTGTGTCAAGATGTTGACGGTGTGATGTAAACTTTAGTGTCGTGTGCCCACTTGCCCGAATCGGAACTCTCTTGAAGATTACCCCCACGTGCGAGCAGCTCAAAAAGCGCGATCAAGTCAATCTTGGTTGGTTCTATTCGCTGCCGTGCAGGCATGATTGTGGTATGCGTGGTTCATAGGCTCTATACATTCACATTTCGGCAGTCGGATATTGCACTGAAACGCGAGAATTTTTGAGAAATATATATCTCGGATACGATTTATGACCTCTATAGTTTCGCACTCGTAGCCCCGAACCTCTCGTCACAGTCGTAGGGCAAAATCTGCTATTAGGCTATATCGGCCCCAGTCTCGCTCAACAAGAGGCATGAGTCTTGTAGGTTGTGATGGCTGGAATCAATGGAGACACGAAGAAATGTGAGTCAGTAGGGGCCCTCTAGACCAGGTTGCCATCCTGAGCGAGCAATTGGCGGGTAGACCCTGGTCTCTATAGCAGCTGAACAAGCTACATGGTCGTATGTGTCCTGGCGCGTTACGTTCAGCTGAGCCGCGAAGCTTGATAGAATGTTGGTTTCGGTGCTGTAAGAAATTTTTTTACCAATGTGTCGTTCTTTGCGTGCGATGGTGCAAGCGCTTCCACCTACTGGTGACGTATCACCTTGATGTCAGAACGTCTAGGGAACTTTTAGCAGCAGGCGTGGCTCCGCGCTACGGGAATGAAGCGTGTGTTATGATTTATGATAAAATTGGAATGACTCTGAGCTCATGGGCTAGGCATCGTAAATACTCGTATCGATGTGGTTGCGAGAATATCATATGTGAGTACCTCGACTATTAGCTACAACTATCCCTTGAACTGTTGAGTCCAACTTACAACATATCTCTCAAACTTTGTTCAACTTGTATTGTGCGATTTAGACCTGATTCTCGATACCCAGAGTGGGCAATTCATTCATTAGATCCAGAAATGGGCTTATCTTCAAAGCTGCCAGCTGGATTTGGTGAGAAAGAGCAGTATTCTCTCTGACACTTTGATCACGTGCTGCTAGGCAGCGCTCCTGGAAATCGTATCTGGCCACTGAAGCTCTCATCTACAATCTTCCAAATCGCACCGCCTTGCCCTGGCTTGGCTTCTCTAAGAAGTAGCATGGTGCTTCTACGATTCAATCTCCAAACTGAACACCGTGATCTGGCGAATCACAACATCCAAGTTGAATCGTTGCATCCAAAGCTAGCAATAACAAAGTTATCATGACCGTGCAGAGCGGTCTACATGATCTCGCTCGGCTTACGGGAGTGTTTGTAAGGGCCCACGTTGTTGAGGTAGATGTGGCTGCAAAAATTCATTTTAGTTGTGCGCTGCCTCGATCGCCACAGTATCTTCGAAGAGGCTATCTAGTACCTCTTCACTCGGTGTCTTGATACCTGTGATGAAATCACCACTGGTGGCTACACCATTATTCTTTGCAACACAATTACTTTTGGTAGCATATTCAACCTCCTTGGGATTTTCAGTGTCTTGTCGGGGCTTCTTGGCTTTGTCATTGGTGTCCTCGCTCTTTGTCCTACTTTGGTGTTTGCGTTTAGAACCTGACTGCGGCTTCTCTGTCACGAACAAAGACGACGAGGATCGTGCGTGGGATGGCCTTATGCTACTGCTAGTCGTTGGGTCAAAAGTTTTAAACTCTGGATCTTCAAGTGCATCCTTGATCTTTTGCACACCCATATCGTCACCCTCAATCGTCTCTTTGAGTTCCGGATCAACCCATCCTTCAGTGTAGCTTCCTCCAAAGTCAATGATCCAGAGTTCATCGTTCTTGTCCACCAGGAAGTTGTCTGCTTTCGCATCACCCCATACAATTTTATGCTCATGAAGTTGTGCGACATACGATCCGACCTTCTCACTCCAGCTCTTTCGTAGTGACGAATCGACGCTCTGATCAAGGAGGTGTGTGAGCGGAGTGGCGCCTTCGATGACGGAAATAAGCAAACCCATGATGTCAGTCTTGCTATTCTCGAATGCAACGAAGCCGTAGAGTTGAGGCACTTTGATGTCCAGTTGTAGGTTCTCGAGTTGCTTTAGGTGTTTGATTTCGCGCTTGAAGGCATCCGGTTGAACACTATCGACCGGTTTGAAGAAAAGGGTCTTGCCATCCTTCGTCATGACCTCACCAGGATGCGCGGGCTCCGGCAACGCTGTCTCACTCTTGACGACAAGATCCTTCGCATCCAGCCAGGGCAGTCCCATCTTCTGTATGTATTTTGGCAAGGCCATACGAGGAACGAGTGTTTCGATCTTCTTCTCCAAAAGCTGGTCTTGGTCGAGAAGCTGCGGTTCGACATGACCGTGCCATACTTGCAGCGTGTAGAAGTAGGTCGGTCCATGGTACCAGTCATACAGGGTCGACTCTTCCGGCGGACGATCTGCAGGTGCATACGTAGTAGCGACGCCCTTGAATGCATCGAGGACCCAGTTGCGCAGTTCTACAGCCGCATCGCCAGACCATTGGTCTCCATCATCGCCCTCTTCGTCATCTTCCCATTCATTATCATTCATGGCAATAGCACTGTCTTTGCCGGGTGATTTCTTCCCCTTGTGCTTTGACTCCCGTCTCTCGATGTCTTCCTCTTCGCGATCTTCGGCGTCGCGAAGACCGGAGATTTTCTCAAGATATTCATAGTAGAATGTTTTGTCGGAATTCTTCTGAAGATTATTGGGGTTGACAGAGATGTGGAAGCGGACATCATTGATGAGGGCAGTGAGAGTGCAGCAATCGTTGTGGTCGTAGGAAAATTCGAGTACATATGTTGTATCGAAGCTGTTTGTTTGGGTAGCCATCGCAGCAATAGTTAAGATGAATTGGTGGAATCTTGCACCATGTCAGCTGGGTTCGTAGCATTCATATGCTAGCTGGAAGCATCTGCGCGCTGCCACTAGTGTCTAGCTATGAAGAGAACGTCTGCTTCGTCAAGACTTTTTCGCGATAGACGATCTGTGCTTGGAGATGCGCACAGATCGCACTTTCCGGCATTGACATCATGGACTACTTTAGGTAGATCTGTCGGATCTCATTTTCAGGTACCAAGCCATCAAGATCCCTTAGCGCTGCATCATCATTGGGCCATCACGGTAGTTCGCACGCGCTTCGCGAGTCGCGATCACACGCGGCCACGTGCCGAATACGGATTCCAGACACGGCCAATCTGGTAATTGATGACGATAAGAATGCCATGCTGGCGAGAAAGTGGATGTGCGGAGAGACTGCGTGATGCAGCAAAGACGTGATTACTTATGGTAACGTGACGGGACCAAATTAACAACCATCCTATCGGAGCTACACCTTAATCATCGTCCTATGTTTAGTGTGCTACATCCTTTGCATAGATGGTATCATTCAGATTGTACCTACGAAGCGCAATATTAAGCTCTTTAAGGCTCGAAGCGACACAGGAACATTGTTCCTTTCTCTCTCTCTCCCCCCCTTTCTCTCTCACGATCGCAGAGTGCTGACACGTTGGTCAAACTCTCTTTTCCATGACGGCATCATGGTCCGCGCTCGCGGATCGTCAACCTCGAAATCGAACGTCTCCAGCGTAGCACCTGCATTCTCAGCGACCACTCTGGCACTCTCCGCAGTGTACTGCCGAATGATACATCTTTCCAACTTATGAAGTCTCTCCTTGCGTTGAGATCTCAGATTTTTTAGCAAGCTGTGCAACGCTTTGTTGTCCGGTTCAGGAAAATCAGTGTTGATTTGCGCCTCGACGATGTTGTCCGGCAGCATACTACCTATGCAAGGGATATCGTCTTCGTTCCAGGGGGTATCGCCTTCAGGTATCAAGGCATTATGTCCTTGCTGTTGGCCCGATTCAAGCGGCGGTCCGCGAAAGATATGTACGTCTACTTCCAGGTACTGGAGGTTGTGAAATGAAAGGAGGGAGGAGACGCCGTTGATAATGTCACCGTAGAGCTCATCAATAGTGATGCCTAATGATGTGATAGTGTTGCCGCAATGTCGAGCGATTGCTTCGACGAAGGCTCCCGCGTTCCAATCTTGCTCGCAGCCGTGCCACTTCGTTTCATGCGAGTAGTTGAAGACTGTGAGGGAGGGTGTGTGGCGGAGTAGCTCACTGATACCTTCGGCATCTATACAGCAAGACGCAAGCTCGATACGAGTCAATTGGTGCGCAAGAGTAGGCGTGTTCCATACAAATGGATAACCAGTATACCCGTCATCAACCGCCACGGCACTGACGAGGTAGAGTTCCGTGATGGATCCCAATTCAAGGAACGGCTGTATGCTTTGCAAGGGCGCCTTCTCTTCATAGCCTGTATGCATGAAGGGTAGGATTGTTTCAACTTTACTCAGAGGTCGCTGGCGACTAACCTCGGCTTGTGAAGCTCTACTGACGATGGAGGCGAGCCCAGAAAGTGGCAGAGCATACTCTTCGGCGTCGGGGGAAAAGTTCTGCCATCCAGGGTCGAGACGGATGCTCTTCAGATTGGGCAGGACGCCGAGAAGGGTAATTGTGGTGCACGAGATTTCGGTGTTGTCCTCGTCAGTACGTGATCTTTCCTCTTGCATCATTCGATTCCACCACTCCTCGGTATCGATACCGGCTTCCTTTAGGAAAGGCAAAGAGGTGACAAATTCCTTGACGCTTTCCATGGCGTCGTCATCGCTACGAAAATCCAACAGCTCGGTTTCTTCTTTGTCTAGGCCCCTCTCGTCCCACAGATCCAGTACCTCGATATATTCGGCCACCAACGGATTGAGCGCAATCCCGTACAGCAAGCCTAGCGTATCGTCAAGACGGCCAGTTGTAAAGTTGCTGGCGCGCCCCCACTGTCGCTTGAGGGCATTGTGTCGGAGAACCTGCGAGTGTGCGCGTCCGTATATTGCCTTGCAAACTAGGCTGAGCCCTTCGATTCCACCCGGAAGGCTAAGATCAAGAATGACATCGATGATCTCCGGTGGTAGACTCAGGAAACTCATGTCGGGCCCGGACCGTTCTTTGTTCTTCCGAATTTTCTCTCGCTGCGGGGTCGTTGTGTGACAAGCGCCCACAGCGCCGGCACAAGGGGGATCTGTATCGGGGGTGTCCTAACGCAACTACAATCCTACATACACGAGTTCCAGATCTGAGGCCTCGCTGGCAACCAGCGCTGCACGGCCCCCGCGAGATCTGCAACTGCGCGTGTGGTGTTGTGGGCAGAGGGGCTCGCGAACGCGAGAGCACTTTCCAGCCAATGACTGATAGTCAGGTGGCGTCATCTTGCTAGTGTGCGGCTTCAGTCTGCATGGTGAACTGCCTGTGGCCGCACATTTTCCATGAGATGCTCGTATATGTACCAGTTGGTGCTGACTTCGGACGTAATAGTTCGAAGCAGCAAGATAGTCTTCGACGGACGTACAGGGCTATCGCCTCTCCTGAAAGGTCCGTAGTTCGTCTCCAAGTGAATGGAGATTATTGCAGGTGCAATACACAAGGTCGGCCGCAACCCTTGTTGGCACGGCACTGCTCCTTACAGAAATCCCCTATCGCATCTCTCGGAGACTGGCGTGCCTTCCTACCTGCCTACAGCGTAGATGGGTTATCGAGCGCATGTCTCCCTGGTCAAGTGTGTTACTGCTACCCGTGGACAATTGTCGCAGCTCGTATCTCACAACCTACCGACCCGTCGTCTCGCCTTTGCTTGGCCCGAGGATGTGCATGTGGCAGAAGTTAGTCGAAGACCCGCAATACTAATACCTTAGCTGGACCTCTTCTATTCGCGCATAGCCAGGAACGCATTTGCAACCGTCCATTATATACCACAGCCGCCAACACGCACCCTCGTTACACCAATCCAACGCAGGCGCCGCACGGGCACCGAGACATTGATACCGCAGTCGCCAACACCGAATACGGTTTCTTCGCTTGTTACGGCACATGAGCCGCTTTACGGTTTCACTCGTACGGTCATCGGACGGTATCCGCCAGCGGCGCAACTGAAATTCAAGTTTAAACACAACGCCTTGCACACGTCGCAATTGACAATTTGCAAATCACGGAAGCCCCGCCCCGCTGACTGCAGCGCCATCAGATCCAGAAGCCAGAGTGCATGCCAGAACAAGCCTATTGCGACTCTAATAACCCTAGATAACCAGCTGCGTACGCTAGTCAATGTGAATCTGGCGGGCCTAGTCAGCACCAATGTACGCCCGATAACGTGTATGGGCCTGATGCAACATGGTCCACATGGCGGGGAGAGGGGCCGTCATGGTCGGTCCCTCGCTCTCCGAACTAAATTGTGAGGAGTGGGAGGGTATAAGGCTGACAGGCAGCAAGGGATGCCAGAGCTATGAACCTCCCGTCTCAAATCGTCTGCGGGATCGCTTCGAGCATTGCTTCTTGGAAAGTAGTTGAAAAGACAACAATCGACCTGGGCAGACTTCTCCGTAAGCGCTTCTAGCGTGAGTTGTTGCAAGACAAATGCGCCATTATAGCACAAGAACTAAGGAGTTGTTGAAGTTCCCCAGTACCAAACTTGACATGGCTCCTCCAGTCGACAATCCACTCCTCCCACCCGGCACTCTCATTCTCGTTACAGCAGGAAACGGCTATCTCGGGTCCCATATCGTCGATCAATGTCTCGCATACGGCTACTCTGTGCGCACCACCGTGCGCTCCCTCGAACGAAGCGCCTGGATGAAACGAGACTTTTCAAATCGTCATCCCAATGCCCAACTCGAAGTCGTCGAGGTCTCCGACCTCAGCCAGCCAGGATGTTACGATGCAACGCTAAAAGGCGTATCGGCCATGATCCACACGCCCGGTTTCACAAACATGTCTGACCCAGATATGGTCGGTAATACGGTTAAGCTGAACATGATCGCTTTGGAAGCCGTCCATGAGGCGAACAAGAATGGAGAGAATGTTCGGAGATTCGTTTTGACGGGTTCGAGCTGGGCTGGCAAGTATCCGGTTCCGAATGTCTTTCAAAATATCGCTGAAGATCAGTACGACGAGTCGATCGCGAAGGCGCTGTCGAACCCCGATACGCCAAAGGACTTCTGGCCGCTCATGGGATACGTGCAGAGTAAAATTGCTGGAGAGCAGGCTTGCTGGAAGTACGTAAGGGAGAACCCAGACTGCGGGTTTGTGCTGAACACTGTTATTCCTGCCACCTGCATGGGGCCAGTCATTGCGCCTTTTGAACAGCAGTACCCTTCAACTGCGGGCTTTATTCGCTCGCTGCATGAGTGCAAGAACCAGGAGCTATTCGATGTCATTGAGCCGCAATGGTATGTCGACGTGCGCGATCAGGCGCGTCTACATGTTGCGGGGGCTGTGCTCGATGGTGTGGAGGACCGGCGCATATTTGGATGGGCGGGCCCGTATACGTGGATTGGGGTTGCAGATGTGCTTGAGAAAGAGATGGGAACGAGGACGACGATCCGGTTAGCGGACCAGGGCAATGATATAACGAAGGTGCTAGCAAAGGACAAGGCGGAGAGCTACTTGAAGAGGATGGGACAATCGGACTGGGTGCCATTCGACCAATCTGTGAGGGAGTGCATTCGGAGCTATTACCCGAAGGCGTGAGCTTCCATTGACTTTGTGACTAGAGCTGAAATGTAGGAGGGTGATACTTCGTAGTCACTTGTCGAAGTCCGCAACCGTAATGATTTGCGGGCTCAGTGGCAGCCGCCCAATGCCACGGCCTGCGGTAATAGCAGTGGACTGGAGCGTGAATGAGAAAAACGTTTAGGAATCACTGCGATAGCTTTCGGTGATAAGGTGATGTGCGAGATGATTTCGCCCGGTGGGCAGGTCGTGGTGGTTCTCGCGCATTCCGCCGGCTAAGCCGCGGCAGCCACTCACAGGGACGTCATCCTTTGCTTGCCATCATTTCATCCACTCGTCGCCTCCCCATCGTCGCTGTTCGTGAGATATACACACCATGGCCTTCATCCTACGACGGCCGTTCGCCATCGCGGTGACTCTGCGACAAGCAGTACCCAAGCAACCGCAACCAGTTCTCGCGCGCGGATTCCACAATGCGCCGCTGAAGCAGCATCCTAACTTCTTCACTCCCAAGACGCCTTCGATCTCCTCCACGCGCAATATCCTCCGCTTCCGCACCAGCTTCCGTCGCTCGTACCAGCAGACCGCCTACAATCCCGTTGCTCAGGGTGACCTGAGACAACGCCTCATCTATGGCGCTGGTATCTTCGGCGCCACTCTTCTTGGTATCAACTTCATCTTCAACCGGGAAACCCGTGAGGATGGCGGCATGCCCGACTTCGAGAGACGCTATCTGAACGATACTTTCATGCACACTGGACTTGGCATTGGCATTATCGGTGTCGCGGCGCGCGCACTGCACATGAACGGATGGAGCTTTCGGCTGATGGCTGCGAATCCGTGGCTGGTCCTTGGTGTTGGTCTCGTTGGTAGTATTGGTACCATGTACGGCACTCGCGCTACGCATCCGGACAAGTGAGTATTGCAAGGCCCCATCAATCGTCTCGATAGGAGGACACTAACAGTACCAACAGCTACGTACAAAAATACGGCCTTTGGACGGCCTTCAACCTCTGCCAAGCCGCCCTCCTATCCCCCCTCTTCTTCATGCACCCCGCCATTCTCGCCCGCGCCGGCCTGTACACCGCCGGCATGATGGGTTCCATCGCCTTCGTCGGCGCCACTGCAAAGCAGGAGAAGTACCTCTACCTCGGCGGCCCGCTACTTGCTGGTGTCGCTATCGTCGCCCTGTCCGGTCTCGCTCCCATGGTCATCCCTGCCACCGCCGCACGAACGCTTATGTGGACTGAGAACATCTGGCTGTATGGGGGTCTGGCAGTATTTGGTGGCTTCACGCTGTATGATGTGCAGAAGGTGCTGCATCATGCTAGACTGGCTGAGCGGGGGCTCATGCCTAAAGACGCGGTTAATGAGTCGATTTCGCTGGAGCTAGACTTTTTGAACATTTTCATTCGGATGGTGCAAATTCTAGCTATGCAGCAGGGAAGGAGGAAGTAGAAGATATATTACGGAGATAACAGAATGGGAAGAATGTAAGAATGGGCACTGAGCCTGGGAAAGGATTTAAATGTATTGTACTCCCCTCTCTTGGTCAAAATGACAAGATCTGAATTCACTTCCTTTGGTTTTCGACTACGTGGTAGTATTGTTACAACCAATGAGCACCAAGTTGAGTCTACGCTAAGGACGTCCCTGATCAAGTCGTTCAGGTACCGAAAAAGCAGACAGCTCAACTGACTGGTGAAGTCCCCGGTTGGCCCGTGATTATTGAAAAGGCGAGTACTCGCAACAAGTATCTATACTTCGAAGGGGAATATGAGGGGTACTGCGGATTTGATGACACCAGTGATAATAGATTAGCTCACGCAAGCGTAATCTCAATTGATGAGAAGCTCAGTATCTCGTCATCTTCACTCTGATCTTATGCGGCCAGACAAACCATTGCGGATGCACCTCCCACTCTGCACTCGGATCCTCAAGCTCAATCTGCACGTGAGATCAGTACCGTTCACGCAACCTCGTATACATGCTGTACTTACCTCATACTTAGCGAACAACGTCCCCACAATCTTCGCCATCTCGACAAGCGCCAGCGGCCGTCCCAGACACACCCTATTCCCCTTCCCAAAGCTCAGATCTGCGTCGCCCATCCTCTTCATTCTTTCCTCGAACTCCGCGTTGCTTTCAGACTTGCTCTGTAGCCAACGCTCGGGCAGAAACTCATTGGGCCGCTCGCCGTAGACATCGGCTCTGCGGTGCATGACCCAGGGGTTTACGCCGACGACGGTGCCTGGAGGCAGCGTGATGCCGTTCGCGAGCGCGAGGCCTGTTGACGGGACTACGCGCTCCATGATGTGTCCGACGACGGGATGGATGCGGAGACCTTCCTTGATGCAAGCATCCAGGTACGGGAGGTGTTCAAGCGACGAGTAAGGTGCAGGGTGGCTCAATTTCGCAGCCCTCAGCTCTTCAACGAGACGCGCCTGCACAGCAGGGTTCTTGAGCACGTGGTAGACTACAGCTTTAGTCGTGATCGAGGTCGTGTCGGCGCCGCCGAGCACGTTGATGATCATGTAGGCGATGACTTCGTTGTCCGTAACGACGGTGGGGTGCTCCTCTTTGGCGCGCAGGAAGTGGTTCATGAAGTCTGATTTTCCCTCGAATTGATCAAGCTTCTGCATGCGCTCCATGAAGCGCTCGACGCAGAAGCCGGCAGTGGCGGCGAAAGCGGGGAATTTCGAGGCGAGGCGAGGATTTTTGGCGAGCCATTTATCGAGGAAGGGCATTTGTCCAATCTGGAGACGTCGTCAGGAGCAATTTTGAAGGGTGAGAAAGGAAATATATACCACTGACTGATAGTCCATGTTCTTCTCGGCGGTTTCAAGCATGCCGCCAACGTCGGTGGCTTGCTCCATGAAGCCGAAGGGTTTACTGAACGTCATTTCACCAAGTATATCCCAAGTGAGATACGATATCCAGTCCGCGATATCGCACGTCTTGCCTTGGTTCGCGCCGTCTACGAAGCGCGACTCGAGCTCTTGAAAGAAGGTGGTAAGAGACTGAGCCATGACTGGTTCGTATTCTTTTACGCTCTGGAAGGTGTACAATTTCTGAACGGGGCGAATGTATTTGGAATGGAATTCATTGCTTCGGGTACCGAAAATGTTCTGAATGATCTTGCCATCTTGCATAGCATCATTGATGGCATAGAAGTCACTCTACTGTTGTGAGCGACTATAATTCGTGTGAATGAAAGGTACGGACCTTCAAGAAAGTTCCCCTGGTGGAGTAGATAGTCTTGACCAGACTTGGATCTGCAACGCTGACAACATTGGGGCCCAGCTGGACGTAGTCGCCGTACTTCTCATGGAGCTGCAGCTGCGTTGTGATGTGCTTTTTCTCATAGGCATTCAAAAGACGCCAGAGATCCGAGAACTTGGCCAGGAAAGGTCCAGGGATCTTCTTCAGAGGCGACCGCAAGTATGCGAGAATGCATTGGGTGATGACCACGACAAGTCCAAGCGTGCCGATCTGGAGAAGCACCGATGCCAGCGCCATATTGATCGTGACACAGTTGTGGAACACCAATAGAGGCAAGAGTGCGTGTGACGAGTCTGTAAAGATGAGCACTCGAACTAGGAACAACCAGAGGAAAACAACAGAAAACGTGGAAGGACAGGCATATAAAGTGGGCAACCACGACTCTGGCTGCATATGTCACCTTCTGCGTGGGTATCTGCAGGTTCCTGACCCTCGTATGGAGCTAGGCACTACTGAACGACGTTTAGATTTACCCTGGGCGCTCGGCAAGCTGCTGAAGGACATGAGGCAGGCGTTAGTACTACTCATGCTTAGACATGATTCGGTCTGCTCAGCAAGGCTTGAGCTCCCGAAGGCCCGAATACTTGTGCCGAACACCATCATGGTGACGATTTCTACCCAAACTGTAATATGTCTCGCCATGGTGCTCGGCCACTCAGCGAGCCGGTCTCTCACCGTTAAGGGGTCGTCTGGGGCGTAAGTGTGGGGGTGGGGAGGAAGGATCCTGAGGTTGCAGACTTCAAACGTCCAGGGATGCGGTCTTGACATCGGGAAGCTGCATCGCCCAATTTAAACCTACAGCTGCGGAACAAGAGGGCCACGCGAGAGGGCAGCTATTGCTCAGAGCATCGACGTATTCGCAAGCTTCTGCACGACCGCACTGATGCATATAGGACACTGGAGGGACCATTTTGGATGTCGGGGGTGAACGGGTGTGGGTGACAGGTGCCACAAAAGTACAGAAGGAGACAAACAGCCGCCATGCATGTACGCGATTCATCCTGCTCGTTGATGGATTCTCTTGAACCAGCAGGGAGTGCGTATGCGGGTTCGCATGCGTTGCGCCACCATTGGGTCGCTTGGGTGCGTACCAATCAAGATCGTCTTTCCCTGAGCCAAAGTCCACGCCGCATTCCCACATGCGGACACTATCGCATCGGCCCGTTGCGTTGCTAATTTCGTGGCCAACGGCGCAGATCTATGTGCAGACGTCGTCTCTTCCCGTGCCGGATTCGCCTTTCGCAGCAAACCTCAGTATCGTGGCAGCGACCTGGCACTATGCAACGCTTAGATGCGACACAGCGCCGGGAGACTTGTAGCAGGAAGATCTATTCACCCTGGTTGCACTGGGTTTTTTTCGCACCAATGGCAGCTTGGCTTGTGTTCACGTTCCGCGTGGCCAGCCAAGTCCTTTCGAACAGGGTACGAGAACCAGGCTGGATCGAAACAGACACCATGTGCTTTCCCGTGCAGGATACACGCATCTGGCCCTCACACTTGAAGACATTGCAGCTGCCCAATGATCGTATCTCAACGGGCTGTACACGGTAAATCTCCTTTGGATTATCAGCCTGGTGGAGGGATGTAGGCAATTGTTCATCATGCGCACCGGTCAGCACGTTCCCTCATGGCAGCTTCCGACTGCTTTCATGTCTCAGAGATGGATGCCCCCAGCCTTGCTCGTTACCGAGGATGCCTGATCCCATCCGTTTGGGTTGTGAACGGGGGACCCCTCAAAGTGAAGCATTAGACAGGGACGCACCGTCGCAACCGGCCGATCTGTATGTACGAACGTACCTTTTGGGCACAACGTCTTCCTTCAAGCCGGGGTATCTCATTCCCTAGCATCGAAACAGACGGATAACATCCTATCGGCCCGCCCGCGAGTCGTGTTTTCCTTTCTCAGTTACTTTCCACGTCTCGTTCTCTTTGCATTGCAAACGGTGCTGAACTTGATCAGCCTCGTACTAACGATACCGGGAGATCGCTGCGACAAACCTTCCCGACTAGATGATTCGTCCCAGGCTTTGAACTGACAAAATGACCAAGGCACCAGCGTGCATGCCTTAATACCCGTAGGACTCCGAATCTCGACCTGGTTGGAGGGCCACTCTTCTTTTCTGCAATGATCTGTTGCGGTTTTAGGGGCTTAAAGATCTTCATTTGTCTGTAACGCCACACTCCTTCGTTGGGCCCTTGACGACCTCTGCATGCACAGCATCGCGCACGAGATCTAGTGAGAGCCTTCAAAGCTCTGGGCTCACCAGATAGCCTTCTTTCGTTGAATCTGGCCGTCTGCTAAACGGCATAGCCCACACAACTCCGAGCGCTCCGGAAGCATACAGAAGTCTACTGTGTTCAGTATGGCAATCGAAGACTTTGCAAGTGTTCTCAATGGGGTGATGTGGACTCAGGTTGTGCTCGCTATCGTTTTCATCGGCATGAGACTGTATACTCGTTACTTTCTCATTCAGAGCCCAGGATGGGATGACCTTCTCATGATAGTGAACTTGGTAAGCGACTCACACTCTTCCCTCTCGTTTATGGCTAGCTTGCGACAACAGCTGAGTGAATCCAGATAACCTTCATCGGCTATGTGGGGTGCGTCACGGTAGGCGTCACGTACGGGCTCGGCAAGAAACGAGCCGCCGTCGACCCAGCAAACTACTCCAAAGCGATCATGTTGGAAGCCATCGGGCAGGGAGTCTGTATTATGGGCATCGCGGCTTCGAAATCATCCGTCGCCGTGTTCCTCTTGCGTATCGTCATCTTGAAGTGGCACAAGGCGCTGCTATGGTTCTGCATCGTGAGCACTACGATTCTATGTACCATTACGACGACATTGCTTTTCCTCCAATGCAGACCCGCGGCCTTCCTGTGGGATCCCACGATAGAGGGTGGTGTCTGTTGGCTCAATTTCACACAAGTCGGGTTGAGTATGGGCGGTAAGTCTGAACTTGTTCTCCAGCCATAATCACAACTAACAGAATTAAAGCTTGGTCCGCCGCTATGGACTTCATCCTCGCCATCCTCCCCTGGCACATCATCATGGGCCTCAACATGAAGCGTAAAGAAAAACTGACCGTCGCCTGTGGGCTCTCCCTCGGTGTGTTGTAAGTTCGCATCCCCGTCCTCGCCTATCTCTTCTGGTTTCCCACCCTACCCTCCATCACCCCTTCGCATCCACGCCAGTCCTAACCCCCTTACAGCGCAGGCATCTGCTCCATCGTCCGCACCTACGAGCTCCAATCACTCTCCTCCTTGAACGAATACGTCTACGACACCGTCCCCATGCTTCTCTGGTCCTCCACCGAGGTCTTCACCTCCATAATCTGTGCATGCATTCCGATCCTGCGGCCGCTTTACGTCCGCATCGTACACGGCTCCAAGTACGGACTTGGCTCCAGTGGCCGGGCGAGCCATTCCTACCCTCTTAAGGAGTATGCGGAGAATGGGTATCCGCAGAGTAGGAAGGACGCTGCGAGTGGTATGAGTAGCAGAGGGTATGCGAGCACCTCGGCAGGGGGTATGGGGGTTGGAGTGGGCGTTACGACAAAGGTTAGGATGGGGAGCGATAATGTGAGTGAGGAGAGTATACTCAGGGAAACGAAGTTACCGATTCAGGGTTATGACGGAGAGGATGGGGCCGGAATTAGGAGGACGGATGAGATTGTCGTGACTTCGAGCGCGGTGTAGAGGGCGAAGGCGTAAAGCTCCGGGTGGTGTCTTGGAATAATGCAGACCACAGGAGACTATAGGACTTCGCGGTAGTCCGAAGGTCGTGCGTCTCCAGGTAGGTATAGCAGCATCAGGATCGCCGCATGTGGATGGACCACAAGGTATTAGTTCGGGAACGGATGCAGGACCTCGGTGCAGGCTTGCAGTGCATTGGCATCGTTCCTCGTCACGGCAAGTATCAATAGAGCTGAGGAGGCCAGATTAAAAGTGTACAACAAGTCTCTTCTTTAAGCTAGTGACAACATTCCGAAGGTGAGAAATTTGGATATCGTCCGTGATCGAGCCTATGCGCCTTCAACCTGAACGCCATGAAATCAAACAACAGGCTCAGTCGAACCATGTCTGTGTGGTGATGTCCTGTCTGACCGCCTTCTCAGCGAACGCGCGACGTCATCGGCCAGAAATTTCCAGAACATCGGAAGCTTCTGCAAGTCGGTGACCGAATGATCGATCCTGGGGTGACTTGGTCTATGATGCGTTTCGTGCATGGTGACCCGACAATGTACCGCTAACGTTCACACGCCCGCGAGAGAGTGGTCATGAGCTCTGACCCACAGACTCTAGTCCAGCAAAGCTATTTCTCCCATCACCACCTGCCGATCTCTCGCCATTGTTCATCTGCGAGTTCATTTGCGGCGGCATCTGGGAGCTCATTTGGCCATTCATTTGACTGTTCATCTGTATGGGGCCATTCGGGAGGCTGTTTGGTAGGCTGTTCATCTGCGCTTCATTCATCTGAGATCCATTCATCTGCATGGGCCCGTTCATGCCGTTGTTAATGCTGTTATTCATCCCGCCGTTCATTCCGCTGTTCATTCCGTTGTCCATGCCTGTGCCCATAGGACCGAGGTTAGGACCAAGTCTCGCGCTGTCGTCCTCTTCACCCATGCCATCGACGTCTGGCCAAAAGCGCTCCTCTAGCCAACATATTTGGCGAAATATCTCTTCACATCGCGTCATCTCTTCTTTACCGTCGCGGGCTGTTGTGATGTTGGCATGCTCGTCGACGAGCGCTCTGCTCGCGTCGATGAACTTGCTGAACGCGGGCGACGTCCAATTCGGTATCAATGCTTGGTGAAGGGCAACGATGTGATTATCAGTACTCGGCGTGGAGAGGGAGCTGCTGAACGAGGACGCGTACTGCCAGGCTGTACGGTAGCACTAAATACTCATCAGCCGTGGGGGAAAAAAGGAAAGGACTGAGACTCAGGCCAAACGTACGTGTTCAGTACCCCACAGCACCACCATGCCCTCCAGCAGGGAAGCACTCGAACTACTTGCACTCACGAATAGATCCAGCAGCGCTCGTGTAATAGGCGTGGGAGGGTCCTGGTTAAGCGCAAGGCCATATTTCGTAGCTGTGATCTCGAAGAACGACATCTCCCGACGCATGTTGTTCAAGGCAGAAATAAGCAGATCCATGGTCCTATACATAGGATGAAATTGCGAATTGGCAGTCTGCGGCAGGCGCAATTTGGCCAGCAGCTGTCCCACAAATCGTATGAAGCCGCGCGCATAGTGCCCATCCTGAACCAACCATTGTGAAAGCGGACCAGGTGCTAGAGAACCGCAGCCCGCATGGGAGAGGAAAGGCTGCTGTGTTGCCTGCGTGAAGGGCTGCGCGCATATGGTGAGGAGATGGGCAGTCAGCGACGGCGCAATGGGCGGCGGCATGGTCATATGCGGCGCAAGTTGCTGGCCATCACGGGCGCGCTTGGTGTTGGGGCCTCTCCGATTGATCTGGAGGTTCGGATTGGGCTGCTGGCCGCTGAGCACCGAGTTGGGGGCCATGCCCGAGTTCATGGAGTTTTCGTCGCCATTCTGTGCATGCCATTGTTGCGCTTCGGGGGAGGCCAAATACGCTTCGCAGGCGTGGAGATGCTCGATCTGACGCGTGGTATTCTTCGCGCGCACAAAGCCGCAGTGGAGGCATCGCACTTTGTTGCATTTCGAAGGTGTGTCCTGGTCCTGGAACTCGGCGAAGGCGCGTCGTATGTCGGGATTCGCGTGGCGCCCCATTTCGGAGGCCTGTCGTCCGTCCACTAAGGTTGTGATGAGCGTTGGGCTGTACGTGTATCGTAAAACCGGCTGGTCACAAAAGAGGGGAAATCCCGATGAGACAGGCTTGGAACGCTTACCTAATAGGGCAGCCACAGAGCCGCCTTGCGCCTGCCCTCTACTGCGCAGAACTACATGGACACGACGGGAGTGGACGAAAGATAGGAAGAGTGTGAGCGACCGTTACGTGCAAGAAATCTTTCAGTGGTACGTAGACAAGGCACTACCGAGCGCAGCGCAAAGGGAAGAAACAGACTACTCAGTTTACTACCTTAGTCATTCGTGAGTGATGGTATCTTGGCGGTGCGGAGGATCCTGCTCGAAAATGACAGTACGCATACCACAATAACTTTACCGACAAGTACTGATGGAAGTAGGTTCGGGGAGTAAGGTCAGCAAGATTGAGACAACCCTCTATCTGTTCATCGTCTGACTGCGTTTCAGCTCGAAGTCCTTGGGTCTATGTACGACTGCAAAAGCTGCCGTTATCGCAGCAAGCCTAGCTTGCTATAGACGTTATGCGAACCAGACGGCAAGTCATATTATGCCATTCGGTACACCCAGCAATTGACCCCTCTGCGCGTTCAATGCCGCCTTTTGAAAAGCAACCTCGGCGTCCTATGACGATGGTGCCGTGAGCAATTGACGATTTCCGCCTCCGTCATCCGCCTGAGTACTACCCAGCCATCCCCGGACCGTGGACACCTGGTAGTCTCTATCTGATGTCACCCTGTCGTCTGGGATGGTTTTAACCGCTCCCTCTACAGGTCAGATCCACGTACCCTGGATATACCTCTTGCAAGCGGCCATACAGACATCACCACGACGTCGTCCCGCTCTGCACCCGTTCGGCGCACGTCAGCTGAGCGTTCAGCGCAGCCCATGCGCGGGACACTAAACATGTCGGCCAGCACGGTGTTGCACGCCGACGATCTTCCCGAGCGTGTGACACTCAGATACTGTGTCTCACCGAATTCGCGGGTCTCTCGCTGCCTCTTGTCGCCTACCGTGGATGAGCTCATCAGTCACGATGGCCGCTTGGGGAAACACACCACTGACGCACGAGGCCTCCGGGGACGAATCGAAGCTTGCGGTTGCTAGAACGCGGCGCCGGCACAAAGACGATTGTCGCAAAGCTTGGGTATGCGGGGAAGACGCACGCGGTTGTGGGCGCGCTTTATTTCCGCGCTCTGCCGAGGTCTGACTTTGCGCGTTCATGGGGCGGAAACATGGGCAGATGGATAGTCTCGTAGGGCGATCTCACACGGTGACGCATAGAACTTCCTTGACTGCAACAGCAATGCCATGTTCTGCCGGCAAAAGTGCCATTTGGACTTTCCCATGTGTTGCCTCATCCAGCAGGTTCCCCGGCCAGGCGCTCGAGGCAGCCTCACCGCAGTTCAGCCGCCGTCGAAGCTTCCAAGTTTCCATCTGACCGCAACAGCAACGATCGACGGTCCGCTGAGAGCCCTACCCCACAGCATGATGCTCGTGGCCCCCGGCCATCCCGCCTTGGGTTCCGCAAGGGCGATCTCCACATCATAGCTCCGGCGCGAGCCCAATCGCAGCACCGTACCTGATCTCGCAGTGCTACCGCGTCGTGGTGCCCTGCAGCTGACCTGGACCCTCTCAACTCTAAACACACAGCTGTCGTGGCAAAAAGGCCGACTCGCCGACACGTCATTGGTGAAGAGTTTCCCACGAGAGCAAACAGAAATGATTCTCGTTGGAAGTGGAGCTCGAGCGACGGCTAAGAGCTGAGTCACGCCTGCAACCTTGACGTCCGCCTTTCGGAGCGCTTCTCCCAAGACTAGTGCGTGTTTACTCCGTGATGATCTGCGAAAACCAACTTGTGATGGAGCTCGTGGCTTTTACTATAAGGCTGTCAATCCCCCAGAACTCCGGGAACATCCAAGAGCTTCCATTGCCTCGCTTCTTAGCATTTGTTACACTTATAGCTTAAAGCTTCATCTTTTATCTCTGTATGATCTTACCACCATCGCGTTGGTAGCTACATTCACCCTCACCTATTGAGTTAACGCCATGCACGGAAGCTGGAGCAACGTCGTGACGATTGGACTGCTCGCATTGAGCTCCAATGCATCACCCCTGTAAGTGTTATCCATCATCTTACCCTGAGTATGTGCTAGAAACTGACCAAGGTTTAGCACGCCCTACAAGAGAGCACCGTCGTTTGACTACGCGGGTTCAAAGGTTCGTGGCGTGAACACAGGCGGCTGGTTTGTGCTCGAGCCTTGGATAACCCCAAGCCTATTTGAGGGCAACGGCGCTGTGGACGAATATACATTGACGCAAGAGCTGGGCAAAGATGCTGCAAAGAGCAAGTTGCAGCAGCATTGGAATTCGTGGATAACGCAGGCCGACTTCAACCAGATGGCAGCAGCTGGTCTGAACCACGTACGGATACCAATCGGGTATTGGAGTGTCATTCCTCTTGACGGCGAGCCATTCGTGCAAGGGGCATACCAGGTGCTCGGTCAAGCACTCGACTGGGCACAGGCGGCCGGCCTCAAAGTTATGATCGATCTTCATGGTGCACCAGGCTCTCAAAACGGCTTTGATAACTCGGGCCGCTATGGTAGCATTCAATGGACTCAGGGTGACACCGTTGCGCACACCATAAAGGTGTTGAACAAAATCAGGGATGACTACGCCTCGCATCCCGCCGTCTCGGCGATTGAGCTTCTGAACGAGCCTATGGGACCCAATCTTGACATGAACACTGTTCGACAGTTTTACATGGACGGGTGGGGGAACCTCAAGAACTCGAAAGTGGCCGTTGCGTTCCACGAAGCCTTCGAGGGTGTCACGGCTTGGAATGACTGGGGCGCTGGCATGTCCAACCTGCTACTCGACACGTGAGTATTACCAACTGCGGTGATTTCGGAAGCAGGGTGTTAACGCGGACTCGTACAGGCACCACTATGAGGTCTTCAATGTTGACCAGCTCAGCATGAGCCCTGATGACCACATCAAGGCGGCCTGCGACTTCGGTAGCCAAATGGCTTCGAACAACAAGGCTACCATCTCAGGCGAGTGGACTGGCGGCATCACAGATTGCGCGAAGTGGTTGAATGGTAAAAATAAGGGCGCGCGCTACGACGGCACATTCGAGAACAACAACGCCATTGGCAGCTGCGCAGGCAAATCCTCCGGGAGCGTCGCCAACCTGTCATCAGACGACAAATACAACATTGGGCGGTTCATTGAAGCACAGCTCGAGGGTTACGAGAAGGCTGCCGGCTGGATCTTTTGGACCTGGAAGACTGAAGGTGAGTCGATGCGTCCCGATGTTGGTCGTTTGAACCATGCTGATCTTATCCCAGGCGCACCGGAATGGGATATGCAAGATTTGTTGGCCAACGGTCTCTTTCCCAAGCCGGTGAACAATCCATCTGCGCGCAAGTGTAAGCCACCCTTCCGAAAACTGCCTGGCGAACAAGCTCTAACCGGTCACAGACTCTGGCATCTGTGGTTAAGCCGTACTTGGCTGCATGAGCTCTGTAAATGACGTGCTTTTTTTTGGTCGCTTCGCCGTCAGCGTGCATCTAAGCAATTGCCTTGGCCTCCGACACTCGCTCACCGCCGTAAGCTTCTCCTCCACTGTAACGATTTGACGAATCTTCTTCTCCAATGGATACCCCTTAGCGCTCGCTAGACTCGGGCGTTGGCGACCGTGCCCGCGTGAGATTTCCCAGTTTGCGTAGCTTTCCTCCATGGTTCAGCGCCATGGTATGAATGATCCTGTACATAACGAAGGAAGATGAAATCTGGGTCTCAAATGTAAATTCTTGCCTGCGCAAGCGCGCGACTCATTCAGTCCAAAATTGCGTTTGCGCCGTGTTGCTGGCGATGGGGCCAAAGAAGAAAAGCGCCGAGCGGCGCACTCCTACAGAAGGTACCGTACGAGCGCAATTTCGCGTGTGCCGTTCCGCACTGACCCCGCGTACTGCCAACGGCCAATCTCAGGACTATGGAGTGACAAACAGGGCCGTTGGTCCGGCTGACTGTGCTGCGGTGCGACGAGGCGGCTGTCACCAAGCACGGCGTCGGGGTCTCTGTGAGCACTGAGCAGGCGTCGGCGGTGAGTATGGGGCACTCGTGCTGTGGCTTAGGGCATATCGATAGGAGCACGGAGATCTGTGGATTAGGTAGGTAGGCCTGAGTCGCAAGAGCGCCCAGCCTGAAGCTTGTCGGTTTGGGGCCCAGGCCAATCGCAGGATCGCCCCCTGTGAATCCGGAGAGGCCAGGGGATCAAACAGATGGCCCCGAGAGCGGAGAAGAGGCCAGAGCAGAGAGTCAGTCCATGACGAGGCTGGCGAAGGTCGCGGCAGGCTCCATGGTCGCGCCTCGCTGCGCCGGCTGCTCCTCGACGACGCCGCAGCGCCTGGTGGACGAGCGATGTCATGACGGCGTGGTGTCGCGCCGTGTACAAGTATCGATTCTCGGTCAGGCGCTGGTGGTGGCTCGCTGTAGGGCTATTCCTGGAAATTGGACTGGCCCGGGTGAGCGAGAAATTGCAGCCGTCGCCAAAAGGCCGAGATGCACGACTCCTGAAGGCGCAGGCGTTGATGGCTCAATCTGCTGGGCGGCGGTGCTGATTGGGCCCCAGTCCGCCGCTAGGCAGCAGCGGGCTAGCGGCGCCGGAAAGAGGCAGCAGCGACGTGCGCGATTGGAAGGCGCCACCGCACTACTGCAGGAACGTCTGCGCGGGCTCGCCGCGAGATTGGCTACGGGGCCGCATCAGCGCAGGGCAGGCGCGCAGGGCCCGCCATCCTTGCCCGGTGCAATATATACACCACCCTCACTGCCTCGTTCGCCTCTCGTCTTTCGCTCACCATCTCCGTCAAGCAGCAAAGCCTCACCCACGAAGACCCGTTCTTCAGCCGTTCTTTAACACCCCCGACGCTCTTTACCTTTAATACCTCCGTCTGTCCCTCGTCACACCGACTAATCCCATAATCCCACAACAGCAATCACAATGAAGTACTCTATTGTTGCCTTCTTCGCCGGCCTCGCCGCTGCCTACCACGCCCCTGTTGGCGAGCCTTCCGGCAATGCCATCACCGCCCCTCTCATCCAGGTCAGTCCATCGGCTCACCTTCAAACAGAGCACCGCGCTGACCCTCCCAGTCCATCCCCGCTGGCAAGCCCTTCACCATCACGTGGACTGCCGACTCCCCCAACAAGGTCTCCCTGATCTTGCTCAAGGGCCCCTCCACCAACGCTGTCTTCAACCAGGTCATCGTTGAGAGCATCGACAACTCCGGCAGCTACACCTGGACTCCTCCCACCTCCCTTGAGGGCACTGACGGTCCCGGTGGCTACGGAATCCAGCTCATCGATGATGTCGATGGTCACTACCAGTACTCCACCCAGTTTGGTATCTCCAACGCCGCCCCCGTCGTCTCCTCCAGCGTTGCTGTTTCGTCCAGCGCCTACGAGAGCTCTTCCGCTGCTCCTAAGCCGACCGTGACTGCTTCCGGCTACGCTGTCTCTTCCAGCGCTGTCGAGACCCCCAGCAGCACCCCTGTTGAGGCCTCCACCTCGTGCACCACCACCACCACCGTCTATGCTCCTGCTCCCCCGGTCGGCACCGGTGCCTCAAGCGGCGCTCCTCCTTCCAGCGTCATCTACCCCACTGGTCCTCTCACCGTTCCCCAGTCGCTCAAGACCTCCGCCACTGGTGGCTACATCGTCCCCACTTCAACTCCCGTTACTGAGTTCCCCGGTGCTGCCTCCGGTCTCCAGGCTGGTCTCGGCCTTGCCGGTGCCGTCGCTGCCCTCGTCGCCATGTTGTAAACCCTCTCCGAGATTTGAAAAAATTTCTCTTCGGTCACTGGGATTTCTTTATGCATGTATGACTCTGTCTTCGTTTCTCGGTGTTAAGTGAGATACCACATTTTGTCATTTATCTTCGACCGCATATGTCTATAGATTCGCGGGTGGACATGGAGCATGTTAGCGCATCGCATCGTTCGCGTCAGGATTGCTATGCATAGCGCCTAATGGTCGAGAGCTAGTAGGATCTAACGAGATCAGTGTATACCCTTCGCAGTCTTGTCTTGTCCTATGTTCGTGATGCATGTGAGGTGTTCAGATCGATCTTCAAGCAGTCTTAGCTTTCTCCCAGCCACCTAGAGCTCGTTAGAGGATGATGTTCGATCACGCTCGCAAATTGTTACCCTAGTAACCTATCATAAGGATATGTCCGGTTGAACATGCTGTCAGCGGCGTACAGCATTGTGAACTTGCTCGAATTCGAATGCTGACTTAATAATGCACTCGATGCCTGCCTCTTCATGGACATTACATGTCTGCGAGGCTAATGTATGTTTGGCGATCCTCCAGTAAGCAATACCACCGCAAATCCCCTCATGCGCTAATTATCTGGACCTGCATCGACTGTATCAAGCCAATCAGTATAACAGGTAGGTGCATGTCTCATACCAACACACATTCAAGTGGTAACAAGTGGATATTACGACGGAGGATCGGTCTACGTGATAACTCTCGCGCGAGTCTCGCGTCGATGGTGAAGAGGCACATCGATGAAGCGGAAGTCAAGACGTCGTACAGGGCTATTGAGGTCATTATAAGAAAGGGACAGAAGCTAATAGGCTTTGGCAATCGACCGTTTCGTTCTCCTATTACGTCCTTTCAGGAAGCCATCATTTGCAAACATGACCATTCTAGGACTGCAAAATATACTCCTGGCTGGACTTTCTGTTGCGCAGTTAGGACATGCCCAGCTGAGAGTCGCATTGAATCATGAAGCACAGAGGGTCACTGCTGACAACTCGTCGCCTTCTATCGGATATGTACGTTCCCACAATGTGACGTCCATATATCCATGAACTCACGCCGTTAAGATCGTCTTCCCAGGCTTTGAACCTCTCGACGTCTTTGGTCCCCGTACGTATCTAATTAACGAACTCGTCATTCCCATCCAGTCCTGACCACCCTCTTACTTAGTCGAGATCCTCTTCTCGCTCTCGGGCTCACATAACATGACTCTATCGACCATCTCCTTCAGCGCCGGACCCGTCGGCGCCCGCGCTCCCGTCCCATTTACGATAGGTCCTAACGGCACGTTGTTCGACCCCAAACTCGGCATAAATCCCCAAATCACCGCCACACACTCCTTCTCCAACGCCCCGCCCCTCGACATCATCATTGTCCCTGGCGGCACCGGCGATTTCGTCCTCGACAACCAGAATAACTTCACCATGGAGAATTTCATCGCTAGCCGTTTCGACGAAGCGGAGTACGTGCTCTCGGTGTGCACGGGCGCGACGACGCTTGCGCGGGCTGGCGTGCTCAAGGGTAGGAAAGCGACGACGAATAAGAGTGTATGGACTTGGGCTACTAATTCGAGGCATGGGCGGGATGTGCAGTGGGTGCCAAATGCGAGGTGGGTCGAAGATGGGAAGGTATGGACGAGCTCAGGGGTCGCGGCCGGAATGGATATGATGTACGCGTTTGTCGGGCATTATTGGGGCTGGGAGGCGGCGAATGGAACGGTAAATGGAATTGAATATACGCCACATGTGGATAAGCATTGGGATGCGTTTGCGGTGGTGTATGATGTGAGTAGAGTGGGGTCTGATCTGCCTACGACGGCGAATCTATGGTTTGTAGACGGTCGCTGACGATGATACAGGTACCGGGTGCGGATAAGAACAAGTCTCTGACGGACTGTGTTAGGCCTGCGGGGTGGTGAAGTCGAAGTATTGCATCTCCATAATTAAGTACCAATAGACGATTCTGAAAACGAACCTATCCACGGTAGATAGATACCTGGGTATAAAGTAGCAACATGTAAGACCTCAGGGATGTAGTATGGCATATCTTCAAATCCAAGATACTTCTCTCCTTGTCATGTTCCATCGTCATCTAAGCCCTAAAAGATTGAGACGTGTCCGGCGGGAGGTGAGTGGGGTTCCTCTTTCAGTTAGCGCAAGCCACCATTCAAAGCCACCCACTACGACGCAACCCCGCAACAGATCTCAGCTGAACTTCACGGCACAAAGCTGGAACACAGCTTCTCGGAGCCTCGCAACCTCAATCAGTTACATTCCAGCTGCTCTATCTCTTTGCGATGATTATGCTAACCGAGAAAGGCTGGAGGCGATTCAAAGACATGCATTCGATCTAAGTGTTTCCAGCTAGTGTAAGGTACACTTTTGGTTGCCTGAATCCTTCCCATATCCCTCAGTTCCCTTCCATTTCTTCTCTTGGATGTTCACCAATAGTGTAAACATGGTACTCATTTCGTTGATTAATCTTCAGGCTATCGTTCTTTCCTGCATCGCGGCTCTGATTACCTACCGCATCTACTGGGCAGCCACCACAGGCGCCACGCGACGCGCCCTAGCAATTCAACATGGCTGTCACCCTGCAAAGCAATACACCTCAAGATACCCACTATTTGGTATCGATCTAATCCTGGCCAATTCAAAAGCCTACCGCAAGCACAAGTTGCTCGAATCGTGGACTAGGATTCTTACGTCCAATAACGCCCATACCATGACTGTGAAGATCCTCGGTCAGACAATGTATTGGACGGATGACCCAGAAAATGTCAAGGCAATGCTAGCCGTCAACTTTGACCAGTGGAGCCTAGGCCAAGAACGCATTGAGCAGATGAGCGCGTACCTCGGGCACGGCATCTTCACGAGCGAGGGCTCGGCGTGGAAGCATTCGAGGGATATGCTGCGGCCATGTTTTGAGCGTTCGCAGGTTGCAGATGTTTCAATAATGGAAAAACATACGAGAAGGCTTCTACAAATTGTGCCCAGGGATGGCACAACTGTGGATTTGCAGCCATTGTTCCATGAGTTGACGCTGGATGTTGCGACCGAGTTCTTGTTTGGAAGGAGTACGGATGCGCTTGATTATAGCAGGGAAGACACTGCGTGCAAGGAATTCATCGAAGCTTTTGAATATTGTCAGAATCCGATGGGTGAGAGAAGCGAGAAGTATGGAATATGGGGAATGTTCTTGCCGGATCAAAAGTTCAAGAGATGTGCGAAGGCTATCAGAGGTAAGTTTTTAGGGGCTTTTAATTTGCATTTTGAAGATCTCATGTCCCTTTGCTTGCTTGAACAGTGGCTCTTTTGGGCTAGCAAAACAAGCTTACAAGGAGAGTTTCTAATGAGTCTCAGATTTCACGGACAAAATCATAGACGAGGAGATTGCGAGCCAATCTCTATCCGAGAAAGACGCTGGGAATCAACGGTACATCTTTCTATACGAACTCTCCTCCGCAACCCAGAGCCGCACCGTAATCCGCTCCGAACTTCTTAACATCCTCCTCGCAGGACGTGACACCACAGCATCTCTATTATCGAACCTCATTTGGGAGCTCTCCCGACAGCCAGACATGTTGACCCGGCTCCGTCAGGAGATCGAGGACTCCGTCGGAAAAGACATCCCCACGTACCAGCAGCTCAAGGATATGAAGTACCTCAAAGCTCTCATCAACGAAAGCCAAAGAATGTATCCTATCGTACCCAGAAACTCCCGACAAGCTCTGCATGACACAGTATTACCGCAGGGCGGGGGACCCGATGGGCAATCACCGACTCTTGTCCCCAAAGGAGCCTACGTCGTCTACCTTCCCTGGTCTATGCACCGACGGACCGATGTGTTTGGAGAAGACGCTCACAAATTCGACCCCACCCGCTGGCTGGATGAGGGACACAAGTCAAGTCCCCTCAGGCCCGGATGGGCATATTTACCGTTCAGTGGCGGGCCAAGGATATGCATTGGGCAGAATTTCGCGCTTACTGAGTGCATGTTCGTTATTGTGAGATTGCTGCAGACTTTCCATGTCGACGGAAGGGATGATGAGCCTTGGGTGGAGAAGCTAGGTATTACGTGTGTTGGGCTTGGGGGGTGTAAGGTGGGGTTGAGACCTAGGACCTGAGCACTACATTACATTTCGAGAAAAATCTCCACTTACTGGTCAGTATCAAGTTTTCTCTGCATAAATTCAATCCCAGTCGTCGTACTATATAAGTCAAAGAAGAAACCATAGTTCTCACATACGACCATAGGACCTTGAGAACAGAGCTTCCCGTTCGCTCAGCTATACTTAAGCAGGGTACCGGCGGATTAGTAGTTAAGTTCGTGAGAATTAGCAAATCCCCGCTGTTGTATGTTTTTTTTTCTGCGCGCAGTGGGTAAGCTTGCCTTATGTGGGTCACGTTTACCTCGGTGGGTGACCGCAAGTGCACAAGCGAATCCGCGCCTTTCTTCCTTTCTCTGTTTGATATAATCAAACATCCCCTTCACCTCTATTGGCTTCATGATTAATCAAGACAAATTCTGAGATACGTCCTGAGTTACATTCGTCAGGTTTCCTGTATCTCTACTTGATTTATAGCTTGGGAAGGGAACAACTCGCTCATCAAAAACTTGGTGTACATCCGAAGTGCCTTCTTCCTCCAATGTCTCCTTATCAATTGATCAGATTGTCATACCTTGCCCTATTGGAACGAATTTGTCAATTTGTCAGCGAAGCCAGGGCATGAATTTTTTAAGGTGTTTGGACCGTCTGGGACGATGAATAGGTGGTTATTAGCCAGTGTATACGTCTATCCTAACGATTTCCAGACCGTAGCTCACATTTATGTTTGATCAAAGACGTACGGGTGACTGAAGCCCCATTGATTCTTCTGAACAGAGACTGACAAGCCCTACAGCATCATGGACTACCCTGGATCGTGAGATTGCCCATCACCTACCATGTTCCAGACCCTCTTAGCGTTCGGAATCACTAGATACTGCTACACAAGAATCCTATCATAATCTTCAGTCGATTACTAATGCGCTCAGCTACTATTAACTATCACAATAGGTGACTTTGTTATTTCCTCAGCGTACGAAGATAAGTTGAATATCAGGGAAGACTTGTACGACAAGTGGTAATTGACATTCTAGCTATTGTTACATCCTCTGGGTCGACTTGACTTAATGGTCCGCCTAAGATTGCAGCAGTTGTGAAAGGGAGGGCCCAGTGGTAACGAGAGTCGCCCAACTTGCAACGTATGATTGTTCAGTATTAATTTTGGTACACTCTCAAGGCGCAATGCCGGTCGATAATCTCTCGTCGAAGAATGCGCGAAGGCAAATGAGCCCAAGGATTCGAAAGAACGGCAGTCTGTTCGAATCGAAGAATATATTTGTAGTAGGTCACTTTGGTTCTATGTGTGTCCCTCAACGTCTACAATTGCGCCCCCTTAACACCCTTTGTCTCCCCAATCCTAAAAACGTATTTCACCGCACTCGCATTTCCCTCCTTCAAGTCTGTCAGCGCCTTCTCCACGCCCTCCAACCCCCCCTTTACCACCTCCGCCGGATGTCCCTCAAACCACCCTTCATCCAACCCCCTCGCAATATACCGGAAGAACACATAAGCAAAATCTTTATCGCCCTTGTGCGCCTCGCCCACATTAGTAATAGTCCTATCCACCGTCTCAGGAATACCTTCGTACTTCTTTCCTGGCAAGACAAGCGTGATGCGTCCGTCCTTCTCCAAGACTTGTACGATGTTGATGTAGCTGTTGTGTTCGGAAACGGCGTCGAAAGCGTAGTGCAACTTCCTGCCCTCAAGGGCATCTTTGATCCCTGACACAAAGGCGTCGTCACCTTTGCGGTAGTCTATAACAGTATCACCTTTAGATGGATCCAACAGCTTCTCCACGAAAGGGATGCCGCGCCCTGCAACAGCGATGATAGGGTGAATATTTGCGCGCTGGGCGAGCTTAATAGCATATGCACCAACCGCAGAAGCACCGCCGTAAACAACGAGAGGCGTCTCCGGGTTCTTGGAGCGGGAAATCCAGGGGGCGTCGAGGCCAAGTCGGACGTGTAGGCCGATGGCGGCGGTCATAGCGGCGAGCGGGAGAGTGGCTGCTTCTTCGAAAGAGGTCTTTTGAGGGATGTGGAAGGTGGTGTGCTATACCAAGGGTTAACCATATGCTCGAGAGACTTAGCAAATCCTGAGATCTTTTACCTGCCAACCGACAGCATACTCAGCAAAGCTCCCTCCAGGCGTCATCATCTCGTGGAAACTCGCGACTCGGTCACCCTTCTTTAACTCCCATACGTTCTCGCCCACCGAGTGCACGATACCCGCGATGTCATCGCCGGTGTTTGCTGTCTGGTCCATCCATTCTGGGATCTTCCTGTAATCTTTATGATCAGCTTCTCTCATCATCAAAAGAAGCGCTCGAGAAAAACGACAACAACTGGATTTTAGGGGATTTTACCAGTCCTTAGGATTGCTACCGCTCACCACGACCTGGATAACAACCTGCCCCGGGCCTGGCTTGGGAATAGGACTATCCACGAGTTTGACCGACGGGCCCTTTGACACAATAGCTTCCTTCATGGTGCTCATACTGTTTCTCTTTTACGAGACTGTTCAAAAGGTTCAATTGAAGTGCAGATAATGCACGGAACAATTACAAAGCCGGATCTGGTAGTGTAGGCCACGGCGGGGTACTCTACCACTGAGGACCCTTTCTGTTTATATCCTCAGTGTACCGGTACCCCACATCGCGCCATTACACGTCATTAGTGATGCTGCCCTCAATTATGTGAAATTACAACCCAAAGATGTGGTCCGTGGCGAGTCAACTATTGTTCGGGTGTGTGTAAGCGGGGCCATGGCCGAGGTTAGCCGGCATCATAAAAGATTATATTCCGGTGCGCTCAAGGGGCAATTGTACGAACACTTGGTAACTCTATTCAACAACAGATACGCAACGATGAAAATTGATACACGCACTGAAATTAATCCTGAGGCCCCATAATAGCATCTGACTTTGGGATTCAGGCAGATGGTGCCGCGTCAAGTATCAACAGAGAAATACCACACATGCAAGTCTTGGATTAACTTTGTCAGTCAACACCCTCCAGAACGCCAGAACCCGCTCTTGCGAATTGCGATAAACCAACCCACACCCCAAAATGCTTGACCCAGGATGAAATCCAGAATGTGAAGTGACTACTGTAGGAGAACCGGCTAACATTCACCACTCCGCTCAAACGCCGCATCGCCAACGCTCAGCGACCTCAACAGACAGACATCGCTGCTTAGGAACCCGGCAATTTAACTTGCAAAATGCCAACGCTGTGTCTAAAATGTCAGTCAACAACTTGAAAAGAAGGTCTTTATCGCCAAGCACTTTTCGTAGCAGGCATCAGGCTGCTTCTCGATCCAGTCGAGCCGTTGCTTGCTACTCGTATCGGCGCCCTATTCAACGATCCACCTGCACTTCGTTCTTCCCCCATCATCGCCATGGTCGTTCTTCGCGGCGCCCCTTTGACGATAGCAGCAGGGCGCGGGCTAAGCACGCTGGCTTTCCAGTCAGCATCGCGCTCTCCTTTGACCATTCGACGCGCTGCACCAGCTGAGAGAAGCATGTTCTCATTCTGTGGACTGCCTGTCGTAGCAGAAGGACTACGACGACGATGCGCACGGCTCATTGGCACGGAGCCATGAGCTCCTGACGAACGTCTTTTCATCGCTGATCCGATCTTGCGCGCATCTGATTGGTCCATGTTCCACTTCTCTTCATCCGATCCAGAAGATGCCTCTACAGAGTGCATATCCGCTGCGTTCTCGACATTGCTTAATGCAGAAGGGCGGATCGCATTGATACCGATCTCACGAAGAGGAGACGTGTCTGAGTCCGACGAGAGGTTTGTGGCGGGTCCATCAGTTTTTTTAGAGAGAAAACCCGTCTGGAACCGACTCGACTTAGGCTTAAGATCGATCGATGCTTTCGGAGGCGTGGGTATAGGCGAAGAACCGCCACTTTGATCGGTTTCAGGTGCATCGACTGGGACAGAGAATGTGGGCGGAGGGATATCGATCGATGAGCATGTTGGTGTCGACTCTACTGGATCTGGTGTCTTTTGAAATTCCGCCAGTGTGCCGTTCTCTGTGTCATCCCTCCACCGAACGCCACGTTTGGCTTTTGACGGTGACTTCTTCTTCATGGGAGAGAATTGCACGCCCTTCTTTGCACCTCCCATCTTCCGCGGCCGACGAGGCGAGCCCTTTGGTGGTGACATCAGGTGAGGCGCTTCAGTGAACGATGGTGCTGCCAGCGGTCGCATCTCTGAAGCTGTGAGAGGCACTCGCGCACTGCGCTTGGGCGTTCCTTTATGGGCTGGTGCGAAGAATTCTGTAACAGGGAGGTTACCGTCTGGTCGGACGACCCGCGCAGTAGCGTTCGTGCAAGAGTTCATGACCTGGGTAAGAATCTTCCTCGCCGCTTGGACCGCCTCCTCTTCATCCATTTGGGTAATTTGATTCAGTATGGCGACCGTCTCAATGTGCGCTTGCACAAGTACTTGCACGACTGCAGCATCACCACCCTTCTCTTGATCAAGAAGCACACCCAGGGCTTCCCGTTCAGCATTCGACTTGAGGATCTCGTATTCGCGCTTGACATTAGCAGCGTCGTGGCTATCGCTGGAACCGTCAACTTCGCTAAGCTGTCGCAAGCCGAATTGCAGTGCAGTGTCAAGCTTGCTCGTCCAACTGGAGCGTTCCAGGCGGCGGTGGCAATGTTGCCTTGTTTGCTCGAGTTCAGCTGATATTCCGACGGCTGTGTCCCTTACTGCTGTAACCTGTGAAGGCATCACTTCATTTTCCCGAAGCTCCTGGACCTGATCGAACGCGGCTATCCAGGCTGAAATCAGAGATACGCGCTTCTCAGCTTGCTTTAGGTTCTTCAACAATCCAAGTCTCTCCCTCCGGTCATGGTCAGAATCCGTGTAAGCTTGCCGTAAACGTGCTACGGCCTCGCGAACAATGACATCCTTCTTCTCGCTCTGCTTCTGGAACTTGACAAATGCGCTTGCGTCAGAGTCCTTCTGCTTCTTCAACAATTCATCGATCAGCACCCTCTGCTCATCAATCTTCTTCAAGTAATCCTTCACATGTCTATTGACATTGAAGACGTTCTTGGTCACCTTTGTCTGGATATTCTTTGCCCGGTTCGCGTATCGCAGCGTGTTCTGCGTCTCGTCGAAATGTGCGCTCGAGGGACTGACGCAGACAATCATGACTGTCCGACAATTTCCGCCCAGCGAGAACTTCAGCAGGCGAGTGAGCTTCGAGTTTCGGTATGGGATGTGATTTCTTTTCCGCGGATCGCACAGGGCGTTGATACAGCTGCCCAATGCAAGCAGCGATTTATTGATATTCGCACCTTCAATTAAGCGCTCTCCTCGATTTTTGGTCACAGATGCGCGCTCGCTGCCCGCCAGGTCGATGATGCTAAGGGTCGCCATCGTATGCGGTTCGTTGACCGAGGCATTTCGATCCTTCGAGGACACATTGATCTGCAAGACAGCGTGGGATCGCGAAGATGTGGCATTGGCTTCAGTTGGCGACATTGTTCGGTACTCGTTACCTCGTACGATGATGTCCATGACTTCTTGTACCTTCACATTGTCAGTAGCTGTACGTTCATCGGCAGCGATAGCTTACGTTTTGAGGTCGGTGGCTGGTCAAGCCTGCGACTGAAACAGCTTGGTTCGCATCCTCTCGCAGCATCAGCGTCTGTTTACTCCCGCCTTCCACAAGCAGGTCGCGGATGGTCTCGTTGTAGATCTCAAGATAAGAAAGCGTAACCTCGGTGACCTTCTCTTCCTGCAACTCGTTGATCTTTTCGAAGAGTTCCTGCATGGTCATAAAGATGATGCCGGGTTGCTGCGCGGTTCCCCTATCACAGGTCAGACGTGGCTCACATGAGTGTCTTTAGTCCATGGACGTACGTGATCGTATGTGTCTTCCCGCAACCTGTTGCACCCTACGCGAAAACGGTTGCATTGTATCCATCCAACACGCTGTCAAGCAGCGGCTTGGTAGTCGACTCGTAAACATCGCCCTGGGTAGTGTTCTCATCGAACACCCGGTCGAAAGCGAACGTCTGGTCTTTCACCCGCTTCCCTTGCGGCAAAACTGTTCTCGAAAACCGCTGCACGGGATTGTCTTCAGGTGGGTCGAATACTCTGGGGTACTGTTAATTTCCATACGAGGAGATACCGGTGGTTTGAGGTCCATACAAGCACTTCTCATCTATGACTTTTATAACAGGACGGATTCCTTTCGAGTGCAGCTTTGGCGTTGGTGCCGCAGCTAATGAGCCATCTCCGAGGAAGAGCGTTGTGTCGTCGCATTTTGCTAATTGCGCTGCCTCTCGAATCGTGAAAGGACGTACTCGTACGGTAACGGAAATGGAGGACGCGCCGTCCGCGGCCATGTTCGTGCTCTAAGCTGATCTGTATTACTCGTTATTCCCACGCAGCTCCTGTAAGTGAGAGACAGGAGCGTGTCGGCAGCGAGGGTTGGTGGTGAGGATAGGCGTGCGGAACTGTTAGAGCGAGCATCGGAAAGTTCAATGTTTACCAGCGGCCCGTGCCCCAAACAGACAGGGATCTGAAACCAGCAACCACGGCCAACGCCAACGCATACAACACGACTTCAGATCGATCAACGGTACCACGAATATATGCGTGTTGTCGCTATCGTTCCGAATTGTGTGTTACGACTCGATGCATGTTCTACTGCAATCGTACGTGCCCCTTGCCTAGACGACCGACACACGAACAACTCCAGAGGAACTGAACGCCGTGAGCATGCATATCTACACCTGGTATGCTCCAGTCGTACATGTAGTGATAGTGACTCCTTTATCCTCCCTGGTATATGCCTCCTTGTAACGCCTGTTGAACGCCGTCATGTCTTGGACTTTTCGCACGTAATGCTTCACCTTAGCTGGGCAATCATCCCTCAAATTCCCGTCCACCTCCAACATCCATTTCGTTCTCTACACCATAGTTATCATCGTAGCTCGCCAGCTTCACGCCCCACATATCCGCCTTCCTCCCATCCCCCATCTCAATGTCCTCGTCCTCCCGTGATCCATTGCCCTTCCACCGAAAAGCCAACACAGCACCATCACGAAGCCCGGCACCCTTCGGGCAGTCCTTGACACTGTCTGCGCCAACTGGACCGGACTTCTTCGGTCGACCTAGCTTCCCCTTGCCCTTGCCTTTCGGATCCTCTCCGTCCTGTTCCTCCAGTGGAGAATACTCCCATTCGCCTAATTGGAAGCCTTTGTGAGGATCGTTGGTATTGACTGGCCGGCCAAGCTCGATGTCTGAGGGCGAGGGAGGTAATGAAATCGGTTCAGAGTCGGCGTTACTAAGACCCGTTTCCTCTAGTGACTTGTAAAGTTGTTCTTTAATCGTCGGAAAGGTTTGTAGTGGGTCAACATGCAAGAGGATCGTGGTCTTCTGTGATTTGAGGCGGAGGGTCCATGTTTGCGCAGAAGGTGTGGTCAAAGTCATTTCGCATTTGTGGCGTAGATGCGCCCGAAAGATCTTGAAGCTTTGAGCTCACTGCCTGTGGGGCGGGTACGCTACTTTTTGCAGTCTGGAATATTTAGTGGTCTGAAATTTGAGCTGGAGCGCTGTTCGAGGGGGAGCCAGTCAGCTGTGGGCTTTGGCTGCGAAACTGTCGAAGTTCAGATGGAGGGGCCCGCCACTGTCTCGTGTATCCCAGTCGCGCAAACTTCTTGGCGCGTGCGGCCTCCGCGTGAGCTTGCGAACTTTCAGAACGTCCAATCGCTCCCACAATATATCGCAATACACCCACATACAATGGCGACAGCACAACTAGACTCAAGTTCCACACAATCTCCAAATGACACTACAACACCTAAATCATCCACGACACGTCCACTGGCGACGCTCTCCCCCGAGCGCCTCGGCATGCCCTTCGACCGGCGTCTCCTCCTCGCAACCTTCACATCTTTTAGCTGCGGCTCCATGCTCGGCTACTTAAACACCTCGCGCCTCGCATCTCTGCGCTTCCGTGCCGAAAACGCCCATCGCCTTCCTATCTCTCAGCCCGGCTGGTACCTCTACCACAAGTCCAAAAATTACTACAAACTCAAGCACGGCATTACTGCTGGTCTGCGATCGGGCACATATCTCGCCGCATGGACGTCTATCTTCTTTGTTGTGGAGGAGTCTATGGATGTTTTTAGGGGAACATGGAGGGCGGGACGGACGATTGGGGAGATGGAGGGTGTGAGCGAGCTAGATATTGATAAGGTGAATACCGGAGTGGAGAAGAGTAGGGACCTTTTGAGTAGTGTGGTGGCAGGGATGGTGACGGGCGGGTTGTGGTCAGCGTGGAATAAGTTTCCCGTGTTGACTGCTGCGAGGACAATTAGGATGGGATTGTTTGCAGGGCTGGGTTACGGCGTTGCACAGGATGCTTTGACGTGGGCAAGAGGGAAGACTGGAGGCGTCATTAATGATGCGGAGAGCTGGATCTACAGAGGTGCGAAGAACAGACGGCAAGGTGATGAGACTAGCAGAGAGTCAAAGCAGAAAGAGCGAGAAAAGCACGAGTAGACGATTGTGGCATACCGATCCGCCAGGGAAATCTCCACTCAAGATGAAGGAAGATCAGCACCGACGCGTCGCGACCGATCGAAAGGCTGGGCATGTGTCCTTGAACAACCCTTATAGTCCCCTTGAAGGACCCCGCACAGGTCACTCTTGCTATTCAAGCCATCGACATGGTTGACAAGACCTATGTCCTGCTCCGAGAAGTCGAGGGCGCATTGCACCCGAGCTCAAAAGGCGAAACGTTCACTTGACAGACTACCAATTTTTTTATAGCTTCTGTGGGCATTATTCGCACATTTCGAGGTTACCTAAGAGCGCAACTTTAAGTGCGGCGCGTAAGGACCAAGAATTGTAGAGTTAGCCTACAGTCGGGGCGACATTGTCTCTGCATTGGACTGGACCTCGAGACCACCTCGATCACATGTTCTTCGTAGCTTCAGGGCTGTATCTCAAATGACCACATTTGGTCGCGAAAACCGATTTGAAGTTTTACACCATTGCAACCCTTTCCACCGTATCTGAAGTTGGATTGGGGAAACGTTCTCGAGTCAGGTCATGCTTCGGGAAAGACTTCGGAGGGATACAGCCAACTTTGCAATGCAGGAAGAGTCCTCTAAGAGATTGTTTGGCCGAGCGAATATTGACCTTCCGTGTCTGCGCTGTCGCTAGGCTCTGCAAAAGTTGCTCAAGGAACAAGAAGTGTACACGCAATGGATGACTCTCAGTCACATGCAGACAAGCGACCACTTTGAACAACTCAGTACTGCCGCCGTACTACCGAATACACAAATAATAGCATGATCGACCTCATTTACTCCGCTTCTGTGAAAGGAAACCTTACAAGGGCCTTGTGGTAGTCAGGAGCCCTGCCTCAGACGACAGCCGCAAGTTTAGCCTATATAGAGTGCCGACCTGTCCGCGATACACCCTCACTCCTACTCTCAACTTACTCAACAACGTGTTGAGTAAGTACAATCTCCCTCCCGACTTCAAGTTCGTACTGCATCAATTCGCATATTTACTTGCCGAGCTCCGAGTCAACAGGTCATGCCGCGTCACCCAATCTCCACCGACGCACAAACCATGCACCCGCCGACCCCAATCCAGGAAAGCCACGACATGGGACCTAGACGATTTGACACCCATCTATCCGCTAGTGCCAAGCGAAAGCTTAGCATTGCTTGTCTGTAAAAACAAGCTTTCTGGCCTACCGGGCCGCCTGCACGCATACAACCGTCTTCTGATACACAACCACCCTCCCATCCAATCGCACTTGAAGCAAGTGTCAGTAGTCCATGTCTGCATGAGACTAACGCAAATCGTCGATTTATGTCCCCTATTTTCTCAATGGCATACGCAAGCACCCCCTTCAGAAGCAATCGAAAGCTCTCGATCTAGACCTCGAGCAGGCCACTAGCTTTATCGCACCGCTACCTGCCCACCTGCCACACTGCGCTAATGTTAGTCCATCTTCCCTAGCCGCCGCACGCACGATGCGGCCATACATCCGACATTTGTTGTTCGCAAGTGACGCCACACGTCAACGGCAATTTCACCAGTGACTACAAGCACTTGATGGTTCATGTGGATCAACGGCCTCCTACGGAGCCACAGCACTGGTGCACCTGTTCGCCTCATGCCGATAAGACGCTCCCGCCGGAGGTCTCGGATTGCATGTACTCAATCGCATCCCCCGATGCTGTGATAGGTGGGGTATACGTAAGTGGCCTGCGATAGAGCGCGCTAACAGACGAGCCGTCCGAAGACGTGCTTCAGGTACATAACAAGACTGGATGCTCACGCGACACCTGTTTGTGGCGTTGCGTCCTGATGCTTTACTTCCTATCCAAGCCGTATTAGATGTCTTGCAATCTTGATTTGGTCACACATACCGTACGTAAACGCAGGATTCCCCGGCGAAACATCAATACGGTTGCAGCAGTAGAGGGCGGGTATGCTATGGATATACTGGGTCAACAGTGACGATATAGAATAAGAGTTGGGCAAATGCACTTCCCGTACGTGACCCTCGCTCTGATCGCGATAGCTTGCGCGCTTCCAAGTCTACCGACCCTATTCAACCCTGATGGAAGCCCGGCAACTACCGACAAACCCACTTTATTCAATCCTGATGGTACACCCGCATCCAGCGGCAATGGAGAATTGGAGGACTTGACGAAGAACAAGAAAGATAAGAGTGGGAAGTGGAAGGGTCCATCGGAGAAATACTTCCATGAGTCTAGTGTATGTCCATCGATTTCGATGCTCCTTATCCTTTTCTTCCTCTATCGTCTCCTTGACGATAAGCCTTTCCACTACCATAATGTTAATCACAAACGCTGTAGTTCGACGCCCACTACGACGGTCGCTTCGCCGATAGAATCTACCCATCAGAAGCCCGCAACCAGCACCTGCGCGCCCTGCTTCGAACATACCTAGCCACGATGCACTCTTTGGGCGCCGAAACCTGGATCATGCACGGCTCGCTCCTCGGATGGTGGTGGAACCGGCGCATCATGCCGTGGGATTCTGACATCGACGTGCAAGTCTCGGAACCCGCGCTGTCGTACCTCGCGTCCTATCACAACATGAGCGTGCACGGTTTCAAGGACGTGGAGTGGTTAAGTGGCGTGGATCTGGGAGGCCGAAATGTTGTGAAGAGAGAGGGTGGCGGGAATGAAGAAGAGAGGAAGTATCTCCTGGACATCAATCCGCACTGGAAAAATGGGAGTCACGCGGATATACATAATGTCATTGATGCGCGATGGATCGACATGAAAACGGGCCTCTATATCGATATCACCACCGTGCGGTGGAATCGGTCATCGCCGGTGCCGGGGACGCTGTATTGCAAAGATCGCCACCATTATCTTAGCGAGCAGATATTTCCATTGAGAATGTCTGAGTTCGAGGGCGTGCCTGCGAAAATCCCGTATGCGTACCAGGAGTTGTTGGCCGAGGAGTATGGGACTGAGAGTCTAGTGCAGACGGTGTATGGGAAAAAGGGGCATTGGTTTGATCATGAGAAGATGGAGTGGGTAAAGATGAACCAGAATACCAAGGGGAAGTTTAGGCAGGACATTAAGGATGAGGAGCAGAGAGAGAAAACGAGGAGGAAGAGACCGAATGCGAAGAATGACGGCAGGGACGAAGAGAAAGACGGCCATTTGAAGCCTAGGGAAGGACGCAAGGTACAGCATCCGCGCCGAACTGGTAAAGACGTCTTCGATATTGTCCTGGAATTATTCGTAGGTGGCTAAAGGGAGATTAACGAGCACTTAACAAAAGATGAGTACCTGATAATAACAAGCTCCGTATCAATATGAGTACCCTTGACGATTGGAGGTTTAGAAATGAGTTTGAACAGATCGATGGGATACGCGGACTAGAGGTCCCATAGCCACCTCTATGTAGGTGTGTAAAAAGCTCCGCCCTATGAGATAACCTGTGCCATCGAGTCTTGCATTTGCTGTGTATGCCGATGCAATATACCTTAAACCGCATCTGGCTTCACTTGGGTGTTCTGCTCGAGTATTGTGACCAAATTTATGTGGCAGCTGCATTGCGAAGGCTTTAAGCCCTGTCCAGCCTTTCGCGGTCCATTCGCAGACCGTTTGCGCCCGGCACCCGTAAGAGGGTAGTCACGCGATCCTTGGGTGAAACCCCGCCTTTGAAGATGTCATCGTCTCAGGGTCCACCACCAGTGCATAAAGAATCGTATGAGGCCAGCTTGGTGTTCTACTGCTCCCACAGGTTATACAACAATTCAGAAGGCTATTGTTGTTGTTCACAAGAAGCTGGATACATCTGCTGAAGCATCAAAAATGACAAGGCAAGTCGCATAAACCCTGATGCTTCTTGCTAGCGTGGCTGACCATACAATAAAGCCAGGAAGATTGGGACTACCAGCTCTCGGGCAGCAAAATAGAGCCGCTCGAGTCACCCACCAAACGACACTTCCCACGGGACCGGACGGGTTCTATTGGTGAAGATTTCGACATTGAGCATTCACACATTGAGCCTCTGGACAGCCCAGTGAAAGGTGAGTTTAAGTCTTGGAAGCACACGTAGAATTTGGGACCTTAACCATCTTATGCCGACTGACATGATGCTGATGCATGCTTGTGCTTGTAGAGCATCCGCATCCGATGCATGACGAGAAGCTACTGCACGACCAGAATTTCAAAGGAGGGGCGTCGGACACAATGAAGGAAACGAAGAAATAAAACCCGAGGAGTAGTACGGTGACCAAATTGACTCGAAGACTGGTATTGATGCAGCGTCGTATGTTGTTTTGTTGGTAAATTAGTATAGCTTCATGACGTTTTGCTCGCACAAGACCAAACGCGAAAAAAATAGTATGAGTAACGACAAGATACAGGACTTAAATGTCTTCGTTTGCCGCATATAGGTATTCTGGCGTCTTCCAGTAATTGATCCCTAAGGTGTCGTGAACCGGTGTCACAATCATGAAGGACCAAGCCCACGTAATTCTAGCCTCAGAGTGCGGAGAGACCCGAGGGAACTCCACTCAAAGTCACCCCACTTAACGATGATGCTGCGCCAGCGCAAAATGGTAGTTCATCCAGCTGCGGTAAATCACAGTGGCCCACACTATGTATAACAACTGTATTGGTTTTCGCAGGCTCCAAGTTTTACGTGATGGATGAAGTGTTGACCCGCAATCTTTCGGATAGTCTACCTAAGGGTAACTCAAGCTACAACACGTCTCTAGAGTTTGAAGTAGACATATTAGTCATGCCTGAATAAGAGGTGTGCAACAGTTTAATTCTCAGTGTCGGCCACTGTGAAGAACGGAGATGGTGATCAGGCGTCCATCAAATGCTTGTGAGGCGAAGCTGATCATCCGTAGAGTAAGCTGGTAATTTCCGACGGTGGTTACTGGAGATTCTGATGTACACCCCTTGTCAAATGAGCGCCTCGTACACTGGAATCCTAGTGAGCGAACGCCCTGCGACTGAAGCTGTACCGTCGCAAGGCAACTCCGCTTCTTGAGAGCTTAGTCTATGCCTGTAGCTTCTGCGGCTATGCCAGTTCGTAAAGGCAAAGACTGGAGATTCGACGTCCCGACGGGTTCGGGCGTCTGGATCCTGGGGAATCAGAGGATTGATCGTTGCCTGGCTTTCGCAAAAGCTTGGCTTTGATCTAGCATGGGCTTTAACGCGCCAAGCAGTTGGCAAGCTGACCACGATGGAGACACGCAATGGACCCTGGAACATGCACTCTGTACAGCAGGGAGAACGACCGACGTTTGCTTGCAAGGAAGCTCATAATGTTGATGAGGCATGCAGAGCCCAAGTGAAGCTGCAAGAAGAATTGTAATGGTTACGAGATAGCGGGGCTCTCCTCTTAGTGCAGCTGACGACGACTTGTAGCGGAGGTGGACGCCATCGAAGATTCCAAGCATGGACTAAACATCTGTTACAGAAGGCGGGAATGTTGCTGTTACACAGTGCACAATGCGGACTTGGGAACAAGTCCCACACGGTGTCTCGCAACGGTGGAGCCACCATGATATTGTGATCGAGGTCTCTGAGGCGAACGGCAGCGGATTCGTCATATGCAAAGCCCGTTTCCGGAATGGTGCTTGGGCGTCTGACAGGATGCAAAACCTCGACGAAGACCGTACTCGGTTCCCAAGGGCGAAAGCGGCTGTTTCAGCACAGGTGCCACGCCCACAATCAGCTGTCTGGCATGGCAGCGGAACGAGCCAGGGTCCTTGGGGTGTTATGCCGCGACAGGCTCCGCGATAGCACGAGCAAGAAGAAGGCTGGGAGCACGCTTGGAACCGATTGACAGGCGCAGTGCAGCAACGGCGCTGCTGCGGGGCCTCGCCAATATTTGTTAGTCGTATTTTTAGGGCGCGGAACTGGATGGCTCAATGCATCAGTCCCACGGCGGGCGGCCAGGCCAGGCCAATGGAGGCCGGTCCGCGGCAGGATCTGCTTGCCACTGTGCGCTTTGTAAGGGCGTTTTGCTGCGCGGGCAAATCAGCGGCGCGGGCACAATACGCGGCGGTATGGCTCTGCTGCGAACACGCAGGGGGGGTGGTTCCGGTAGAGCGCTGCGCGGCAGGCGTCAGGGGTTGCCTCGCACCTGCTGGAAGCGGACGGAAGGACTGCAGCGGGCTCCACGACGTCAAGAGTGAATTGCGCTGCCCATCGCGGCGGCAGTGAATGGTTGGGACGCTGGCGAGGGCCGCCGTGTCGAGGGTCGCAGCATGATGATTCGCGGGGTGGCGGGGGCGCATTGGCTCGCCGGGCTCGGGCGCCCGTTGATAGGAGCGATAGCTGGGCGTGCCTGTCGCATCCGGGTGCCTTCTGCGCCCTCGTGTGCGCCGTCGACGCTGGCTTGACGGGTAGAGCGCAGCGCTGGTAGCGGACGGCATGCCAACGCTGTCTGTCGCCGTCGCCGCCCACTGGTACTGGGCTGCTCCGATCTGCCTGCCCATAGCGCGCGGTGCAGAGATTGGGGCACGTTTAAATTAGCGTCTCTCGGCATCTTGCCCGCTAACCCCCATCGGCGCGACACCCTTATCCACAGCGGCCTGCCCATCCCTCCCTCTTCAATCCCACGGCGTCCTGCCATTGTTTCGTCGTCCTACACGCCTGTGGGCCGTCTGTCGTTCGTTACCTCCACCACCTTTGCGTGCAGCTTCCTCTCCTTGCCTTCCTCACCGCGGACGCGTACACAAAAGGCCGCTCCTAATACCGCTCAGCCCACGCAAACTTCTCCACGACGCTGGCCCAGCAGCCCCGTCGGATGCTACAGTAGGAACCCGCAGCAGACAGCTACAGGCAACGAAGCCACCATGTCTTCGCGATTCAATCTCAAGACGCCCAAGATGTTTATACGGACGCGCTACGAGAAGCTGCCCGGCGGCGACTCGCAGGGCTCATCGCCGCTCTTCAGGTCCGGCACCTGGTCCAAAGGGTACCGAAGCCCACAGTGGGCGAACCGCTTGCAGCGCCCGCGAATGTCCTTCGCGCGTGTCGTCATGCTCGTCATCGTGTCCATTCTGCTGGTCTCCATGACCGTCACAAGCATCGTCAAGGGCCGCTGGAAGCACCACCACAACAAGGGCGACGATCGAAAACTGTACCATTGGGAGCACTATCCGAGGTGAGCAATGTGGCTTTTCCTTCACTCGGGCCTGCAGCTAACGTTGATAGGCTACGCGGTCTCTTCAACGGCGTGCGCACCCTCGTTCCCTACAGCGACTATGTGTCGGAGCAAAACTTCGTCAAGTATTCGCAGAGCGCCAACCCCGAGGACAACATCAAGCAGAAATGGCCGGTCATGTCCAAGGAGCACAAGGAGCCGCCAATGGACCCTGTCCGCTTCAGCCTATCCCAAGTTCGATTCAAAGGAGTATCTCAAGAACCACGAGGAGGTTCACACCTGCTACCTTGACGAGGACGAGAAGGTAGAGCTACCCGATATTTACGCTTATCCCGGTATTCCGCAAAAACAGACGGCTCCTTCTTTTGGCTCATACGAGGAGCTTGGACTGAACGACAAGGTTTGCTTCGATCGTTTTGGTCGATTCGGTCCCTACGGTTACTCGTATCCCCGCGAGCAGGGTGGCTTTGGTCTCGCCGACAAATCCGAGAAGAACGGCGCCGACAAGATCTGGAGCACCGAGCCCAGAATCGACTACGGCAAGGTCAGTTGGGGCAAGGCGCAAAAACGTTGTTATGAGAAGAACAAGGCCCGTTTCCTCAAGAACGTCACCCAAAGCGATAGCGATGAAACACACGTCCAGAAGAAGAAGGTTCCCCGTCATGCCTACATCCTCCGCACATGGACTGGCTACAAGTACAGCGAGCAGCAGATCCTTACTATTCGCGCCATGATCAACGAACTTTCACTCAAGTCCGGCGGCGAGTACGACGTTCATTTTCTGCTCCACGTCAAAGACGACAGCATTCCGATCTGGTCCTCCGATGAGTTTTATGAGAAGACCATCCGCGATAACCTTCCGGAGGAATTTTGGGGCATGGCTACTCTGTGGTCCGAGCAGCAGATGCGTCTCTACTACCCTGAGCCATTCCCTAACAACGTCTATAACCACGCCAAGGCACCTGTTCATTCCGTGTACCGCAGCGCTCATTTTCCCTTGCAATGGTTCTCCCAGGTACATCCCGAGTACGATTTCTACTGGAATTGGGAGATGGACCTTCGCTTGACTGGCCACTACTGGGAATTCCACACCAAGATCGGTGACTGGGCACGGAGGCAGCCTCGCAAGGGTATGTGGGAACGCGCGTCCCGCTACTACATTCCCGAGCTCCACGGATCCTGGAAGAACTTCACCGACATGGTCGAGGAAGAGATGTACAACAGCGATGAGAAGCCGGTTTGGGGACCACCCAAGTTTGAGAACACCGGTATGCTCGAGAGCCCGCCAGAGACCGAACCTCCACGGACATACTTGGCCGACGACTATCAATGGGGTGTAGGTGAAGATGCCGATTTGATTACCTTCAACCCAATCTTTGACCCGGCCAAGACAAACTGGGTGTTCCGCGACGATGTTTCTGGTTATGACCTTGAACTGCCCGAACCACCTCGGCGTTGTGCTATCATTACCGTTTCCAGGTTATCGAAGCGCTTGCTCGATCTCATGCATCGCGAGACATACCTTATGAGGCATCACATGTTCCCGGAGATGTGGCCTCCTACGGTCGCTTTCCACCACGGCCTAAAGGCTGTGTACGCTCCTCATGCTGTCTACTTTGATCACAACTGGCCTCTTGAGTCACTTGACGGAACCTACAATCACCCGCCGAAGCCCACCGACAGTGTATTCGGATGGGGAGAGCACAATCAGCTCGGCAACAGCTTTTACTATAATGCCGGGTTCTCTTCAGAATTGTGGCGACGGTGGCTGGGAGGCCGCGAGTACGACCAAGGAGGACCCATCGAGGAAGAAAACGGTTCGGGCCGCTTGTGCCTTCGCCCGACGCTCTTCCACCCTGTCAAGCATGAGAACCTGAACATATGACCCTGATCTTTCTTCTACGTTCGATGCACCTTTTTTTATTCTGGCAAGGCGCTACATCTTTCTTCTGGCGCCCTAAACTGCCACATAGACTTGTTGTCAATTCCTACTTCCATTCCATGTGCTTGGGCATACTCAGCGTTGTTTGATTACCATACACTGCTGCAGTGGCGGCAGTGTCTTCACATCATCGGGCGGCGTTGCACGGCGTTTGAGAGGCGAGAAGGTACTTTTTCTTCAAATGTACATGTTGATTTCTTTTCTCGGTCGTTTCCTTTGTGTTAGGTCTGTTCCAGCGTATACCTTACTTTTGCGGGACATCAAAAAGTCGAAGGGAGATGTAATTAGCCAGCAGGCACGCACATTCTTTTGCAACGTACCATCACGGAGGGCGCTTTTGGGTTGATTGAGATAAATGCCGCATCTGACTTGTTTTGGAAAGTTTCGATCGCTGGGTGCAGGCGGATGAGGTGCGAATGGCGTCCTCGTTGGGGATGGATATGTGTACATGACGAAGGTGCTCCCTGCCTCTCGCTGATTGTAGATTACGAGTCAGATACTGGTACCAATATAGATACCTCCTAATCATATTCGCACAATGACTGTTCATTCGACAATTGAGAGTACATATATTATGTCCAACGAGATGGCGGGGCAGGCGCGAATCGGCATCGGTGAAACTTAGCTCCGCGGTTGCTTCCGCTGTGATATTCCGAAAGAGTCATAGCATCTCGAGGAATTAGAACACTCCTCGCATTCTCTCCGCATTCGGCTCTCGATCACACTCGCAAATATGGCAGGCGGTACGCGTGGGCCAGTGCCAGTGCCTCTGAAGGCCGAGGAGCGCAACGTTACTCAGGATGTTCTGGATCTGCTGGAGACGAAACAGCCCCTCCAAACTTCCGAAGACTTTCCGTCGATACGACAAGCAGAGATCAAAGCAGCGCTGGACCGATTAGCGAGTCGTTCCATGGTCGAATACGAAGCACACGATTCAGAACAGGTGCTTCTTACACCAGAAGCCGAGTCAATTGTGGCAGACGGTTCGCACGAGTACAAGGTCTGGAAGGCCGTCAAGGATGCGGGCCAGGTGCCCGTCAAGGAGATCGCGGTACGCATGCTTCTTATTACCATTAAACATATGGGAGACTAACGCCCCCGCTCATAGAACATTGTCGGCGCTGAATCCGCGAAGGTGGGGCAGGGAAATGCTTTCAGGAACAAGTGGATCAAAAAGGATGGCGACTCTCTCGTACTCGTGGCGGAAACGGTCCAGGATGCCACTCGCGATCTTCTTAAGGGCATTCAAGAGACTAAGACCCTCTCAGACAACAAGACGCTCAACGAATTGAAGAAGCGCAAGCTCGTGACGTTGACCAAGGTCATCGACTACAGCGTGAAGAAGGGGCCCAAGTATGCGAAGGAGATACCCGTCGAGGTCACGGACCTAACGGCAGACATGCTAGCAAGCGGTGCATGGGAAACGGCGAACTTCAAGCCTTACAATTTCAATGCGCTCGGTGCGCCGCAGGATGCGGGCAGCCTGCATCCGCTGAACAAGGTGCGGCAGGAATTCAGGAACGTTTTCTTCTCACAAGGCTTCGTGGAGATGCCTACCAACCAGTAAGTGAACTTCTACATCTACGAGACAACTCCTCTGACCGTTTTAGCTATGTCGACTCTGGCTTCTGGAATTTCGACGCCCTCTTCGTCCCTCAACAACACCCTGCTCGCGATGTACAAGACACTTTCTTCATTTCGGACCCTCCCAAGGCCGACAAACCCCGTGCAGACCCCATCACCGAAGCTACCATGGACACCATGGAAGCAGGATCAAGAAAGCTCTTTGCGAAACCCAACGAAACCGGCGACAAGCCGAAGTCGCGAGACTTCGAAAAGTACTGGCAAAATGTACAAGAGGTTCACCACAACGGTGCCTTTGGCTCCGTTGGTTATAGATACCCCTGGTCAGCAGACGAGTGTCTACGTCTTGTGTTGCGAACGCATACCACCGCCGTGTCTACTTGGGTCCTACACCGTCTGGCAGAAAACCCGCGACCTGCGCGCTACTTCTCTATCGACCGAGTTTTCCGTAACGAGACGGTGGACGCAACACATCTGGCAGAATTCCACCAAATAGAAGGCGTCATTGCGGACTTTGGGCTTACCCTTGGAGGTCTGATGCGTTTTCTTGAGGACTTCTTCAGCAAGATGGGTCTCGAGAACTTGCGCTTCAAGCCGGCATATAACCCCTATACCGAGCCCTCGATGGAGATCTTCGGCTTCCACAAGGGTGAGTCCTACCACACGAGATGATACCATTAAATCTAACAGACATGCAGGTCTTAACCGCTGGATCGAAATTGGCAATTCTGGGCTTTTCCGTCCTGAGATGTTGGAGCCTATGGGTTTGCCCAAGGACATGCGCGTCTACGGCTTCGGATTGAGTCTGGAACGCCCAACGATGATGAAGTATGGAGTGAACAACATCAGAGAGTTGGTCGGACACAAAGTCGACTTGACGTGGATCAAGGAGCAGCCTGCCGTGCGGTTGGAAAAGGACTAGATGCGATGCACTGGTACGATTGATATCGCAAAACGAAATATAGAGGGCGCTGCTTGGCTGCGCTGACATGTATGATGAAACGAGAAATGAGCAAGGGGTCACGATATCCAAGATAGCGACGTTTGGAAAGGATGAATGGTCGAGCAAAAGCTATCAAACAAGTTATCCGCCAACTCTGTGTCCCTCATAACGTCACTGTAGATTTGTGTCTCACGGACCTGATGCTACAAATTCCGATTTGGACTGTCGATGAAGAGAATAGTGTGCGGCGACTGACGTTTCTGCCCCATTAGAGATGGCAGCTTACCCAAAGTCTAGCCCGAATTCGTTTTCGCTCGGACCGGCCTCGCAGGACACCTCTCCTCCGGTAGAATATACGAGGCGCGAGCAAGGCGGCCGCTCATACCGCTCGGCGCCTGTACACTAACGGAGTCTATGCATGATTCGGAGCTAGCCGGAGATAGGCCAACTTCACAACTACCAAGGTACCACTATGATAGATCTATCTTGAAAACGAAATGTAGAGGTATAAAGAGGGATGCAATTGCGTCTCAAATGTATTATACGCTACAGCTCTTCCCTTGCAGTTTGACTTCCCTGCAATCATTTCTTAACAGTCACTATAGGCACCCTTTTGCAAGATATCAAGCATTACCGCAAGAATGTCTAAGCAACTTCTCGTTGTCTTCGGAGCCACAGGAAACCAGGGAGGCTCCGTCGCCCGCGCAGTCCTCAGCGATCCCGAACTATCCAAACGCTACGCCGTCCGGGCCATCACGCGCGACACTTCCTCTGCCAAAGCACAAGACATCAAGTCTCAAGGCGCTGATGTCGTAGCCGCCGACTTCGAAAACCAATCTTCACTTTCCGCTGCGATGAAAGGCGCGAACTTCGTCTTCGCCCTCACCGCCACCTCCTACGACGGCAACACGCGCGCCTCAGAAACCCGGCAAGCTACCGCAATCGTCAACGAAGCCATCAAACAAGGCGCAAGCTACATCATCTGGTCCTCGATGTCTCACCCATTCAAGATTAGCGGCGGGAAGCTCAAGCACGCGCAGCACTTTGACGTAAAAGCCGAGATTGAGGAGTACATCCGCAAGCAACCGATCAAATCCGCATTCTTCGCGCCTGGCAGCTTCATGCAAAATTTCTCGACGAGCATGGTCCCACGGCCGTCGCCGGCAAATGACGGGTCGTATGTCTTTGCGAACAATTTCCAGGCCGAGACCCGGCTGCCGCTCATCGACATTAAAGACACGGGGGCCTGGGTCAGCGCCATCCTCGCGGATCCAGATAAGTATGAGGGTACATTCTTCGCCGCGGCAGAGGGGCTGTACAGCGTAAAGGAGATTGTGGAGACGATGAGCAAAGTCGCTGGTAAGCCGGTGAAGCATGTGCAAGTTGAAGATGAGGTGTTCAAGGGGTATTTGCCTGAAGCTAGCAGAGACATGCTATTTGATATGTATCTGCTTTTCAGGGATTATGGGTACTACGGTCAAAACATGGAGGATGACGTGCAATGGGCGAAGGAGCAGGCGAGGGGGACGCTGAATGGGTTAGAAGAATTCTTCACAAAGACAGCATGGAAGTTGGAGTGAGCGGGCAGATGGTTTAGGTGTTCTAAGAAAGAAATCAAAATGAGATTGTCGCTGGTTTGGTTTATTGTAGGCGACGCATTGGAAAAAAGACGTTGAGTCAATCCACCATACTTTACAGTCCTGTGCGATCGCCACGGTCTCCATGCAAGACCGTCACTTCCCTGACGCCGCCCTAACAGCGCTCCTCAGCTCTCCAACCTTACCCTCTATTATATACTTTACCGCTCTCTCTAGCACCGTCACGAATACGATCTCACGATCGGCATTCTTGCCGCCTTTTTTCCCTTCATGGCGTGGTTTTTAGGACAACTTGGATGTGCAAGGTTAGAGGAATAGTGTTGTTTGGTTTTCATCCCAAATCTCTGAGACAATCTCAGACAGCAAGCAGATAATAGCAAGCAACAGAGCTATAAGTAGAGCCCTTGGTCTGCAAAGAATCAACCATCGGATTTCTTGAAAAGGAATTTCAGTCCAAGAAATGGGGGGGTCCAATGGAGAGAACACAAGTACGGATTCGTTACCCGGTTGCCACCGTGGCGCAGTTGCTGCGCCACAGATTGCTCGATGCCTGAGCAACTTCGGATTTCCATCCAACAGATTCGGCATTTCAGCTCACATGCAACAGTCCCTGTGGCCCTCAGCTGTACCATACAGCTAACTTCACTATCTTTCCAGAACTTCACCTGGACATAGACGTGCAGAGTGTCGTATTTCACGGTCACACCACCATCCATGATGCTGAGTTGAGAGGTTCAATCATGGCTGCTTGCAACTGAGTGGTGTTGCTTGTTTGAGGGCAACACAGGCATCTGACAAACTGCTCGCTCCTTGATTTCATGTTTGTCATGTTTGTCATGTTTGTCAGGTGTGCAGGCCTCAGTACAACAGCCGCGGCGATTGGCGATAGTGCAGTACCTTGAGGCGAATCCGGTTTCGCCTAAGACCCCTTTGCGGGGAAATGATCCGCCACGTCGGCCTGCACGATGACACAGCCCACAAGTACAGGCGCCCACGGCCACACAGCCTGCTTCATAATTCCAGCCCATGTTTTGCGCGTGATTCTGAAGGCGGGCGGTGTGCAATAGTGGAGCATGACGACACGCGGGCCGGGTGAGCGCGAGCATTGATGCAGGGTCTTGTGCCCAGGTCATGCTTGCTCAAGTGCTTATAGGAAGGACGAGCGACCATCTGGTGGTGGGGTTTCATTCACCACACCACATTACCACATATCAGTCACCATCGATCCTGCACGACCATACACTGCACAATGCCACGATCGCCTTCGCCTTACGGTGGTCAGCGACGCCGTAGGACTGAAGTGTCTCCGCCGGACTACATGGATGAGTTCGGTGGTCGTCATCACCAACCGGCTCGCGACCGACCGCGCCGCCCACGATTCGAAGACGACCGAGAAACAGACCGAGGAGGTATGCGAGGTGCCTTTGACGCTGTCAGGAACTTCATCTCAGAAAGCACAGAGAACCGTCCTCGTCGCACAAAGTCGTACCGCGATCCCCGCCCTCGACCCCCTCCATCCGACGATGAATCGGGCAATCCTCCACCCCGCAGACGACGAGACTCTCCACCTCCACGCGCCAAACCTCGCGCACCTGAAGCACCTACGTACAATGATTACGATGATCCCAATATGCCTCAGCGTCAACGACGGCCACGAGCTGAGGACTACTACTCGGACAGTCGGCACGACAGACCTAGGCGCGATGAGTATGACGAGAGGCCTCGGCGAAGGGATGCGTACGATGAGCGTCCCCGCCGACGGGATCATGATGATCGATACGACGACAGACCGCGTAGGAGAGATCCCTACGAAGAGCGGCACGATGACCGGCCTCGTCGACGAGAAGACTACAACGAAGACAGACCTCGCCGCGACCGGGACCGGGACCCTCGCTACGACGACCGACTTCTCAGGGATGTGCGAGATGATCGAGTGAGGGATAGACCCCGTTCCAGGAAGGACGCGCCTGAGTGGCAGAGACAGGCGAAGGACATGTTTTATACGCATGCGTTACCAGTCATCAAGAAGGAAGGCCCGAAGTTGATCGCGAAGTATGCGGGCGGTTTTCTGGCCAAACAGGGTGGATCGGGAAGATAATTTTCAACGGCGTTTTGAGGGGTCCATGTTGGAGAATCCCTCGAATAATAGGCAATTTGTTTCGGTTTACATATCTCATGACGGAGTCACCAAGGCTTGATAGGCGAGCGGCATTCAGCATTTCCGTAATTCAACTACTTACACAACTCCTGAATCACATATTTGGAAAATTACTGAGGGTGCACAGTATAATCTCTAGGAAATTGTCAGATGGATCGATAACATCTATCCCGATGTACCCAAATTGGAAGTCTATTTACAGTTCGACCCCTACTTACTTGTTTATGTGCTACGAAGGCAGTGAACCGATTCGCCAGTGGTTATAATCCTCTTGCAGTTGTACTGCATTTCGTCAAAGATATTGGGTTCCTGTGTGAATCCAAGATGAGCAACGTACTATCGAGGCTTTTGGAAGACATAGTACTGTTTGTCTATAGGCTTATACTGTCTACTACGGTGCCTTCCCACGGCACGACACGCGGTTGAAACTCGGGAGAATGGTTTTGCCATTTTCTTCGTCAATCTGTCACAATCGTATTAGGTACGATATAAACCATGCTAATGAAGACCAATCGCATCTGTTCCGATATTGCGCTCGAATCCGCTTGGAGGCCTCAAACTGCTCGCAACAAAATAACTTTTCTTCTTGTCTTATGCATTAATATTCGGACAATTCATTCCAAGTCTACTATATGGGTATCTAACGCTAAATGCACAAATCGCTAACAATCACGAACCCGAACTGCGACCTTACACCATCGGACTACCCCGATCTCGCACCTCAATCTTCTTCCGCACCATCTCTCTCGGCTTAGTGTCCGGAGCCGGCGTATCCGACTTGCCCTCAGCAGATATTTGCCCCAACGTCAGCTCCTCCTGGCTTGAATGTCTTTGTGCGTGCCAGCTGTCCTCATGCGATGTATGATCGCGAGCCGTCGTTGCTCTGCTCTCACCATAGTCGCCATTTGCCGACCGGGCAGGACTCCTATTATCCGGTGCACTATCCGTTTTCGCACTGCGCATATGCGCTGTGAGTCGTGCCTTTTTGCGGATTCGCCGGTACAGATGCCGCGTGGTGGGCAGTATGCTAGCAATCATGTAGATGGAGGGTTCGACGAGGGCGTAGATCATTGGACCGCCTGATGCATACCAAGTAGGGTCTGAGAAGAGGGGCGTGGAAAAAAAAGTAACAAATCTCAGGGTACATGTGATGATGCCCCTATGCTCTAGTTAGTGTCCTGGGTCTTGGAGAGACTACTAGGTAGCGAGGGTGCACTCACAGAGAGGCAGCCAGGAAAGTGACTATCAGACCGATTTTCTCCGCCGTGGGAATGTGAAGATGAATAAGGATCGGCCATGGAAGCACGAGCATCATCACATCGGTGACTAAACTGGGAATGCTGTAGCTTTTATAGAAAAGCATGACGTCTCCACAGGATCCATCATTGATATCGACCGCTTGGGTCCAAAAGTAACGAAAAGGCCGGCATATGGAGAATGCGAGTATCAACGCTACTATACCTTGAGCGACGATAATCACGCCGATGCCGATGATAATTCTACGGTAGGGCTGCACTTCGAAGACTTGGTAATACAAGAATAGAGCAGCAAGCTTGGCGAACATGACCGCCGGTGTGTACGTGAATTCGAGCACCTTCGAGAGTTGCAGCCAGGTCTGGAAGGTGGCTACTGGGACGGCAGCGACGTGGTGTCCTACACCTCCCACCTGCGTCATCACTATTTGAATGTTAGTGGCCATTATCCACAGTTCCATTTGGCCCCTCTACAAGATCAAGAGTTTAGGTACGGCATTGCTAATCCTGCCAGGGGTGGCACAAGTAGTAAATCTTTGAAAATGGCACTGTGCGATGCTTGGCTTTCTTGTCCGCAAGCGCTAGACATGCTCATTCTCCACAGCGCTGTGTCTGTCCGAGTGTTTTTGCAACCCACGGGACATAGAGAAAAGAAAGAATAGAAAAGAAAAAGCGCAAGACCCACAGATTCCCGTTGCTGCGCTTCCCAGACAAAGTATGTAGCACAGCGTGTTGCACACCAACATTGGCATACCGACAGCCTTGGGGTTGTAGTACCGGCTCGCATAAAACAAGACCAAGAAGGCAGTGTCAATCACGATAAATGCAATGCTGACGCGCTGGTCCAGATATGGGTTATTCGTCTCGGCGAGGAACTCTGGCGAAGGGGACCCCGCGCTCGAGGCGGCCATGGCTGAGGTCGTATGAAGTGCGCGTGCGAAGGTCGTGTATCTCAGTGTGGAAGCTTGGTTGCGGGTTCTCCCGCGGTTGCGGTGGGGGCTCGAGTATCTTTATTGTGCGATGGCTGGAAAATGACGCGCAGACCCTAGACCACATTGTTGCACCTGCACCAATTCGACATTGTTTGTTGCATCGGGGTCGTCTCTGGACGGACTGGCCTGGTGCCGAGGTCGAGCTCCGAATCAGACAGGGTTCCTGGGCACCTTGCCATCACTATCTGCAACAAGTGAGCGGCTGAGCGAACCAACCCTGGGGCGGCTCAATCTTCAAGGCGTTCCGAATGGCGCAAAAACAAACGCCGATCAGCTCGAACGTGCCACGCAATACGGTCTCAATTGGCCCCATCTAGCGCAGGGTTCAGGTCAAGCAGACTTCGGATATTAGCGGCTGACTTGACTAACCTTAATTAGGCCTAATTTTAGCTTATCTGACCTGAGTTTTAAAAACATATTTTAATTATAATTAAAATATATTTTAATTATTATTTAAATATATTAAAATTAAAATATATTAGCTAATTTAAGTTTTCAGAAGATTTTCTAGTAAATTATAAGCTAATAATTATATATTCTAAATCTTAGGATTAGGGTTAGTTAAGATTAGGGTAAAATTAGGATTAGAGTTAGATTTTTAGATCGGGGTTAGTAGAGTATATAAAATCCGGCGCTAGTACTAATTTCAAGTCAGCGACGCTAGCAATCAGGTCAGTTTGACCTGTGTACACCATCTAGCGCACCTTTGCTTTTTCCTTCCGTCTGGCGGTCGCGAGGTCCTCTCGTTCACATGTCGATCTGAGTCATACACAGCTCATGGAACAAGCAACAATAAAAGCAGCGGGGACGTCTTCAAGTGCGCCCACGCGACCTTAGAGACCGTCTATACACTCGTCTGGTCGACGACCGTGTCTGTCGGACATTGTCCGAAACTCTACGGCCCGCTAGCTCGGCGCCATGTGGGGTCTCGGGGCCGCGGCTGATTGATTGGCTGGATTTCCTCGGATTCATCCCTGCACCTATCTCGCTTTGAATGGGGCTTCACAGGCGCAGGAATCGCAACCGAACGGTGCCGTGGAGTCGAGCATCGCAATTGTTTGTCATTCCTCAGTGCCTTTCCAGCCACTGATATACCCGATCTGCAATCTCGAGATTATTCTTTTCCATGAAGAACATGTGTCCGTTTCCGTGAATACCTTCCTTCCCCAAATCCGCATACTCCACGTCAACGCCAACCTGCTCCAGATACTTGACAGTGCAATAGTCGTATGGCGCATGGAAGGACGCTTCGCCAGTAACGACAAGCTCCGGAATCCTGGCCAGGTTCGTGAGTTGCTTCGCTGGAGACTTTTGCATGATGCACTCGTTGTGATCAGCATCAATCGCTGGCTCTACAATCGTCTCGATGGCTGAAGCATTGGTCCCTGCCGACGGTACATATGCGATTGCAAGATCGGTAAGACCAAATGCGAAAGCCGGGTCGTTTCCGAACGGTGGGCGCAGCGTGAATGGTGGTCCAGATGGCTCCAACTGAACGATACCCTTCACAAGATCTGAGCGCATGTCTCCGACCCTCCAACCTGCTCATTGTTAGCCACTGCGTGATCCTCGTAGTCTCTAGCTGCAGTTACCGTATGCGCCGGCTTGTGAGTGACTGATGATATAACAGTTTCCAACCACGTCTACCAGAGCTGAGTATGCTTGCGCATTCTGTTCTTCGCTTATGAAGCGGTCAGTCTGCAATTGCACCTGACTTCTGTAGAAATTGTCGAAAGTTGAGTCGCCGATGCGACCGGTACCGGGCCATTGTGTGTGAAATTTTGCCTGCGGCCATTGGCCGCCATTGTTCGCTACGTCCGTAAAGATGTCCGAGACGGTATCAGGTGAGCCAATGTATCCCATATTTCCCTGTCCGGGAAGCCAGAAAGAGCGACCACGTGAAGGTTGATCTGACAGGTAGACCGTGTGACCCTTGGAAAGAAAGTACGATGCCCATCCTGGTCGACCATCTGGGGTTTCTAGAAAGTTGGTCCCTGTTTGAGCGGCGCCAGCAATGAAAATGATGGGTAATGGTGGGACTGCGGGGGCTGGATCAGGAGAGAGCTTCTCAACGTATATTTGCCCTATCATGGCCGTCGACGTCGAATTGGTCGTAGGGTCCTGGTACCATGGTTAGGATCACCTGGAAGTAGTAGGATATGAGACTTGCTGTGACGTTCGTGTACTTTCCGCCTACGTACAGGACCTCGCGTTTCGGAACAATGTCCAGGAGCTGAGAGCAGTTGTTGTGTGCATTGCCTCCCCGAAAAGCGAATTGCGCCAGATATGTTACAGAAGTAAAGGTACGAAGATTAAGCATGTTGAATGGGCTATACCACTGCGCTGACCCGGGGGAGATGTTTGCGGGGAAAGAAGATTGTTCTGGCGTGGTCCAATTCGCTTTGCTAAAATACGGGAAGGAAACCATTGCAAGCTATTCATGATGCGAACGACGCCGGCTGCGCCGTGGCGCCGAAGGAGCTCGTTTAATCCAGGTCTAGGTCTAGTCTTTGGACTTTGGAGCAATTAGCTTACATTAGCAACGAGCTAGCTTCTTTCGTAGCCGGCTGTCCGATCACGTGGAATCCTGGATACCTAGGTATCCATCATTAATATTCCGATGGAATTATACCTAAGTAAAAGTAGCGGGTAGATCGCGTACTCCCCATCTAATCAATCTCAAGTAACTGATATCGACCACCGTGTTTATCAAGCGCATCCTCAACCCGCTCCATAACCGCGAGAACCTTCTCTTCCTCCAGCCTCCGTCCTACAACCTGTACACCTACAGGAAGGCCCGCCATTTTCGTAGCATCGTAGTGTTTGTACGCGCCCTTAGCTACGCCGTTTAGTTGCTTAAAGTTGAAGGTAGCCGGTAGTTGATCTCTTGCTGGGTCGACGTGGGTTACAGGCAAAACGCCAGCAGTGTAGTCTAGCTGCAAAGATATTAGCCCCGTTTGAACATGACGAGACATTTTGACCTACCAGATTGAACAAGAAGGTATAGCCACAGCTGCTGACCGCATCATGCATACCATCATGCGGTACAGCAGGTGTAGCGTTCGGTGGCGCGATCATAGCATCCATTTTCGCCTCATCGTTCCACCATTGGAAGAATTTGGCTTTATACACCTCACGCTTGCCAGCCAGTTGCCAGTATTCATATGCAGACTTCGGATGCCAGTCCCGCAGCAGACCGGCCCAGATGGGGTCACGCTTGATGTACTTCACCCAAAGGTAGTAAAGGTACTTGACAGGGCGTGGAAGCTGCATATAATAAACCATTTGCTTTACGCCCGGGTCATTCCATTCGCCGGTGCGAAATCCAGCTAAGAAAGTGCTGCCTCCATCACTGAGCAGGAGCTGAGATGCGAGTTGGAGACCCTCGTAGGGTGATGGCGGGTTCACATCGTATACCTCGTGGCCTTCGGCGGCGAGGGCAGAAGCAACTTCGTCGAGGGCGCGGGCACATGCTGGAGCAGGGTCCACAACACCATCGGTACGTAAAACACCCACCCTCAATTTTTTCTTTTCCCTGTACTCTTGTTCGATATTTTCTCTCCACTCTAGCGGGTGGACTGTGTAGTCGAGTCTCCAAGGCTTCATTTGGATGAGGCTACGAGTGAAGTAGGTCAGGTCATTTAGCGTCCTAGCCATTGGACTGAATACGCTGGGTATAGCTTCCTGGCCAAACATGCTTGTATTCATACCAATCTTTGGCCATCGACCGGTCGAACAACGTAGAGAGTAGCAACCCGAGAAGTGCGCGGGTACTCGTACAGAGCCTGCGACGTCCGAGCCAATTCCAATGCGGCTGCCACCAAAAGCGAGCAGTGCCGACTCTCCTCCTGTGGATCCGCCAGGCGAGTACTTGTTGTTGTGAGGATTGGTGGTGCGGCCCCAGACGTCATTGGTCGATTCGAAAGACAATAGGGTGATGGGTAGGTTCGTCTTCACAAAAGGTATGGCGCCGGCTTCTTTCAGCAATTGCACAAGAGGCCCATCCTTAGCATACGGTTTCCCAGTATGTCCCGAGAATCCGATCGAAATATCAAAGCCCTTAACCTGTATCGAATCTTTTAGCGACACTGGTATACCAGCCAGCGGGCCCTGGAGGTTTATCTCATTCCGTGCCCACTTCTCCGCTTCGGGAAACAAGATCTCTGTCACACAATTCGTTTTATCCTGCGCCTTCAGCGTCACCTTGCCGTAGGCACGCAAGATGTCGACCGGATCAGTGACCTGTTTATGTACATCTTGGACGAGGTCCTGGATTGGTTTGCCGAGGATAGTTCGTTCTTCTGGGGAGAGAGGGTACAGATACGTTTTCGGGAGGGTGGCGATCTTGGAGGAGCGTTCGGTTTGCTTGCGCTCACTGTGTATGTTCAGCTTCTCTGGGCTTTGTAGGAGTAAAGTGGGGGTGACAGCTACCAGTCGCGCCTGTGTTGCCGGTATTCCAAGAGGCCCATGGCTCCTACTGCCGCTCTGACCAGGAAAATGAATTTTCGAGAACAGTGTGCAGCTTTTGCCGCTTTTTTGAAGAATCAGCTTATGCGGAACCAGGTCAACTGGTCGCATGGCTTCTTGTGAGCACCAGTCGCGCACGTATAAAGCTGCCCACTCCGACGCGCTGCTAGCCGACACGCTTATCTGGGCTTGGGCCGAGGATGAAGCTCGGCTGCAGCTGCCAGATAGGAGTAGCGCGAGGTACTCCTCTCACCACTCCGATCACTCCGTCCACCTCCGCATCCACGCGTATGGATCATTTTATGTCTGTGTGGTGGTTCGGGGTGTCTCCTGATTGCTCTTCACGCCATAGATGCCGATCTCAGATTTCTTACACCATGAATTGTTTGCAAAATGTAAGGAGAGCACCCTTCCCATCGAGATACGGTGTAAAGCACTAGTAATGTGTACAGTATATATATTGCATATTGTTTTAATATCACTAGGAGGTTTTGATGAATAGAAAGATTTGAATCTGAAGGTTGGTGTGTACAGTTACTTGAGCTTACTAGAAGCAAAGGTACTAGAACTAGCTGCGCGAATAGCAAAATCTTAGGGCATTGGATCTCAAGCAATATACGAAAGCAATCCATAGACCTCACAAGCACAGCTTCAGCTCTGCGTAACAGATCATGCTATTGCATCTAAGCCTACCCTACCTATACCCACTACTAGCATCTCCTCCACACCAGGTCCTCCAAATCAAGCACCTTCCACTCACGAATCGAAATACCCGACCACCTCGTTAAATTCCTTCAGACCCTTAGCGTCTACGTTGACTTGGGTGTGCACTTTTGCCACTGGACATACGCAACCTGGGTGAACTTGAGATCGGTCGAGTCGGTGGTGAGCAAACCGGTCGCCTTGGTGTCACTGGTCGTCAGGCGCACCTGCGAGTTGATGTTGAGCATGCCGCTGGCACCGCACGGTGACCAGACAGTCGAGGTCGAGTCGGCTTGGTCGTGCTTCAAGTAGTCACCTGTTACCGGACCGGTGAATGTATACTCGGTCGAAGACTATTTCTTGCATTAGCGAATTGCTTGAAGGAGGCGAAGGGTGCCCGGAGCGAAAATCTGAGGCTGGCGCACCTGGTCAGTCTGGCCAGAGAAGTAGTAGGTCGATTTAAGGGTACCAGTTACACCCTTTTGAATAGAGGCGTAGCCGCGGTAGTCGGCGCTAAGAACGGAGTACTGGAAGCCCCCGGGGTATTGGATGTCGATGTTGAGCTGGCAATTCTTGCGCTGCTCGGTGACGGCGACGCCGGGGCCAATGGAGGCGATGTAAGTGTCAAAGATGAGGGTAATGAGGGTCTTGTCGGCAGAAAGCTGGGAGCTCACGGTGCCCTGAGGACATCCGGTTCCTCCATAGGTAACACCTCGAATGGTGACCTGGTCGCATCAGTAATATTCCTAGCAAGGGCAGGAGTCAGACAGTTTACCTGGCCTGCTGGGGGAGCATCGCCTAGCTCTACAGGGTTGATGGGGATGGTACCAGCCAGAACGGCGGGAACGACAGCAAGGAGCCACTTCATGATGAATGTGTGGGATAAATGAGGGAGATGCAGAAATGCTGATCTTAAGAGTAGTACCGAATTGACTATTGAAGGCAGCTTGATGACGATCAATCTGGGGGATATGAGCGTCCTTAAATACCATGTCTTCGGCAGCTATCATGATCAGGTCCTGTGCGCAGCCCATTGTCGCTATCACATGGTGCCGTCGTCCGCTTACGAGAAGACAATTGCCGCCAAGCAGTATCTTCAATCTACAGTACAGGAGGCCCGGTGAAACGAGCCTGCTCATAGGTCAAGTTTGTTCGAATCTGTCAGGTGAACTCGTGTTCCGAAGTTATCTGATGCTACTTCCCGCATGGCAAGAAGCATCTAGCCCATCCTATCGAAAGGACTATCGCTTGGACTCGTATTGACAAAGTCGACTAGCGTCTGGTCATGCAACGCTTACACGGTGGTTTGCTAGCTGTTGTCCAAAAGCCTGACTAAACAGAGCCTGGTCAAGGGGACTGAGTACCAAAGGTGACCGCATTTTCATTTATGTGACCAGGAACCAGCAGCACCAGTGCCGAACTCCTTCATCCAGATACACATGTGCCAAGCGTATCAACATAAACAGCATTGTAGTCCATGAATGCGTACAAGTCGAGTAGTCTTTGACATTGCCTGTTTGGATGGCCGTGATCTCGTCGTGTTGTCGCTCGCTCCCAACTAGTCTCTCGCTTGGTCTGTGGCTTCATCGTGTCGAGAGCTCGCTTGAGGAAGTATATTGTGGTTGAATTGGGCGAATATACGATCCTGGAAGGTGATGCTTGAATTAGAAGCTGTGGATGGGGTTCGGGTCGAAGCGAGCAAAAAGCTGCTTGAGTAGCTCCACAATCTTGGCAGACTTCATCTATCCCATTCGTATGGCAGTGGAATCGATCATCGTGGTACCGAGTGCTGGAAATAGTAGCTCAATCAGTTGAGGGCAGCTGTGGTCATCGTTTGGCGAGGTAATCCATGTTGGGGATCTCGAAACGGCATGCAGAGATGGAGTCTAGATTAACCTTAAATTAAAGCTTGTCGTCCCCACCACGATTAGTGGCTCGTACAATATATGTCTGGCGAAAATGGGCTCATGCAAGGGCCATGAGTAGATCTGGAGAGAGTTGAGCTAAAAATAAGATGCTTGACTGCAATCGTATAGTGGACCCTGAGGCTACGTTCCGCGGGCTGCGAAGGCGGACCACGAGGCATCGTAACGAATCCAGACCCAGTCTTTGCAAGGTGCAAGCATTCATAAGCCGTCCGACTTCCACAAGTTGGGCGTGATAGATTGAAAATTGATTGCAACTATGCCACTCACGAAAGCGACACACTGTTGTATCCGAAGAACGACTTGGCAATGGCCCACCGCTACGAAGAGACGTTTTGAGATATTGTGAACGAAGCTTAAAGAATAATAGGCAGAAGTGAATACGAGGATAAAAATCGCTTGAAGCCTGGAAAGGATAGATTCATGAACAATTGCTGCAAGCCGAGAGGCTTTGCGTCTAGTGCTCCTATGGCAGGTGGCACCGCAACGGGGTCGCAGTCATCCTGGGCTCGTACGATGAAAGCACGAAAGACTGAACGACAGCGACGAGAAAGGCTGTGAGGAAGGACGGAAGAGAGCCCGCTTCGTGCTGCGCGTTTCGACGAAACCTGGATGGTAAAGCTTCCGCCTGTCGCCGGGTCCGGATAAACTGACTGTTCGATATTGTGCGGGAGCGATGCAGAGTCGTCTAGGTCAGTGTACGAGAGAAAGACAATAAGACAGCTCTCTGGCATCGCTCGGATAACTCCCATGACCATATCAAGATGATGGAATCATAGTTTTGCTGTGGAATCGCGACTTCTACCAGACTTTGGATGCGACGGGGCGTACGGTGCACGGTATGTAGCTGAAGTCAGCCCGGCGCAAACAGCAAATAGCAAGAGCGCCGCATCCTCAATACCGTGCATTTAACATGATGGCAAAGTCAAGATGATGGAATCATATCGGAGGTTGGTGTTGTCGATGCGGAATCTTTGCACCCATTAGACGCGAGTTAGCATGCTATTGCCGCGGCGCGGGGCATTTGTCACCAAAATGTTAGCGTCATCAAGCTTCAGTACCCTTCGCGAAGGCGAGTCTCAAATCGCAAAACAATTCCCATACAAAAATTGCCGCCTTTACTCCTCTTCTTCGGAACACTCCAATTTGTTTCTCCACAACCTCTCAATCTGAAGATCCTCCAGACTTTCTTACTAGTGGTGGTTTCCTACCTCTCTATGTCCTTCCTCTCGCGCTTCATCCGTCCATTCTCCATGACCTCGAACGCCCCCGCCACTCCAATGAACGTGCCCGCCGGCGCGCAGACCGCTACCATCGCCGCAGGATGTTTCTGGGGCGTAGAGCATATGTACAGAAAGGCTTTTGCGAATAAAGGGCTGTTGGACGCGCGGGTGGGATACATCGGTGGCGATACAGAGAGCCCGAGCTATCGCGCTGTGTGCAGTGGGCGTACTGGCCGTAAGTTCAACACCAAGACAAAGCGATACATTCTCAACAGTAAAAGGAATGTCTAATGCTAACGGAAGACAGACGCGGAGGCTTTGCAGGTTGTCTATGATCCAGAGAAACTCACATACCGCACGATTCTTGAATTCTTCTACAAGATGCACGACCCCACAACGGCAAATCGTCAAGGCCCGGACGTGGGCTCGCAATACCGAAGTGGAATCTTCTACCACAACGCAGAACAAGAGAAGGAGGCCAAGGATATCACAGACAAGGTGAATAAGCAGTGGTGGAAGGGCGGCGTTGTGACCGAGGTGCTGCCCGCGGGCCAGTGGTGGGACGCGGAGACGTACCATCAGTTGTACCTGGATAAGAATCCGAGCGGGTATGAGTGCCCGAGTCATTTCTTGAGGAGTTTCCCACCGCTTGCGGATTAATTTAATTGAGGTAATGAAAGATATCGACATGTGTGATGGAAAGTTTATAGACAGAATGGATGATACCAAGGTACAAGTTCTGTTCCAGACTGCTACTACACCAGCATTTGCATGCAAGATGCTTCTAATAGTCTACGGGCGCACTTGAGATAACAGACCATGGGAAATTGACTGCCTCATAGTGTCCCCTGACGTAACTCGGCTCACTGTGCAATATCATAACATGAACAGATATGATATATGAGACCAGGGTCTCACGTTGGTCACCCGTAACCATTCACAAGCTTGCAGGCATATTCATTCGTTCGATTGTTTTGCTAGTTTCCTATGGACCATTCAAGGACATCTACGACGGTGGTAGCGTCTCAAACGTTTGTGCAACCTCCTTCTCCCACGGCAACTTGGCCTTGCCGAAGATCTCGGCAGCAGGCTTGAAGTTCTTGATGCCCTCAGTCAACAATCCGGTGCGGAGCACAATCTTGTCTGGGCCCATAACCTCTTGGTGGTGGTATACGTGCGACGTGCAATTCTTACAATAATAGCATCTTACAGCTTTACCCGATTCGCCGTAGTACGTGTACTAGCCATGGTTAGAATCATTAAGCGGTTGGTTGCTTCTCGACGTACCTCGCCGAGATCGGCCTCGCCCTTGGTAATGCTGAGAGCGGCCTTGGGGATGATCTGATTGAGGGTGAAGGTTGAGCCTGAGAGGGACTTGCACGTGTCGCAGTGGCTGTATTATATCAGCTCCAGTTTCTCTACCTGTTCACTCGAAAGGTGCTACTCACCATAGAATGTGTCCTTGCTGGTCCGACTCTAGCTTTGCTTCCCACTCTGTGTTTCCACAGTGGCAGTGACCCTTGTAGCTCGACATAGTGATTTAGATTCAATTGGTTTTTAAACGACTTAATTCGGTATGATGCGTTAGAGGTAAGACATCAAGGTGTCCGAGTGAGCGAGCGCTGTTTATATAGCTTGGCCGTGCCCAGGTACTTGCACTGCGTTCGACGACTCCGCTTCCACGGATCCTCAGTTTTCCTTCCAAATCAAAAGCTCCCCAGTTGTATGGCGCGGATCCGGTAGCAGCTGGCTTCTCACTGGAACAGCTGCCCCTCTGATGACGTGGGTTGAATTATAGCGCATGCTAAGGAGCTCCCGGAATAGTGATGCGACCCTTCACGTACTCGCATTCCTCATGGAGACTCGCTGGAGCACGCAATGCAGCTTCAGACCTTCCTACAAAGTCTCACTCCGCCGCGGAAACAACCATTCCTGCGGGATTGGAAGCGGAGCGTGTAGCGGGTACATTGCAGCAGCTCAGGGCATTCCAAATACTTGTAGTGGGGTAGGTGCTGCACAGACGTCGAGGAGCTTGGGCGAGGGGCGAGAGGGGCAGCGGCTTCGGATGACGGCAGCGTGGGGCGGCGCTCCAAAGCGAACAACGGAGTGCGGAGCAACGGTGAGGCATTGCGCGCACTTCCATTGAATGCGTCTGCCAAAGCCAAAAAGAGTCCATTCCCATTTGAAAATCTCATTCTGCATACACTAATGCCCACTTGCAATGAGTCTCTCACTCTCATATGCGACAAACGCTCAAAGCACGTATTCCGAAGAAACAACATGCGACATCGTACTTTCAGAACGAAAACAAGCAACGCTACAGTCAAACTCCAAACTGTATCTCCGAGAAAATCCCGAAAACGCCTTGCATGCCAATGCACATGAGAAGAAAGCAAATGACCTCCCGATGGACGGAACTCGTTCCATCACGACGTAGCTCCGGTGTAGTTAATCCCAACTAAATATAGTCGAAATCGTCTCATCATTAATTAGCATTTCATCGACACACGTCCGCTTGTTCTTCAACGTCTCCCTCGCTCCTCCGTCTCCGTGTTGCTCACACTCCCATAGTCCGCCACACCGACATTTGCCCCAGGCATCAACCTCTCCCTGGCACCTTCCGCCTCTTCCTCAATGTTCTCTCTGTGAATCTTATGGCTCTTCCTCGCCACGAAGGCCACGAGCGCCAGCCCAACCAGTAGCGCGCTAGAAAGCAACATGATGTTGATGGGCATGGGGTTGTTGTGGAAGGTGAGATGGGTGGCAGCGTCAAGCCCGGATTGCGCGAAGTTGAGTACGCCGGCGAGGCAAATGATGAGGCCATACACTTTGCCAAACGTGGCGAAGCCGAAGACTTTGGCCGAGTAATCGCTGTGTTTAATTAATCGCAAATTTGATGTGGACATCTAGGCGACGACTTACGATACGGCAGTGTAGTACAAAGGCCGGTAGAGGACGAAGAGGACGATATTCCCGTACGCGGCCCATGTTTCAGGGATGACGCCTAGTACACCAATGGTCGTAGCGATGGTGACGAGCATAGCCATGCAGAAGGTGGTGCTGGTGTTGTCGAGCAAAAGTCCGATGAACGGGATCGAAATCACTCCGCCGACGGGGAGTGCGATATCAAAGAAGTTGTTGATTTCCTTGGCTTTCGCAGCGCTGTGGAACAGGTATGTGTACTGCGAGCGGATGGTGGCAACGAAGTAGTTGATCCGCAGCATCTGTAAGACGGTGAAGAGAGTGATCAAGATAAACCAGGGCGTACGTATCTGCTGCGCCGCAGTTTTTCCGTGAAGTGCCCCCCAAACACCGGAGATGTTCTTCTTCTTGACCTCCTCTTTTGTTTGGTTGGTCGCGTCCTTTGTACCTAGTAGCTCGGTGATCTGGCTTACAATACTGTCGCGATGTATACGCCGCGCATCTCGAAGTTGCTGGACCATTCTCTCGTCTTCGATCTCGTCGTCGGATTCATGCTCCACGCCGTGGGTGGTGTTTTCCACGGTCTGCGCCAGTTCTCCCACTGTCTTGTACGACGTGGAGGGCATGAAGAAGATTTGTACAAGAAGTATGTAAACTGGTACGACGAGATATACTAGAAAGAACTTCTTGGGTGTAAAAGAGCCATCTGTCGCTTGGTAAATAAGTCGATATGCCAAGAAAACAGCGCTCGAAGTATCGAATGCGCCTGTCAAGAGAGCCAGAATTAAGCCAGAGTACTGCGGAAACGTATTGCTGAGCTGAAACGAGGAAATGAATATGAAGGGACCACCCAATGCAAGGAACAAATAACCGGGAATATACGCGTCGAAAGGTGTATCACTAGCGAAAGCGAAGAGAACCGCGCCGATGGCGACGAAGATGGCGCCGAGGATGCCACTCACGCGAGGGCCAAAGCGATCGAGAATGGTGCCAACAGGCAGAGCAACGACATTTGTGGAAACCGCTGCTACGGTGAACATGAGATTGAGCCGGAGCTCTTGTCCGTAACACACCAACACGTCGTCCTCCAGCTCCTCGATTGTGCATTGATTTCTGTATACACCCTCCTCGAGCAGCACGGGCTTTATCGCAGCGAAACCGAAAACGACACCAGCGGCGAAAAGGCAGTAAATCACGGCGGACAGGACCTGGACTGCCCATTGTTAGCGCTGGCTCAAATGTGTTGTTGATTGACGTACGTATTCTCTTCCACTTGGGGACCTCAAAGGCGCCTATCGGCTCTTCAAACGGGGCAGGTGTCCACGTGCCGGAAGGCTCTAGAGGATTGAATGACATTTTGCGGTGTCTGCTGTCCGGACTTGCTTCGCGACTCCACGGCCCGTCATACTCCTCGGTAGTAGTCACCCTATGCGTCAAAGACATGATGGGCAGCTGTCCGTCGCCTTCAAGTCCTTGTGCTATAAAAGCCTTACGCTAGGCCGGCAGCTGATGGTCTCGTTGTGGGCTCTGGAGCGTAGTCTGCGTAGGCGTGGCTGCCTCGGAGTACCGACAATGACGCTGAGCTGGACGAGCTCGTTCACGGACGCAGGGGCGCAGCGGGCGACAGGAAGACGGGAAGCCTAAGAGGAAGGGCAGAGAAGAGTATCTGTAGTATACGCATAATGGGCGAATTGTGAGGGGCGGGGATGCGATGATGAGGCCCACTTGGCCTTCATGGAGCTTTGGCCCGCTGTCGCCGTTCCCCGCGAAGGCGCGTCATTTGCGCGGTCACGATGGCCTTCCAGCGCAGCCTATTACGAAGCCGCCAGCGGCGTGCATGCGTCTCGGCAGCCTCATCCGTCACTGTTTTACACAATAGATACTCTGACCCTGCATCTTCTGCTGCAGTTCATAGAATGCGGTCTTGCGGCAATCGATCTCAAGGCTTTGAAAGCCCCACAGATAACCCCCACGAATCAGGGATTTTCTGGAAGCTCTGACCACCGTGCAGCTCAATTCTCTGCGTTGCATCACTTGCACCAGCATCAAGGAAGACTTTGCACCAACGGCTGCAGATGCAGAGATTTTTATCGATTGCTTGACGGCTGAAGGCCATTATGATTAGGGACATTCAATGTCCGGAACAGAAAGAGACAACGCCGCGAACAAAACTCCTCCCAATGCATTTTTTTGTCGGATTTATAGTGGAAGGAGAGGTGAGCCGAACACCGTGCTTGACAGATCGAATGCGAACACGAGACCTCCTTGCTGGCTGGTCTATCGAGACCACCTTCTTGACCCGCTGTTGAGAAAAGTCCTTCGGCGAGCATAAGAAATGCTACGATGCCATCTAAGCCTCAACAGACTTGGGAACCGCGGTCGCCTTCTTGTTCTTGTACCAGAGCGTGGGAAGGAGCGCGCAAGAAGTGGTGAACAAAATGCTACTCTCAAGTTAGTTCCTTATCAAATACGGGTTCGAGGATGTATTCACCACATAGCAATGGCCAATCCCCAAACAGTCTTCGCCTGAAAGCAGTTGCTCTTGGTAACGCCTGCCCAGTGACCCAGGCTCAGCTTGTCACCCATCTGGTTCAGGTTGTTCTTGACCGACGTGGTGAAAGCATACGCGTAAGCCGCATCCACCTCACTGCTCGTCTTGCCAATCACGTAGCAGTTGAGGTAGCTCACGGGCTTGCCGACTGTGACGGCCACTACGATGAAGGCGATGAGCAGGAGCGAATCTGCGCCTGCCATGACGAGCAGGCCCAGGTTGGCCTCGGACCAGTAGTAGGCCACGCTGACAAGGATGTAGAGTGCTGCGATGCAGGTCTAGAGGAGAGTTAGCGGGACGAGTGGCTGCAGTCGCGGTGCGAGTACGTACGATGGCGATGGTTCCCACGAATTCCTTGGGTGGCTCGACACCTAGGTTCACAATGTTGCCGATGAAGTTGGAGGTTATGCCGATGATAACGACCATGGCGATGACCTGCATGATGCGCACGAGCAAGAAGGTCTTGCTCAGAGGCATGGCACCGTAGCTAGGAACAGGCATAGTGGCTAATTTGGTGGTAGTTGAGGGATTGCTGTATAGAAGGTGTTCAAGATTGAGGAGCTGTAGAGTCGGACAGAGTGCTTTTATGCTGCAATGAACGGAGCGCGATCTGCCAGCAGAGAAGTGAATGCGTGTTGGCTGATGACTTTTCGAAAGAACGCAATGACGACTGAGAGATGGACAAATGAGACAATGAAAGTACTCAAGGAAAAAAGAGAAAAAGGAAACTCGTCAAGAGTGAGTGTAATGAGTTGGTTGCTGAAGATGTTTGATGCTGCCTTCTTGCTGGCGACCAGCGCATCTTATACAGAACACGACCAAGCTCTGTGCTCAACCCCATCACTCTAGAAACCAGAAGGCTGAATCGATGCTATTCCTGTCAGCCGTCTGTCTGGTTGTCTCTGTTTCATGAAATCTTGAGTAGTCGCTGATCTGGCCAATGAGAGGCGAGGACTGCGATACGACAGAAAATCCCCGGATAGGCGAGTTCAAGCGTCTGTGGCACAGACGCATTGCGGCGGCTACAACGCGACCATACCGTGTCGGATGAGAATTATTGTTTGGTGACGCGCCATTCAGCTACGAGGCCTGTTGACTGCCCTGAAGGATCTGGAGCCAGCGCTGGCGAAAGAAAATGAGAGGATGAGAAGCGTTGGCGGAAGCACAGCTCGCTCCCGCGCCCCACTCCACGTCCCCGGCCAGTATCGCGCGCGGGAGCTATTGTTGAGGCTCAATCAGAGGGTCGATGGAGGGTCTGGAATGTTTGACTTCGCGCCGAGGATACTTGTGTAAGTCGTTCCGTCTTGTACTTGCTTGCACCTTAGTGCCTGCAGAGACAGGTACCTTCCTTTCCTCATGCCTACCATGCCCGCAATAGACCACACAAATGCACGACCTTATAACAAGAGGCGATGCACTTACTAATGCAAGCAGCGAACAATGTATGCCCTCCAAGGTCGCCGTCTGGAGTGACCCTCGCGTGCGGTTTGACTTCTTTGGTGCATCAGAGCATGTATCTGTCTGGGACTGAAACTCTATCGAAGTCTACCTTTCCTAATCGTCGATATTGCTGGTGGAGAGTGTGCGGCTTTCGCGTTGCCATTTACGAATCTAGGTAGACACCATGGCCATACGATCCACGACTTGAGCAAGGCTGCACCTTAGCATGTCTTGGTGTTGTCATATTTTACGCATCGTTCAAAGGGCACTCCAAAGGCACTCCAAAATCCCGTGTTGATGTTGCGCTTGGCTATGGTAGCTAATAAAAAAAGGCAACCTTCTCGGCGTCAGCCCTATCGTCGCGGCATCAGCTTTGCCATCGCAACATTACCTCGGCTATGTGCATACAAAACTTTGTTTGACCTCATCTCATACTGATTGTAGTGTAGTACAACCTAGATCTGGTCATATAGTAGAACGTGTTACGACTAGACCTTGGCGCTTATGGGGCGTAAATTGATCCGAGATCCCAGAAGAAGGGGCGTAGTGGAGTTTTATTCCTTTAGAAATAGGTTTGGCCAAGCGGGTTAAGGGATCTCCATACTGACTCGACAGTCCACGACCAGCATTGCTTACAGAGGGGCAAGCGGGGCACTGGGGCGTAACGAGGCACAGCAATGTGTACCTTGGTATATATTCCAGGTTGCTATGGTCTTCCTCTTTGCAGTCTCGATCCGCCATGGCACACAAGAAAGAAGTTGACGTCGACGTCCTCGTTGTAGGTGGAGGCTTCGGCGGCGTGTACGCAGTTTGGAGATTACGAGCCGAGGGATTTAAGGTGTACCTTTTCGAAGGCACAGAGCGACTGGGAGGCGTCTGGAGCAATAACATGTACCCTGGAGCTCGCGTTGACTCCGAGGTCCCCTTCTATCAATTATCAATTCCAGAAATATACAAATCATGGACATGGACCGAACGGTTCCCCGGGTGGCGGGAGTTACAGGCATACTTCGATCATGTTGACAAACTCCTGAATATCAGCAAAGATGCTACGTACAACGCGTTGGTGAACAAAGCCACTTTCGACATGGAAATAGGCCGCTGGACGGTCCGAACTGAGCAGGGTCATGTGGCTACATGCAAACATCTTTTGCTTTGCACTGGGTCAACTTACAAGCAGCATGTCCCGCCGTGGGAGGGTGTCGACCAGTACAATGGCACGCTATTGCACTCTAGTAAGTGGCCAAAAGACGGCATAGATGCGCATGGAAAACGGGTGGCAGTGATCGGTAGCGGTTCGACGGCCCTCCAGATCGTGCAAGACATGTCCAAGGACGCAAAGGAGCTCATCACCCTCGTCCGCACGCCCAACATCGCGCTTCCCATGAAACAGCGAAAATTGAGCTTCGAAGAACAGGACTCTTTGAGGGGATTTTTGCATCACATATTAAAGACTGCAGCAAGAGCTTCTTTCGGTGGTTTTCCGTACAACCCGCCACCAGTTGCTTCACCACAAATGCTGTCCGAAGCAGAAAGGGAGAGATTCTTGGAGGAGCTGTACGGACGAGGCGGCTTCAATTTCACCGCTGGGAACTTCTTATCCGTCTTATTTGATCCCAAGGACAGTCGCATCGTGTATGATTTCTGGGTCAAGAAGACGCTCGCAAGGATACAGAATCCAGTCAAGCGAGACATTCTTGCGCCTCTTGAGCCACCAAACGCTTTCATGGCAAAACGCGCTGGTATCGAGCAGGATTACTACGAAATGTGCGACAAAGACCATGTACGAGTCATAGACCTGAAAACAACGCCAATCGAATCGTTCACGATGGAAGGCCTGCGAGCTGGAGGAGAAGAAATACCGCTCGACATCATCGTGCTGGCAACGGGCTTCGATAACTATACCGGTGCATTTTCCACCATGGGTATCGAAGGAACTGATAGCAGGGAGTTGCTGGAGCGGTGGAAGGATGGTGTTGAAACGCACCTCGGCTTGACGGCTCCTCGCTATCCGAATATGTGGATGATTTATGGACCTCAAGGCAAGCCAACCTGCACTCTGGACGCAATGGAACCACATAGCTGATCTTTGAACAGCACCAACGGCCCTCGGGAACGGCCCAACGATAGTGGAAGTCCAAGTCGACATCGTTGTGGATATGGCGAAGAAGATGAGGGACGAGAAGGTCAAATATCTTGATGCCACACCTGGAGCGGCACAAGCTTGGGCGGACGATCTTGCGGAAACGAGTAAGATGACGTTGCTAAAAAGTGCGAACAGTTGGTATATGGGCGCGAATATTCCAGGGAAGAAAAGAGAGATGCTCAACTACCTAAAGGGTTTGGTGGTGTATGAAAAGTCTTGTCGAGACGCGATGCCAGATTGGGATGGATTTGTTGTCGAGGAGGAGGAGGATGCGTAAGGGCGCGGATTCTGGATCCAGGTGCTGCCATACGTTGAAGCAAAGGCCGCATATGGCGCTTGGAAGCTGGACATATAAGGGTGACTAGCTCTATAAGGTGTGTTCAAAGTTGAGTTCTGAACATGAAAAGACATTCACGTATGCAACAGACCCATGTAGACGCACAAGCAGATTTCGCACGCTTCCACCCTGGGGAAGCACTCAGTAGAGACATTACTAGCACAAGGCAAAAGGAGAAGATCACATTTACGTCCTCACCGCACCGGAGCTTGACACTCCAGTACTACGCTATCAAAAAATTCATGAGCGGTGAATTTGAGCCATGGAATTAAGGCACAGACAGCCGTAATAAAATTGCGCGGAACGGGTGCTGGTTGAACAGACTGGTCTTCATCCTGGAGTGTACGCGTGCAAAAACTCTCTGAAATGGATGGACAGACATCTTTTGTACTTCTAGAAGCTTTGAGTTAGTCTCCCAACAGACGGTCTTGATGACATGGTACGTGTGTACGAACTACGCGGAGAGTTATCCTCTAACACCACTATAGCCAGCGTTTACTATCTAGATCGAAAGCTTGAAATCACACATCTCTATTTAGACATTATACTTGTGAAGCAAAAAAGTTGTATTTACTCATCTAAACATATTAAATATTTGAAGCAGGAAAGAATATACCTAAGCTTTCTAGAAAGGTAGATTCATTACCTAACTTAGGTACATGATTACCTATATAGGTATAGGTTTTGGTCATAGTGGCGTCCGATCGCCTACCTACCTACTAGAATTCCTTAGCAGCAAGTAAAACTCGAACTCAGAGGCCGATGTGAGGCAACTAAGATGACCTTAGTATGGGTAAAGTCAGAGCACAAAAAGGGAGGGACACTCTAGGGTGATAAGGGTGCCGAGGCTCAAGCCGTATCGCTAAAGATCGCTATAGTAGTGAACACAATGATCTGCACGTCTTTCAGAGGTCAAATATAGCTTTATGCACAGCCTGACTATTCCTATACGTCCTTCAAGCTTAGCGCTATCACTGGGCTTGGACGTTGCCAGGAATTTCTGTGAGCCCTGTAGCGAAAGTCAGTGAGCATGTATAGATCTGACGTGAAGAGATCACGTACAGTTGCTGTTTCCCACATCTTCATGAGCTTGCTGCTCCTTTCTGCACGCAATGGCGTCCTTGCCCGCTTGAATCTTTAAGATCTTGGTGCAATCCTCGCTAGCACAGCCCTTTCCAAGGTTGTCCATGGCGCGCTGCAGGGCGTCACCCTTCCAGCCGAAGAGGTAGTCACCGTGGGCGCCGTAGCCAGTTCTATAACAACATAAGAATAAACGCATAACGGAGGTTCCATACTTACGTGTCCCCAAAGCTGTATACGAGCGGCTGCTTGCCATCTTTGAAGTACTTGGGGTCGCTCATCGCTCCCCTCGTATCATACATGATCTCATACATGACCTGGGGAATCCGGACCGGGTGTGTGGACGGGCACTTGTCACCTGCAAGTGCACTGTTGCCAGGTGCATAAGCGACATGGCTGCGGTGATCGGGACTATCTACATTCTTCCCATCCCAGCAGGAAGGGAAAATGACTGTAGCACGGATGCCACCTGGGCAAGGCTTGTTTGGGAACTCCGAAGTGTCTTTGCTGTCACAGGGAGCACCGGCACCCCCCTGGACACGATCACCCTCGGCCAGACAGCGATGGCAGATGCCTGGATACTTGTTGCTCTTTGACCGAAGGGTGGGGTCGCCTGCAAGCATGCGGAAGCCCTTTAGACAATCAGCTTTTGTATGATAATTCACTAAGACTGTACTGGCCGGTTTCATAGCAGTCATCTTCATCGTCTTTGTACCCGAAAATGGGCGCATATAGTAAATTGTGAGCCCTCCGTCTTGTTCGAGCAAAGTATTGTTGAGCCTGCCATTTGCCATTTGAGGAACGCGCTTGTATGTCCCGTTCTCAGGCGATTTGAAGTAGATCGAAGCCGTCCAGTAGTTGCTGGTATCTTCGGTGTAGATGCAGCTCGTGCCTAAAGAAGGGAAACCAAAGTTAGTGAAATGTTCATACTTCAAGGAAGCGGGTGGAATAGGTATTCTGGCCAAATACTAATGTCTGAAGGTTCTAGACTTGGAGGTGTGGAAGGCCTGGAGTCTTTAGACAATCGGCCGGCCTGAACACCCACTTTGTACCCCAAGATTGCGTACAGGTCGAGGTTGCCGGTGGGTCAATGCTGTCCGGATCCATCGTAACGTTGAAACTGTTGCCTCCGACGACTTGATGCATATGCGGCGACGGAAGCAGTCCAGGGTTGACTAAAGGGTCCGTCCTTTCCACAACTAGTTGCGAGCATCCGAAGCGTAGAAAATCTGCAGAGCCTGAATTTCCGCCACCAGCTTGAGGTGTTGCTGAAGCATCGCCCAGGAAATACGCAGAAAATGCAACTGTTTGCCAGAACATGGTCGGCAGAGTGGTTTTCGTGATTGCACAGGGTCGGAATCTGGGAATCAACACCATAACATTGGGGGACTGGTCACTTTTGTCTTTCTAAATAGCGCCTCAACAACGTTCCTTCAGATCTGCCATGCTTCGCTTCCTGCGCCATTAGCAGGTGGGGTATATTGCTTCCGCAATTAAATCAACCACGGCACTATGCGGCGGCCACTGCACCGGATCTCGGGCCTCTTGGCGACGCCAATGGCTACGGCGAAGTAATTAAACGCCCCTCACGTTGATCGTTTCCATGTTACTGACTTGTGAACTGCCGAGGGAACATGCCTCTGACCGATCGGAATGACTGGGCCGAAGAGCTCGAAGGCAAAAGATGCTACTACTATTACACACCAACCGAGGCGTTATCTGAACCCTAAGCACGATAAACGCCGGAATAACTGATCCTTGGGTACTGAGCTCTTCCACGTCAAAACTCACAATCCACGTCCTCCGTTTGTTTCTTTGGCCAAGATAGGGCTTAGATTGCGTCCCAATTCTCGCTGGGTGATGCGAACTGATCTTGGGTTCGATAACCAATAGATGCGCCCTCAGCTCTATCCTGTGCAAGGCCTGAAGTGAGGGTACAGTCAATCGTGGTGTTAATTCGTACAAGGTCAGACATTATACTTATGACTGGCCACAGCAAGGGACGGCTAGAAGCGCCTGGGAAGACGTCCGTGGTTGGGATCGCCGTAGTTGGAGCGACCGCGGCCACGGCGGCCTCCACGCGCACCTCCAGGCTGTTGCTGGTCATAGCGTCCTTCATGCTCATTCTGCTGTTGGAGGTTGTGCCCTCTGTACGTCCCGGATTGTTGCTGAGGATTTCGTTCTCCATAACCTTGGTGAGGTCGATAACCGTTTGCCCCAAAGCTTTCCTGTTGTTGCCAACTGTAATTCACGGCATGATCAGGGCACTGTTGGTGCTGATTACCTTGGAAACCACCGGACTGAGTGTGGTAGCCTTGCAAACCAGGCTTTGGTCGACCCTGACGCGCCCTGTCAGCACTCCAGCGACCCCTCATGTTGTGACCACGGGCAGCACTAGCAGGTTTGCGCTCCCAATGTGTCGAGAAGAACTCCCTACCAATGACGTGCGATTTTCTTATCATGGTCCTTAGCAATAGCGGACCATCTTTGCTCTCACGTACGAGAAGTCCAGCCCGTACAGGTCCGTCTTGTTGTTTCAACGCGGTTCGTATCCGCGAGAGCAGATCTACAAGCTTTCGGAGAGCATCTTGATTTTTCTCCTCCCACCTGTCGACCCTCTCTTTCGCGTTTTCGTACTTGATTCGAAGGATCTTTCCCTTTCCATCCTCAATCTTATATACGCCGGTCAAGAGATGAGTAGTGCGGCCGAACCAGAGCTGGTCTTGACACGTGACGGCGGACGTCCCTTCTTCCCTATGAGTCACAGTCTTTAGTTCTGCCACCTGAGCTGTTGGTACGATGTGCCCCTTTTGGAGGAAGCGAACGGGTGGCCGGAAGTCGTAACGTGGTCGGTCCGCTAGCAAAGCGCCCGTCACAGCGTCGGCCTCGGTCGGATCAAGGTCATCAGTAGCGGACCCTTCGAAGTAGGCATCAGCCTCAAAGCGGACGACAACGTCCAGAGGTCCCATAGGATATCGAATCGCTCTATAGTGACTTGTGGCATCCTCCATGCCGTTTCCAGGTCGTGTGAAATTCTTCTCGAAGTTGTTTCCGATCCCAGAAATCTGTCGTTTCCAAAACTTCTCGCCTTTGCGAACGAGAACAAGAGTATTGTACACCATGTGCACATCTAGACGAAGCGGCCCATTTGCTTTTCCTTGGCAAAATTCCAGCAGAATTCGAAGATTGTTACGGTCAGCCAGAATGTCGATGTCCCAAAATTGAAAACCGGGATTCATGACGCCCAATGCAGTGAACAGTGGGGCGAATGGCTCCCAAGGCTTTCGCACATAATTGTAATCAGCGGCTTGGAAGCCCGAGTCCACTTCCAGCACATAAGGCAAAGCCTTATTTGGAACGAACTTGGGTGGGCCTCCAGGTACGAAGATCGTATTGGTGCCATCGTTGGCGCCCTGCCAATTGTAAGAACAAAGAAGCTTGGTTTTGTCTTGGTCCCAGGTAACCTTGGATGGGGTTGGGGTAAGGTGGCTCTGCTCCACGGCCAGAATAACATCACCGGCTTCTTTCTGCACGATTTTCGCAATCACAGCCATTTTCTTCTTCATTTTGGCGGTTGGTTCTTTGGGCTTGCTTTCGCCGCCTTCCTCTCCGTCGACGTCGATATCCTCCTCATCGTCATCATCAAGAACCAGCTCTTCATCTTCTTGTTCTTCTGGAGGGTTATCGATATATGTTGGCCCTGCTAGTCTTGATACGGTCGTTGTTGTAAGCTCACCCCCGGGTGGCTCCAGGAAGACGGCGCCTTGGAACTTGTCAGTTTCACAAAGAAGGCCATTCAGTGCAGCACATAGTGGTGTACGAAGTACTGTCCTAGCATAGACAGCGCCAAAGCAGAATGGTCAAGGCGTTCAGGAAGGTGTGAGAGCGCGCCGAGTTGATGAATGCTGAGATGACGCAACATACCTTCCATGCTTGTCAAACACTGGAGAGTCTGGCCCAACCAAAATCAACTACGTGAGAAATAACAGCGATTGGCACGGATCCTTATCGGCGTAGCTTCTCCTTCCGTAGTGTTGTATTCCGCTTCGCGCACTGTTCGCTGTACTGACGTACTGAAGCGTGCTAAGCTTCAAAATCAACGTGGTGAAGAGCCGCACGGCTCACGCTCACACCCCCAAAGGATTGAATGATTATAGAGGACAAAAGATAATCGAAGGACGAACCTACGGTTGCGAGTAGCGCTCTCGAAGAGCCCTTAGGAGATTCGAGCAGACGCGACGGGGCGGTCTACGTCGCTAACCGCGAAGCTAGCTATCTCTACACTAGCGCGCGGGCGGGCCAATCGTACCCGATTTTCAATACGAACGAAGCCATAAGGGGCGCAACAAACACTATTCATACGTATCTAACAAGCGCATAATAGGCACGTAGAGAGTTCAAATAACTTCTAAGAACGTAGTGAGCTCACGTGATCATGATGCGTTCATCTTCCGAATCCTCCCCGCCGAGGAGCAACGTTGAGCCGTCTACAATGGTGCCATACATATGTACAGTCCACAATCATCAAAACATGAACGCATACGGCTTGTAGAAGCACTCCTCCCAACCAGGGTTCCCGCTTGCCCAGTATTTTCTCATTACAGCCTTCAGGTTCAATGGACAGTTGGTTCCCAAGACACGGGCCAGTTCTGAGCAAGTGTCTTCAACCCATTTGCGCCTAGCCTCTCCGCGATATCCTGCCTCCACTCCTGCAACGGTCAGGGGCCAACTGGCGAATCTTCTCGTCCGCTGGGAACCAATCACTTCCTTTAGCTGCGATGCCAGAAGGTCACCGTGGCGTTCCAGCTGCTGATTCGTTCGCGCATCGTTCGGTAACAGCGCCAGCGACTGAAGCGACATGACACAATAGACTGCCGCTGCATGTTTGAATGCTGAACCGATTGCAAGCCACTCTGCGTTATCGGCGCCTGGTTGTGCCCAGTCATTGATCGAGAATGACTCGATCTGTGAGAGCAAATTAGTAGCCGTTTGTGTGAGAGCAGTCAGATCATCTTCTAGAATTAGCGCTTGTGACGCCTCTCTACGCAAGTTGGAGATCCGTAGTATGTAGAAGAACACACTTGGTGGACAGAGGCAATAAGGAGATAGCTCGTGGTACATCTCTTCGGCATTTTCGAGCTCCTCCGCCAACGTGGGAGCTAATACAACCTGGTCATGAGCTGGGCTGGTAGAGTTGCTCATAGTTATTACGCTAGTAATTGTTAGATCGGAACCAAGGCCTGAAGCACAGTAAAGCAAGACAGCTTACAGTTGGACGAGCACTACTGTTGCATGCATGTAGAATGCACTGCGGTATATGGCCATCATGCCTCCACGTACTTTCATTATGCGCATTAGCACGTCAATGTGCGATCGCCATTGCGGCAGCGTCTGTGCTTGCAACTGTTTACTTGCGTTAGCAAACAGAAAATTGCAAATATACATTCGACAACTCACCTCGTTGGTCAAAAAGACCACTATGTCAGTGATCGTCGCCAAGCTGTACATAGTCCTGGGATCTGCGACCCTTCTACTTAGTTCTTGAATAGCTTCTCCACGGTATTGCCAGATCTTTGGTCCATTGGCTATGAGTGCTTTCTCGCTCGCTCCGGATGGGAGTTTATTAATGTAATGTTGCAAAGCGATGCAAACGAAACTGTTGTGTGTGGAAGGGGTTAAAAGATGCAATGCAGTCATTGGAAAGAACATGATCTGAGGGTTGCGGACTAAGGCAAAGTCTTCGCCCGTAACTTCTGGGATCACGCGTGTGTTGACTAACAACATATTAGCCCGAATGAAAGGGACACAAACCCAAGTCCATCGCTCCGCACAGAAAATTTCTGCAAGAGGTCCCACGGCATCGCTTGTTATGCGGAGACTATATGCTTGGTATCGTAGGGTGGGGAATTGGGCATACAGTAATCGATCGCTTGCACCACCTCGCATGTGTCGCTCTGCAGATTGTACGTTGGGATCTGCTCCAAGCGTAAATAGCGCAGAACACGTCTTAGCCCTTTCAGGGGGTCTTTCTCCAACTTGAGGATCCTCGCTGCTTCTTGAACTAAGCCCTTTGAAACAATCTCTTCGATTTTATCCTGGCTTGCGAAGTGCATGATCTCATCGATGTCCTCGACCTTGCGAACATCGGCCAGTTTCTTGTGATAGAGGTTGCGCGATTCCTCTTGGTCGCTTTGGATTCCTCCTCACTTCCGATCGTTTCGATGCTCCAGCTAGTGTCGCTCTTGGATTCCTCCATTGGTGCCGACTTTGGCGCATTCGTAGGACCAGCTCCGATTTATTAGAAGGCTTTTTCGGCTTTCGCGACGTGACCTTCCCGGGCTCGACCCACTGCAGTGGTTTTTGTGCATCATAGCCGGGACATTCTCTACCCTTTTTAATGCACTTCTTGCAGTGTGGCAACGTGCAGTCACAGACTAAACGACGCTTAAGACATTCCCAGCATTGCCGGGTCGCTTTCTGTGTGTGTTGGACAGGGTCCATCGTACGAGGCTCTGGCCTGACGATAGTGATTTGATGGTTGTCTTGCTGATCACTTAGATAAACCACGATAAGGTAAGAGTATGAGCACCCTTGGCCCGTCTGGTTCTCTCTTCTGGATCCTAGGTTGAGGACAGGGCGATCTAGTAATTATGCGTGTCACTATAACACGATCACCAGACTCCAGACTTTCCCAAAATTATCGAGACGGTACGCGAAGGAAGGCAATCGATGGGTGAAAAGCGTGAACAGGCACCAATGAAGAAGAAGGCTGGTAGAGGTGGCTGCATAATCGTCCGTGTCAAAAGACGGGAGCGTTTCCTGCATCTTTATTTCCTTGCCTGGATGTAGCGGTGCTGAACCCTCCGTTGATCGACACAAGGTTGGGGTGGATTTCAGTGGGGCAGGGCTGAGGGCTTCTGAGTCCATGGCCTGTGCGTCAACTTTTTGCCTTGAGTGGGTTTAGTGTTGGGGCGAAAAACCGACTCGCTTCAGGAACACCTTCGAACATTCCTTGAACGAAGCAGCGAACAGCTGCCCATGGTCTGTACCGCCCTCGAAATTCGCTGCAGCATCTGGCCCCCACTCGAACTTTACATCAGATAAACATCAGCGGGCAAGGTGAGCGGTGGAACATGGTTTTGGCATGTTGCGCTCGATCTCAGCCGCAGCACGGCACGCTGCGACACTTCGTGAGCAACAGGCTCTTGAACTTGAGAGTCCGCGCTTAGAGATAAAGGTACACACGCTACCACCCAGTGCGTTGCTTACCTAGATGCACATTTCTCTATCATTCAGAGAGCTTACAACGGGGTCTGTCGTCCACTCCGGCTTTGTTCAGGCTACAATCAGCTGTTATTACCGCACTCTCTGTAGCCAAGGGTATACACGACAATGGGATTTCGTCGCATACTTGGAGGACTTAGTGATGCTCAGCCTCAATCTGGATATGCTTTCAACATTCAATTCAGCCCTGCCTTATTTTCTTGGCCATATCAAATTACCGTTTCGGCTTAGCCTTTGCAGGCAGTGCAGCTCCCTGAGTGGCTGACATTTTGCAATGATATCTCTACTTGCAGGTACAGAATTAAATCTGCAAATACGATATAAGGAGAGCGATTCGCACATATCACGGATCTATCACTCTACTTACAAGCTCTATCAAACTCTTTATACCATGTCTGACGGACAGCAAGTTCCTGAAGTGTCTACTTCTACCATCCAAGTAAGGTTGGACCTGCAGTCTTCGCAGCTTTGTTCTTCTTCGTTTCGGGTGCATGGCATCTCTGGCAATGCATCCATTACAAGTCTTTCAAGATCACCGCGCTTCACCCTTTTTGCTGCTTACTATTCGTGGTGGGTTTCGCAATCCGAGAATATAGGCGCTTTCCACATCTCCAATGTCACCATATACCTTGTCAGCACGATTTGCATCTATTGCGCTCCGTAAGTTAAGCTTAAGGTTATTTTCAGGTGTGGGGAACTATATTGATGGAGCGTAGACCAATTCTAGAGCTCGCAAACTACCACGTTCTTGGAAGAATCCTATACTATGTCCCATACTTCGCCCCACTCCACCCCGGACGCGCACGCTCACTACATTTGGCGCGGTTTCTACTGTTTGTGAAATCCTGAACGCACTCGGCGTCGCTCTTCTCGCGAATCCCAATGTTAAAAAGCAATCGTCCAAGACCTTGGACACGTACTCATGAAGACCGGTTTGATTGTCCAAATCCTTATCATCACCATTTTCGCGGGAATTGCTGGACTCTTCCATCACACATGTCGGAGAGCGAACATCAGGACCAATAAAGTGCAAGCGCCGCTAGTGACTCTCTACGTTAGTACGGTCCTGATCATGGTTCGCACGATCTATAGAACCATAGAACATTTTGGCATGTCGCGGGCTCCTGCGAATCCTGGAGCCGATTGGAATCCGATGAGTCTCTCGCCTGTCGTCCGCTACGAATGGTTCTTCTATACCTTCGAAGCCGGCCTTATGCTTAGCAACTCTTTTTCCTGGAACGGTTCCCACCCAAGATTATACCTGCCCGAGGACTACCATATCTACCTCGCTCAGGATGGGGTTACAGAGCTGCAAGGACCCGTTTGGGAAAGCGAGCAGAGTTGGATTATGACGTCCATCGATCCATGTGGATTGACTGCTATGCTGGTGGGAAACCACGACCATGGAAAGAAAGAAAAACCATTCTGGGAGTCCAATGGTTTCGAGAATGTGCCTCTTGTCGGAAGGGGAAACGGGGAGAGGGTATGAGCAAGTTTTCGGATTGACGACAAACGTGTATGAAATGTACTATTTAGCGCGAAGTTCGGAAAGACATATCTTTCAATATCATACAGCTGCTACCATCCTTAGAAGAAGCCTCAACGCCATTGTTTGGCGTTCTACAAGCTACTCTCATTACGCCCGTTGCGCATATAGTACACACAGCCAACATTTGAACCGAATGCAATTTACAATATAGTTGTAATTCTCAAGTCCTACACGCAAGGTCGACGGCACGTTTTATCGGACATGAGCGCATGCAAAAGTGGGGCCAGGTAACAGTAGTGGGGAAGCCCTTACCATCCACCACTCTGTTTTCTAGAGCATCACCGTCTTGACGTCCCTACTACACTCTCCGCAATCTGCTTTTCACCCAAGAAATGGCCAGCCTCCCTGCAAATTACCTTGAAAAGATCTACGCCGGTGTCCTCGGTAAACTCATCGGCGTTTACATCGGGCGGCCTTTCGAGAATTGGACTTACCAGGAAATACAACAGCGACTAGGTCCCATCCATCATTATGTCCATGAGAAATTCAACGTACCACTCGTCGTAATCGACGACGACGTGTCCGGTACATTTGCTTTTGTGCGTGCCCTAGAAGAACACTCTCTCGAAACGGATTTCTCCTGCGAGCGCATTGGAGAAACTTGGTTGAACCAAGTCATTCCCCTTCGCACGATATTTTGGTGGGGCGGTCACGGAATTAGTACTGAACACACGACGTTTAACAATTTAAAGAGGGGAATCAAGCCCCCGCAGAGTGGAAGTATGAAGATGAACGGGAAAACATTAGCCGAGCAGATTGGGGCACAGATCTTTATTGATGCGTGGGCAATGGTGTGCGCTGGTGATGCGGAGAGGGCAGCAAAATTTGCGAGAGAGGCGGCAAGGGTGAGCCATGATGGGTGCGCGGTGGATGCGGCTGTGTTGTGGGCGGTTATGGAGGCGGAGGCGTTCGTGTCTTCAGATCTAGAGCATCTCTTGGACAAGGGTCTGAATTACATTCCCAAAGAGTCGGAATTGAGAACTCCGATTGAAGATGTGAGAGCTTGGGTGAAAGAGGATGGGTACTGGGAGAAGACGAGACAGCGCATTGAAGCTAACTACGGGTACGACAAGTATGGTGGGATTTGCCATATGATCCCGAACCATCTCATCATGATCATGACTTTGTTATATGCGGGTCACAATTTCAGTCAAGCGATGCACATAGTCAATACCTCTGGCTGGGATACCGACTGCAATTCTGGGAACATTGGTTGCCTGCTAGGAATCATCAATGGGCTTGAGGGTTTTGAGAACGACGAGGGACTCGATTGGCGAGGACCGCTGGCCGACCGAGCCCTGATATCAAGCGCTGACGGTGGCTACTCCATCAACGATGCCGTGCGAATAACATACGATCTCGCCAACATAGCCCACAAGGTAGCGCAACTTCCTGAGCTTCCCGAACCCAAAGATGGCGCACAGTGGCACTTCTCCCTCCCGGGCAGCGTGCAAGGCTTCCAATGCGCTTCAGTGCACACAGAAGTTGTAGTAGCACAGACTTTCGACAATAGAACTCCAGCACTGGGTATCACCCTTCACTCTCCAATCGGCGAAGTCGAAGTCCTCACCCAAGTCTTCACACCCCTCGACGTTCTCGCTGTAAAGCGCGACTACGAACTCATGGCCTGCCCGCTCCTCTCCCCAGGTCAAACCCTTACCGCGGTCCTCTCTTCACCCCCTTCCAACCATCATCCCATCAACGCCAGCGTCCTTCTCAAAGCCTACGACTTCGACGACTCCCTCATCCCGTCCTCCAGCCCATCAATTTCCGTCGCCCCCGGCCAAAAACAAACGATAACGTGGAAAATCCCGTTCAGTCTCGAAAACAAACCGATACAACAACTCGGGATCGCCCTCTCCGCTGAACCCGCCACCACAGGCACAGTATACCTGCACAGCATCAAATATACTGGAAGCCCCTGCATGACACTGTCCCGCCCTCCTCCAATCACCGGCCCAGGACTCTCTTCCGTCCCAGAAACGATGTGGCAATACCAATGGGTTTCCTCAATCCACAAAGTGCACACCAAGTTCGGACCTTCGTTCTTCCTCGCGCAAGATAAGGGGGAGGGACTGTTTTACACCGGCACAAGGGCGTGGGGAGATTATACGGCAATTGTGAAGGGGTTGATGTTGAACCTGGGGGATGGCCACGGAGTGAGTGTCAGGGTACAGGGCCTCAACAGGTGGTATGGAGCTGTTCTAAGGGAAGAATACTTGGAAGTTGTGAAAGCGAGGGACTATGAGAGAAAGGTGCTAGGGAGGGTGAAGGTGGGGTGGAAATTGGATGCGAAGTATGAAATCCAGGTTAAGGTAAGCGGTATTAAGATATCTGCAAAGATGGGCGAGGTGGAGGTTCACGCCTATGATGACGAATATCGTGGAGGGGCGGCAGGGTTTATTCTTGGTGCGGGGAGTATTTGCGCAGATAGTCTGAGGATCGAGCCTGTGTAGTAGGATGGACGTTTGAATACTGAGTCCTTGAAGGTATCTGTCTCGCTTGTGCGTTCACGGAACGTGGACCGCTTCCCCATTTATGCCAACGGTGTCGAGAAAGCCAAAGCGACACCATCGTCGCCTGCTGTGACCACCTTACTGCCATCTCCACCTTGAACAAAGCCCATGATTCCGCCTCCCTCGCCGCCACCTCTGTGACCTTTCCACTCACCCACAAGCCCCTTTGCTGCAGCTGCAGTGCCACCCCTGGCATCCCACCGCCTCAACACGCCGTCATAGCCGACAGACGTCAGCAGCCACGCACCAGCACCTTCCTTTTTCAAGAATTCCACCTTGACTACTGCCTGTGGAGACTCTTCATCGTAATGTGCATCCTCGATGCGCCGGCGGATTGCAAACCGATGTGCGGTATCGAACAAAGTGATGCTGCCGTCGACGTTACCAGCGGCCATGAGCGTGAGTGGTGGTGATGAGAATGATAGCGTCTCGACGTTGTCAGTACCAGCCTGAAGACTAGCGAGGATCTGTCCGGTTTGACCAGTCGAGCTAGCTCCGCCCTTCGCTGCAGCCTGCTTCGACCCGCCTGCCTTTGCAGACGCGCCCTGACCGCCAGATGATGTCCCTCTTTCTGAAATAGCGGCCAGGCGAGGCAGACCAATAACACGGACGTGGCCTTCAGGGCCACCGACGGTAACAAAAGACCCTGAGGGCGCAACGGCGACGCTGTAGAGACCGCCTTCCACACGGAAGCGTTCATCTACGCCTGTCAAGCCTACGACAGCCTGCGAGTTCGTTGAGGATGTGAGACCTTGTGCAGCCGCCTCGCCGAACACATCCCACACGTACAGGCTTGAATCTTCAGAGATGGTGGCTAGTAAGTTACCGTCAGGACTCCAAGCACCAGCCGTGCATGTCTCGGTGTGTAGATAGTATGCCTGTAGAACCTGCAACTCGCTGCCCTTGTCGGTGGAAATCTGGTACACCCAGACGCTGCCATCGTTGGCACCTAATGCAATGACATTAGGATGATTTGGCGAGGGATTCGTGATCAGCCAGTTAATCTCTTCAACTTCCTGTGTCTCCACTAGAAACTTCCATTTCGTCCCATCGGGCACACCCTGCCAGACTCTCAATTTTCCGTCCAGACCGGCCGTAGCAACAAATTGCCCCTTCGACTCCGAAAATACGATTGCATTGATAGAATCCGTATGGCCCTCCAATCTGAACAGCTCTTGTAGCCCTTCTCGCTCTTGTGGCTGCCCGTTGGGGGCTGCTGCTGCTGGCGCCGAGTTTGTGTCGAAAATGTAGCCCACATCGTCACCTCCGCCGGTAGCCACTATGTTTGAGTGTACGGGATGCTGCGTTATGCAAAATATGCTGTCTGTGTGCTTGTCAAAATGCGCGGCCGAATCGTTCTGCAGCTGGATCGACATCTGTATTTCTTCTTCTCCAGCTCCCTCGTCGTCCGAATCCATGGGCACGTCGCCATCGTCTGATATCTCCTCCTCTGCCTCGTCGGCGTCGAGCATCTCGTTTTCCTGGTGCGGGTCCTCGTCCTCTTGATGGGGCGCGTTGGGATTGGGTATCGCCATATTGCGGTCTTCGGTGGACTTGAAGGGGAAGATTGGAAATAAATGGAAGTTGAATTGCTCGTAGTCAAGAGGTACCGCACCAGGAACTCGGAGGCTATATGCGGCGTGCAGGAGTGGTATGCTTAGAAATGTTTTCATCCACCTTTTCCACCACGAACTTTTTGCTTCGGGTCGCACCGTCGGTGGGGTAAAGCGCCGACGTCATGCTTATCGATAAGCGCAAATCACGTGGCAGAATTCGATCCATGGATCCATATATCTATGCATAGATCTACGGGTGGAAGTCTCGGTGATCATTCAAACAGACATTCAACCGAGCAAAAGGATGCGGCGATTGCGGACAATCTGAAGGTGAATGTCTACAGTCAACAGCAGCGGCGATGGCTTGCATTGGTCCTCGATTGGTAATGTACAATGTGTTCAACGCGAGCAGTACGACAGACCGGACCTCACAACTTGCTACCAGTTTGTCTCCGCTTCTCCTTCTCCTTGTCTCTTAGCATCCGTCTCAGGATCTTACCCGACGGGCTCTTCGGAATTGCATCAATAAACTCGATACCACCGGTAATCCATTTATACCTCGCCTTGTGTTCTTCAACATGTTTCTGGATAGACCGTGCGACGACGCGATCATTCTCTTCCGCGCTTACAGAAGGAGACTTCACAACGAAGGCTTTCGGGATCTCGCCAGACTTGTCGTCAGGAATCTGAATAACGGCGCAGTCATTGACTGCAGGATGCGTAAGAAGATGCGCTTCGAGCTCTGCGGGAGCAACCTGGTGGCCCTGTATGTCGTCAGATGAGCGAGGCTGAAGTTTGGAGCATATACTACCTTGACCTTGATAAGCTCCTTTATGCGGTCGACAATGAATATGTGCTCGTGGCCCGAGGGCGACTTGCGGATGACTGCTTCGTCTCCAGTGCGCATGTAGCCTACTCTAATTAGCATGTGGCAATCACGCTTCATGTCGGGATTAGATACCATCCTGGAATGTTTCCCTGTTTGCCTTCTCATTGTTCAAGTATCCTAGAACAACGGAAGGCGATTTGACCAGCAGCTCGCCCGGTTGGTCATAACCTGTGACCTCGATCCCTTCCAAAGTAACAATCTTGCATTCAATGCTAGGAAGTATAGAGCCACTGGAGCCGAACCAGATGTCGTCGGGTGAGGTGCTGCATACGACGGTACAAGTTTCAGTCAAACCGTAGCCTTGTCGAATTTTCCAGCTTGGATAGATCTTCTGAAGGTCATCTGCTGTTTCCTTGCCCAGTGGTGCGGCTCCAGTGAATATGCACCACACGCTGCTGAGGTCAAACTTCTCGCGCGTCGCCTTGTCCTTCGCCAGAAGGATTATAATAGGAGGTACCAAGTACAGCGCATTGATCTTGAATCTTTCTATTGATCCAAGCATCTGCGCGAATTCGAATCTAGGGAGGACGATCACTCCGTCACCTCGGTATGCAGACACATGGCAGATAACGATGAGTGAGTAGATATGCGACATTGGTAACAGGCCGAGGACGTTCTCCGTGTAATCAGACTGGGTGCCGGGTTGTTGTAGCTTCTTTCTTGCCGGCGCATCAAAAGCTTTGACCTGCATCGAGTTCGCGATAACGTTGCGGTGAGAAATCATTACTCCCTTGGGCAGCCCCGAAGTTCCACTAGAATAACATAGGAAGGCGGTCCTCTTCGCACCCTCGCCTTGTGTCAAGTTCAATGAGTCCAGACGATCCAGCTTTGCGCCCTCGCGAATGAAGTCATCTACGGTCTTCATGCCAGCGGGGGGACCCTTGCCTCCGGTAAGCTCCTTGGGCACCTCCAGGAGGTATATGCGGTGGTCCGGTATTCCGCATTTCTTCGCAGCGGTCTTCGCGGTCTCAAGCAAAGGAAGGCAGGTAAAGAGACATGTTGCGCCTGAGTTTCTCAATTGGTACTCCAGTTCTGCGGCGCTATATGCAGCGTTCGCGGGTGTCTGGATGCCTCCCAGGCGGTGGGTAGCCCACGCCAATGGAACCGTATCAAGTGTGTTCAAGCTGTACACACCGATCACTTTGTCCCATTCAGTGCCTTCGTTCGGTAGCCAACCGAGTTCTTTTGCAAGACCTCGTGCCAGGTAGTCGACGCGCTCCTTAACCTCCAGTGCCGAGTACTCCTTCCCTGTTATGCCGCAAGTGAAGATCGGTCGCGAGTAGCCGAGCGGATGGCGCCCGTAGTTCTCATCGAGTATGAAGTCGGCGATGGTAATCGAATCGGGCGGGTCGAAGGGTAGCTTGGGAACCCATGGAGGGGGATAGAAGGGCCTGCATTTGCATCAGTGAGCAGCTTGCGAACGCGATTGGGATGCTCACATGGTGTCGGGGTATTAAATTGGAGGATTTACAGTGCGCTGAGCGAAGAGTGAAGGAAAAAAGAACACGATAAAAGCCTCGAGAAGGTACGATTAGTCCAGATAGGATAACCGAAGGCATCGGAAGCGTGCACGCTGCATCGGCGAGCTGCATCTCCGTTGGCGCGCGGGGAGACTGAGCTGGGGAAGCTGGGGATTAGCCGAGGCTTACAACCTAGCAGAGCCTAGTATGTCAGCCTTGACCTTCGAAGCATTGCTGGCGACACGGACGAACATTCATCGATCACTATCGCCTTAGAGGATAGCAAAGTGAGAGAAATTCTGTCGGGGCTCCTGGCTCTATTTGTGACATGCGCTGTCCTAGACGAATCACTAGCTGGCGGAACGACCCCGCGGCTGTACCATGGTAGCCTCCAGCTACATGACCTTTCAGTACCACCACCTTCACATTAGCACTCACCTTCACCTTGACCTTCATCGAGGTGAAGGACTAGCACCGAATCGCTTGTATCTTTCACAGGGATATCAATCAAGAAGCTTCACGATACCCGAAATTTCTTCAACGTCTTCTTTCCGTGCGTCTCCAGCTATATACGGATGCTCCACAATCCATTGCACCATTGGCCTACTGTGATACATCTTTTGCCTGCCCAGCGTGTTGCTTCTTCCCTCCCAAGAACTCTTACCAGACGCACCTCTACGACGCGCTTACTAGTCACAATGCCAAATGCGGATGGCGAGACAGCTTCGGCTACCCACAGACCCCGCGAAGAGAACATATCACAGCTCGTTGACACAGACTCGGAGCTAAGCGACTATCCAGATAATCTCTCTGACTGTTCTATCTCAAAAGACGACGCGCAGGCGGGACAGTGCACACAGACAGAGCAGGATGTACAGGTGGAAGAACACCTACAGTCAGAAGGAGATGCAAAGGTGGAAATGCATACGAAGTTAGAGCGGGACCTGCAGCGGGAGCAACATATGCAGGCAAAACAGGATGTACTAAAGGCGCAACATACACAGTGTGGCCAAGACACACAGACTTCACATTTGGAGCAAAACACACAGGTTGAACAACGCGCTCGGCCGGTCCACCAGGTATCAGAGCTTTTGACGGAAATTTTAATACCCAGGCGCGAAGCCCCGCTACTACAGAGGCGAAGATTTCCGACACCTCCATTAAGCCAGAAGTCATTTGACGAAGATCAACCGCCACAGTCACCCATTTCGATTACACCACAGGCAGCAGCACCATCAAGCCCTCCGAGCTTGCTCTCGCCTACTTCAATCAACGGAAGCCCTGGTCATATTCTACCAACCCCTAAGAAGGCCAGGCAGGGGCGAGCCTCCCAAAAGCCCACGCAGCCCAACACCCAAACTCCTCCAACTTTTGACATCCTGATACCACCGGAAACACCCCGAAGAAGCACACGGATTAAGTGTGCTCCCGCTAAATTCGCCGGCATGGAATCCCCAAGTCCTTTACCTAAGCCCTCTACCAAACACAAAGTATCACCTGCTTCCAAGCTCCTGATCTTGAAGTTGAGAAGCGAACTTTTGGAACAGGTTCAAAACTGGGAATCAGCAGTCTTAGAAACGCCGATGCCCTCGAAATTCGGCAAACGAAAGCGCGCCCCGCAAGGGCCAAGGTCCTCATCTAAGAAGAAGAGCCGCAAAGCGAAGACGAATCATGCTGATCAGGAGGTCCAAGAACCAGATCCATCTCACAATACGGTGCATTTTCCATTATCTAGTGATCCCTTCCTTCCTGAGCCTGCCGAAGCTGTGATATCCTCACTCAAATTTATTGATTATGGGGCCTCTGAAGAACTTTGGTCGATCGGTCGCCAACTAATGAAAAACGCCCAGCCGCCTGTGGAACTGGAACAAACTGAAGTACCAGAACAACGCGTGCCAAAGCCAGAGCCGCATGGTCAACCTCCAGCATGGTCCCAGACCCGTTTCGCACTGTGCGAGTCTATCCCTAACTGCCTGATGTATCAAGGTGGCTCCTATACATATCGTGGAATTGCCTACGCATATCTATATGCTGGGAGTGCTCTCTCGCGTGACTATGTAGATGGAGATGTTATCATCGCGCGGGCACCTGGCGGAATGACGAAGGATCAGAAGACTGGACGAATGGTGTTAGCCAAGGACCAGGCTGAGAATTCCGAGACGGAAGCCTTCAGGAACGCCATGAAAGCTGAAAACCCGCTAATTGTTATCGCGAAAGACAACAACACACTAATACCTTCACATATGCCTCATCCCTACAATGTGCTTGGCTTCTTCAAAGCAACACACATGTGGTGGGAGAAGCAGACGCAGACACCGGGCAGCAAGAATTCTTACCGGTGTGCCCGATTTCGCTTCGAAAGGTTGGACCCAAAAAGCGAGAAAGCATGGTATCAACCAAAGGACAGGAAGGAAACTGTGCCACTTGGTTCACTCAGTCATCCGGGGGTCGCGTGGTGCACCTCATGCCGTAAATCATCCCTACAGGTCTACCTCCAAGGCTGGTTGTGCCTTCAGCGGGACTGTGCAGCATTCTGGAAGCTCCCCAAGCGCTCGGGTCAGCTCTGTGAAGTAGACGAACAAACTCTTATCTACGATCCTCGCTTTGTAAGGCAAAGGACATCTTGGCAGAATGAGGGTTTGCGATATCCTCTAGAGCACAACCCTATTGAGATATCCGAGTACTCGAAGCCTGAATATTTCTACTCGACAATTGGATGGAAAGGAGTTGTGTGTCCCCAATGCCGCGCTTGCGTTATGCGCTTGAACTTCTCTGGTTGGTTCTGTAAAACCCCTAATTGTGGATGGCGACGTCTTGCGCCCAAACTGTTCATGCCGGCAGCCTCTATCATCGACCCAGCTCCCTCCTTTCCCCGAACGGACGGCTACACACCGAGTCGTGACATCGCTATGGGCAACATCCGGGTTGCTAAGCCAATTTATGCAAATAACTATCGCATGAACCGCTTCGACATCCCGGAGGCCGGCTACATCGTCCACTGCTTGGCCAATGAGACGATTTGCAAAGAGCCCGATGGCCCCGATGATATGTTCATGGAGCTCCAGACGATCGACATCGGGCTAGAGCGGCGAGCTCTTGGTTCCGAGAAACATCAAGATCCTTCATACGCACGCCATATGAACTTCAATGTCGGTATGCAGTATAAATTTGCTGCTACGGGGATCCAACGGAGTGTCTCTTTCGAAGAAGTAAAGGCTCAGGCGGTCCGCAACGTCCGCACCCGGCTAAATTCGATGATGGTACAAATTCTCGCTCGGGATCAGAACAAGTCGATTGAAGAGGTTACCAAAGATTGGAAGAAGCACGAGTTCAACGAGGAGTTGATTCTAGGATATTTCGAAGACCAAAGCATCGGGTACCACGACGATGGCGAGCCCGGTCTTGGTCCGAACATTGCGACTCTCAGCCTGGGTGACACCGGGAAAATGTTGATTCGAATGAAGCCCCTACATTACTATGGTAGGACTAAAGCCGGCGTCTATGACTTTAAACACCCTCCGATACCGGGTTGTCTGATGTACGAGGAGCGGGTTGCTCGCCACGAGGAATTTCTGCGCAATGCTCCCAGCAAACACACCGAAGCATACTGGAAACGCGTTGCTACCGAACTCAATCTCCCCAGATATAGCGAGAAGACGCCCGAGGTCCTCGACATGACGCTGCGGCATGGCGATCAGGTGTTCATGGTAGGAGCCGATATTCAGACCTACTACGAACACTCAGTATCACACGAAGGTCATATGCGCTTTGCATTAACCTGCCGAACGAGAGAACCCAGCTCGCTCAATCCTACGGATCTGCCAGACTTTGAAGTGGGGCCGGATATGGGCCATTATGATTACTCCAAGCTCCCGCTTCCTCGCGACACCGCCGGGATCCCTATTTCCAACGGTTGGAAGTGGAAATTCGATGATGGGCTCATGGGTTATGTGGAAGAAGTGGAGGAGACGGCCGGAGAGACGGAGGCTTCGTCGAGACCAGCCGTGATGTCGATGGAAAAATGAATGATCTTATATGATCCTCCGGTTGGAGGAATCGCAACATGTTCTTGTTTTTGGCACTTGCATCACCCGTGTTAGCAATGCTTACAGCTCTAAAGCTGTTGGTCTGAAAGTATCTGCCAGCTCTGCCAAAGGCCGCCCTCCTGTTTCGGCTGCGACTATCGGCTTGTGCATCTAGCGCCATATGGACTTCGATCTGTCTAGTGTATATAGAAACGCGATGGAAAAATTGGAAAAATGAGTAGTTTCACTCGAACGATGCTGAATTTGTACCTTGGCGATAGAAAAACTGAACAAATACTGTCCTTTGTCTAACAAAGTCGACCATGATTTCTTTTGCGCTGGAGATATCACGTTTGTGATGCATGCAAACTTCTGCTTTACCAAATTGACGCACCCGAAAAGCAGATTGATCCAAATCTCGCAAAACCTTCACATCCCTTGAAGCGCAGGTGGTGCATATCGTTGCCAGGAAACATACCGCCGACCTATTCCCAAGGCTCTACAATAAACCTGGTCCCACCTCCACCATCCAAGATCTTCCTCAAACCATCATTCAACCCTTTCAAGCCCCCACCAACCTTCTCAATCGGCAATGGCTTAATCAAGCCGTTCTCAATCCCCTTTGGCAAATATTCATGCACAAGCCACCTCTGCAAATTCCTATTTCTCTCCTCATACAAACTCTCAGAATAAGGTTCAAAAACCCTTTCCACGCCAGCAGGAAGCCCTCCCCTCCCCGGCTGCATCGTGAACAGTCTGCCACCACCCTGGGCCTCGACAACACGACCCGTGATTGCAAGCGTGTCCGCGTTAGATACGAAGTCAACGACGACATCGTACGGACCGTGATCCAAGAGCTGCTTAACGAGAGATTCTTGTTCCTGCGTGTGATCAATAATCGTGGTCGCGCCTAGCCCCTCTACAAAACTCGAATTCTTCGGACTGCTCGTAGTAACAACTGCATACCCCGCTTGCGTCAAATAGCCCACGCTCAGTCCCCCGAAACTACTACTCCCACCGTACACCAAAATCTTCTTCCCCTTCTTTTCCGCTTCCCTCCCATCAAGCGGCGGTCTCTCCAGACCTAACCTCCCGGAAAATAACCCGACAACGCATGTTAGATTCATCATCAGACTCGCAGGGATTTGCAAGTCGATATGTGAGGGAACGCGACTGATCATAATGTCGGAGCATACGACGTAGCGCTGGAAGGCGCCGTATTGGTTCCCCTTAACACCGAATCGTTTACTGATTACCACTCTGTCTCCGATTTTGAAATCTTTTACAGACGAGCCAATGGCGGACAGGGTCCCAGCGTAGGTGGATCCGAGGATCGCAAGGTAGGGTGTATGAGGGATGACATTGTGGATGGCAATCTTGGCTTCGATGGCGTTGAGGGCGATGCAGGTGTTCTTGACTAGGACTTCGGTTGGGCCGGGAGTGTAGGTGGGCACCGGGTGAATTTCTAGAGCGGCCTTGGGGGAAGGGAGGACTGATATGGGTGGTTAGAGTGCGTTCGGGAAATTTAGTTGTTGCTGAAGCTCACTTGCGGCGAAGTTTGACATGGTTGTTGCAGCGAGTTCCGGCCAGAGCAGGAAAGGGCCCAAAGTTGTTGGGATTGTCTCAAATACTCGATCCAAACAAGTGTAGCACAATTTATCTAAAGAAGATCTCGAAACATGGTCAATTTCGAACAGTACAACCTTCTATGTGGCAAACGGACGACTTGTGGCCGGAATGAACCGTGGTGCGAGGAGCGGAAGATCGCCGCAATGTTTTTGTAAGCTGTCGTGCGACGACCCAGGATTCCCTCGGGCAGTATGGGAGATATGTAAATGGTCAACAGCAATTCATGACACTTTGCGCTAGATGGCGAAGGGCGCAAGCGAACTAATGCTCGGAAGTTACAACACTGAAACATTTCCGAAAACCAAGTGCGTTCTCCGAAAGTGGGTTAGTTTCACGTACTAGTGAGGGGAACTGAATCCGCTATCAATAGTCACGCAAGCTCCCTTTCGGCATTTCCACCAGGAGTATGATAACGAGGGCGCGGCTGCTGATGAACCGCCATATCCGCTTTTGCACTCGGTAACAGGCATCACTGGCGACAATCGCTAGGCACCGCTTTGCCTCTAGTTCCTCATCGCATTTCAAAGTTGATGCTGCCTTTAAGTAGTGAGTGGTCTTGAGCCGCATCTGAATCTCCGGATTCCTTTGTACACCTAGGAAGTTACAACCAGCACGACGTCACTGCGAACCCAAGTGTGAATGTCGACTCGTCGATATGTTAATGTAATATTCAAATCATATTATCCCAACAGAGAACGTCTGAGTATATAGCACCGAAATAGAGCAATTCCCGACACAAACCCTCTATTATGACAGATGTTTCGTTGATGGTCGTCATGCACGACATTCTGCTAGCTTTGATAACCCCAATCCCTTCTTATCCCAAAAACTTCGCAACAAATTCCGCTACCTCCCTGGGCTGCTCCACCATCGGCAAATGCCCCGCCTTATCTATAATCTTCAACTCCACACCACTCCCCAGTGAATCTGCCATACCCTGCATGGTCTTCGGCAACACTCCATCCCCAGCCCCCACCAAAAACGCGCCCTTGCCCTTGTATGCTCCCATCCTATCCCTAAAGTCGTATTGATACAGCGCCTTAACTCCATCTTTGAAACCCTGCAGAGAGTTCGTCTTGACCATCTCATTCACCCTCGCAATCTTTTTCGTTAAATCAGCATCGTCGTAGCTATCTTTGACGAACCATCGGCGCGTCGTCATTTCGGCAAGCTCGTTGCCGACAATAGGTTCGGAAGTTGTTGAGGACTTGAGGCCTTCCTTTTCCGCTACGGCGATTCGCTCGCCCCAAGCTTTGGGGTTTGATTCTGGAGCGAATGAATTCGTGTCGCAGCCGACGAAGGCAGTGACTCGTGAGGGATAGGTGAGCCCGGCGCAGAGCGCGGTTGCGCCGCCTAGACTGACGCCAACGACGCTAGCGGTCTTTGCGCGTAGGGCGTCCATGATGGTGATGATGTCGCTGGCAAGTTTCTCAACTGTGACAGCCCCGTTTGCTGAAGAAGGAAGTGCAGTACGACCGCGCGTGTTGTAGCGCAGGACGCGGTATTTGTTGTTTGTAACTTGCAGGAAGGTCTGAACGAAATCGTCCCAGATGCCGTACTCGACGAGAATGGAGTTTGCAAGAATCAAGAGTGGCGCATTTGGGTCGGAAGAGCCTTCTAGGCGGTAGGGTAGATTGACGCCGTCTGCGGTGGTGATAAAGGATTCGATGGCCGGGGTAGCCTCGTCGGAGGAAGTGGGATACGTCTTTGTAGCTCCATCCGTAGATTCTGCTGGGAAAGTGTCGGGCGACGTGAGAGTTTGCAAATCTCGCGGTGCTGGACCGAATGTATAATATAAGTCGTATACTCTCCTTCGCTTCGACGCGACTACGCTCTCATAAATCTTATCATTCCATTCCGTAGATGTAGCCTTCCTGAATTCGGGTCCGCCGAGCCCATTTTGCGGGGCGTATTCATGCAGCGCCAGGTACACCTTTTCCCTTCCCTCCTGCAGGTCTAAGTAGCTTGTTACAAAGCGCCTCGTCCGACGCCAACCAGGAACTTTGGACAGCAGTGGGACGTGCTCTTCGCGGTACCATTTGGCCAGCTCTTCTTCTTTACCTTCGCCATCCTTCAACGATAAGTATACAGCGACCAGGACATTGCCTTCGCCCTCATTTTGCACTTCTTCTAGGACTTTGAAGTCATCGGCCTTCCACTCATCTCCCTCAACCACATCATAAAAGCGCCTGTCAACGTGTATCTGCTTCATGGTATCGCGTTCTCTTTGACTTTGTACAGGTGCTTTTCGTAGGCACGTGTACACGTCTTTGGTGAGGAAGTCCATGTCATCGATATCGTAGATAGCCATCCATTCTGGCTGCTCTTGAGTACCGGTAGAGGAGGACACGGGAAGGTCGTTTGCGCGGTACCGGAACCCATTTTGGCAGAATGAGAGACGAAGGCGGCCGGGACCATGCTCATTGTTGTACCTACGCATGTGCTTAGCATGTCTGGTGAAGTGAAACCTTGATGAATAGGCGTGTTACTTACCAGTCGTGGAATTGCGCAGGAGGCAGACCCTCTTTGGGCTGCATGGTTACATACAGGATGCCGCGGGTAGTGCTCGGGGACGCCATGGTGAGTGGAAAGTCGTCTGCGAAGCTCTATGAAAAGTCTACGAGGCTGTTACGGAGGATGGGCTTTTGTCCAGACAATATAGAGATTTAGCGAAGGTGATAATGGCATGTCCGTCGGCGTCATAAGGGTGCTTCCCTCGATCAGTTTGGACGCCGCCGATGACATTTGCCGGGGACACTAGCTTGGGGAACTGCAAAGACATTTGCCCCTCATTCCCCAGCTTGTTCCGAGGTCGGAACGGAACTCGGAACGCAGCGCGTCCTTGAAACCCTGCAATTACTTCTAAAACATGTTTCATACTTCTCGGGGATGTAAGTTGATTGTCTATACGATATTTTTAGGGTTCTGTTTATCTTGTCGCAGTTCCAAGGTGTGCCACATCTACGTGTCAGGCCTCGTGATCCTGATGGAAGTAGGCACATACCTATATAAGGTACATAGACATATTAATGATCTCAATCATACCAAATAGCGTTCATACCAAACCCCTTCTCCCCTACCTCCAGCCTCGCGACCCGGGCGAGGAACTCTTTATGCCATCTGTAAATCTCGACCCCCGCCCTTCTCGTCGTCTGTCAAGGCTAGCCATTCATCGCTCCACGGACAGGGGCTAACAGCATTGCTGTGCCCTCCGCTCGTCGGTGTGGGATTCAGGCAAATTTGTCGCTCAATAGATCCAGACTCTGATATCTTGAAAGCGGCGATGTAGCCCGTAAGATCAAAGGAGTTTGCTCGTGATGTGGCGAAGTGATAGTTGGAGGACTGCGTCAGGAACACGACGTCGGAACGGTACATGTGTGGGTTGGGAATTTCTGATGAATACAGTCAATGTCCATACAAAGCGTGTATGATGCTCAAACTCACCCGGCGGTATCAACGGGAACCATCTGTGCGTGTACACAGGCAGCTGTGTTTGCGGATCAATAACATATTCGCAGACCCTATTCCCGGCTTCCATCAAGGCGTACAGATATCGTCCAGAGGGATGCATCTCGACCCATCTTGGGTGGTCCTTCTTGCCCTCCGCTTCGGTGAACCCGACTGTCTCAAGCCTTCCCTGGTCGTCGATCTTCTTATGACACCATACGCGATTCGCCCACATGTCGGCGCTGTACAGGTATGTTTCGGTAGGATCGAAAACCATGCCGTGGATCGCGGATTTATCGCAATATTCATAGTCTTGGATGTTCTCCTTGAGCGAGCCGTCACTGTTTGTATTGAATATGTTGCCATAGCCGGCGTAATCGTAGAACGGGTTGCAGTAGACATTGTACGGCGGCTTCCGTGCCGGGAGGAGGAAGATGGCACGCGTTTTCGTATCGGCATCTTTCGCCTTCGCTACCATATCAATTAGCGGCAATCATAGTGTACGCGCATGTTCACATACGGTGTCCGCCGATCTCGAAACTACCAGTGTGCACAATGTCGCTCGGACTGTCAACCCTGTGGCTGCTCCATTTCTTCATGCTTGCGCCGTAGATGTATTTCCTCTGATGCTGTTCTCCCATGACGAATCAGCAACCTGCTCGCTCGGTTGGCATTTAATTTGCCTATGCTGAAGCAACTGCACATACGTCGAAAGCCATCCAGCTGATCGGCTCATCTTGCGGAATATCTGTCTTCTTGACCAGTTCCAATGTCAACTTCTCGTCGTCGAACGCAACCGTGACGATGACCCCAGGCTTCACCCAGGTCCCAATCATAAGGTGATGCTTTCCCATCTTGTTGCGAGCTGTCTGTGCTCCAGCGCAATTGCCTGAAGCTCGAATGATCCAATGGCAGAGCAAGAGCTGTGGGAGCAGTGTTTTTGTCCATGGCGGCTTGTCCCTTGTTCTGCTGCCGCCGAAGCCCAAACCGGGCGGGGCATCGCCGCTGAGTGGGCGCGCGAGAAGGGCGGATAAGTGTTTATCCACCATCAAGGCGCCCGTGATTGGGTACGCGCCCTTGTCCAGCTCGGCCCCGCATGGAAGCATTCGGCACTGCTTTCGCCGCGACGTCCCCAAGTCCTGAAAGACGCGTCGAAGTATTGTTGTACTTCTTGCTGCTGATAAGACAACATCACGGCGAAGCTCGACTACATCTACAAGGTGTATGTGGCTGCGTCTGACGGGAAGACGGTTCATCTGTGGGGCCATTCCTGAATTATGTGTATATACTTTAATGTTCACTTGTAACTGTGTCCCATCTCAGAGCCGGTACCGTGAGCAGGCGTGCACCTGCTTGCGCCAGGACACCTTGATTCCGCCGATATCGCCGAGGACAGGTTGGGAAAAACATCTACCGCGGGGAAGGACCGCGGGCAAGCTCCGCACCGCAACTGGAGCTCTTGCGAGCTAAAAGCCATACAACTCCACTCACCTAATCGTCTATGCTCCGCGCCTCGAATCCTACACGAGTTCTCAAGCTTGCCATTCAATCGCCGCCCGCATACCGCGGGTTCACCACTATCGCATCCCCCAAAATGCGCGTCCCATATGCCCCCAAGGAGCCTCCCACCGAGGAAGACAAGCCCATATACGAGCGCATAGCAGCTCGCCGCGCCCCACGTCCCCTTATCCCCCTCGATCTCGCCCTCCTACATAACACCTCCGTAGCCGACGGCTGGAATTCCTTCATCGGCGCAATCCGTACCAAGACCTCCGTCCCAGACTCCCTCAAAGAACTCGCCATCGCGCGCGTCGCAGTCCTCAATCACGCCGTCCACGAATGGGACGTACACGCCGCGCTCGCGCTTAAGGGCGGCATCTCGAAGGAAGGGCTGGAGACGGCCTTCACGGCGGAGGTGGTGAAGAAGGGGGCGAAGGTGGAGTTTGTGGAGAGGAGCGGGTTGACGAGGGAGCAATGGGTGGTACTGGCGTATGCGGATCAGATGACGGTGGGCGTGGAGATAGACGACGGGGTTGCGGAGGCATTGAGGGAGGTGTTGGGTGACAAGCAGGTCGTAGAGCTGACGGCTACAATTGCGGCGTATAACTGCGTAAGTAGGTTCTTAGTGGCGCTGGACATTGGGGAATGTAACGGAAGGGCTATGAAGAAGGTCGATGAACTGTAATCACACCCTTCCCTCGATGTGTTCTTTTGGCGTGCAAGTTTACAATGTTATGAGGCTCAGTGCGGAACGCTCCGCGCCTTCTCGCCTCGGCACAAGGCACGCTTCGCAGCTTCCCCACGCGTCACTGACAAGCGGTCCGTGCGCCTCCGCATCTTCAGCCGTTAGAAACCGTCCATGAGCCGCGGCTTCCATACAACTCGCATTTGTACGCCGTCGGTGGATTTCAATCTTACATGCCCACACATAGTTTGATCTTGCGCACCAATATATAGTTTCCAAAGCGAACTTTGCTGCGAAGTTATTCCGGCTGCTAGTCTGCCACAGTGCATTTTTGGATTCAACGTCTTGCATACCAGGTTGCTTCGGCATATCTGCAGCTATGTCTGCTATCACATCTTGCCTCTTTGCTCGCAGCATACGACAATTGAGCCAGCGGCATCCGCGAGCGCTGTTCGTTGCTGGGAGGCGGTATGCGTCGACCAAGCACCCCAAAGGCTTCGTGCCGCCTACTCAGGCAGATCTCGACGAGCTGCGGGCGAGTGTACAAGAGTTCGCCAGTGAGCAGTCTCCTTTCTTTCCTTGGTCACATTAGTTCAGGGATCAAACACTAATTAGAAGGGACAAAGGGCGAGAAATCCCCGAAGAGCTCGCGCAAAGGACCGATCAGATAAACGAGTTTCCCAACGAAATGTGGCGGAAGTTCGGCGAAGCAGGTTTTCTAGGCCCTACGGCGGACGAAGAATACGGTGGACTAGCCATGGGATATCAGGCACACTGCGTAATCTTGGAAGAGCTCAGTCGCGCGAGCGGTACATATCTCATATCTTGGTTCAGAGGGTAGTAGCTGACGGCAAAATATAGGAAGCATCGGGCTCTCATACGCAGCCCACTCACAGCTCTGTGTAAATCAGCTCTCCCTTAACGGCTCCCCGGAACAGAAAGCGAAATACCTCCCGGGCCTGATCTCAGGCGAGCAAATCGGCGCACTGGCGATGAGCGAACACTCAGCAGGCTCTGATGTTGTAAGCATGAAAACCACGGCTAAAGAAGTTGATGGCGGCTATCTCCTCACCGGCACAAAGATGTGGATCACCAATGGCCCCGACGCCCACACCATCGTTGTCTACGCCAAAACCCAACCCGGCGCAGCCTCCAAAGGAATTACAGCTTTCATCGTCGAAACCACCGCAAAGGGGTTTTCCGTCGCACAGAAGCTCGACAAGTTCGGTATGCGTGGCTCCAACACGGGCGAACTCGTCTTTGAAGATGTCTTCGTGCCTAAGGAAAACGTGCTGGGCGAGGTAAACAAGGGCGTAAGGGTCTTGATGGAAGGTCTCGATCTCGAGCGCTTGGTGCTCTCCTCCGGGCCGTTGGGTCTCATGCAAGCCTCTCTCGACAACGCCCTGCCTTATACACACCAACGCGAGCAATTCGGCCAGCCGATTGCCCACAACCAACTCGTGCAAGGCAAGCTCGCAGACATGTACACGAAGTATCGCGCTTCCTCAGCGTTCACGTACTCTGTGGCCAGACACATCGACGAGTCGCACGAGAACCCAGATATCAGGACCCAAGACTGCGCGGGTGCCATCTTGTACGCGGGCGAGAGGGCGAGCGAGGTCGCTGCTGACGCGGTGCAGTTGATGGGCGGTATGGGGTACATGAACGAAGTGCCCGTGGGCAGGATATTGCGAGACGCGAAGCTGTACGAGATTGGGGCGGGAACGAGCGAGGTAAGGAGAATGGTCATTGGTAGGGCGTTTAATAAGGAGTACAAGGATGCGTGAGCGGAACTAAACATGTTTTGGATCGTAGCGTTCGAATTTGGTGCTCGTTATCAGATAGAAGCATGAATGCGTGACCGCACGTGGCAATCTCACTGCTTGACAGCTGAGCGTTTCTGCTATTTCAAGGAAAACTGATAAATTTGCTATTGATCTGTTCAAGCCTATCGTAACGCTTTGCGGATGAAGGAACGAGTCCAGCACCTTTCACGATTTTTATGGGAGAGTGAAAGAGCCTATCCACTAACCACTAACTACCTAAAATATAGTTCCCTGTCCGCGGAACTTCCTTGCGGGTGAAGTATTCTTCCTGACACTTCTACTAAAAAAATCGCATTGTATTTGTTAGTGCTATACGCAAGTTCCCCAGCCGGCTTTCCATGGTTCGAAAAACTGTCTCGTAGAATTTTGTAGGATGTCAGCTAATCTATGTACAGTGAGAAGTTAACTATTAGCTAGAGTGTGAAATGTAATATTTTAGGTCTAGTAGATATCCAAAAGGCACCAAGCTGTTATAATTAGTATAACGAAGTGAGTCAATAGCTGGCGATTTATAGTATACATGTTGGCTGAAATTCAATAAGAAAGGTATTCAATCCGTGGAAAGGTGGCTACGTCTATAAGAAAGAGCTCTGCATCTTGCCGTTTCTAGCTATAGATCATAACCTGGATGGATGCTTAGACCGCCACGTAGAAGAACGAAGAGACGTTAGTCCGGCACTTCTTCGGAGCCTCCGTTCCGTCTTTCCCTGTCTCACTGCTGCGAGTAAGTGTGTCCATAAGAACCTCATCAAGCACAAGGATAACAAGCCGACCAACTTCCTGGTCGAGCCTCGGACTAAGTCCCGCAGCAATAACTGTCCTTTCAACATTCATCTCGCCGATTTCGACATCGCACGCCATGACTCCAGACGAGAGGATATGGTCAAAGCGTACCATTTTGATGCTTTCTGTACTTCTGGTGAATCTGTGGAAAGGTGCGTTGTTGCGCCAACGACCCCTCGACCGAAGCTCCACCAAAAAGCGCACCACGGCCAAAAAGAAAAGACATACAACAGCGGGTATTCGCTGCTGGTCACCCACGCAACTACTAATCCGCCGGTACACTGCTTATATATGGCTGAGCGGACGGGAAGCCTAGTTTTCAGTGTCCTATGGTCGTATGTGAACAATAACACGACGGTTGATGCTTATAACCAATTGCAATTGGGATTTTACAAGAAGCAGGACAAAACAATTGAAAGGAGTATCTTTTCAAGCGTCGAATGGGGTGTATCTCATAGGCTTAAATTTCTCGTCAACACGCTGCAGAGTTTGACACTTTCTGCTCCTTTAAGCGATATCTGCCCCACTTTCCATCCTCGCGACATCAACCCACCCGCGGCAGGTCTGGTTCCACGTCCTTCTTCAAAATCGCTGGAACGTGACCGCGAGCGACGCGAGAATGGCCCGCGCGTTTCATTCGCCGGGAGTCGTGATTCCGAAACGGATGAAGGAGCAAGGAGTACGATGACGAGGTGCATTTGTGGCTGATTTAGGGGAAGAGTTCACGGCACAGTAGGATGTCTGTTATTGAGATCGGTCTCGAGCCGCTGCACGACAAGGCTTACTACAATCAGAATCGAGATGCGCAATATCGTGTCAACGACAACAGATGGCCTGCAATCAACAAGACGATTGATGAAGTGCGGTATCACGGTAATGAAAGACCATAGTCCAGAGTTCTAGCTAGTACATCGCAAAATCAACGAGTCTGGCGTGAGTGAAGTAGAGGATGTGTGTGTTTGGTAGAACGCTTGCGAAAAGAAGACACTGCAGATCAGGTGCATAGACAGGGCTCTGTTGTCGGCGAGCGAAAGGTACTATAGCCACTAACACAATAAGTGATAAAAGCAATGCTTGATTCACAGCGGCTCTTCCAAGCCAATAGCGCTGGCGATGATGAACCTCGACAACTCTTGAACGTGATTTTGTTGATCAGCCTCGACTTGAATCAACACATATGCTGTCGAAAAACACCACCGCTCTCCATGCATATCCCAAGATGCACGGAACCACCGTAGTCACCTCGACCCGATACCTAGGACTATGATCCCGAAGCTAGGATGTAGCGCCTCTCTCCCACACTAGGGTGAAGTGACCACCCTGTACTACCGGTACGGTTGATCGAAATAGCCGCGGCATTTCTGAAACCGCCCACTACGGCTATACCAACTCGACAATCTACAGGCACCCCCGCAATTCATCAAACCCGTGTACGCCACCCCACAGTAATATCGAAACAAAGCTTGTCATTGCTTCGCAGCCACTTCGCGTCCATGCACCCCAGATCATTGCGGCTCCTTGCACCAGTGTGACCCAGCATGGCCCAACCTCCTGAATCTACCTAGATGAAAAGAAGAGACACAGGACCAGGATATCGGTAGATCTCACAATCGCCACTCCAGTATGATTACGAAAACTAGGATAATGAAGCCCAAAACCAATATACACAAGAATAACATCTCCCCTCCCCCGGCACCCTCAAGCCCCTTGGCCTATATAAATACAAGTCTTGTTCCTCTCAAGCGAATCCCAAGCTTTACCCAAGAATCATCTAAGCTTTGATCAACCACCCACAATGGTCGCCTTCAGCACGCTCGCGCTCGCCCTCTCAGCTGCGACTGGCATTTTCGCTGCCCCAGCTGCAGACCCAAGCGCTGATGCTCCGGACTTCGAATTTACCTCCGAGAACCGCCTCGCCCGCCGCCAGGACTACAACCAGAACTACAAAACGAGCGGCAATGTGAACTTCAGCCCCAGCAGCAACGGATACAGCGTCACCTTCTCGGGCGCAGGTGACTTCGTCGTCGGCAAGGGGTGGAAGACGGGAACGACTCGGTGAGCCCTCTCAATATGCTCAGGTAGATGCATATATCAAGGTGGGAATACTAAAGTCCATCTCAGCTCAATCACCTTCGATGGCTCCACCACCGCATCCGCCGGCACCGTCCTTGTCTCCGTCTACGGATGGACCACCAACCCCCTGATCGAGTACTACGTACAAGAATACACCTCTAACGGCGCGGGATCGGCCCAAGGCCAGAAAGTCGGCACTGTAACCTGCGACGGCTCCGTCTACGACATCTGGAAACATCAGCAAGTCAACCAGCCATCCATCCAAAGTACTTCCACTTTCTGGCAGTATATCAGCAATAGGCAGACAAAGAGGCCCGGCAGCGGCACTGTGACTACGAGCTGCCATTTTGATGCGTGGAAGGCACTGGGATTGAACTTGGGAACGCATAACTATCAGACGCTGTCGACCGAGGGGTGGGGAAATGCGGGTGGAAATTCGAAGTACACTGTCAGTGGGTCGTAGATGCCCGAGTGATGGAAAACTGTGCTACTTACCCACAGTCATAGCTCGAGAATGCTTAGCATGTGAGAATGGTACGAATGTAACATACGATGAAATGGTTCTGGTCCACCACACCCGCGCTACCAAGTATCCTACAATATATGCTATTGCATCAATTGATTGAACCCCGCGATGGTTCACTAGTTGCGAACACTTCTGGTACTTCCATCCAAGTGTGCGACTCCAGACCTCCTCCGCATTAGGATCACCATTATCCAAGCCCCAGCGCACCATACCCATATCAATATCAAAATAGATCCACTTCTTTCACCTTGTGCAACATACAGTATGCCCGATCACAAAAATGCCGGCGTATCCTCCCTCTCCAATGTTTGTCCTGTTGCACCTTTCGGCACACTTGTGTGCTCAGTATCACTACACGGTGTCCCTGATCCGCCTCCCCTCGGTATGCTTCTTTCTTTCAGGTATCTCTCCACCATCCGCTGCCCAGGAGTGATCCTCCCTGTCCCGCTGCCCTTCTCTTCTCCGTAGACACTGCTGAGGTTGCTTCGCCTGCTCAAAGGCCGCCCATCGATTATGGTGTCAATGGTCTGCTCCTCTGAACCGGGGCTCGGTTCCCTGTGCAGCGCTAGAGTGCTCGAACTGTGCTTGATGTGGAGCTTTGGCCTTGTTCGTGAACAATCCGCGTGTCCCACGAATGATCGAGGCGAAGGCGGTGGATCAGAAATAGCCCACGGTGATTCGAGAAGCATACGCAGAGTGTCCTGGTCAATGCCGCTGGAGCGCCCTGAAAGTTGCACACGAGGAGGGTCCGGAGTCACAGTGGAATATTGGCCCGCTCTCTCCTTCGAGCTCTCATTAGTCAAGCTAATTTGGGCGTTCAGAGCGCTGGGTGTCAGAGACAAGGCGCCTTTGCCACGTAGCTCAAACGCGCTTTTCGGCCTTGTTGTAAGCTTTTTGGGGGAGATAGACGAGAGAGTTGTGCGCATTCGCTGTCGCTGCCGACCGCTTGACACCGCGGAAGACTGTACTGGTTTGCTGACGGTTGGCTTGGAGAGCCCTGCATGTTCGCTCGTGGGTGCATACTCGTTGAGCGGCGGGGCACTTCGGTCAATCTTAGCAGACGACAACGGGAGCATTGACTTGGGCCTATCCTCTTCGCTAGCAAGAGGTGACAAGAACAACGCGCTAGAATGCAGTGATTCTAGATTAGTCGCTGGTGTGAGGATAGGGTTCACCCTTCCCTTGATGTTCTCCTTGTTCTGTTCTGACTCATTGATCTCCTTGCTATTTGTCTTCAGGGGAGGCTGTGGTACCCAATTTACAGTAACTGGCGCAGAAACGTCTGAGTATACTTTGGAAACCGGGGTGCACTTGGATCTAGTAGATGAGCCGCTATCCGTAGCGGATCGCGATGAGCGACTGAAGCGTGCACTGTTGATACTGGTGCGTCGCCCAGTGTCAATGAAAGGGAAGCGGTCGTTCATTGTGGAAGATTTTGGGGGGCTGACCGAGGAGCGCGACTTTGCAGAGCGATGGCTGTGGGCTGAAGAATGTCTGTCCTTGCGAATAGCAGGAGTTCGAACCAGTGGAGACATCGCGCGCTTCTCAGGCTTTGTGTCTGAAGTGTAAACAACCTCATCCTTTCGATTGACATCGGTATCGCACGTGGTTCCCTTGTGCGATATATTTGGCAGCTTATGATCCTTATCCCCACACTCATCTTTCCCTTCACTCGAAGTTGGTGATAACGGTAAATGAACCCGTATGTCCGTGGATGTCCTTGCCACTATAGTTGTCCTGTCATCTTCGATCTGGGTAAGCTCACGATGATGCCCACTCGTTGATAAATCATTCCGGATTATGGGGTTATATCCGTCATTAATCGTAATATCTCCTTCAAGAGAGCTACCCAATTCTGAAACCTCGCGGGATAGCCATGCTTTCCAATCTTTGCTTGATCTTAATGATTCCGTTTTGTTCCGCGATGACGGTGTACCGATCACATAGCTCTTCACAGCATGGCTTGTAATGATAACAGCTGATCCAGAGTCGTCGTTAGTCTGGCGGTCGTGCGTGCCGTCGAAGGACATAACGCTATCGTTGGGGAGAATGCTGATACCGTCCGTGTTGCGCGAGTAGATACTCGGGGACAACGGTGAGAAGACAAGATTTGGGCGAGGCGACCTTGACACAGTGTTCACGGGTGTCACTTGTGATTCGGTGTCTTTCGGTGAGTCGCCTTCTAGTTCTGGTAAGGCTGGAATGCCAACCACCGTGGTGGGTGTACGGAAAGCAACATCAGTAAACTGTGAAGTGGAGATGGTCCGGGCATGGGAGCGATGATGGAGTGGCCCATGATGTTGATGCTCGTCCAAAGGCGTCTTCCATCGCTCATTCGATCGCAACATGCGTTGCTCAAGCTGACCCGCGTTTGGTGTTACGACAGTCTGTAATAGTGTGTCTTCGGCAGTACGTTGTCCGCTACGACAGATTAGCCTAGTCCCTTACTTGAGTCACACCGTCGGCGTAATTCCAGCATGAATGTGGAACTTACGTTCGTGCGTGCTTCTTCTGAACGATGGAAGCAAAGGAAGTGCCCTGTTGGGAGTTCGTGCTGTTGCTGGAGGCAGAAGTCCCGGGCCTAGGGCTGACGCTTACGGCTGTCTGTTCCAGAACTGGTGATGATATTTGCTCGATCGGGGTCACTGTACGTATTGTCGATATAAGTGCTCTGCCAAGCGATCTGATAGAGCTTGTTTTGCTCTGTGCTGTGTTGGGTCGGCGCCGGGATACGGGTCGTTGGTCGCTGCTCGTACTTGTACGAAACTCTCTGCTTGCACTTGAATGGAGTTCACGGGAGGCCATCGCATGCAGCTCCTTTGTCGTGCTGGATTCGAAGACATCGCTTTCTGCACTAGGTGACGACTCGGACGGGGCTGGTTGGGAACTTTGTGTTTTCGTGGAGTCTATCTCTTTCATCAATGCCGAGAATACACGCTTCGGGTCCACCGGCGTAGACGTCTCTTCCAATAGACTTTCCATCGGCATTGGATCCTTAAACGTTGTAAAGCTTGGAAGAGGAACTGTCTTCCTGCGAAGGGAGCCGGATGATATACTTCGGTCCGCATTACTACTAATGCTATCTTTCGACTCGTGGATGACAGTGAGCCGTTTGATGTCGCGCTGTGTGAGCGTATTGCCTGCGGAAGAATCGCTCCAACTTGTGACACGCGACGAAAGTTGTGTAGCGTTTGTTTCGCTGTGGAGACTGTTGATACATGCGATGAGTACATCGTGGGCTCATTTCGAGTCGTGAGAACTCACCTTCGATTACTTCCCCTGCTTCGGGTGCTGCCGCGCGATCCTGGTCGTGCCAAGGGTGAGGGCATCCTTTCCAGCGAAGAGCCGCGTGACCTCGCCCTCAACAGCGTCTCGTCATCGGGGCTCGGTACCTCGAAGGTTTTACTAGACAGTGGAGTAGCTTGGTAGTTGAAGTAATCTCGGCTAGCTTCAATCTGCTGAACGGGCATTGTTGTCGTGTTGTTTGACGTTCGCCTGAAAACCTTCTTGAACTTGTCTTTGATAGAGTTCGAGAACGACCGCTTCTCCTTCTTTTGGTTCGGCATTCCAAAGTCACCGAACGGCTCCATGGTCGGCTCGAGTGGCGTCTGGCGACTACTTGAGGATGCCGACAATAAACCAGCGGATATAGGTCGCTCTTTGGCTTTCGCTCGATCATGCCTCTTCTTGAACGACGCGAGGAACAAAGATGGGCGATGTTGTACTTGACGATGCTGCTGCTGGAAGCCTTGAAAACACTGGTCTCGAGCACTGTTGATCGCAGCACCGGGCTCCACGATGACTGGTATCTGAGGTGGCGCAAGAGGCGAGGGCACCGCACTTCGACCCGGCAACGTTGGCGATAAGATTTCTGGTGCAGTGCTAACGCTAATTGGAGGAGGTGTGGTCAAATATTTTGAAGGTGGTCGAGCGATCGGAGATCCAGTCTGAACGCTGCTTGCGTAATACATTGAGCGGGCTTTTCGTATCTGTTGCGAGGTAATGGATGATGCAGCACTCGGTCGATGAGACCTTGGCTGAGAGCTCGGTCGAACATTCTCATTGAAGGCGACAAGTGGCTGGGCTGACAAGGGTCTGTCGCTCCCGGGGGTAGGATAGAAGGATGGAAACTTTTCCGCTGTCACAGTCGGAGCCCGAGGCTGCTGTGTGGTCGGAGCTTGGGTCGAATTCAGACGGTTGGCAGAGTGGACGCTGGACTCTCTAGGCGGGAAGTGGCTGCCTTCTGAAGTGAGTGACTTGCGACTAGACGTACTTTTGGCCCGTGATAGTTCCGAGCTGCGCTTTTCCGACCGTTCCACTGCACCGTGAGCTCGGGCAAAGGCTGTCGTAGCTGCGGCCACAGCATGGTGCTGAGCAATGCGAGGATGCAAGGGTTCGAGGCCAGATGGGTGGTGTCGATGGACCGTTGACACAGATTTGGAGCGGCGAAGACGTGTGCCGGCATCGGTGGAGGATCGACTGAGCATTACGTATTGGATAAGACGAATCGCGGCGAACAAAGTGCAGTAAACCTGTGCAGACTGCCGTAGTGAAGCTATACTAAAGCGTTGTAGACGTGCTGTGGAGAGTACATGAGAAGACTCTGCCAGCCCTGGAGGGTGATTCAGGACGTGACCAGGACAGACGACGCAGGTGCGGAACCTCATGGTAGCTTCTGTCCTTAGGGGCGATTAGCATTACCTATCGCGTCTGCGAGAGACTGTGAGAATTGGGAAGGTACTCGCTCTAGGATCTTTCCCTACATGCATAGTTGATGGGGGCAGGAGCACCAAAACCCTCAACAGCAAAGCAAGTACCAGACACTATTACCCAGGTAGCACCTTGGTTACCGCGACTCTGGAGATGCATGTGTAAATAGATATCCATAGTCGAGGCTATCACTCTGTGGTATGTCTTGCTGAAAGCCCGTCCTCAAGCGCGGAGCTTCTTCCATTGACATCATCTGCCTCCACTTCGTCCGTGGCAACCTCAACATAGGCCATATCCCGGTCTTTCACGCTAACGATGCATGACACAATCGTGGCTAAAACGTACAGAACGAATACACCGAAGAAAGGAAGTCCCAACCAAGCTCCTTTCAGATCCATGCCTTTTGTGAAAGCCTCGTTGAGGAGTGGACCGGCCAACATGACACCGATGTTTTCGGAGACAGCGATCAAGCTCATGAGCTTCCCTACATCAGGACTCGACTGACCACCAACAACATGCAGCGCGACTGAGCGCATCGCGGCACTCGACCCCGTCCCAAGGTTGAATACAAGGAGACCAAAGATGAGTATGGCAGGCTCGAAAGCCAAAGCAATTGCGAGGAATCCTGCAGCTGTGATCAGCAGCGAGCCGCGTGTCAACCATAAATCAGCCCAGTGAACAGGTAGACGCAGATATTTCAAGAGAATAATGTTGACAAGGGGTATGAAGACTGCCACGGCAACAAGATTAGTAGCGGCGCGGAAGGACAACAAATAAGCTGCCTGTACGATTGTTAACGAAGGACTCTCGTCGACACGCAACACGTACGTACCTTTGCGATCTCCCACTTGTAGCGCTTCGAGGCATAGCGGATTAGTAAGGTCAGTGCCTGTCTACCTAGTCTATTGACGACAAAGAGAGCAACAACAAGCGCAAGTTGAATATCGCTCGTCAGCAAGAGCAGCGCAGACTTGAAGTTCTTCAGCTGTGTCTTTAGTCCGTGTCCTTCGTCTTTGCCCTGCAGCTCGATGCTAGCATCCTCGCCATCCCGTGGCTCAGGCAGATCCCGAAGATGAAGCGTTTCGGGGAAGAGAATGCCCACGGTAACACCAACTTGCTGTATAGCCAAGGCAAGGAGGAGCGGGAGCCATAGGCCCGTTTCCATGAGCTTTGAGGCCATGATCGGGGCGAGCATTTCGGCGATCAGCACGGAGGCAGTGAGATACAGAAAGATATTGGTTCTAGAAGCCGTTAGCGACACATACGACCCGTAATGACCGCTCCATGCCTACCGTTGGTCTGGCGGAGCGACATCCGCAATCATGGTGATGCCGAGGGCTGAGGCTACAACAGGCCCACCGCCAAGGAGATAGAAGGCCGAGGAGAACCATGTCAACTGCAGCGGCAGGCTACGAAAGTAGCAGATGAAGAGTATCCAGGCGGAGTTGAGCTGCAGTCCAACCAGGGACGCGACGAAAATCCACTTCCTACCCCATTTATCGGCGAGAGCACCGAAAGGTATGGCCAACAGGAGGCCGGGTATCGCATCGAAGGTGTCCTGCCAGCCAAAAATCATGGCCAGCTTCTGCTGCACCTCGTCGATCTTGCACAGCGCTTCGGGCACGGCGCCATCTTTCCCAAGCTTAAAGGGGTCGTTCTCCTCGTACCATCGCGCGCAGATGTTCGCTTCGAAGACGCGGGTCTTGGGCGGCTCGGCGAGGAAGGCGCCCACGTCGACAATGGTGATGAGCACGAAGATGAGGACGACGAGCACTTTCCACGGCTTCTTCTTCGTGCTGTGTTCGGGCAGCGGTGCGGGTGACGGTTCGCGCGATGCGGGCTCCATGGCCGATAAGAGGGGCGCTCCTTCCTCGAGCGAGCCGCGCGTAGAGAGCGTCTCAGCCGCCGCCATGATGCGCGATGTCTGAGGAAAGGCGATGCGATTTAAGAACAAAGACCCATGAGCAAAGAAGAGGGGGGGCGGGCAGCGTCAGCGCGCCATTGTACACGCAACCAACTGCAGGATGCGACGAGGCGTAGCCATGTTTCGGCATCGGTGTTCGCGCCAAGGAGGAAGCGAATGAGTCTGGAAAACGGCCATGCGGATGCATGATAGGCGCATCTGGTGTGGGGGCCGCTGACATAATGGCGCACACGTAGTACGACTTCTTGTCTCTCATCTTTGCTGCACCGTGGCGAACACGTCCGGTCTGGGCCTCATAACGCGTGTGCTGGTCAACGTGCTCCTCTGGTGACTGACCACCGCCCGCTGTGTCGGCCTGAAGCCGCGATAGCAGACACGTAGAGCTCCCCGCACTCAACATGCACGCGTGCAAGCGACTTTAGCGGATCCTTCGGAACACCAAGGCTACCGATTACTGCGGATTGGCCTTTGACTGACATCATATCATCGTAGAAAGCACTGTCGTCAGGCATGGCGACGTGACGCTGGCTCATTATACCTGGCGATGCTCGCAGATTGCGCGGTCTCGATAAGAACTCAACGGCTGGGATTCTGAAAGCATGGGCACTCGATCTCAGGACCAATTCAGTCTCAGCGATAACACAATGGCAAGATATAGCGTCTGGCAGATCTGGAGGTCATGCGGGCTCTCGGCTCGCTTTCTAGGACAACACTTAGCATTATTCCTATTATGACATACGGGATCATCTCAGGCACACCTTCACGGTTCCAGCAGCAGACGTGTCTCCTCGAGAGGCTTGGCTCAGTCAGCGACGGATGGATTACCGGAAGTCTGTTGACATCTCTTGATGTCTTCCTTTAGAACGATCATTACGAAGGGGTTCTCGTTCTTTCCCCGCTAAATCTATACTCGAGGATTACAGGTATACAGCCTTAACCTATCTCCTTTTCAGAGTATCTCTACTCGCTTTCGTGGCCAAGTATTTTCTTGCCATTCTTCAGCCCCGGACTGTTGACTCAGCTTTCACTGGACAGGGCTGCATCAAAGAAGCGCGCTGCCCAAGGATAAGGACATGCTGTCGCGGTTCTGGCGCAGGCACAGTCACCTTTTCTTGCGCCAGATCGCTTGACCTTTGAATGCTGCACGTGCAAGCTGCGGAGGTGGAGAATAGCTCACGCGTCAACGCGTCGGTCACGCGTCGTGGATAGCCGCGCCAAAGCGTGCCTATAGCAGGCCCTACCGTCCCCCACGCTTCGCCTCTAAAATACCACAGTACCTCTTAAACTCACAGAGCTGGCCGCGCTATGCCCCGGATAGCGTAATTCGAGAGCGCTGCATGACCCAGAGAGTGGCATTCACCATCACCATCACTGCTCCTCAAGCCGTGCACGGATATACCTGGGCAACTGACTAATCGTATTTAGAAGATACACACCCTTTAAATACTCCGCCGAAATCAACTTCTCACTCCCTCATTTCCGGCTTGCTTAGCCTTAAAGGACCTCAAGTTCTAGGTAAGCGCCCCTCATCTTGCTCAAAGCCTCAGAGCCGAGTCTTAACTTTGCTAGAGTAGACAGCCATGCAGGCTTCAACAAAGTCCGGCTGTGCCGGCGGGCCTTCAAAACACCAGAGCCAAACCCGGAACCAAAGCAATGCAGAGCTCAACCCGGCGTTCCATGAACAAGACCCTCACACCGCACCAGGCGGCCCATCATCTCCTGGTGATGAGAGTAATCGCTCCGCTGCATCGCCTCCGATACCGCAGAAGACCAATCCCGTGGCCACTACACGAAGCCATGCCAACCTTTACCAATTTATGCATGGCGAGTCCATCAAGACGACAATGGAGAATATCAACCTCTCGCTCGGTCGCTCTTCTTCACGCCGGCTACCTGATCAATCAGATACACATCCTGTACGTGCCCGTCCCGGTCATCGTAAAACGGAATCTACCATTGTGCCTAATCGTGTGATACTTGAGCCGTTTGTTCGCACGTCTTCGGCACCGCCAACATCAGCAACTCAGACTGCGCGCCCACTAAGCCCGATTGTCAACTTCGAAGAACTGCCTGGTGAACTGAGGAATTGTGTATACCACTTTCTGTTCGCAGATCGCCCTACTACACTGGCCTTGCGGGACAACCGTCTGTACAACCTGACGGCGGTGCCTAACCGGAAACCCTACCTCAAGCTGCTTCCTGGTCTGGCCTACGCGAATCGGCGCGTGTACAATGAGATCACGACATTCCTGCTCCAAGACCGTACTATGGAGATAAGCGTCCTTGCTGACCTTCATTACCTCGAGGACGTACTAGAGCAACTTCCAGGCCAGAAAGGTTGGAACAGTGTGAAAAGCATAAAATTCACCAGGTTCGCAGACCTCGCCACGTCGCCGGCCCGCACCCGCGAACTATTCGACTGCATGGCCCGATGCCGCAACATCGAGCAGCTCACGCTCCAGATCAAGCTCGATTTGCTTCACATGCCCGAACACGGTGCCGCATATCGGCAGCTCGCCTTCCTCAACGGCACGCCCGGTATCAAGTCTCCGGAACAGGTCGCGGCAAATTACGAGCTTGACCTTCTGTTTGACATGCCCCGCCTTCAGAAGCTCACCATGATCTGCGAATGGCACCGTGAAGGACCCGTCCGCTGTACTCCACGCACGATGGCCACTTTTTGGGATTTACAGGATTGGATTGCCCAGGGCTTCGCTACCAAAGCTGACAACATCAAGGAAGTGTTCAAGTCGTTGCCGTTTAACGACCCGAAAGAGCTAGGTGCCTGGACCGTGAGACTCCAGCGTGGTAAGAGCAAAGATGCGGTCTGAGGTCGTTTGCACTGTGCGGTCGTCCTTGGCTCGCGGCACTTACATCTGACCCTGTCTTGTACTATTCTTTACTTCTTTCCGAGTCAACCCCACATTGTATCAATTCCCATGCGTTTACATTAAGTGTATGATCTGCTAGACGGTCAGGCATAGATAGCATAAGCATGTACATGGCGCAGGAAGCGAGATCTGAATAGAATTCTATTGTTCATATTACAAATGTCTCGAAGTTGACCTTTGCCCACATGACGCGTTTGCTCATTGAAAGAGTTTGCGTTTGCGTTTAGCAAGCACTCCTTTCAAGTGGCCGCCAGATCATTTGCCTTCTTTCACGCCTTCCGTCTATATAAAACTCAACGCAGTCGACTCGATACCAGGTCATCGTCTTCTCAACTCTGCTCCATTGTTTCAAATTCGGACAACTTCACTGAGGCTTCCGCATCCTCGCTCGACTCCTAGACAGGAAGCACGTCCAAGGCCACTCCAGCTGAGAGGAATACATTTTTAAGGTTGCAACCCTATTCCTAGTTGGCTTGTGACGATGCTAACATCTCGAAGTACTCAATCTGCTTTAATATCGTCAAAATGTCCACTTCAGAGGTCAATATCTCCAAGGAGCGTGACCGTGTCGACCAGGGCATCGCTCCCCTCCACCATCCTTCCTTCATCCCGGACCCCACTGTCGCCGTCTCCAACCCTCCATTCTGGCACAACACCATTCTGAAGCAGATTTCGCTTCTCACCTTCGTCCTCTCTTGTCTCCCCGATGTCGAGTACTTCCGTCGTCTCCTCGCCTGCAACGAGCTTCCCAACCTCTGGAAAGCCACCACCTTCGTTTCCTTCCCGTACTTCTACCAGTTCGCCGGCATCCGCGACAATCGCACCTCCAATCCCTACATCGACATCTGCAAGAACCTCGCCTACCTCGAGAAGCTCTCCCTCACATTCCACACTGCTGGCCTGACAACTTCTATCTGGAAAGAAAAGGAGCGCATCGCCCTCGAAAATCAGGGCCTAGTGGAAAAGAGCAAGGTACTTCGGGTGATGCGGGCTTCTGAGGTCATTGCGTACTACAAGTTGGAGGATGTGTTCGAATTGAAGAAACTTTCAGTGCTGGAGTTGAAACTTATCAATTCCGAGCTTGTTGATCACTTTGTGAAGGTTGGCAGTGTATTGACTCCTTTCAAGGAGTTGGAGGGCTACTTCAAGGAACGTTTCGCTAGGCAGGGACAGAAGGTTCAGGTGGACATAAACTTGCTCCCGGTGCCTTATACTGGCTAGCTTTGGAGCATCTGCATGCTCTTGAGTCCCTTCCAGCTGACCTTTGCCTCTTACATACATTTGATTATCTTGAGGGATCTTAGGTGGACTCCATTGGTTTCAGACTACGGCTTGCGCTAGAAAATGCGGGTGGGAATATACTTGTTTGGTCCCATCTTTGATGTCACCAAAGATGACATGGAACAGCCATCTCAGGTCACTTCAGTTGACCGATAAATATGATAAGGGCAATCAAAACTTCATTTGATTGCCATGTATTTGCTTCTGTGACAATTCACTGTGGTGGTCTCAGGATAACTAGTTGGTTGGAAAAAGACCTGAATGAACGCAAGAAGTATCATCTACACATTACATACTAGATAGGAGACAAGAGCTAAAATACAACTTGCAGCCTCAACAGGAGAAGAACAACGTCATAGTGCATCTACTATCCCTCATCTTCAGCCCAAGGCGAAGCAGTGATAGCATCAACGGGTTCTGCCCGCTTCCGAGAGTCGCCTGGCTGCATTCAGTCCGAGTATTCGATATACTGTGAATGCATCCTGAGCCAAAGACCCACCTCCTCCAGAAGTCATGTGAAGAGCACATCATGAGCTTGTAAGCCTCATCAGGAATAAGACGACTGCACCACCGTTGGTCTTTTTGTGAAACCAATATCCGTCGTGCTTCCTATCTCTGCATCATGTTATAATGATTCTCAATGCATCGTCTGAGGTCTCGCACAAGTGCGTCAACATTGACAATGCTAAGAATGTCTGAGACATTGTGATATTGTTGCTTCGATCGTCGCCATCGCTTCACTCGGATAGTTTTGGATGGGCTTAACCTGTCGATAGGTCGGTGAATGCATAGGTTCCGAGTGGGGCAGGGGAATTAACACGGCGCAAGAGCGACACGAGCTTGTCGTCAAGCAAGCAGCTCTCGACATTGCCTCCGAGACCCACATGTTCTTCATAATTGCATGATGTGTAGCAAAAGGTAACGAGAAACACTAGGTGGACGAATCAGCATCTTAAGCCCAAGACTTGTGCATACGCGTTTCCGATATGTCGATAGCCAAACGTATTGTTGTTTCATTGCATGGACACCAAATCGACGCTATAGGGCGAGTAGACAGTGTGTAAGTTGGGTTAGATGTTTGCACGACTAGCGATCATGTGGCCGTCGGTTCTGAAACTATATTGGTACCTTAAATTTGAGCTGCCTAGATGAGGTTTAGCGCGCGGGCATTTGACGTGGCCGCGGAGCGTTGTTCCACGGTCTAACGCCTAGAACTCCTAGAATCCAAGGCAGACCACGCCAACTCTACAATCGATACCAAATCCATTATCTTCCGTGGAATATCATTGCGAGAAGCTACCACGGCAGGCAGCCTCCTTTTGCGTGATATTCTTGGCTTTGTCCATTGCGTCCAGAGAACTGCGCATCTTCATTCCGAGCCCCGTAAGCCATCAAGATCATTCCCAAGAAGCTTTGCCGCATCGCCAGACCACAGGCGCCATGACTGCGAACTAAATTCAGATCGACCGGGTCTACGGGCTTGCCGAGCAAGGCATTGTTTGACAGGTTCGTTTCGAGATGGCGAGCTACGTGATGCTCAAGTTGCCGAACGAGCCGCACGCAAAACAAAGTGTCGCAGGATGAAATGAATGGCTCCCAAGAATATGGTAATCGGACCGTCTCAGCACGAGTACACAGTAGAAGGAAATCGCCACTCTCACGAACCGGTCGACGATGCCTTCAAGAAACTGCTGGAGCAGGGTCTCTCAGACCAGCAGGTTCTCTCAGACCATTTTGGCCGGATCTGCCCGGCAGCATTTCCTGTGATTCTGTCTCCTTTAAGATCTCCTCTCCTCTCGTTCAGGAGGACGCAATCGCCTCGGAGCTTTGAGCACAAAGTACGCAACGTCGGAGATTAGCCCTCTATTACAACGTCGCGTGGCTTCAACTGCCACTAAGCCCGCACCGCCTTCCCCAGACCGTGCCGTTAGCGTTAACAGATTAACTTCGCCACGCCGACCGAGTGAACGAATCCATGCGAACCTGCATGCAATCCGCCACCATTCCGGGATTTGAATGTTGAACAGGCTGGTCGCTTGACCGCATGCTCTCCCGACCCTGAATCAAAATTGCGCCGACTACCCTTGTCTGCCGAGGTATCTTAGGCCTGGACAACGCGCAGTCTCGAACGTGACGTGCATACTACGATTTCCAAGTATTGACCTTGAGGACACTGGCGAGCATGGGTATGTGTCTCCTTGGATGCGACATCTGCAGGATCGCATTTTCCACGGAAGGATTCATGATGCGCATAGCATCCATGGTGCGGGAGTTGCGCTTCGACATCTCTCCAACAATCCAAGACCCTAGTAGTGCGGGTGCGCGGCGAGGGCCGCAAAGCCCGCAAGTGATCTTTCAGAAGAAGTCGAATCCCTGCAGGAACAATTGACTATGCACCTGCACAAGGGTACTGCTCACAGACGTCCAGGGTTGCGTCGATCGCCAGCCAAGCTCGGCATGAGCTCCGAGTATGCGTTGCCCATATCGGCATAGGTATGGATCTAATGCAGTGACTGACAAGACCTAAATGAGGAGACGTTCTGATGATGAGAAATACTAGCGAAAGGGGGATGTCGGTAGAGTAGAGCAACTAAAGCGACATGCTCGTATAAAGGGAGCTGTGATACCAGGAATACTTGGCCAGGCTTCTGCAAGACCAACCTTCAGTCACTCATTCTCAAAGCAGTTGTATGTCTTAATACAAGCTGCTTCCCTGCGCCCACTGACCAATTGTAGAGCCTGTCCATTCATTCATCATGCTTTTCAAGCATCTTTTCGCTTCGGCTGCGACACTTGTATCGTTCGCAGTCGCTGAGGATCTCACCGGCTACGAGTATGTCGTTGTCGGTTCCGGTGCTGGTGGAGGTCCCCTTGCGGCTCGCCTTGCGCTTGCGGGCCACAAAACCCTACTCATTGAAGCCGGTGATGACCAGGGCGCCAACATCAACTATACCGTCCCCGCATACAACGCTCGCGTCTCCGAAGACCCCGCCCTAGCCTGGAACTTTTACGTCCATCATTATGCTGATGATGAGAGGCAAGCCCGCGACTTCAAGACATCGTATGAGACGCCCGATGGTGGCGAGTACACGGGCCTCTCACCACCGGCGGGCTCAAAGTTGAAGGGCACCCTGTACCCGCGTGTTGGCAGCTTGGGTGGTTGCACCGCACACAATGCCCTCATTGCTATATACCCCCACCAGTCCGACTTCCAGTATATCGCCGACATCACTGGAGATGACTCGTGGGCACCTGATAACGTGCGCAAGTACTTCGAGAAGTTGGAAGACAACAACTACCTTGCAGTAGATGCTGGTCAGGGCCACGGCTTCGACGGTTGGCTCTCAACAGAGTTCGCACCCATCACCATTGTTACGGAGGACTCGAAGCTCTTGAGCCTTATCACTGGTGCGGCTACTGCGCTTGGAGGTCTCATTGGCTCCGTTATTGACCTAGCCACCCTCCTTGCTGGTGATGCGAACGCCAACACTATTGCGCGCGATCAGTCTCAATCTCTATACCAAATACCTATCTCGACCGCTGATGGAAAGCGTAACGGCGCCCGCGAATTTGTCCTCCAAGTCAGCGAGGCTACGAACTCTAATGGAACCAAGAAGTACCCTCTCGATGTCAGACTAAACTGTCATGTTACCAAGGTTACTTTCGATGAGTCTGTTACTCCTCCTCGCGCAACTGGTGTTGAGTTCCTCGACGGCCAGTACCTATACAAAGCAAGTCCAAAGTCCAAGGGTGCTACTGGTACCCCAGGTTCAGCTTCCGCTTCGCGCGAAGTCATTGTTGCGGGAGGCACCTACAACTCTCCGCAGTTGCTCAAGCTTAGCGGTGTTGGACCTGCGGATGAGCTTAAGCAATTCAACATCTCTGTCATCTCAGACCTTCCCGGTGTCGGTACCAATCTCCAGGACCACTACGAGACAAACGTCCAGGGTAAGGCCCCTAGCAACTTCACCGCTTTTGATGGATGTACCTTCGACGCGTCTGAGAACGACGAGTGCCTCGAGAAGTGGAACAACCCCAATGCTGTGGAGAAGCGTGGCACCTATGCCTCTCCCGGTCTCGGCGCTGCCATGTACTTCAAGAGCAGCCAAGCTGAGAACAATGAGTGGGACACTTTCATCTTTGGCGGTCCTGTCAATTTCCGCGGTTACTTCCCCGGTTATGCTTACAATGCCACCCATGACCATGACTGGTTCACCTGGGCTATCCTCAAGTCGCATCCGCGCAACACAGCCGGAACTGTTACCCTGCAGTCTGCCGACCCGCTCGATGTTCCCAAGATCACCTACAACTACTTCGACACCGGTAACGGTGATTACCAGAAGGACATCACCGCTATCACCGAAGCCATTAGCCTTGCTCGCAAGTCCTTTGCAGCCCAGGCGGTCAACATCAGCGAGACTCTGCCTGGTGCCAGCGTGACCAGCGACGAGGCTATCGCCGACTACATCAAGGACACCGTGTGGGGCCACCATGCCTCATCTACGTGCCCCATCGGTGCTGATGACGATAAGAATGCAGTGCTTGACAGCAGCTTCAGGGTCCGCGGCACTGCGGGTCTCCGAGTTGTCGACGCGTCTGTGTTCCCCAAGATCCCCGGAACCTTTACTGCTGTCTCCACCTACATCGTTGCTGAGAAGGCAGCTGATGTTATCCTCAGCGCGCTGAACGGCACGAACTCTACCAGCGCTTGATTTATTTGATCCGCTCTATCAACTGCTGCAACGCTCCCACGTATACATCTATATATACATATATAACCAAAGTCTCTTTATCAAGCCATGATATAATATAATGTGTAGTTCCTTTCTTGAAGTGCTTTCCTTATCTTTTCCGTCGGGTCGCTTGTTTAGGCTGTAGCTTCGCGGCACGGTTTGACGGCGCAGCTTTACATCATTTAAATAACCGGGGACCAGGCTACTAATGATTCACGCCCTCGCTCGCACCCGTTTTTCTCTTCCCAGATTCACTAGCAACATGTTGACTTCATTGATCCAGGTGCTCCTGGGTCTATCCACCTGCCTCATATGTGCGAAGATCGTTGGCTACATTCAGCACGCTATTCGCAAGCATCAGAAAGGCTACAAACTCCCACCAAGCTATCCTCACCTCGATCCAATATTAGGGATTGATTTGTTCATTAGAAAGATGCGAGCTCTAGTCTCGGGTAATCATCTAGAGAGCAGCAGCACTCTCTCCAGATCGTTCGAAAGCAAAACATGGAGGAGTCGATCATTCGGCAGTACCACCTACCACACGATCGATCCAGAGCTCGTGAAGCAATATCAGTCCATCTACTTCAAGAATTTCGGTATAGAACCGCTCCGATACCACCTTGCTGAAAATCTGTGGGGCAACGGGATTGTTGTTGCTGATGGGGAGAGATGGGCCTCTGCGCGCAGCTTCATCCGCAGTAGTTTTGATGTTGTGCATACCGCAAATATAGAGCGGCTGGAATACCATGTTCACAAGTTCATGGGGTTGATTCCGCGCGATGGGACAACTGTTGATTTGATGCCGCTATTCAAGCGTTTGGTAAGTGTCCCTATTATTCTTCTAGCGTTGGGTGGTTGATGGCTTAGTAGATATTGGACACATCTAGTGAATTTATATTCGGTCAGTCGCTTAACGCTCTGGAACATCCGGACATTTCCTTCATGGAAGCCTTCGAATTTGCACAACGTGGTACGGGTCTCAGAATGCTACTTGGACGTCTCAGATTTCTTCATCGTGACCCAAAGTGGTATGCTGCATGTAGAACAGTCACCGATTTCTGCGATCAACGCGTAGAAGAAGCGTTCGAAAGGCTGGAGAAGGGTCGAGAACGTCGCACTGAGCAGAATCGCCTACGACTCGTTGACGAAGCAGCAAAACTAACAACGGACCGTTATACTCTCCGATCATTGATCCTAAGTGTATTCAGTCCTGCGCACGACGGCGCTGCGGTTGCACTGAGCAATGTCTTCTTTCACCTAGCAAGGCACCCACGGGTTTGGAGCAAACTTCGTGAAGAAGTCATAGGTGATGCAGGTCGGCCGATAACTTATGATCTGCTCAATTCGTACTCATATCTGAAAAATGTCTTTCGTGAGAGTAGGCCACCTTTCACCTTGTGAAGGCAAGCACTGATCTGGCGTAGCTCATCGTCTGACGCCTATCGTCAATGGAAACCAACGCATCTGTCTCAAGGTAAGGCTCCCATCTTATCTAGTAAGTTCTTGTGAGATATATGCTGATTGCACCGTATCATAGGATGTTGTTCTCCCTACTGGTGGCGGTGCCCGAGGCAACGAACCTCTCTTTTGTCGAAAAGGTGACATTATAGAGGCCGATTATCGTACGATGATGCGCGATCCTGACTTTTGGGGCCCAAACGCTCAGGAATTTCTGCCAGAGAGATGGGAGAAGGTGAGACCAGCTTGGGAATACCTGCCGTTTGGTGGCGGGCCTAGACAATGCCCTGGGACACGACTTGTCTTCACAGAATGCGCCTTTACGACTGTCAGGATCTTGCGCGAATTTGTGGAACTAGAGAATAGAGATGAGATAGTTGAGTGGAAGGAACAAATGCGTATGACTTGGCAAAGCAAGAATGGGGCTCTGGTGGGGTTGATTCCTGGTTGAAAAACAACCGGGCACCGAAGATAGCGCAAACACATGAACAAATATCACTTTCAGGGTAGATGTTGCATATATAGCTGAGTCAACCGCGCTTGTCATACTGAAACAATCCCGAAGCTGAACCTAGCCACTGTTTGTAGCTCAATGCAGAGCTCACGAATACATCAGGCTCACTGCGCTTGCTTCCTGTGCCATGCTAGACGCGGGTCATTATGATAGAGGATAAAATTAGCAAATCACATTAATGGTGCAAGTCAAGCTCCACTTGTAAATCCAATTAGCGCCCTCGTGACGAGTGCCCAACTACACCAACCGGTATACTCTGCAATGGTACCCGGTTTTTATGGACCATGAATGCTGTACAGAGCCCTAACGTACTTGAACACTGGACATCTACTTCGTGTCGATGTCGTCCCTCCAATCGACCAACGTCCATGGATTACTGGCGTCACGTCGATGTATAATAGGATAGTCGTGCTAAAGAAATGGCTAGTTGCTATACCTTCAGCTGACTTTAGCATCACCTATAGGCAGAGGTGGCCGACGGAGTCCGTGCCTGAAGGGAGGCGCGTCTCAATTATATATACAAGCGCAATTGAAGTATGTAAATATTGTTTGCGCACACTTCTCGACGTGCTATAGTATAGGATGAGGCGTAAAATGCTCCGAGTTCTTGGAAAGAGGTCTGCTGCTTATTAGCAAGGTAGATATTTCGACCTAGTGAAAAAGTGCTAATAGGGTCCGAAGCTAGAAGCAGACGTTTGTAAACGAGCATTTTGGTAATGTTCAGACCTGCTGAAGAGAAACGTTCGAAAGTTTTTTTTTGTCGTCCAAAGAGTGAACCAGACCATCTCGCCGTCATCAAACATAGGCTTCATTTGATTCGAAGTAAGTTTCTAGCCATGCACAATCGCCCAAACCTCGCATTCGTATAACAGTTCTTTCGTCGCCAAGGCTGCAACACCTACCACCGTGTCCGGAGGACGATGTCCCTCGCCTTCTTTGTCCATGAATTCCATCCCTGTATCGAGGAGCGCATGTTAGTAATAGGTCGTCTAGGGAAGATTGGGAAGGTTATGGTAGCATCAAGAACCTGCGCACTAGAGGATACTTACAATGATGGCCCCACACGCGCGTCAATTCATCTTCGCTCTCAACTCCGACACGACCAGTGTCTTTGACAATAAAGTGTTTCACGTGAATGATATCGCGAGGAGTGGCACCCGCTGCTTTCAAGGCATTCAAGATGTTGTGATACGCGAGCTTGACTTGAGCATCGAAGCCTTCCACGACCTCGTGCGTCTTGCTATCGAGACCGACCTGCCCAGCAAGCGTGATGAGCTTCGAGGTTGGTAGTAAAGGTGTGATGGAGATTTGTGAGTAGGTTGGCGGGGGTTCAGGAACATTTGGCGGATTGAATGCGTGCGGCTTGTTCGAAGTGCCGGACATCGTGTGTTTGTTGGCTTGTTCCACTCAATGGTACAGGTACCTAGGTATCTCTGACGAAGGTAGATTCTAAACGGTCTTCTGGGTGAATCTATTAGCAAGAGCTGCCAGATGTACAGAGGTCACACGCCTTTGTAATGCGTGATCGTGGTCTGTACAATTGAGGGGAAAGACGATGTTGGCCCAGATCAACTACTGCATCACTAGCGTTCAACCTATCGGTACTAGCGCTTACTGCATACAGCGTAGCCTATTTTGCTTACAACAGACCTCACTGGTGCAGCTCACAATGACATTGCGCAGCCCCGCGATCATCACCTTCAGTGGTCTCTCCGCTTCAATCCACTCGCGCTTCGGCGCTAAATCATCGACATCCAGATTGCAAATGCATACATGGCAGTACAATGCGTACGGTCTACATGTGTGTTCCAGCGAACGCCATCTTCAACAATCCCTTCTCTTTGATCTCCTCGCGCATTTGCAACAGCTCATCAACATCCCAATTGCACGCTACAAAGCGATCTTGCAAGAAGTCTGCTTCCTTCGTGGCAGCAAGCCACACGCAGAAGGCACCCGGCAACTCTGATTATATTTAGCAACATGTTCTGTGTGGAAAGCGATAGGAACGCACCTGGCTCCTCAAAAGTCGGAATGTTGTTATCTTTCGACATGTCCGTCCCGACCCTTCCTGGATGGATTGAGAAAGCGCGAACCGTGCCGCCTGATTCGGCTGCGAGGTACTGGGTCAGGCTGAAGCTTGCGAGCTTGGTGGAGACGTAGTTCGACCACGTTGGAAAGGTGGGCATGATTAGTCCCACACTAGTGATGTTGATGAATGTCGCCGGAGCGGCTCCGTTGCGGTCGAACCCGAGTTTTAGAGAAGCTTGTATTACATTCAATGTGCCCTTGACATTGATCTCAAACGTCTTCCAGTAGTCCTCAATGCTGGCGGCCTCGAGAGTGGCTAGGTGTAGGCTTGCAGCATTGTTGACAACGATGTCGATTTGCTTAAACTCATCACTGACAGATCTGAAGACACCGAGGATGGCTTCAGTGTCAGCGACGTCGGCTGTGAAGCTGCGTACAACTGTCAAATGGCCCTTGGCCTGAGCAATGCCTGAGACCTCTTTCTCCGCAGCCTGAAGAGTTGCTGCGTTACGTCCCAAGATGACGATAGCGCGAGCTCCGGCTCTGGCGAAAGCAGCAGCAATAGCCTTTCCGATGCCTCGTCCGCCACCAGTGACAAGGATGACTTTGCCGCTGGCAGAAAGAGCAGCGTTTTCGGGATTGATGGTTTCGTATACAGAAGAGTGAAAAGTCTTAGTAAAGACTGGAAAATCGTGGGTTGGCATGGGCATGTTGAAGGAAGAGGGGGAAAACAGGTGGACAGATGAATTGACGATGAGGTGTGAGCTGCACAATTCTCAAGGGGCCTTTCCATCTCTTATACTGTACCCAGACGGGCCACTATTCGTTTATCATTCACTAAGCCATATAAAACCCGCATTAAGCCATGCGAGGCTTACGTTAAGCTTTGGTTCGTTCCGAAGCCCCGTTGGGCGCCTCAAAGCAGTCTACAGCAGTGGAAGATATGCAATTCATCGCTCATTCTTGACAAGCTGTCTTAAATAGAGCCAGTGCTCAGGTTTCTTGAAGGGTGCTGAACATGACCGGAGAAGTCTACATGTTCGTAGGGTAAACCGAACAAGAAGACGATGACGAATCGTTAACACATGCTGTGTTGCGGTCCACGTAGCCTTTGTTCATGCGGATTTCTGCCCCGAGACGCACCGTGTGAACGCAAACCGTACATTCCGCGGAGGTTTTGTAGGGATCGGCCCCCCATTCAGTGTCAAGGGTGGGTTTGAAAGTTGCTGAGCTATGCCCTAGACAGCTAGCGCATCTGTGGGCTTACTGCTAACGCGAGTGGCTTATGCTTACCCTTCTTCCTCTCATTCTGTCCCAGAAAAGCGAAGCAATATTTCCAGCGCGAAATCCAGAGGGTTTTATGAAGCAGCTTTTCCTAGCATGAATACTCAAGGGGCGTCCGGAGAAACTATAACTAGGCGTCCTACAACATATCTACGGAAGCGAAAGCTCACCGAAGACAGGCGCAGACAAAATCGCGAAGCGCAGCGCAGATACCGTATGTCACGTACCACACATGCATGGTATTACTGTGGCTGACCTTGCTTGCAGGAGAACGGAGGAAAGTCGTCTGTAGCCCAGCTGAGCTTGGCGCCGACATACAAGATATCGCAGGCTTTCTAGCTGTACCACAATCAACTGGTAGGCAACAAGTGTCATGCAATTCCAGCTTCCCCGATTGCCTCTTTCAACCCATTGAAGATAGCGTATTTACGGAATCCGTACTGCTATCGGACATGCTTCTGCTGGATTCACCTCCCGGCGCAGAAGAGCGTGCCCCTTGGGGCGCTGGCACAACCATCTCACAGCCAAATGCGCAGACCAGTGAACGAGAGCATACTTCTTCAGCCAATAGAACGGTTCTTTCGCGGCAGTGTTCTCCCCCAAGGACGCAACCACACCCTGCTCACCTTGCTCACGGCAATACAACCCCCTCCGGGCTATTACTGCCCTCTCCCTACAAAAACCACCTTTCCGTCCAGAAACTTAGCTTCTACGCCGCTCGCATCCAGAATGCTCTCCATCTCGGACTCCCTATCTTCCTCGCCCAGAAAGAGGACGGCATCTCGCCCTGGTATTGGCACACGCGGTTCTCCTTCCTCGTATCGCAAGAAGCCTTTACGGACCCTTCATCCATCACGCAGCCCTCCACTTCTTCCTACGAGTTTACCGTCCAGCGTCCTGCCCCCCGCCAACCCTGCTTCATCATGTCCTCCACCATCATATCAGACCTATCACCAACGCCCCTCCAGCAATCGCATGCTCACGGAATGTATCTAGATATGATACCATTCCCCGTTTTCCGCGATAGGGCCATCATGCTTCTGTCAACCGATCCGCCAGCCTTCGATGAGAAAGAGTTGAAGATGGATATGGAGAATGAAGGGCTGATGGTATGGGGTGTTGGGCATGGCTCAACTGATCGTGCTGCGTCCCTTGTAAGGGACAAACGGAACTGGGAATGCTCAAGATGGTTTTATAAGAAATGGAAGCTTTTAGTTGACGGCTCGGGGCTCGAGGAGCAGAGCCAGTGGTGGAGAATGATGAGGGGTGAGGACGACAATGATGATGAATAGTCTCCATCCTGTTGCTCACATTTGCAATCTTGTGTATAAACTGGGGATGAATCAGTCGGAGTGCCTGAGCAGAGTGGGGATGATGTGCTGCCAATTTTCTGATGTATGATGAAATACTTAACATAGGTAGAGAGACGACACATGTCACTCTTGCTAGATGTTAGAGGAGCTGTGAAAGCCGTTGGAGAGTACTAGTAGCAGTCGCAGAGTCAGGGTCTGCTAAACTGCGCCTTCCACCTTGCGAAATGTTCCGTGGCGCACTGTCCGAATCTCGAATCAGCGACAGTGAACCTTGAGATCTATACACATTACCTAGACCTTCCGCCATACCAATTCAGCCGTTCCTGCGCTTTTCTACTATTGTTGATATTCTATGTCTCCACGTCTCCCTTATACTATACTAGGCCGAATTCTCAGCACAAAATTAGCTGATACACATGTCTCTGATATGCAACCTATACCGGTTGTCGCGCGAAGAACGTAGAAGGTCGGCTGCCGACGCAGAGAAGAGAGCTGAGCTTGAGAGATGGGAGCCGGATGTTACGACAGGGAAGATGGCATCGTCTATCCATAAAGAAACCACGTCACGCTTCCCTTCCAGCAAGCTTGCCAGCTAGGAAACGGCTCTGAGATTTTCAGACACTCGGGAAGCGGCTCTGATTCATCTACTCCGCACGACATCGAATGTGTCGAGATGTTCTAAGAGGTGGTGTGAATGGAAACCGCGAGAACCACGCGATTATGTCACTGAGGCTTGGCGGGGATATGACGCCTGCCTTATTCACGGGACACAGCCCACCCAACGCTCTCGCCGCAACGCTCTCAGCTTCCTACGTCAACCGCGCTTCCTATCGACCGCCATCGCTACACCATCATCGCGAGAGCATCCGACATGGCCGGTCCGAAATACACAAACGTTCCACAGCGGGACTCGCTCGAGGAGGGCTCCTCGTACGCGCAGGCGCCACCGAGCTACCAGGAATCAGACCCGACGCGCGAAGCTCTCATTTCTGGCGTACCCAGGAGCGAGGATGACAACTTGCCCGATGACTTCAAGTTCGGAGGCGTGGTCGCGGAGGCGACGCTAGATATCCGCATGGCTTTCATTCGCAAGGTGTATGCTATACTGTAAGTCGAAACGCATCTCACTAAGCGCGCAATGTGTAGGCTGACTGTTGAACAGGACTGTTCAGCTTCTCGGCACGGCTGTCCTCGGGGGGCTGTCGATGATGTCCGAATCGTACCAGAACTTCATCAAGCAGAACCAGTGGCCCATGTGGGTGTCTCTGATCGGAGCTTTTGTATTCCTCGGCCTTACCTTCTGGAAACGCAAATCGTACCCGACGAACCTACTGTTCCTCGCCGGATTCACTCTCATGGAGGCATACTCGATCAGCGTGGTGATAGCCTTCACAGACAACCACATTGTGCTTCAGGCGGTCATCTTCACACTGGGTATCTTCGTGGCGCTGAGTCTGTTCGCATGCCAGACCAAGTACGACTTCACAAGCTGGATCCCGTATCTGTTCGGCGCGCTGTGGGTGCTGATCCTCTTTGGCTTCATGTCCGCCTTCTTCCCCAAGACGTCCACGATGGAGCTTGGCTACGGCGTCGTTGCAGCGTTGATCTTCTCCGGCTACATCCTGGTCGACACGCAACTCATCATGCGCCACTACCACGTGGAGGAGGAGATCGCGGCAGCCATATCCCTCTACCTCGACATCATCAACCTCTTCCTCGCCATCCTGAGGATCCTCAACTCGCAGAACAACAACTAGGGCGCTCTGAGGGATGCAGGGCTTTGGACGGCGGGCATACATGGGTTTATACGAGGCGTTTGGACACGGGTGTTTCTCTTGCACTCAATTGCACATGGTTTGGTTCTGTAATGTGCGGTGTGAATCGGTGCGCTTAGTTTGTTTTCCGTATCAAGTTCTACAACGGTATATCATCTCATCATGAACATGTCCTGTCGGCGTGACACCATCTCACTGCAGGTCCCCCGGTGTGAAGCCCATGGATGCACTGCAGCTTCGCGCATGGGAGATGGCGGGGCACTGCGCCGCCGGCTTAGCACATGGCGCAAGTCATTGGCCGGCGGCGGCCATGGGCGGTGGACCCTGGCCCGCAGGCGGCTTGGCTGCAGGTGGGCCCTTCTCCTTTGGCGAGAAACGAAACAGCAGTCGACGAGGCCAAATTGCGCTCAGGCCACCTCCAGCTCCGCCCAGAAGAAGCTCCGCTGGGGCACAGGGCGAAGCCTGTCTGTTCTCCTGTCTGGCCTGTCGTCGGTTGTCGTTTTGTCAGTCCCATACAAGCTCCCTCCCTCCTCGTCTGCGTTGCGTCTTCGTCTGAAACCCGTCGCTCGCGGAGCTCAAGCGAAACCACGCCGTCGATATTTGCGGGGGACCGTTGACGCGATTGTGACCTTCCCGAACGGTGGACACGCCCTGTTCAAACTCAATTGCCTTGGACGCCGCAAGCTGAGGCTCGAAAATCCCATCTAAATCGCAGGCGACCCTCGCAGCGTGCGAAAACGATCGGAAAAGGAGGTGCGATCCGCGCACTCTTACCCCGAATTTCACCGCTTGTCTCCCCATTCGAAACGCACATCCCCGCCAAAACGGTCGCTCACCCGTCCACCAAATCGTGTCGCCGCACGCTGCGCTCCTCGTCTCGTCCGCTTATACCGTCGCCCATGTCCGCTCATTCTTAGGAGGAAGAAAAAAACGAACCAACACTCGTTATCAGACACGCGTGGACCCAGCAACCGCCGTGCCAATACCGTGGTTCGAGGCACCTGCAACCAGTTTGCGCAGAGCAACTGTCTACATTCACGAGAAACGAGCTCGTGTTTGCGACGCTATTCTGCAGTCGCTTGAGGTTCAACGTCAAGTGGACCACCACCCCATACCCACTCTTCCCCGAGCTTGGCCGATTCTACTCACGCACTGTGGTGCGCTACGCACAGTATGATCAGTTGTCGCAGCTCAGATACAGGCGGCCTAGGGAAAGCCGCACAGATTGTTCAGACCACAGACCAGCAAGTGAACGATGTCAATGGCGCACACAAACCTTATAAGAGAGCAAAGCCGCGGACTGAGAATGACGGACTCTTCACATACCTGTGCATGCAGCTATGCGAGCACCAGATCGGTATGTTGGACTGGACACTAGACAGGATCAATAATGAACAACCGTCTAATTTTTCCTTGGCACAGGCATAGCGGTAAACCTCGTATCCCTCTTGTTCCTCACGCACATCTTCTTCCCTCGAGCGCGGCAATATACACAAAAATTCTACCAGCTCTCATACTACAACCCCGAAAGCGGCAAATATGGCTGCGGCACGGACGACCTTGCATACGTGGCACTGTGGCTCGTGCTTTTTGTAGGGTTACGGGTTGCCGTTATGGACTATATTTTGGCTCCTTTAGCTAGGCGAGGAGGCATCAGGACGAAGAAGGGCCTTGTCAGGTTTCAGGAACAGGCGTGGCTGGTCTGCTACTGCATCTGCTCCTGGTCTTTAGGCATGGTACGTTGACAGCAATGTCCTGCCTGGATCGATGAGAAGCTAATTGTGGCACAGTATATTCTCTGGCATTCAGAGTATTTCTTCAACTTGCATGGTATGTGGAAAGGCTGGCCGTTTCGCGAGATCTGTGGTTTGTCAAAGTTCTACTATCTCGCTCAATGGGCGTTTTGGATCGCACAAATCCTGGTAGTGAACATCGAGGAGAAGCGCAAGGACTATGCAGAGATGTTTACCCACCACATCTTCACCATCGCCCTTCTGTTCCTCTCGTACGGGTACTACCATACCCGGGTCGGCATTGTCATTCTATGCATTATGGACTTGGTCGATATAGTACTGCCGGTAAGTGCGAATCTCTCCCTGCGAAAGCCTAGCATTCTGAACTAGTATTCTAGACCGCCAAGCTACTGAAGTACTTGGGCTACGCCAAAACCTGCGACATCTTCTTTGGCCTTTTCGTTGTGGTCTGGGTCGTCACCCGTCAAACCTTCTTCCCAATGGTCATATACTCCGTATACAAGCATGCCCCCATCGACATGGAGCCTGGCTGTTACTTCGACGATGGCACGATGGTGCCCGCCAATGACTCGGCGCGTTACGATGCGCTGGGTGGCAATGTTGTCTGGCCGAACCTCGTTAAGGCATATACTGATCACAAAGGGCCCGTCTGCTGGAACCCCACCATCCGCTTCAGCTTTCTCACCCTCTTGTTATGCCTGCAAGCCATCATCTTTCTCTGGTTTTGCATGATTGTGAAGGTCGTGGTGAATGTTATCCGGGGCAATGCCGCAGATGACGTTCGTTCCGATGACGAGGGGGATGATGAGGAGATTGAGGATGTCAAGAGCGGATACGAAGCACAGCATGTGTCGGCCGCGCCGTTGGAGGAGGAAGTCGGCGTCGAGTCGCTCAACTTCACAACTAGGAAAAGTGCGAATGCTAACGGCGCCGCCACCGTGCGGAGAAGCAAGACTCAACGATCAACCAGATCAAGCGGGATCAGTATACCGGGTCATGGTGACCACAAGGAGCTGCTGGGGCGCATTGGCTGCGATAAGCCGAGCTGAGCCCCCTTCAGTGGTTTTCCTGGGTTTATATCTGTGTCATTGTTTCCCTTTTGCCAGTGAGCGTAAGCGCTTGTATTGTGCAAGGGCGAATAGGATTTCTAGGGGTACTGGATGGGTCTTCCAGGGCGTTTATTGCGGTTGCGCCGGGAGGGATATGAGAGCAGCAGGTTTGGACGGGAGAAAGCGGCGCGAAATAAGGAAACTGCATACCCTAGAGCATAGACAGATAGCCCTACCATCATCTAATATTCTTTGGCGGATATGTCGATTCGATCTATGGTGCCTAGTATTCGGATGCTTTCGACGCCAGTCGAAGGGAGCCTATTGCAAATGACGGAGTTTCCACTACACCTATTGAACCAGCAAGGCATCTCACTGACAGTGTCTTGACAGTTTCTTGGTCGACGCATCGACCTTAGCTATTCATGACGACAAGCTTGCCGAAGATCATCCAGCATATGAACTCTTCGAGAACGCGGCGGCTCTTGCACTTCAGCTCCGGGCACCACATCCGCCTTAAACTCTCGACGACGTACCATACTTCCCATTCCACCAGAGGAACTATGGGAAACGGAGGAAAAGGCGCAAACCTATCGTCGTTATTTCCGCAATAACTTCATACTAAAATGTGAGGATGAGTCCACCTGCGCATCCGTCTCGATAGCACACGCATGCGAATGTCATCATCGAAGAAGGAGGTCGATCTGGTGGACGAGGAGGGCCTGTGCACGGGTGAGGTGCCCACTGGTAAAGAGAGTCTCATAGCATTCTGCTGGACGAAGTCATTGGCGCGGTCTTCTCTGATTTGAAAGATAGCTCTTTACGTGAATCAAGCGTTGTTGAAATATGTGGTCAGTACGGTAAAAGCATCTCGTACGCGTCTACTAGTTTCAGCAACCAAGCCTCCTTTGCCCCGGGTAGGAGCCTAGGAACCCCTCAGGTTTTCAGCTACGTAGCGGTCAATTGCTGGGAATTGTTTCGTGCAGTGATGCTTGCAGGATGTGTATGCCTCCCAGACCCTCCGATAGGCTATCGGTATGGCTTTCGGAAGATAGAGTTTGCATGATTGTCATATTTGGAGGTCTCCTAGTGTGTTGATCCTGTAGAGAAGACGATTATGCATCTTACATAAAGGTGGTCCTAGTTTAGTCCGATGCTTCCTCCTGTAGTGTCACGACGATTATGCTAAAGATCAAATGGAAAGCGATTGTCTATATTAGCCATCTCATTTGCACTTTACCGATATTCGCGCAAGGCCGTTGACTGTAATCACTTAGGCTTAGAATGTTATGGGGATGGAGTGCATAGTTGATATTGAAGCCCTCAGAGATTACTCCTAGTATGAGTGCTTTCAACATATTTGAATGGCTAAACGCAGTCACTGTAATTACAATCTCGAACACACACTTCAATAGACTGAACAGTATGTTATTATACCAACGTTAGTACGTTTGATCAAACTAAACCATGTTGCTAATGTACTAAGTTTCATGCGCTTCGTTATGCTGAAAAGAACAGCGAGAAATCAAACACAGTCCATCTCACATCCCCTCCTTCTCCTTTACAGCCTCACCCATTGCCTGGGCATTCGTTCGATAGGTCTTGAACTGTCTTGCGGGCACTCTCTTGATGAACATCTCATCGAGCTCTTCATACGTCCTGCCCGCAGTCTCAGGTTGGTAGAACCAAAGGTACACGAGACAGATAACAGCCAGGCCACCGAAGATGAAACCCAGCTTTCCACCCAAATTGAGTTTATCAGGGTTGAACAGGTACGGCAGAACAAATGACCACATAGTGTTCAACGCGTTTTGAAGCGCAAGGCCGATAGCGATGGTCTTGATACGCAGACGTGAGGTAGACACCTCGCAAAGGATGGTGTATGCGGTGGCACCGATAGTGACGTTGTACCACCAGCAATAGATCAGGATCATGCTAACAGCAGCTTTAGAGCCTCCTGGTGTTCCGGGGACAGCGCAGCCAGCCATGACGAAGAGAATCACGGTCAACACAACGAGGCCATAGAAGGTGAGGTTGCGGCGGCCGACGCGGTCTACGAGGTACCAGGACATGACGTTTCCGATCAGAGAAATGACCTGCTGGACGATCTGGAGCTTGAAGGACATGGCAGTCGAGAAGCCGGCGAGCTGCATGTAGTACGTCGAGTAACTGGCAGCGAAGGCGATACCGGAGAGCGCCTGGATGGAGAGCGGCATGATGGAGATGATTGTGCGGCGGAGGTTGGACTTGCGGAAGCATTCGAGGTAGGTGACGCCTGCAGTTTCGCGCTTGACTTCCTCGAGCGTGTTGGTGATGAGGGCGAGCTTCTTCTCGCCTTCTACGCCACGGTGGCCGAGGCTGTGCAGGGCCTTGAGCGCACGCTCGGGTCGGTCCTTGCTGACGAGCCACCAGGGAGACTCTGGCATGAAGAAGACGAAGATGGCGGCTACGGCTGCAAAGCCATATTGGGCACAGAATACAGCGCGGTAGGCCCATCGGTTAGTGTAGGTGCCGGTGGAGTTGACGATGAGGGCGACGGTGAGAGGGCCGAAGGTGTAGGCAAGAGCGGTCAAGCATGTCAACATGCCGCGGAGTGCGAGTGGAGCGATTTCTCCGATGTATGTGACAGTGACCGAGGCGAGAGCACCGGTAGCGAAGCCGTTGAGGAATTTGCCGCCGAAGAACAGCTCGTTCGAAGTCGCGACGAATTCCATAGTGATAGCCGCAAAGCTTACGACCAGGCAAATCATGATGACGGCACGGCGACCCAGCCAGTCTGCAAGCTGACCGCATCCTAACGCACCGAAAACAGCCCTGTGAATTGTTAGTGTCATTTTCTCAATAAAAACAGAACGTGTCAGTATGTTAGGGGAATATACGAAGCCACTGGCGCTCCCTGGAAGGCAGCCTGCCAAGTTGCATCCAACACATAAGATGTAGTTCCGTCTTCAGCGGTATATGCATTGCCGAAGTCCTTCCTGAACTCGGGGATACTGATGACATTGCCTGCAGCCTGATTCTCAAAGCTGACCAGCAACACGCACCAGACGGCGTAGAAGCACCAAGCACACGCCCAGGGGTATTTGCGGAATGCGGCAAGTTTGCCAACTTCGTGATCCTCTTGATTGGCAAGGTGACCAAGCTGTGCAGTCTCCGCTGCAGTGGGTGCAATCTTCTCGACGAAGTTCTCGTTGACCTCAACGGCGGAGGGCTTGTCTGCCATGGTGACGGAGGAAGGGAGATACCAAGGGTAAGTCCTTGGAGATACAATGGAAATAAAGAATGTGGTAGATCTGAACTAGATGTCTACCCAGCACCGCAGTCCCAAATTCCAGCGCTGTGGGTCATCCAAAGCGTGGAGATGCTCGGCCCTTAAGTATCTGGAGAAGCGGTGCGGGCCTCCAGATGGAGGAGATGATGGGTCATGTCATGCGCCGCTCGCGTGGTCTGCCCCAGCTTCGGGATAGAACCGGGATGCCTGCGCGTTTGCAAGGCCTTTCCCCGGATCTGGCGCTGCAGCGAGGTCTGTGTTCGAGACGGCATCGAGACGGTGTCGAATTCGACGGAAACTAGACTGATTGAGGGGAAGGGCCGATATATCCATCACCGATGCGTTGCCGATTCGTCGGGTCAAGGACTAGACTGCCGACGATTTGCCGTTCAATTTGCACACGTTCCAGACAGGACTCAATTGGGATCTCAGAAGCGCTCGCTTGAATCGTGTGGCATCGTGTACTCGCCCACCCTTAGTGTTGAGTGCGTGTGATGTTTATTGAGTGTGGAGAGCCTGATGGCCAAAATGGTCTCGAACGACGCCCCGTTATCGATAAAACTCTGTTCTCCAGATGAATGCACTAGTCCTAGCGCCGAGTGCTCAACAATCTCATGGAGATGAATGAGCAATGTGTGTTCGAGGCTGCGGTGATGGAAGAATTTGTCTTTGTCAAAATTAACTGGGTTTATTCAACAGTCTAGCATACTCAGAATAATAGAATTCGATAGCGGGGTTGCCTTCCGATGTCTATGGTATTTTCGTGTCCGTCGTGTAATGTATGCTGCCTCAAACTCCCTACCATCAGCGCCACTTGCGAACAACAAAGAAAATCATCTCCTCAAAACACGTCTTCCTCCTCATCGAGGATTTGCACCTTGATGCTTCCGTTACTCAAGTCTCCGCATGTGTGCAGCGCGTCCAATGCCTTCTCCAAGGGGTATGTGTGCGAGACGAGAGGTTTGAGATCTAGAATACGACCACCGAGGCATTGCAGACCCGCTGGCCAGGTATCGCGATATCGGTTGATGAACTTGAGATCGATCTGTTGTATTATGTCAGTACTGTTGATAAAAGGTGAGCTCGTCGAAGGAGAGACCAACCTCGGCGAGCGACAAGTGCATGAACGGCAGATTGTTCATGATCTCGCGCCCCACGCCGATAACCATCACAGTCCCGCCTCTTCTCGCTGTGAAGCACGCTGTGATGACACTGCTCTCTACGCCGGTACACTCAAGCACCACTTCAGGCGCTCCGTATTCGCCCACGTGCTCGAAGTTGAACAGCCTTCTAATCTCTTTAGAATTTTCCTCCGCACTCAGATTCCTTTGGACCTGGTAAGTGATAGCTGAGGGCACGAACTTCTTCGCAAACTCCAGTCTCTTGGGTTCTAAGTCTGTGATCACAATCGGATGCGCACCGCTCGCCCTCGCAGCCGCCAGCGCAATGAGACCAATCGGACCGGCGCCGCAGACAACAGCACCGCGACCGAGAGAGAGCCCTGCGGTGTTTATGCCGTGCATGACTACGGAGAGAGGTTCAAGAAGTGCGCCCTCCGAAAACGAAACATTATCGGGAAGCTTGTGACACCATTTCGCGGGATGGCACTTGTAACGTTGAATGGTCCCATCGTAGGGGTATACACCGGCGAATTGAACATCCTCACAAAGGTTATACCGGCCGTCCATGCAGAGAAAACATACACCGCAGGGAACACCGGGCTCGACAGCTACACGATCGCCTAGCACACTTTTAGCAGACGTAACCTCTTGCTGACAAGAGCATACTAACCAGGCCTGAGGTTGGTGACCCCTTCTCCACATTGAAGCACGATGCCTGCCGCCTCATGCCCTAATATGCAATCTCCCTCGACCACCAATGTTCCTATCCTTCCATGTCGCCAGAAGTGAATATCCGACCTAGAGCGCCGTCAACCTTTCGCTTGAATGTGCACGGCTTCGGTGGACATACCCGCAAACACCGGTGGCCTTGATGTGTAGGAGGACCTCATCGTTGCTTGGAGCATAGACGGGCGCTTCCACCTGCTTTAAGTTGTGATCGGCCGTCACCTGCAAAGATGGATTTGGTAAAGGTGTTGAGATGGTAGTCTTTTTTGACTTCACAACGCCCTTCGTGTTCACTCCGTTCGTGGCCACGTCGTTTTCGATCTGTCACAACGTCAGTCCTGGAATTCTTTTGACACGGTGCTAGACACTCACAGCGGCGGGAGACATTTCTAGGCGGACAACGGCGTGTGTATCTGTAGCCTCGCTCTTTGAGCAACAAAAAAAGGTATGTAGTGTTTACGCGAAGTAGTCAGATCAACAAGAATACAGGTATCAGTTCGGTCACGACAGGAGAACGCTTGTGACCGTGTGGCAGAAAGGTTCGTGTATGCAAGAAGGTTCTGTCAACGTGCGCTGTAACTTTTGTCAGGTCACGCTCTCGCGGCTTTCAATGAACGGACCGTGATAAACTGGTGGCGGTCCGCGGGGTATGGGGACGGGTTTCTCCACCCACACCCACCGACGGCGTAGGCATCATGTCGGAGAACTATACCTAAGTAATATGATTGGCAGGGGTGGTGGTTAAGCCTTCCGTTTCAGGTAGCAGTGCTTAGAATTTCCGCTTACGGAAGCGCCCACTTCGACGCACCTCGGATTTCCTGGAGGGGTAATCCAAGCGCCAGAGGGTCCAGCAAACGTGAGAGTAGTGTAAACATATGTAGAATTATCTTCGAACTATTCTTCTCTCGTGTCTTTCCTTGATTCTCCCACACTCTGTAGACCTTCAATCTGCTACAGACGAAGACCGAACAATGCATTTCGCCGACGGAGCTCCGCAGGTCAACGGCACTGGTCAGACCGAGTACGGCAAAAGCGTAGTCGAGGGACTGAAGAAGGAAGAGCAGTTCGAGAAGGCTTCAGTGCAGAAGCTATCAGAAGAACATGATCTGGTTTTGAAGACATTCCGTCTGCTGTACGCTAACCGCGGAAGAGAATTAGAATAGCACTGATAGTCTTACAGCATTGCAGACCTATGCCAGCAATTCAAGGGAGGTCACCCGGGGTAAGTTGTTCTGCGGCAAAGCGAATAATCTTGCAGAGGCTTACTACAACCAGCGGTGCCATTGGCATGGCAGCCATTGGTGTTGCATTGTGGAAATATGTCATGCACTATGCACCCCACACTCCAACGTACTTCAATCGGGATCGATTCGTCCTGTCAAACGGTAGGCGAGCGTTTTGCTTTTCATATCGCGAGTTGAAGCCAGAAGAACTAACAACTGATAGGACACACATGCTTGTTCCAATACTCGTTCCTGCACCTTACAGGTTACAAAGCCATGACTTTCGATCAACTAAAGTCATACCACTCGGACCGCGTCGATGCCTTGTGTCCCGGACACCCGGAGATCGAACATGAAGGTATCGAAGTTACGACCGGGCCACTGGGCCAAGGCGTTGCAAATGCTGTCGGTCTCGCAATGGCGACAAAGAACCTCCAAGCCACCTACAACAAGCCTGATTTCGACGTCGTATCGAACCACACGTGGTGTCAAATTGGAGATGCCTGCCTAATGGAAGGCGTTGCGCTCGAGGCGATCTCCTTGGCTGGGCACTACAAATTGAACAACTTGACCATCATTTACGACAACAATCAGATTACCTGCGACGGCAGTGTTGACTTGACAAACACAGAAGATACGAATGCAAAAATGAGGGCTTGCGGCTGGGATGTGATTGATATTGAAGACGGCTGTTTCGATATCGAGGGTTTGGTAGAAGCGTTGAACAAAGCACGTGCGTCGACCGAGAAGCCTACCTTCGTCAATGTCCGGACGGTGATCGGTCTTGGGAGTGCTGTTGCCGGTAACGCCGTGGCGCATGGAGCAGCTTTCGGTGACGCCGATGTAGCTAATATGAAGAAGATGTATGGCTTCGACGCTAGTCAGCGCTTTACAATCGGCGAGGAAGTGCGGAGGTTCTTCGAAGATCTCCCGGCAAGAGGCGAAGAGTTCGTACAATCATGGGAGAAGAAGGTGCGAGCGTATGAAGAGAAATACCCGGACCTCGGCGCAGACTTCCGTAGGCGTGTTGAAGGTCGCCTTCCCGAGAATTGGAAGGAACTCATTCCGACTAAGGATGCTCTCCCAGCTAAGGCAACAGCTACCCGAGCTTCCTCCGGACTCGTCTTCAATCCCATTGCGCAAGCATGCAATAATTTTATGGTTGGTACAGCTGATCTTTCGCCCTCAGTCAACATGATCTGGAAGGGCAAAGTTGATTTCCAACATGTAAGTCAACCCAGGCTCCACAGTCAAGGCGGCAAAGAAACCGGCGTCAAAGGAACTGACATGTACAAGCCCGACTTGAAAACGACGTGCGGCATAACGGGCGACTACAGCGGCCGATACATTCACTACGGCGTACGTGAACATGCCATGGCTGCCATAAGCAACGGTTTAGCTGCGTTTGCGCCAAATACCTTTGTGCCAATTACGTCTTCGTTCTTCATGTTTTACCTATACGCGGCCCCGGCAGTCCGCATGGGTGCGCTGCAACACTTGCAGGTCATTCACGCAGCAACGCACGATTCGATTGGGATGGGTGAAGACGGGCCAACCCACCAACCGATTGAGCTGGCCAATCTTTACAGAGCCATGCCCAACCTCCTCTATATCCGACCCGGTGACAGTGAGGAGACAGCTGGGGCGTGGATAACTGCCATCGAGGCCAAGCACACATCGACCATCATTTCCACGTCCCGGCACACGCTGCCACAGCAGCCGCAAACAAGACGAGACGGTGTAGCGAAGGGCGCATACGTTTTAGAAGAGGCCGAGGATGCAGATGTTACACTTATTGGTGTCGGTGCGGAGCTTTGCTTTGCAGTGGACGTAGCGAAGGAGCTTAAGGCCAACAACATAAAGGCACGCGTTATCAGTTTCCCTTGCTGGAGGCTGTTCGAAGCTCAGTCGCTGGAGTACAAGCGTGATACACTAAGGAAGCACCGTATTCCTGCCGTCGTCATTGAGCCATACGCGCCCAACGGCTGGGAGCGGTACGCGAATGCTGCCATCTGTGTGAAGCGTTTCGGCCACAGTCTACCAGGCAAGGCGGCTTACAAATTCTTCGGATTCGAGGTAGGCACCATGACGACCAAGGTCAGCGAGTATCTTGAAAAGATCAAAGCGGACGATATCCTTCGCCAGGAGTTTGTTGAGCTATGAAGCGAGCTGTCAGTGGTAGAGTATCATTGCATTTCTGGGCGTTCGAGTTGCGCATGTAGATGAAGATATCAATTAATGGAAAGCGACGCATTTGATTTTTGATTGATGAATCATGAATGCTTCGGGTTCGCGATGAATGTGAGCTGGCGCAATCTAATCCAAACGCGTGGAGCCGAGGCCTGGACTCCTGGCCCCGGGCCCCGGGCCCCGGGGGCGAGCCCGTCACATGATTCGCCAGATTCCAAGCTTTACGCAAGTGCATCTCCCCACCTTTTAGATCCCCTGCACTTTCCCCGGCATTTTCTGCAATATGCCCATTGCATCCAGACATCATGGCTGAGGAACGTCCTCACAAAAAAAGACGCACCACCCACGACAAGTCTGCACCAGACGACTTCCTTACTAACTTCTTGCCCACGCCGACTACCGAAGGTCCTTTCAATGGTCTGGATAACATAGACCCGTTCCTGTCGCCTGCTACGAGCTGGGGCATCGATGAATTCGCACACGACCCCAACTATCTAGCATCACAAGAAGAATTACGAGCTCTGCTATTTACCACTGCTCGCTCTGCAGCGCCAACGCGTGCCGGTACTCCTATCGATGACGACGAGACCAGCGCGGAACCTTCATTCAGTGTGAAGCAAATCTTGGCCAAGGGTAGACGGGTTCAGTATCTGAAAAACTATATATCTGCAGTAGCGCGTATGTATATCTCGAGTAAGAATTACATTCGTACCCACTGACGCCGTATCCGCCCGATCAGCATGGCTGGATATGTTTGATAGCAACCGCGCATTTGCCATTCAGCTACCTTCCTTAGCAAAGGAGTCATGCCCTCTTTTGTATGCTCTTCTCGCCATTGGGGCCCGCCAGCTGGAACGCAAGGAGAAAACGCAGTCGTCATTCGACAGCCTCGAGTTATACCAGGAGGCGATTCGACTTCTGACCCCGCTACTTCAGGCCCGGGACACTCATGTCATTGCTGCATGCGTCGTGTTGTGCTGCCTAGAGATGTTTTCGGCCAGTGCACAAGACTGGCGCCGCCATCTGGAGGGATGTGCGGCTGTATTTGACGCATTCGGAGTCAATGGGTTTAGTGGAGATGTATTGCAAGCTATTTTCTGGTGCTATGCAAGGATGGATGTCTGTGGTGCTCTAATATCCGACGGCGCTGAAAGCACCCTGCTGAAACCTGCGAAATGGCTACCTCTAAACACCTCAGAAGAGCGGGCCGAGTCAATGTTCCGCAATGCCGAGTCTGCCGACATGTATGCTAACTATGCAGTATACTTGTGCGCCAAGGCTTGTGAGCTCATCTCTGAACGGAACAAGTTCGTGGAACTTGGAGAAGAGAACGGCTGCAACGCCGATACTTTCCAACAGCGTTGGTTCAAGCTTTGGCACCAGCTTGAGGGATGGGCCGCCAATCGGCCAAAAGAAATATCACCGGTCTTGACTACCGCATCGCTCCCGTTTCCAAAAGAATTTTTCGCCCACTGGGCGGCTATATCTTCGAATCAACTCTATCACACCGCTTGTGTACTCCTCCTATCCGCAAGCCCGAAATTCAGGGCCATACTTCCATCTTCGCCAACCACCTCCATTCTTTGGCATGCCAAACGAATATGTGGCATCTCTTTGGCGAATCCTCACGAAGGCTGCCTTAACAATGCCATCCAACCGCTGTGGATTGCGGGTCGCTTACTGAGCCATAGCTCCGAGCAGACAGTGGTTGTCAAAACTATCCGCCACATCGAGGCCTTAACAGGGTGGACAGCATGTTGGCGCGCTCGAGACCTCGAGCAATTCTATGGGCACAAGTCACGGGGTATTGTCTGATCTTGGTGACCAATACGATGATTACCACCAACATGCAAGCCCAACGCTCACCAGCCATCCGCTTGCTGCCATTCAATTGCAAGCTGTTCAACATGGTGCGAAATGTTCCATCCGGTAAATTGCTGAACGCTTTTCAGTGTATTTAGGATTGCCTTGTGCTGACTCCGATGAGTGATCGTCTTCGCAGCTACGAGAAGGGAAGCTACGAGGCTTGGGTCCCAACAATCCCATCGATCGTTGCTCAGAGAGATCCCACAAACTCGGTGCGCGTGCCAAAGAGCGGACATGGATGGAGACTGAGAATGCGGCCGATCCATGAACCGAGGCTTGTTCTGGAGAAGTAGCAACATGCCGGTGTGGTAGAGCTGATTGGCCAACGTGGTTGCTCCACTCGAAAAGACGAGCGTGGGGAATCCGTCCTCGGAAGTTGGAGCGTCTCTCGGGTACAGTTCAATGATAGGTTGAAACTCCTGTGGTCTATGTTTATACCATCTTTCGTTTCCAGCAACTAGTGTTTCCCAAAGTTCGACGCGATTTAACCCGTACTGCTGCTGGAGCCATTTATCTTCATCTCCATGACTGAACACTGTTGCATCGATGCACAAGGCTGCAGCATCGTGAGCGTATCGGAATACGCGTTCCGCGTCTCCAGCAGATACATATTCCCACGCCGATATCGATGCGGTCGGTAGAGGTATCCTTACTGTTGCAGGACTCATTAATGCTACACTCAATTCTATAGACACCAGTCAGCGATTGTTCAGCATAAATTGGAAGAGTGCAAAATTCATCAGATCTCCTTAGATGCAAAGTCCCCCTCTGTGTCGACCCCGGGCACATTACAACTAACAAGGACTCTGCTTGAGTCCTATCAAGATAGTATAACACTTACGCAGTCTTGCTATTAGCCAAAAAGTGAACTCTATCGATCACTGTTTCCACTTGGGTCTCCATTAACCTCAAAAAGCAGCGGCTCGAGCACATTTCTTATACCAGACACTATCCTGTATTCCAAAATCCTGACAAATTGGTGACAACAGCCTTGACGATTTCAAAGGCATGTAACAGGGACTCATGACCTCCTCTCCTGACGAACCTTTCTGCGCTGCATGCACGCGAGCATATCCGCAGTAACATCCTGGATTTGGTGGCGAGCACCGAGGGAGGCTTCTGCAAGCGCCAATATCTCAAGCTGAACGGGTGACGAGTTCTTGCACAGCTGAAGCGCCCGCATCCGAACCTTGCTTCATGTCGCAAATGTCCATCTAGCACGAGATTCAGTCAGTTAATCCCATACACGATCGTATCACAATTCCAAACTATGACTACACAGCGTTGCCCGTAGATACACACCACACAAGCCCAATTGTACGTATATTTTGGCTTACTTTGTTGGGGATATAGACTTACCCACGGCGCAATTATTGTATCGATAGTGCTTGAGGAGCTCCAAGATACGCTCATCGGTCATATGCGGATCTCAACGGAAGAGATTGCGCTGATTGAAGGCCAAGACTGCATTTTCGGTCTCTCTTGGACTCTGCAACGACAATCGGGTTCGGCGCTGTGTGAAATTGATTCATGGCGACACTAGGTTGCCTGGGCAGCGTTGCATGGTCTGTTCCGCAAAGTCTATGCTCGCAAAGTTGACTTCGGGTTCTCCATTGATATCGCCATCATTGTTCCCATTTCCAAGTGCTAGAAGCCCATGTAAGGCGAACTCGTAACGCTCTGCGGACGGGCTATGGCTTTGGGTATCTGTATGCACTTGATGCTCCGACCAGACTGCGGTGACGTCGATTGTTGCGGTCCTTCAGATGCATAACAGGGTTCGACGTATCCTTCGGATGCGCTTCTTCCACCTCTTCGTCGTCAGATTTCTTTTTATCGTCCTTCCCGCTATATTCACGAACGAACTACATGTTATTAGCATAAGAGACAGATACTATGTGCAACAAAGATACCGGATCAAGGCTAAGTGCTAACTCACTTGAAGTTCCTTGTAGCCTCCTTTGGTCGATACTTCTGGAGTGAAGTTGTTCTTACCCAGTATTTGGAACGCAGCTGCGTATCTACATTCGAAACCCTTCGATATGCAACTTCGGCATTTGGGCCTGCCTTCATCGCCTTCGGTGTTGTGAGCCGGACTCGAAGGTAGCTCCAATGCTATACTCACATTTGCGACGGCGTGTTCGGCAGGTCAAACAACCTGTCCGAGATCTCTTTTGTCGGGACTTAGCCGATGCGTCAGTAGGCTGCTCGGTCTGCCCTGTGATGTCCATGTGGCTATGAGTCCGACAATCTGGGGAATAGCTCGTCGCGTCGCAACAACGACGTGAATGGGTGAGTGCCAATTTTTCTGTCTAGGGAAACCATAACCGCCGGCAACACTTCGGACCTTCAGTGGCGGCCCACCGTCATAGATTGCGGGGTCACCCCAGACCCTCGGCTTTTACAGGAAGATGGGGTGGGTATGTACAATGCGAAGCAGAGATAGGTCTGAACCATCATGTGTTGGTGCGGTTTGTCAAGAGATTACCATTCTTTACAAGTCGTGTCGACTTGCACAATGTTTCTTTGCGTCCTGTCCTAGTTGGGAAATGCTAGGAGTCCGCCAATGAGAAGCTAGCATTAGCTTCAAGGCCAATTCCGACACCCCACTGGACCCTCACCAAGTTATGTTTGAGTCCGTCGGCGACACAAAAGCCATGGAAGGATTCTCCTCTCAACTCTTTGAATGTTTCTTCAACTTCGTCTCTTTTCTTTCGTCCCGGAATCTCCATATTTGAGAGAAAATTTTACCCATTAATCTGGAAATATGTCCACTGTCAAGCTCGCTTCTGGTCATGAAATGCCTCTCGTGGGGTTTGGTCTCTGGAAAGTTCCCCAAGAGACTGCTGCAGACACTGTCTACAATGTGTGTCACTTTGGCTAGCTCAACGATGGGTTTCTAACCAGTATTAGGCTATCAAAGCGGGTTATAGACTCTTCGACGGCGCATACGATTACCAAAACGAGAAGGAAGCAGGTGAGGGTATCCGACGTGCGATCAAGGAGGGTCTTGTAAAGCGCGAGGATATCTTCGTCACCACGAAACTTTGGAATAATTGTACGTTACCGAGGTACTAACGAGGTGTTTATGCTGTTGAGAATGTCTGGATTCTACAGTCAGCAGTAGCCAGCTGCGGCGCCAACCTATACTTACACCCCTACTCATAACCGTTACACTGACTTTGTCTCTTCATATACAGACCACAGCAAGAAACATGCGCTGCCGATGATGAAGGCACAGAACGAAGCATGGGGTCTTGGATACATTGATCTGTTCCTGATGCATTTTCCGGTGGCATTGGAGTACGTGGACCCGGAGGTGAAGCGTTACCCTGTGAGTGAAATCGGCCCCTCGATTACCGCCGGCGACTGACTCCAAATCAAAGGGTTGGTGGATGGAGGACGGGAAGACTGTGAAGCCCGCCAAGGTCTCTATTCGCGAGACCTGGGAAGGACTGGAGGCCGCCGTAGACCAAGGCATCGCAAAGTCCATTGGAGTGTCGAACTTCCAGGCTCAGCTTCTCTACGATGTTCAAACCTACGCAAAGCACCCCATCTCATCGCTCCAGATTGAACACCACCCCTACCTTGTCCAGGCTGAACTCATCAAGATGGCTCAAACACACAATATCGCTATCACCGCATATTCATCATTCGGTCCCCAAAGTTTTCTTGAGCTGCCGCCGGCTTTCAGACAGAGGGCGAGCGATGTAGGTTTGCTCTTCGATGCCGAGCCGGTTAAGAAGATTTCTAGCAAGCACAACAAGACTCCTGCGCAGGTGCTCCTCCGATGGGCGACGCAGAGGTAGGTTTCTTCTCGCATTTAATCTCCGTGCAGCAGGTGCTAATGTTGTCTAGGAACATCGCCGTTATTCCCAAGTCCAACAACCAGAACCGCCTGGCCCAGAATCTCGATGCTACCAGCTTCGATCTTTCACAGGGCGAGCTCGACTCCATCTCAGCACTTGACAAAGGATTGCGCTTCAACGACCCTGGTCACTACCTTCCTAACCACCCTCTTCACATCTTTGCGTAAGCTTTTTTGAGTTTTGAACCGTCAAGGGGCGTTGTTCCGCAGTTCATGTCCTCACATATCACAGACCAAGCATGCTTTTTGCGAAATTGTAACGGAGCGCGGGGGACTACAAGCGTCGTGTTCGTCCAGGGTGAAGCAAAATCTAGGGATAGGGGGTGTCCCTATCCTCTTTAAACATAGTGGTTTGAGTTGAATAAGTATCAAAACATAGATATTATTTTAAGATCAATTGCATGAATCAAGTATCTGTGTCAGCATCTGAAGGTTGTCTGCAAACGGCACGATCTCGCGCTAAAATTAGCCCGTTTCACTGGCGTGTTCTTACTCAAGCAACGTCAGGACCATGCCGACGCCGCCGCTCCGTCGGCATCAAAGCACGGTCTGTGGTCTGCAACACTGTGTTTCTCGTAATAGCGTGGTTCGAACGCATCACCATGAGCGATGGCGCCGGATACACGCGACATTGACGCGAACCACCGTGACATCATCAAAGATGTCTCAGAATTGAACAAATGCATAGAACAGCCATTTGACCTGGAACGAACAGGCTTGCATTGGTGATGACTTGCGTTGTGGCATTCTAGCAAAAGTGTTGCAAATGGCTTCCAACAAACACGCGAATGGCCTAGACCATCCGCGTGATTCCGCGGTCTCAATTGCCCTCAAGAATTTCTCACCCGTCTGGCATGTTGCCCTCTTTGGATAAGCAAGGATGGATACTAACATGGCATCAGGTTCGTTGTGTCTATGGACACGGGCATCCTCTCTATTATCATGAATCTCCTGCCGTGGCAGTTCGACGGTCTCAGAGTTCTTGCTACGATTATGTTCGTGTGGAATCTCGTCCTCTTCTCAACCTTCACCATCATCAGCTTGATGCGACTTTTCAGGCATGCTAGTCATGTGAAGTCGGAGACGGATAATTCGGTCGAGGAGCTGTCATACCTCGGTGCTCCAGCCATTGCATACCTTACCCTGGTGTCACAGGTGACTCTGACCTGTAGCACCTCTTGGGGCTATGGATTGACGGTGCTCGCATATGTTTTGTGGTAAGATCGTAGATTACTGTTTTGAGACTTCTGCTCATTGCTCTCGTAGGTGGATCGGACTCGTATGTACGTTGAGTCTCTGCTCCGGCGTGACGATCCAGCTCGCTCGACGAAGTGTAGCCGATGATCGATCGTTGTCACCAGCTGTCTTTCTCCCCCTTATCGCCGTTATGACCCAGGGCACAACAGGCGGCCTCATCGTCAGATACTCCGTCGGCATCACCTCCGCCGAAGCCATTCCGATCATCGTCTTGTCCTACATGTTGATCGGCTATGCCCTTTTCCTTGCCGTGCTATACTACGCCATGTACCTCCATCGACTCCTTACTGTCGGCCCACCACAAAATCCAAAAGTGCCGGCATTGGTTATCCTAATCGGTCCTTGCGGGCAATTCGCAACCGCCATCCAGCTTCTGGGAACTGCGGCATCTACTAGGGGACATTTCGCTAGCCATGACCAAGGCACATTCTTGACGGGCACGGCGGCGTCAACTCTTTTGACTACTTCTACTTTGCTCGCGTTGATGGTGGATGGATTTGCTTTCTTGTGGATAACCGTTGCCTGGTATCATGTCATTGAGGCTTTAGTGAAGCGAAGACTCTCTTTTAGTCTGACCTGGTGGAGCTTGATCTTCCCTATGGGTATGTTACAACCAGCGAGGGTATGCTCAATAAGGGTTGAACTAATATAATTGCAGGTGTCTTCACGACTTCATTGATGAACCTTTCGATTGCCATGAACTCGCCAGGATTCCGTGGACTTTCCGCTGCCCTTCTCATTTTTCTCCTCATCATCTACTTCTTCAATTTGGGCTTCTCGATCTATCGAATTTTTACTGGGGTCGCGTTTGGTATCCCGCAACAACGAGAGGAAGAGAAGAAACAAGAGCAAGAGGAAAGGGAGAGGAGGAAGGAGGATAGCCAAAATGGCCACAGAGCGGGCACCATGAATGGTGCCAATGTGTAAGATGTGTGCAATGTGTCCGTTTCTGAGTCCATCTCCATGGTCTGCTTATAATTACAACTGATCGATTTACTTCGTATTATTGCCAGTATACAATACCAGACATCAATCGTATGCTTCTTATCAATTAAATCAATTCCTTCGATAGTCTAGGCAAGAGGACACGATATCAGAGCCAATTACAGTTGAAACACTCCAATCGCTCTTTGGCCCGTACGCTCTGCCCTGACAGTAGAACATTCAACAATAATACTCGTCGGTCCCGGCAGCACGATCTACATGCCCGCATTATCTAGTAGGCTCGGAACGACCATGTGCAATGGAGTGTTCGGGAGTCGCACACAGCCATATTCCCACGTTTGGGCCTGTGGGGGCTGGAAACGCCGTCTTCCGGAAAAACCTTCGCTGGTACCTCGAAGGACCTCCTGAGAGTCATTCAATCATTGAACTACGCCCTTTCTAGGGATTTTTCGGGTGCAGGTGCCGCTTCGCGAGGAATGTGTTCGTGCGAGTCTGGGCTGCCTGGAGGAACTAGGCCGTAGCGGCGGCACAGCAGCAATGAAACCAGCTACATATCCTTGTTCATTTCAATCACGAACGGCTAGATTTTCTCCTCTTTGCAGTATTTCGGTCATATCAAGACCCTTGAACTTGAATATCGCCGCATGCGGTACGGAAACCTTCCACCCAACCTCACTCATCTGTATCTGTACGATGCCGCGATGTCGAAGACGATGCCGAAGTTGAAGCGTGGAAGGCAATCAAGAAGATTTTTTGCCCTGATATCGAGACGTGTGAGATCACGTGTACCGCCCAATGTCGCTCTACTCAGTATAAGCTCAAGTATATGCACTCCCACTGGGGTTCTTGGGATGAGCAGACGCGCGAGTAGGAGAAAGATGGGTTTCTCCTCAAAGTTTGGTTCAAGGATTTCATTGACGGAACGTATCACTTCTCGCAGGTGAGTTATATTGAACCAAGCCAGAATGGTGTTCTGAAATTACGACTAGGGAACGGACGATACGGGTGACATCGATTTGAATGGGGACAAAACCAAAGACGACGACGAAGACGAAGACGAAGCAGATTGGAATGAGGATGCACATGTACATGAGGATGAAGAGGATGACCGAAATGGAAATATCAAGCAAGGCGTAGTTGAGGATGGAGCAGCCATTAAAGACAGAAATGGCAATGGAAATGAAAATAGAGCCGTAAAGAGCGTTGGAGACGGCCAGCATCATGCAAATGATGAAGACACACAAGATGAACCCGAAAATGCTGGCAGTCAAAAACGCGAGAATAAAGCCGAGGAAGAAGTTAGACCTAATGACCCTTGCGGATCTGATGACGCAGAATCTAGCCACACCTTCGACTGGGTAGACGACCTAATGAGAAACTTCGACACAATAAAAATCGATGTTAATATCGACCTCGTGGATATGCGATCTATCCCTTCGAACGGTACTTTTGAATGGGTCAGTGAATTGGTTCAGAAGCCGAGGCTGAAGACGAAGAGATTGAATATCCACCAAAGGCAGAGGACACACGTGCCATCTTGCTTGCGGACGAGGTCGTAGATGACGGGTGGCAGGGCGGTGTATGGAGTGCTCCGCGAGATTTTTCAACTTTGGAGGAGAAGTGTAAGAAGTGCAGGGAGGGAAAGACGTGTACGAAGTGTAGGAAGAGGACGTCAGTGAGCAGGTCTAGCTTTCAGAGTAAGTTGAGTCTCACCAGCACTAATACATGTAGGATCGTGAACCGTACTATAGGTCTATAAAACGCGGGAAAGACCCCTAATGGCTTCGACTTCTTCCAATCAAGCTCTTGATGCAATCCTCCGATCTTTGATTCCCTAACTGGTCACGCATCTGCAACTAAGTTTTTCCTCAAAGCCTCCAATTCTCCACTTTCCAATCCACAAACCTCACGCATGTACTTCTCTGCACTTCCCCACTCCCTCCTCAGCATCTCCAACGCGCCCAACATACTCTCCCTCTTCGCCCCTAGCATCCTCAGTGCCGCCTGTCTCCCCTCCTCCTCGCTCTGTCCATCTAACTTCTCCCTCTTATACCTCTCAAACGCTGGACTGGCCATCAGCCGCGGTACAACAGCCTCGTAGATGTGCTTGAGTCCTGGCTCGGTGAGCTGGTACTCGTCCGCGATTTGCTGGTCGGGCACCCCCAAGTAGCTGAGAAGAAGCCCAAAGAAGATGCCTGTGCGGTCTTTGCCAGCAGTGCAGTGGATGAGGGCGCCGTTTCGGGGTTGGGAGTCCTTACTCGGCGGTGGGAGGGATGCTAAATACAATAAAATGGTGCGAAAAGCCGGGCCGCCGTCCGTGAGGATGTCGTGGTAGGCCGAGACGAAACCTTGGACGTCTTCGTCGAGATATTTCTGTGTTAAGATGTCAATGTATGGCTAGCCGAGAACCAAGGGAGCGGAGAAAGATACCATATACCGCTCTGCCAACTTCTCAGGGCTGTAATCTTCCACCTTGAATACGGGGACCCAAGTTCTAGTTACGCCCGCACTCTTCAAGCCTTCCTCCCAGCCATGTGCCACGTCCTCTCCGGTTTTCCCCTCCTCCCCAGTGACGCCAGCCCACCCTTTGTCGACTTCTTGCTTGCTTCTTAGGTCGAATACATGCGCGACCTACATTGCGTCAGCGTATCTCCCGAGCACAGTCCCAAAACCACCCTTCCTCTTTTCCATGACGGGCGCTTTAATGACGTACTAGTCCAAAACCCCCGGCACTGCATTGCTCTTCCTGGGATATCACAGAATCCCAAAGCTCTGAACGCCACAGTGTACCAATGATGTAAATTCTATGTCAAACTCACCCCGATATCATGCACCGCCCTCCACCCCTCCCCGTCAACCTTGCTAACCTCGGCACTCCGAAACAGCACTCTCTCTTGAACTTTCCGTCCATCTTTCGTCTTCAGCCCGCCACAAGCGAGGGCCGCATCCCGGAAGTTGTTCAAACTGGGAACCTCGTAGAAAGGCGGGGACGGAAGCCCCGTCGCCATGTTGCTTGATGATGAGGTGGGCGGTACGACCCGCGCTATCCCCGTGACGCGCTCCGAATCCTTAGGATGAAGGCGACCCCCAGATACGTGCTATCGTACGGGACTTACGACAGCTCACGAAAGTCAGGGTAGACGAAGGAAGTAGTGTGCAGGCGGAATGCGGTGAGTCCGACGTTTGTCGCGTGTGCTGAAGCGATGTATGAGTCGTGAAAGCGTCGTGGGGTCCAGTAGTCACGCTCGCAAAGATAGCTCAGGAACGGCTGCAGGTGCCTTAGAATGCAACGCAAGCGTAAGCAGGCGATCGGGCGGTGCGAGGCCGCGGTATGGACTCTTGAGGATGCTCTTCTGCAGTCTTCTGCAGCCGCGCTTCGCCCCGAGGCAAAGCTGTCGATTACGAGTGAGTTCCTAGCCACCTAGCCGGTCGCCCGCGGGTACGTACCCCGCTAAGAATCTGGAGGAACCCACGCCCCGGTCTGTTGATTGAGCCACCGAACTCACTGATCAATAAGAGGATGGGAATTACGCTGACCCACATTGTCACAAGCATCGGAGACCCTGGAACGGCAAATGTAGATTGCAGAGAGACACGCTAAGCTCTGACTTTGAAGGAGAGGATCAAAGCGCCACCCGTTCTGGTGCAGACCCAAATTCGTGTAGATGCAAACCCCACGGCGGACGCCATAAAACCAACAATAGCCCCTGGATACCCGTACGCCGAAATAAGCACTTCGTTTGTAGCGCATTGCCATTAAAGTGGCCAAGGCCTACGTGAAATCTCCTCCAGCGCCAAGCCTGCAAATAAGAAAATCAGACGCCACATGATGGCGATATCGCAAACGTGACCAAGACTGTGATGCATCGTTTTTGAATAGGAACGTTGAAATGCTAGATACTTGTTGATACAACAGATTAAAGAAGTTTTGCTGCGCTTTTGGTCGAAGTTGGGTCAAAAATTGAGAGGGTCTCCGTAAACGATCGAAAAGATGGTGGCCTTCAGGATGGACTAAGTGTATTCTCTGGCCGATCGATGATAGTACGCATGGGTAGGACTCGGCTGTGTGAGCCAGTGCAGTGATATCTGCACCAAGAGCGAAGAGGTCATTTCAACAGGACGGTGACTCGTCTATCTATCCGAGGTGACCGCTTTTTCGGGTACTGCTAGAGTCTCCTCGGTCACTGCGTTAGCAGTATATGTATATGTATCTGTATCCGTTTGTTGTTCGGCGGAAGCACCCCGCTGTGGCCTGGAGAGGAACTTCTCTGGGAGTGATGTTTCCTCAGTGTGGGCTGCTTCTACATCGGCGACTGTTTCTGAGGAGGCGTCCCTTGCTAGCTTCTCCGATGGGCGTGTGTCAACGTACTCGTCGTATGTCATGCCCATTTTCTTTGCTTCGTGGCGGATGTGGCGTACGCGCCAGAGCCATATAGCCTGCGAGAGGAAGATGCCGGTCTCAAGCGTCATGCTGGCGACGGTCAGTATTTTCGCTCCCTGTGCAGCTTGACCACTTACGCTACAATGTACATGGACCCGCCAAGTACGTCGAAAGTATGTTGAGCAACTACCCGATATCAGCCTAATTGTCTAGCACGGCGGGCATAGTTTACCTAGAGCCATTAACGAGAAGAAGGCACCCGAGTAGTCGATAAGGAGGAACCAGAAGTCTATGCTTGTGAGCGGATACTACAGGTCGCCGGTCCAGACGTCATACCAATACCGATCACACGTCCATGTCGCTTGGCCAGTTCGAAATACGGCATCACTAGGCCCAGACACTGCATGACTGAGGCTAGGATAGCCATCATCATCATGGGCCACTCCACTCCTTTGTAATATGGTATCTGAATCTGTCAATATAAAGACCAACGGAGTATCCAGAGTCGTGAGGACGTACGCGAAGAGTAACGATAAGGACAGCTTCCGATGCGGCGAAAGCAACCACCATGCTCAAGGTAGCTGCCGTTGCAGTCCACGCTCTCCATTTACTGCATCTTCTTAGGGCCACTCAGTCTCTACTCAGGCGATATACTACTCACTTGCCGTAGTATAGCGTTTGGCCCCACGCGATGAGGGTCAGACCGCCGAAACACTGTGGTTGCAGCTGAAGTGCCAGGCTAAATTTCTATGACTTGTTAGCACCTCCGGTGCTGTTCGGTTACCTAAGCTTACCTGGACTATAGCATATACCCCGAACGGTACAGCGCCTAAAAGTCTCAGTCCATCGTTCTGAGGCCACAGAGCAGGCTGATTTACATGAAGCCCACAGCATCAACATCGTCCCCGGTAATCCATCGGTGTTCTTTCGGCGCCAATTGTGCCATATTCTCCAATATATGAGCATTCGTTCAAAGATTCGACAAGTGACCTTACTGAGGAAGTATCTGTGGTGTGTGAGTACTGCACGTTTGCTTTGGCCAAAGGGCATGAACTTACTTGAATGCACCAGCAACTACAGCAAAAATAGACTCGTCAGTGTCAGTCATATGCCTGTCTCAGGGCGAGCTTACACTTTGGGGAATGAGCCTACATTACATCACAACCAAGGATAATTACTTACCTGTTCCGATGGTCTAAGATCACAGAAATGTCTGTCAGTATCAATCCGCTCGTTGTAGGTGAAAGGGGGGTTTACCCCGAGGACATCTGCAGCCTATACGGTTGGGTCAGTAACTGCTGCACGAAGAAGGCAGTGGGGCACGCACTGGTGGTATGTATTCTTGCGGTTTCGTCATGGCATACGTGCTTGAGTCAATGTAGGAAAAGGTATTTACCAGGGAACAAGTAAGAAGAGGCTATCAAGAAGCTAAGACCAGGAAAAGCAAATAGTTCAGGAACGATTGACCAAAAGTTGGGTGGGGACAGGGCTATGGCTTTATGGTGCAGGTGGAGTAGATGGCACTAGATGCTGCTACCGAGGGTATAGCTGTACGACGTGCTGCAGCAACTATGACATCTGAGGCCACGATGACAGCAAACAGGGGCACAGTGGGCCTAGGCAAATATATGAACGACATTGAATGTAGGAATCCAACCCAGCGTCCCCACCAGCGAACGGAGATCGCACAGTGCAGCAATCAAGGGCTTGGCGTGCTTCCGAAAGGCCACAGAGGAGGCGTATTTTCCTAGTCCACCGCGAGAGTCGCGTGCAACCCATGGGGAGGCGGCAAATGTGCGCACGGTCGAAGAACAATGCATTGTGGGAGGTCCATAGTCCCTTGAGTTCAGACAGGACCCCCTGGTCCCGTTTTCGAGGTCGAACTACACTCGACAGGCATTCGCGTGCTCCTAGTGGTAAGTGGCTGAGGTAGCGAGGAAATGAACTTTTATCTGCCTAGCCGATCTGCAACCGGATTGGTGACCGAGTCAACATTCAGTGGGCGCGTCCAGTGCGGGCTGGCCAGATTGTCACGCATCTCCATGCACACGTGTGAAGTCGATTCAGCAACTACGTGGCGGAAGCTGTGCCTTGTCTCCCCGATCACTGCCTGCATGAGGAACACGCAGGATGCGGCTCGAACCGGGGTAGCTGCGGCCAGCCATCGATTAATGCCCACTGGAAGAGTAAAGGATGACGGACTTCCAATAGATATCCCTGCCAGACGAGCTCCAAATGTAAGCCTTCTCTGGCGCCGCAAGCGTCCTCAGCCGACCGGTTTGCGTGGCGTCAGGGAATCGTCTCCATCAACTCGCAAGCTCAGCTCTGGTAACTCCAGAGTCTTTTCATCAGCTGATCTAAAGCACTGCACGTCTTGTGAGATAAAATTTTGAGAAGCCATGACTTCTGCGGTGCCGCTGTGGCACGCCTATCGTGTAGGCCGGGACAAGAGCCCGGTGACACAGCGGTACCCACGGTGACACTTGGTATCCCAGAGCCGCGCCGGTGGAGCCAGCCTTCCCAGGGATCGGCGCATAGGTTCATTGCTGAGGCCGTCCGCTGCAGCTGGCGGCTCTGGCCATGTTTCCCCATCCGAGCGCTCGCTAACGTAAACTTTGTCGCCACCGGCATTAGCCAAGACCAGGCCAGGTACTACTCGGTATCGTCAATCTTCTGAAAGCCATGCGCAGATTGCTTGTTACAAGGACCGAATACGTTCTACAAGATAAAGGACCGGGCACGGTAACCAGCTGCAGCATCCGGAACGGTACGATGGGAGTGCATAGTTTCACACCGTGCGCTATTTGGCTAGGCACCGGTACCAGGCGGTTAGCCTACTGCCCTTACCTTAGTCGAACACCTAGTGAACCCCTCTCTGATTTCTTCTTTTAGGCGCGCAAACCGCGATATGCTTTTTTGTCTCGAAATGACGCGTAAGAAAACCGGAGCAGGCGGGGAAGAGGCTGTGTATCCGAGACAGGAACGTTGAAGACTCGTCGATCGACGAACCTTCGTTCGCATCTCGATATCCCACCCTTTGCAAGTGGCGTCAGAAATCGAATCTGACGCTCAACAACAAACGTATCACATCCTGCCTCAGAGACGCGATCGTCATTCGATCGTCCGAAGCTGTGTGCATGTCGCAGAAGAGTTGTGCCGTCTCAGTCGTTCTCTTGCCGCTGCAGTCAGCCAGAGCCCGCATGTTTCGTCGACCCACGCCGCCTTGGAGATGCACGCACCGGGAACTTCTCTAAATCGGGTCATTCAGTTCGCTACAAGAACCTCCTTCGTCAGGGCTAGCGAGACTGATAGGGACATCAATGGTCCGACCATGTTGCTAATTTTCATGATGGCCCTGTGGGTCGCAATGCTGCATTGCAAGGGACAGCAAAGCTGACAGGCTCGAGGGGTCCGACATGAAAAACCGCCAATCGGGAGATTGTACATGCGCTCGGTGCGGTTCTCGATCGTGCAATTCACTCTGAGGTACCGCTGCAGGAGCCTTCAGTGTCGGGCCAGCCGGTCTTTTCGCCAATTGATATTCATGCCTAACCAGTCTCTGTAGAACTCGCGAAGCACGATCACATTGTTGAGGAGGGTCGAGGGGTGCTGACAGCTGTCGGCATGCCGACCTGCAGGAAGGCTCTCGCGGTCCGAAAGGTGCACTGCTTGGGATCATGATTCGTGAGGGTAAACAGCATGATCTGTGAGTCGATCGATGTGGGTGGGCCCTAAATTGATATGTCCATTGGTGCTCGTTGGCCTTCTGCGCTGCATGCTGGTAGGACTTAGACTATAAAGCGACGGCAGGATCCCCTGGACTACTGGCTTCAAGCATGGTAAGCGATGCGCCTTCTTCCGTTGCTGGAACTATTCGCGGGGAGCTGGGCACGGCACGGCAGTCGAGGCATTCCCTGATCTGTGCCACACCGGATGACTACATTTGGATGATGTTTTCTCGCATATCCAGTCTGTTGTGGAAATAAGGCCTCTCGGCTCTTGCAAGTATGCAAAGCTCACTGAAATTCCATTCCAGTAGATCACTGATGGGAGTAGAGCATTGTGAACGTATCACCCCTAAGTCGCGCGCTCTGGAGATAGACATGATAGGTTGCCAGTCGAAATGGGAGCTTACCGATGTGTTCAAGTAGAACAAATGACAGGACTTCTGGGGTCTGTCAGCAAACGTGTTTTCCACCAAGGTCGATGGTCCGTAGGAGCTGCCTGATGACATTGTGTATCTAGACGTGTCGGAGAGCACATGGTCTGGCTTTGAGATGCCTCAGAATGCGGCTTCCCGTTCAGAACAGAGCCGTGATTGCGTGGGCCGATAAGACTGGACCGCATCGATGCATGTGACGAGGATTGACACAGGGTCGCTCACCCATTAGATGTAAGATCAGGCTTCTAGCGATGAAGCCAACGCTGCGGGTGTATATGCAAGCGTTCACCGATGCGGGTAGCTACGCGGCCCCAGAGCATCATCGGATGGAAGTACCGACGTAAAGATGGCGCCTCCTCCGCCTGTCTGTATCTGTGAAGCCATTATGCGTCTTAACTTGCATGCATGGCGCCAGAATCGCCTGACTTTCGGTCTGTATGTGCAATCACACTCTGTCTGGGTACCACTGCAGGGTGATCGACCGATCAGGCTGTGTGGTCGCTCCTTGAGAGCGGTGTCCTGTTTCTTGCAAGCGAAGTCTGACCAAGGATCTGCCATTCTGCTGGCGAAGGGGCATTCGTATAGGTGGATGTTGCGGCGAGGTGTAGTAGAATGATAGAGGCAGTAGATGTTGGGATCTTTGGTGTCACAAGCGGGGGCGGTTGCAGCGGAGGAAGGAGCAACTTAGCACCACATTAAATGCGGTCGATAGCGCCATTCGACCAAGCAGTTTGGATCAGCGTCAGATGGTCGGTCAAACCAAGTCCACTGCCAATGTGTGTGGAAGATGTCACGTCTATGCACGAAGGCGAAGAACACGAAACCGGATCAACTTTGGTGGTCCCCATCTAAGGAAGGAAGGATCACTTTGCACCGTCACAGGATGTGCTCAGCTATCAACCGAAGAGCTAAATACCTAGTATGCCGTTCACTTGTTAGGCATGGGGCTCTTTATTCGGCCACGCTTCGTACAAACTCGTTGAGCGACTGCTGTGAACGTCAATGAACAACACTACTACTAATGCTCGTGCCAGAACTGGACGGCGAACAGTGTTCCTTCGAACGCTGAGTCCTATCCCCGGGAGCTATAGAGCCGAATCCGAGCACTGTTTCATCCCGAGGGCTAGACTAGACTCTACGTATGTATGCATGGCGTAGATAACGCATGTACGTCGTTTCGCAGCTATGTCGATCGGGAATACTCTGCGGGCTCTTGGGCGTCAATACTGCCGCTAAGCGTACGGCACATGCCTTCTGAGACATGCGGCCAGGACGGATGAGAGTCATTTGCTCTCTTCAGCGTCGAAGCTTTCTTTCGTGCTCACACTCCGCAACTGGGCAAGCCGTACGTAATGATGTCCATGTTCAGTAATTCACTGCTGAGCTTGTGCCGGGTTCCCCTCATAATGCAGCGACACCAAAGGATCTCCATTGGTGCGTCTGCCAAGTGCCAGCAGAGCTCCAAGAGCTGGATTCTAGGCCGAGGTTGCAATGGTGTGGAAGGACTCTGCGAGAAGGCAAGTCGACGACCAGGTCGTTACACTCGCAGACGACCGTAGATCAGTCTAACCTTGATATTGACGACTAGGGAACGAAGCGTGCTATGCATAGACAAATATGACCACCGGGGTATTATCAGTTGATCAAAGTGGATTACTAATTCCTACATGGAATGCAAAAGGGGGAATAGATATCGAAGTAAGAAAACATAAGAGAAGAGTGTCAGGTCGTGACGATTACCTGGTAACAAACGTGTGACCCTCGGGGCGAAGAAGAATAAAATACCCCCAATGGCTGCTATTCCCGCGCCCTTCGATGTCTGCAGTGCGAGCCGACCATTACTAACGCCCGTTGCAGAGATTTGCTCCTGATATATAACCGCAAAGGATGTCACATCCTACGCCCCTGGAGGTGGAACCATATGACGACATTTCGCTGCCCCATCTTGCTCAAGTGCCCTTTACGCTTCGTCGGCCTCATGTTCTTGTAGCTGACCGCTCTGCTCCCTATGCATGCGGGCTTCAATCTCCTTGAGCTGACTCTCACGGGCCAGTAGCTCCTGTCGCTTCTCGTTGATCTCACGCTGCACCTTGACCTCGATCTCACGAAGCTTCTCCTCTTCACGGCGCAATTGCTCCTCCTTTAGACGTACAGACTGACTGGCAAGGTCTTCGGGGTTCATTGACGAATCGCTGTTCATGTCAGTATGGAAGTTACGGCCGTTGAAGTATGCACTTACGCAGCAGCACCGCCCTCCACGCTCTTGCTGAGCTTCTCAGTACGGTAGTTCTCGTACAGGAAGTCGTGGGTGATTTCCTTGAGATCAGCCAGATGGCTGTGAAGCAAGGCGCTCCGTACGGCCAAGAAGTCTGAGTGGCGCGGGTTGTCTACCTCGACAATACCCCATGGGTACTGTCGGGCACGCACCCTGCGGCCGTTGACCTCTATAACATCCTCTGAGCCCACAATAGCGAAGGGCATCAGACCACGGAGCTCAGCGTTCTCCTCGACCGTGTCCTCGTCATCCTCCTCAATATCGTACGGGAAGTTATACACGGGGATGCGGTAATGCTCAATGTCCTCCATGACGAGCTTCTTCGACTCGGCGAGCTCGGCTGGGGTCAAAGAATCGGCTTTCCCAATAACAGGAATGACATTGACGCGGGGGGACAGGCGCTTCATAAGCTCAATGTCGAGTTCGCGGAGACTGCGTCGTGTCAGAATTATTGCATTAGTGACAGTAGTGGACGTACCCATGGCCTGTAGGGGTGATGAAGTACAACAGGACGTGCACACGATTGTCGCGAAAGCGGGGGTTACGCTTGATTCGGCTCTCCTCGGCGAGGATGTCATCGTACTGCCTCTCGAGGTATCCGACGATCTCTGAGAAACTGCATCCAATGTAAGCTAAGTGGGTGCACGTGGTTGCGTGTTTGTCTACCTGGCCTCATTGTCGATCTGATCCCCGAAACCGGGCGTGTCAACAATGGTAAGAGAGATGCGGGTGCCTTCCTCATCGAGCTCTGCCGGTTGTCAGTCTCGCAAAGGGGCGCAGGAGGGATAAGTGTAGACCCACCGACGGTGACGGGTGAGATTTTGACGCCCTCCTCGACGTGGGCTGTGTTTGGGTCCTCGGTGTCCTTGTGCTCGAGCACCTGCTTGCCGCAGAGTGTGTTTACGAAGGTCGTCCGGCCTGGTCATGGCTGGATCAGCATCGCGTCTGGAAATGGTAGCAAGCAAGGACACGCACCAGTTCCTGAGGCACCGCAGACCATCAGGCAGAACTGAATTCCTTTCTTGACGTTCTTCTTCCTGCGCGCCTTGAGTATCTGTAGTGACATTAGCACGAGGATTCAGTAGGTTGTGGCGGGCGCGGCATGGATGGTATGTATGCCGCAAGCTCGCAGCGTGCTGGGGGTTGCTGTACCGAAGACATGATGAGTGCGGAGTGCCGGCGAGGGTATACGGGCGAATGTGCAGAATTGACAGCCCACGCGTTGTATTGGGGACAAGGCGGGCGGAAGTTTGTTGGACGTCGGCGCGATGGGGCGTGGTGCGATGGTGTTGTCAGGAAATTTGGGACGTTGGCAGCTTCTCCTGCGCAATGCAAAGGGGCTCGCTAGCGGGCAGCACCCCGGTCGCCGCTGCCCATCACACTAGCCCCATCTTAGCCGCCGCCCTGCAGCAGCGGCCGCGACAATGAATTGCCATTCGCACGTACCGGAACAAGTCCACTCTACAGGCCCATTCAATGGGTTCGATGATAAGACATGCCAGTGCTCTGAAATGTCGAGCGTGGTGGTGGTGTCTTTTCGATCAAGATCCGGAGCGGGCAGCTTCCCCGGATGCGCCAGAAGCGGTTGGGGCATGTAACCACGGTAGCTTCCAATGATATCTACATGCATGCAATGCGTCCACATTAATTCGATAGCGGAATTCTTATCGATCCCGTAATGCCTTCCATTAACGAAGATAATAAGCAGAAAGGTGAGGACATTGAACCTTGGAAGTCAGAGCTTCACGTGCAAGAGCTGCTGTCTCCATTAGGCTAGAGTCGAGGAGCTTGGGCGCATGACATGGCAATCGTGGGACCCTTCACCCCACGCCCGCGTTCATCCATCCTTCACCACGACTGCTGGGGGCATGGGCTGGGAATGATGCCTGTCTTCTCTTCCCAGTGCTCCACGCCGTCCCCCAGGCCACCTCTACCTCCGCCTCAGCTGCGGCGCCCCAGCTCGCCACTCGCCGCCCATAGGTGACGCCATACAGCACACACCCCATAGAACATCACCGAGATACACGCCTTACGCATAGTCCACCATGAACACTCGGCCAGTTCTCGATCCGACTCAACAACCCTTTGCGTTGGCTGCTGCGTTCAATGCCGACAACACGTTCTTCTCCGTTGCCCACGAGCACGGCTTCAAAGGTAATGGAATACCTTGGTCTAGAATGACTTCCGCTGATCTAGGTAGTATTCAGAGCTGCAACATGCGATCAGAAAATCAGCCGAGGTACTATAATTGCGCCTAAGGTCAAAGACTATATCTGACTTCAGGCAGACCTGAGCGGCGGCATTGGTTGTGCGGACATGGTTGGCACTACCAACTACATCATCCTGGCCGGAGGAGGCAGGTCGCCGCACTTTCCGTCGAACAAGGTAACGCATTGCATCGACAACAAGCTCTACCTGCGGACGGCTGACGACTACAGATTCAAATATGGAATGATCAAATCCAACAGGTCTCTGGCTCGCTCGAGTTGAAGGCACCCGTACTCCGCGTTCGCGCCTCCAAGGAGTTTCTCGTCGTGGTCTTACCTTTCCAAGTCATCACATACAAGTTGGAGAATCCTCCCCAGAAGATCCATCCGTACGATACAGTGGAAAACCCGTACGGATTGTGTTCTTTCGAGGACAACATCGTGGCCATGCCTGGCGCAAATGCTGGCCAGGTCAGGATCGTCAGGCTTGTCGACGGCAATCTCAATCCGCGCGTTACTCTTATACCGGCGCACACCACCCATGTGCGTGCCGTTACGTTGAACAAGAAAGCTGACATGGTGGCTACTGCGAGCGAGAAAGGGACAATCATTCGTCTATGGGCCGTCGAATCCGGCACGAAGATCGGCGAATTCCGTCGCGGAATAGACGAAGCTGCCATCTTCTCCCTGGCTTTTTCTCCGCGTGACAGAATGCTTGCTGTAACCTCAGACAAGTCCACCGTGCACATCTTCGACCTCCCAAACGGCGTCCAGACAGCTGCAGATGTAAACCACAAGACACACAAGTACGGCATCCTTGCCAAGCTTCCACTTCTCCCACGCCAGTTCTCCGACACCTACTCCAGCGCCTCAACGCACTTCGAAATGGGCGATGAACTGGGCGGATGGAGCCCACAGTCAAAGGCTGCCACAAAGGAGGTTCTCAGGAAGTTCTCTCCGGAACGAGTTCCCACGAAAGGCCTCCTCGGATGGGTGAACGATAACGAGCTCCTAGTCGTTGGTGCTGGTCAGGATGCGCGGTGGGAGAAATTCGCTGTCGGTGTCACCAACGAAGGACAGAAATACATTCAAAGCGTAGCGTGGAAGAGATATTTAGACTGAGGTGTGATACCCTTCGAATTTCTGCTTACGCAATCCAATGATGCATGACACATGGTATATAGGGGACTATACTCGTGAATGATCGACAGGTTGTTGTCAAAAGACATTGAATATTAGCCTCTCGTAAATCAATCACTAGAACCCACTAGAAAACGCGTCTCTAACGAATTCATACATCTTGCTCGACTTCAGCTTCACTCACTCTATTGTCAGCCAATCCATACGTCAAGTCGTGCTTCTGTTCGCATGCCACCTCGTAGTAATGTGTGCCATACGAAAGCACAATCTCATCTTGTCCCATTTCTTTGCCTTTGCGTGCCGCCTCTTCAACAGGCAGAGCCCTGCTTCGAGGAGGGCGAGCAACATAGCATGGATGCAACCCCAACACCGAAGCCAGCGCCAACACTCAGGTTGCCCCTCGAGCTCTCTGGGATGCTCGTGGCAGGGTATGCAATTGTTGACTATGAAATTGATGTCGTGGCCTTCATGGTGATGGAAATGTGATTGGACGAAGATGGCATATCTCGTCACTGCTCCGGGGAGACCGCTTTATGCGTCTGGTTCGTCGGTTTGCCTCGAGCCAGCTGACTGAGATTTGTATTCATTCATACACCGTATTTCCAAACGCTTTATGCGAAAAATCGCTCCAGCTGCCATCAACGATTGCGTCGGGCAAGGGACATATGCCATTGGCCCCGTGTTGCGAGCCATACGATGCGGCAAGGCTGTGCGCCGCCTGCCATGTGTTCAGTGAAGGGAGATAGGGAGATATTCTGGTCACTTAATCCTCCTGTGCTGTTGCTTTCCAGAAGCGTGGTACCCCCTCAGTGCATTCGCGCTTCCTACCGCGCTCACTTCTTCATAACGCTAGGCTTGATTGAAAACCTTCGATATCGTTTTTCTGAGCGAAACGCAGATGTCTTATGTTTTGCTATCATCAGTGCCTCCGAAAGTTTCCTCTCCACTTTCCTGTGGCTGGCTATCGTTTCCAAGAGTTTAAATGCTCTATAGATTTGAACCTCGCTCTTTGTAAGTAGTCAAACTAGGACATTTACTATTTCTAGTCGTGATAGACGTTAGAGAGTGAGCATACTTCAAATCATTAGAGAGTGAACACATTATATCGATCATTTACGAGCTTTCAGAATGATACCCTGAGCCACAGGAAGGTGGGGTAGGAACTGTTACAATGAAGTACATCACTATAGATCTTAGATACTCAGTTCGCCACTGCGTCCTGGGGCTCACTTTGATTATTCAAAGTCTGCATCGATCTCCGTCTAAGGTTTATTAGAACATGCACGCTGAGTTGGAATTAGTAGGTCACAGGTAAAACATGGCATATACAAGTATTCTGGATATGGTGGTACAGATGCTATCATGGCACGGTAGCTATTGCCAGCCGAGTACTGTGTCTGTAAAATCATGAAGGCTGTGGCGCCCTTCCCATTAATCGTCGAGACTTTTGGGTCGCTCTTAGTTGCAGTTGGCTCAAGTATCTATCAGCTTTTTGCTGCTTTAAGTTCAGAAATTTGAAGGGGACTGGTTTGGTGGCCGTCCTCAGATAGACCACTATCATATGACGTTTCACCAACGGCCAACGCTACAATGATCTTTGGTCCCCTAGCGTCTTATTTGTTTTGTCAATGACTTGGTGCATCATATTCAACATGAGCTTACTAGTAGCTACTCGGCACCAACGAATTAGCCCAGTCCTCAATATTTGCATACCCATTCCCATCCTTATCTTGCATTGCATCGTTGCTATTGACATCAAATCCGAACTGCGTCTCCGCAGAATCCGGGATGCCATCACCATCAGTGTCAGTTAGTCTTGTGCCACCATTGATAGTACCAACGCCACCCATAGTTGCCTCATCACTGATCGTCGCCCCGCTCTTTCCCCAGCTCTGCACCTGGGTAATGAGTGCCTTATCGACCGCATCTCTTACCAGACTCGCTCCAGCCTTGCTGTTAATGTGGGTAAGGGCATCCGCAGCGCTCAAGATCTTGGTAGGAGCAGGGAAACTGAATTTATCCGTTTGGATCGCAACGCCGCCGTAGTTGGAAGAGGAGGCGCCCAGTTCGGCACCGTCGAGCGCGCCGTTCTTATCCGAGTCATAGAAGTTCTTCTCAACGTAGGCTTTGAACTCGGCGTTGCCACGCGTGAAGGCTGTGACGCTGGTAGAGGGCCCGGAAATGAAGTAATTCCCAATGATGTGCGCATTGCTTTCGCCAGCGGAGTCACCCGCAATGTAACCGCCACCACCGCCCCAGTTATAGACCACGTTATTAGTGAAGTCGTTTGTACCTTTGACTTTGGGGTTGCGCGTCTTGTTGTCGATGTACAGGTTTCTGAACAAGGAGATGCCGTTCCCAAGCGCAGTCTGGATGAGGCCGCCGCACGAGTGCGTTTCCAGCCCTTGCCCAATGATGCTATCCTGAATCGTGATATTGCCCACTTCACTACCGGATATGGAGAAGGTCTCATCACGGCCCCAAGTAACGCTCACGTGGTCGAAGATCATATTGCTGCCCTCAGCAATAGTAATCGCATCTTTACCAGAAGTCCCGCCTTTTCCCATCCGAATGCGGATGTAGCGGACGATGGCGTCGTCAGAGTTGCTAAAAGACCATCCATTGCCGTAGACCGTGATGCCGTCGCCGGGAGCGGTTTGACCGAGGATGGTGATGCGTTTGGAGACGACCATGCGGTCGGTGATCTTGATCACGCCCCCTACGGCAAAGACGATGATGCGGTCTGTTTTGGAAACTGCATCACGAAGAGAACCGGTTCCTGAGTCGTTCAGATTGGTGACAACGTAAACGGAGCCCTTGCGGCCGCCGATGGCGTTGCGACCGAAGCCTTCGGCCCCAGGGAAGGCGAGACCAAGGGCGGAGGGGATGAGGAACAGGAGAGGCAAGAATTGCATCTTGACTGGATTGACGATAGATGACGAACAGGCGTTCACGGACCCTTGGATTGAGTTTGGGTATACATGGGTTATATAGGTGGAGAGAAGTAGGCGGCTAACTGCAGCCGCTGCGTTCATGAACCCATGATAGTCTGTAGGAGAATCGGGCAGATCAAATCTTTCATATTGCGCGATCGATTTTTCCCCGACTCGGAAGCATGCTATTGCTGTCTAAACATCGCTCCTTAATCTACATGCGGGAGAAAGCCTAGGGTTCCAGGTCCTCCAATCACGACTCGACATCGTTCGAAACGCCTAAAACGCCATTAATACGAATGCACATGGGTGGGAGCGTAAGCGTACTACATGGCGGAATATATCATCCTGATCATCATGTCGTGATCCGCATTCGATGATGCACATACGGTCTTTTCCCCTGGCTCGAAGGCGTAGCTTTGGACTAAGGCGGGAGGGTTGGAGGGTCCGCAACAACGAACTTTGTATGTGTTGAGACCATCCAGGGTGCGGCTATTGTGCGGTCTGCTCCCATGCGTCGACGAATAGTGAACCGCCAGCAATAGCCCCAAGGAGGCCAACACCCCAATCACTCAGGAATCCCTTCTCTTCTTCAACACTCCAATGTAGCGTCATGGGCATGTATGCGACATTACTGACTGCATCTCTCCACCAGACCCGCCGTTCTCTCTTCTTTTCTTCTATCAACAACTTGCCTTCTTTTTCACCGTCGCCTACAGTCTCCTTTATTTTCCCACTCACATCCTCCCCATCCCCATAATACTTCAACACACCAACCCTCACTATCTCCAATGCGACGTGCGAAGCCCAAAACCTACTACTCCAAATCCACCAGGCAATCTCCTTCCTCTTCCCCCTTTCCCCACTCCATCCCTCGCTTGTAAGCACACCCTTACTTGCCAGGTAAGCACCATTCTCTAGCACTTGGAATAGTACCAAACTCGCGATCTGTGCCCACGTTATCCTCCTCACCAGTTTCTCCTTCGGCCCAGCCTCGGTTGCAAGCGGCGAATGCCACAACCCCCTCGCCCACATATACAGCCCAGCTATACCCCACATGCGAACGAATATACGAAAATCTGCAATTAGGGCGGCAAGGGCTCTAGAACTCGCAGTTACCTGCGACATGAGCTTGTCGCTAGGCGCGGTAGGAAGGGTGGTGACGAGGGTCTCGCCGGGGAGCAGCACCTCGTCTGCTTTGTCTGCGATTGTGGAAGCGAGGGAGGCGAGGCGGTGCGTGAGAAGGCGTGAGAACAGCGCGGCGAGGAGTTCGAGGGTGTAACCGAGGGTGCCGAGGAGGGCGTCGGTAGATGCTGGGCTTTCTAGGATGGTAGAAAAGCGGACCAGGAAGCGGTCGAGGCGGCGAATCTGAAGGGCAAGGTAGCGGAGGAGGTATATGCGTGCGCTTTGGAATACTGATGGTGGTGTGCGAGCGGGTGGTTCCTCTTTGGAGGGCTCAGATGGGGCATGTGAAGGTTCGGGTTCGGAGGAAGGAATTGTTGTGAAGACTGGCCGCTCGTCTGAGGCCATAACGAAGTATTTAGTCAGAATATACAGAAAATACAAAGCACTTCACCCAGATCTAGAGGCGGGTTGATGTTTGGGGCACGGCAAGAATGAAGCTTGCGGCTCCGATATGTTTGGTGTGCAGCGGGGCGGATTAAGCGTTTACAGGTGCGGCGCGTTTCCGCCTTTAGTGTTTGTTGATGGACCCTGTTTATCACGCTTGTACCACTACTTATCGCTGACTTCGTACGGCTTGCACGAAGCCCGAGGCGCTCTTCGCATCTTGAAATATATGTCGTAGCCAAGCTAGAAATGCGAAGACGATCGTTATTGAATCAAGGAATATGAGACGCGCCATAGTCCCAACCGAGCCCCGCGCCCGAGCTCCCAATCCTCCTATCTCCACACTCCACCCCCACATCCTCAGTCTACATCCCTCGACTCTATGAATCTGAATTCACCCACAAACACTTCAACGTCTCGCATAGCACCCAAAATGCCTCCCCGCCGGCCAACCTACCCCCTCGCGCACTCCTTCCGCCGCAAACCTCGCCGCGTTCCCCTTGTCCTGCGCTTCACGAAGGGATCCATCCACAGCATCGTCTTCTTCCCCGTCCTCCTGCACTCCCTCTTCACGATTCTCATCGTCTACCTCGACACTCGCGTGCTGTCCTCCCTGGGGCTCCCCTCTACCATCATCCCGTCGCTCTCCATCGTCGTAGGCCTCATGCTCGTCTTCCGGAACTCCACATCTTACGATCGCTTCTGGACTGGGAGAAATTGCCTCACCACAATCGGTACGAGCGTCAGAAATCTGGCGAGAATAGTGCTGGTGAATGCGAAGGTGAAGGAAGGAGGCTTGGGGGATTCGGGCTTGGGGCAGGGAAGGAGGGGATTGAGTGGAGAAGAAAGGCGAGACACGGAACATGTGCTGAAAGTGCTTATTGCAGTGCTGTACGCGATCAAGCATAATTTGCGCGCGGAGTTTAATATTCCTCCTGCATCACTGGAAGGGGCGCCTGCGTTTGATGCGCATTCTACGCCTGTGTCGAGGCGGCCGAGCTATGTGGACCGTCCGACTCCGTCGTCTGAGGATGCTGGTGAGAACGGCCTAGTAGATGGAGACGGTCTGCACCAGCCCAAGAACGTGTATAAGAGCCTTTTGCCGGACGGCCTGCGAGGGTATGAAGACGAGGGCTTGAGTCTGCCGCTCCAGCTAAGCGTGCTGGTCGAGAGCTACATCCGACGAGGAGTAGATCGCGGCTGGTTTCATGCGCCGCTTGCCTCGCAGATGACCGTGCAGATCAACTCCCTGGTGGATGCATACGGGCGTATGGAGACTATTCGCTCGACACCGATTCCTATCGCGCATCTGTAAGCCACTCCCGCTTTTACTTTGACGTACAACTCGCTGATGCTAGCGCTAGTATCCACCAGAAACAAGTCCTCGCCCTGTTCACTTGCGTACTACCCTTTGCCATCGTAGATGACTACGTCTGGTGGTCCGTTCCTATCGTCGCTATCGTGGCCTTCACACTCTACGGCATCGAGGGCATTGGCCAGCAGCTCGAGGACCCCTTCGGCTACGACAAAAACGACATCAAGATGGACGGCATCATCGAGGATACGCGGCGGGAAGTCTTGACCCTACTTGGCGAGTGGCAGAAAGCGCAGGGGGATGCTGAGGATGAGGGCGCGCATTTGGGCGGCATGTTCAACTGAAGGTAACCACATGCTCAATGTATGCCGAGGCGCTGTATCTATGGAGGACTATATTGTTGCGTTTGAGAGATTACACATACTTATCGAGCGTAGAGTTGGATACCCACTGGCTTTGGTTGCTGGATTGTGCTATTGAATGGAGTGGATCGTAGCCTGCTTGAAGTTGGGATCTACTAATATCGCAAGCTGCCAAACCCGCGTCACCCAACACCAAGGCTCCCCGCCATTGTATCCTAGAACCGAAAAGAGAGCCTCGGCATGTATAAACCATCAGCTTCGACGGTCTTTGCATTTGCATATTCGGGAGCTTCGGATGAGGCTCGGATCGCAATCTGGTCGCTCAATCGGTCAACCTCGCCCAGCGCTAACATTTAGAAGCGCGCCATTTTGAGCTTTGCGCAGCACTTTGCCAACTCATGGACGACGAGGCGGTTCGTACGAGGTGGGTCTTTAAAAACGCAGTTGTTCGAAAAACCCAGAGTACCCTCAATAACAATCACGGGGATTCATTGAGTTAGGGAGCCTGGAACTTCGCCTTGAGGGCAAGCATAAGTAGACCAATTTCCTCCTTCTATCAAGCAATAATCTATTTGTTGTCAATTTCCTGACTTACTTACTGCCTTTTCTCTGCTTCTCTGTCGCTGTCCCAAACTTCCTACCATCATGTCGTGGCACCCCCCAACCGACTATGCAAGCCGTCCAGTTGCTATACTAGGAGCAGGTGTGCTCGGCCGCCGCATCGGTAACAATCCCACTTCTCAGCCCGTCTCTCCTCATCTCATCCTCCTACTCTAGCATGTACCTGGGCAGCCGCAGGCTACAACGTGCACATTCGCGACCCCAGCGCCGACCAACTCACGCGGTGCCTTTCTTACTTCCACGAGAATCTGGATATCTACAAGCAAAAGACTTCATCCACGACCTCCGGCACCATCCAGACATTGGCAGAATTGGAACCAGCCGTTGCCAACGCATGGCTCGTCATCGAGGCGGTTCCTGAAAAGCTCGATCTCAAAATCTCCACCTTCGCGGCGTTAGAAGCTTCGGCACCACCCGACGCAATCCTAGCCAGTAACTCTTCGTCTTACAAGTCGTCTGAAATGCTGGCCTCCGTATCTTGTGCCACCAAAGAGAGGATTTTGAACATGCACTACTACATGCCACCCGGTAACATGGTGGTGGAGCTTATGACGTGCGGAGTCACCACAACCGCGATATTCGACTTTCTGGCAGACCGCCTAAGAGAAACAGGCGCTATGCCGTATGTCGCACAGAAAGAATCGACAGGCTTCATTTTCAACCGACTCTGGGCGGCGGTGAAGCGGGAGACGCTGGCGATCCTGTCCTCGGGCGTAAGCACGCCCGAGGAAATCGATGCGCTGTGGACGGAGATGTTCATCAAGGGCAAGAGCAGACCTTGCGCGCTAATGGACCAAGTAGGCCTGGATACCGTGGCGTTTATCGAACAGCATTATATTAAGGAAAGGGGGTTGGACGCCACGCACACGGTGGAATACTTGAAGAGGGAGTTCCTTGAGAAGGGGAAGCTAGGTAATAAGTGTGATAAGGGGGGATTATATCCGCCGAAGACTGACGGGGGCAATGCGGAATCGAGGCAACCCTGATCCGACTCTTATACCCCAACGGTAATGGACGCGTTTTCAGTATGCTGCACCAGTAGTTGTCGCTACTGCTGAATCGAATTTGCTCAGTGAAACATATGCAGGCACGCTTACGCCTCGCTACAATTCCCGGTACTGAACCCCGTCATTCGAGAAGGAGGTGTCTGTCATCCAACGTGTGGGTGCACGATGACGATATGTAAGCAATTGGCAAATGTAAATACCAACTAGTCAGGTGTCTGTGAGGTAGATGAATACCTAAGGAGAAGCGTTGCAAGAATCGAGCCATTACTCCGCATATCGTATATGAACATATTGCGAAGAAGGACACGGGAGCGTTCGCAGGTGTAAATGATCCTCTATTTCGATTCCTCTGTCAGATCATATATGAAATGATGATGCCATGGCTATCTCCAGTCTCCCTTCCAAACCACTGCCTCCTACAACAACAGACAACCGCTAGTTCGCCTCTCGTCCAAAGCCATCTTGAAAGCAAAGGAGGATTACACAAAGGTTTCATGAAAGAGCACAATAAGACATCCCTACGTGAAAGCCATTCCTGAATGCTGATAAAGACAGGCTTACGTGTCATTCGTACCCAGAATGTCGAACGCCAACGCCAGGAAATGCCCAATTTGAAATGATGATGCGAACGATTCAAATTCCACAATTCAGACTCAAGCCCGTATTTGGTAGTCTGGAGTTGCTGGCTCTGCGTCACGGAAGCGCTGCCCAGCAGCCCGTCCTGTACTGCCACTGCCGTCGAGCACAAATGGTCCAGCGTCGTTGCGAGGGGTCATAGGACCCTCTGGGGCGCCATTCGGACTCAGGCCGTCTGAGCTGTTCGACGACCTGTTGTGGAGAGGCGTAAGACCGACGCTCTCATTCGCTGCTATGACGTTGATGGCTACTGGCTGAGTGACAGACGAGGAAGCGAAAGGTACTGGACTTCGTTGTGGCGTGGAAGGATCGGCAGCTGGCGCGAGCCCGGCTTCGTTTGCGGATCCTGAAATGGTAATATTTGAGATCGCGGCTTCCAAGTCACCAAAGCTGATGTGACTGTTTGGAGCCCACTCATCCCCATCAAGTGAACTAAGTCCATTGGTCGAGGCCTTGGGCGTGACGTGGCGATCTTCCTGTGAAGATCCGCCGTTTGCCTTGACCTCGCCATTCTCCTGAACAGGTTCTTCTTCCCACTCCTCGAAATCCACTGGGTCATCAACATCTGCTTCCAAGTCGGTGACTGCGCGGCAATTCGGGCATAAAAAGTTTGGGTACGTAGGGCCATTGAGGATCGGGCGGATACACTTGTAGTGCCACACATGTGAACAGGGTGCAACAAAGAGTGATTGACACGGCTGCACGGATGAGTGCAAATTCCTCGACATTGGTCAGGGTCTGACTTACCGCGATAGACATGAGACAAATAGAACACTCCGAGGTGTGCGTTGATGCATTATCACCGTCTTTCTTGGCCTTGCCCAGATTTCGCAGTCGCTGGTGGGTTTGTTTGCTACATATATTAGCTTCGTTGGAGAGTGTAGCTCTGAGAAACTCACTTGAAGGCATTGAGAGCCTGCTGCCATCCCCGATTGCACTCTATCCTAATCTTGACACACCGGAATATCATCTCTTCTCCGCCGCGAAAGTCTATTCCCAGCTGGATAATGTCACCATCCTTGAGCTTGAACGGCTTGCTCTCCTGGTTTGGCTGACTTAATCGGATGTGATTGAGAAAGGTGCCAGAGGAACTCTTGACATCCTTGATCCACCATTCTCCGTGCTTGCACCACAGCTCGCAATGCTTCCGGCTCACCACTTTGGACTTGAAACCCACGGCGGCAGCAGAAGGCTGGTCCTTCGGTACCTCGGGGAGTACATCCCTCTCCGAATACCGCCCAACTTTTATGACAGCCGACTCGTCGGGGAGAGTTCGCGTGATGGTGGAGAAGGAAAGCGAAGGTCTCGCGGCTCTGGGGTCCTGGTGCATGATGAACCTTATGGACGGTAGGTCCTTCATAGCCGGAGCTTCGCTCGAAGCGCCCTGGTCTGGCACCGGGGAGGCCATGGCGGGGGTCGTGGGGATGGGGCCGGAATGGTTCCTGACTGTGAGTTGCGGAGCCGCCGTTTCTGCACGAGTCCGGGTCATGGTTGGGGAAGGAGGCGAGGGGATCGGAGGCGGTTGCGAAGCGGGCTCTGGGGCGGTCTGAGTGCGTGAGGCGCTGGGCCGGACGGTGTCGTGGGAGGGTGCCGAAGTGGACGACAGCGATACGGGCGGGGTTGCGGTCGCAGCGCGGGCGCGACTTTTTGTCTGGGGTGCCGGTGAAGTCTGGTGGCGCTGCTGCCCCTCAGGTGCACTCCCAGCGATGCCTGGGGCACGAGGCTGGCCGTGCGTCTGGTGGGTGTGGTAGTGCCTGAGGAGGGCACGCAGGGCGCTGGGTCGATCCTGCGGCGGCGAGGTCTGCGAGGCGAGCGAGATAGTTGGGGGAGCTGCGGACGGGGCTGTAAACATGAGGTGGGCAGTGGTACGGGGCAGAGGCGGACTCCACGCCGGCGGTGTATACGTGCGGGGCGACAGCCGCTTGGGTTTCCTCTGGGGCGAGCGTGCTTTTCTGGCACGAGAATGAACGTGAAGCACTGCGCGTCTTGACGGCTGGGGGCGAGAGCGGCCAAGCAAGCAAACGAGGAGCCAGAGAGTCAGCGGCCTGGACCGCGTGCCAGCTTGTCACGAGTACGGCGTAGCGATATCGCGCGAACAGACACAGACACATGCAGCGCTCGCAAGGGGCCCAGCGAACGAATACAGGATTGAAGCGATTGCGCAGTGGAGGACTCAGCCTTGCGAACCGCAACAGGCGCTCACGCGATGCTGCACGATAGGCCAAGTCTGCCGAGCGGCCGAGGCGATTACACCCAGAAGTACCTCACTGCTCAGACGCGCCCTCTGAGGAGTTGGAGCGCCCCATCTCTGACTATTCATGACACTCGGTTCATGAGAGGAGGTGGGTCACGCGCGAGCGCCGAACGGCGTGTTCGTTGTACAGCGTGTTACCCCGGGGATGCGCAACGCAGTCTGCATTGCGAAGTTCACGTTACAGACGACAGAGCCTTTGTCAACCATTGTGGGGAGCGACGTCAGAATCACGGAGCGCTGGGTTTCAGTCGACCCGTCAAACCATACATGTAGTTCAGGCGTTGACATCTGCCTCAGGTTGCACGCCATGCAGATCGATCAAATGCCAAGACAGCCCTGTGCCTGTGATTATGTCATCTTGAGTTTTTCGACATGAACGCCGTCTCCTGTTGATGCCGCATCGCTCCGCACAACGCCTCTTGAAATGTTAAGACCGCGATCGATCAGACCCCTGTCGCGAGGCCTCGGTCAAGCCTCTGCTTCCATTACAAAGTCTGCATCATGTGCGGGTAGACGAGGGCTGGCGACGATGGTCGCGGAAGAGAAGGTTAGCTTCCGACTGCGAGCCGCAATGCCTCTTGCTAACGTCTGTAGGACCCTGTAGAGCTTGACGAAATCACGACCCTCCCTAATGGTATTCGCGTCGCGACCGAAGCCCTCCCAGGGCACTTTTCCGGCATTGGAGTCTACGTCGATGCCGGTTCGAGATATGAAAACGATGCGCTGCGGGGCGTGAGCCACATCATAGATCGGTTAGCGTTCAAGTCGACCACCTCTGCAAGTGGGGACCAGATTGTAGAGAAGATCGAGTCATTGGGCGGCAATATCCAGTGTGCATCTTCGAGGGAGTCACTCATGTACCAGGCCGCAACCTTCAACTCCGCCGTACCGACCACCGTTGGCCTCCTCGCTGATACCATTCGCAACCCACTCATCACCGAGGAAGAAGTGCAACAGCAGCTGGAAACGGCAGACTATGAGATTGGCGAAATATGGTCCAAGCCGGAGCTGATCCTGCCCGAGCTGGTGCACATGGCGGCTTACAATGGCAACACCCTGGGCAACCCGTTGCTGTGCCCAAAAGAGAGACTACCGCACATCAACCGCGCAGTGGTGGAGGCCTACCGTAAGGAGTTCTACAAGCCGGAAAGAATGGTCGTTGCATTTGCTGGTGTGGAGCACAAGGAGGCTGTTCGGCTAGCAGAAAAACACTTTGGCGACATGCAAAAGGGAACTGGGCCAGCACTCATCCAGACTGGTGGGGAGAGCAACATTACGGAACAACCGACCTTCACAGCATCGCATCCAACACCGACCGGCGCTCCTCCGCAATCTTCAAAACTCCTGTCTAAGATACCTTTCTTCAAGAACCTCTCCACATCCGCAACATCAAACGCTTCTGTAAACGCCTCCTTTGACCTCAACTTCCCTCCGATAGATACCTCCTTCCCATCGCACTACACTGGCGGCTTCCTCACCCTACCTCCGATTCCCCCTCCGCTGAACCCTGCTCTTCCTCGTCTCTCTCACATTCACCTAGCCTTCGAAGCACTTCCTATTTCGTCTCCCGATATCTATGCTCTTGCAACTCTCCAAACACTGCTAGGCGGCGGCGGCTCCTTCAGCGCAGGTGGCCCCGGCAAAGGCATGTACTCACGCCTCTACACCAATGTACTCAACCAGCATGGTTGGATAGAGTCCTGCATTGCGTTCAACCACTCGTACACCGATTCTGGTCTCTTCGGCATCGCCGCATCATGCGCACCCGCTCAGGTCTCGCAGATGCTGGAGGTCATGTGCCGTGAATTGAACGCTCTCGGTTCAGAAACAGGCTACGCTGCGCTGAGGGATCAGGAAGTACAGCGTGCGAAGAATCAGTTGAGGTCCAGCTTACTCATGAACCTCGAGTCCAGGATGGTCGAGCTTGAGGATCTGGGCAGGCAGGTCCAGGTTCACGGTCGCAAGGTTGGCGTCAAGGAGATGTGCGCCAAGATCGAGGCCGTCACCATTCAGGATCTGCGCCGGGTGGCCAGGCAAGTGTTCGGTGGGGAGGTGAAGAACACGGGTGAAGGCAGCGGGGCACCTACCGTGGTCTTGCAGGAAGGCGAACAAGAAGGGCTGAAGAGGAAGGACTTCACGTGGGATGAGATACAGACGAGGATCGCAAGGTGGAAGTTAGGCCGGAGGTAGATCTGCCAACGTGAGGGCGAACTGTACGATGTGCATTTAGGGTGTATAATGGCTAGTACTGTATTATATTGGGTGGCTGCACGCTGCGATATGTAGACTATTGGAATGACGAGACATCATCTGTGCCTAAAACGTTCGGACTTTCTTGTTACGGCCCGTCGTCTTGACATTACGTAACTTCCATAAACGCTCCCGAATCTCAGACAAAATATTTTCAATTGTGAGCTTGTCGTTCGAGGATTCACGCGACGGTCAGCGACTCTAATCCATCAATTGATCTACACTACGAGAACGTCTCCGTATTCATAACACTACCGCCTGTCGAACGAGCAGGTGGTGCCCATACAACAGTCATTGGCAAGAGCATGATGAGGCTCTTGAAGTCTTCTTCGTTAAGACGCTTAGGACATCGTCTTTCCCATAGGCTCTTCCTGCTCCATATTACACGAAGTCCGCCCTCTCTTCACCTGTTTCCCTATGTAACCTTGATTGTCAAGGACGACCGTTATCTCTTCTAAACGTGAGAGCTCCTACCTATTTGTTCACGGAGGAAGAGCTGAGAATCGTTTCGTCCGCAAGCAAGCGCACAAGTTGACGCCGCATCAACATAGCGCACGTAAGCTAGGAGGGCGATCACTTCTGAATATTGAAAGTCCGTCTCCGAATTCTGACAAGTCATTGTTGGACAACGCGTTGGCCATTTCGTGCATCGCTTTCGTCCTCAAGGAAGAGTTTTCCTATATATGGGAGTTTACAGAAGGCTGAAGATTGCTAGGTCTAAGCGACGCTGGAATATTGTTCATAACGGTATCTGTCGTGAAGGTAGCTGATATAGGCGAGGTGCATGGAAGTTTTGATGGGTTGGAACGTCTACACCGTTAGCAAAATATTTAAGGTCCTCGAGCGGGTGCGGTAAGGAAGATGGCAAAGTAGCTTGGGGACCAACTTTTGAAGGGACGTAAAGTTGTTGGAGAGTGAAGCTGTGGTAGCTAGATCCACGATGGTAGTGCATGCAACAGTCCGTTGTACTGACGGTAGTATACGGCCCGTACTCATTTTCTAGCCGTACGAACCCCACAGAGGTGGCTTCCATACTTTCCCTTGTATCGTACTTCAGATGGAACCATAGTACTAGAGTATAGCTTGGCATTCGACTAGGAACGCGCAACCGCAGTGCCGGTAGCATTGATGTTGCAGACAAGCACATCAGATTGTTAGTGGCGCCCCCACAACTCCCAACGCTTCGTGTAGAAGATGTTCAGGGCCTCGTACAATTCCAGTGGAAGTCAATGTGGGGATAAGGTACGATGGAACAGCCAAATGGTAAATCCGATGTACGGAGGTCGGAGCACATACAATGGGTGGCCGCAGCGGAATCCACAGCGTGCTTGTGTAGGTAGTGTTCCTTGGACTTTTCAACGACCGGCAATCTCCAGCCCTGAGAACTGGCTTGATGATAGGGATGGTACGCTATGTACGGTACGGAGGTCTGTACGCTGGTGCCTTACCGTCTATACTTTCCATACGGATGTGGCGACAAACATCGGTGGATACCTCGTCAAGTGACTTCCTGGTGTATACGGAACGGCTATGCAACTCAGCACGATCTTCCCGAGTAGTTTATGACACCATTCCGTAGCGGATGCACCCCAGAGTGTGGTAAATTGCTCCACTACGGACCGTCTTCACACTACGTTCAGTAAACGGAAGCACAGTGAAGCTCTTGTTAGTCCTGCACGGACGGCATCGTTGGTCGAAAAGTTACCCAGAAACCATGCTCGCGATGCATGTACCTATGCTTTTGCAAGCGTTGCGAAATTGTCCACTACAACGCGTTGAAGTTTCCACTCGGGGACCCCTCTCATCGTATCACTGTTGTCTTGAGCAGTCCCAATCTTAAATCCATCCCGGTCGAATAGTTTACATGTGGCATCCAGTACACTACCAACACAGGGGTCGTGTCGATTGTCGCACTACCCCTATACGGATTATTCACCGACGCTATGTCGTGAACGTACCGGAAAAGTCGTTACTACTAGCTCCGTGAGGCGGCTTAGACGTCCCACAGTTTTCTAGAAGATCGACACCGGCTCGCGGCAGATGCACACCGGCTTCGGGGGCTGCTGTTGATCTGCTCCACTACGGACCTTCGAAGCTACATTCACTGGACATATCGTAGTGTTTGGCTGATAACGATCGACGATCATCGGCTTTCTTTGCATCCTTTAAAACCCGCGTCACGCTCGGATTTAGTTTCTTCATTTCTGTGAGTCTCCTCTGGCCAGCAATTCTATGCGATCGGCTACACTAGTGACAATGTCAAGCTGTAGCAAAGAGCAACCTAGTGTAGCAAAGACGGCACGCCGATGCGCAGCATGGATGTTGAGGACTGAAGGAGATCAGGCTCGCCGGCAGTTCCCCGACTTTTGCGGGTGTTGTGGACCTGCTCCACTACGAACCGCTTCGACGCTACGTCCCGTGAACGGTTAAGGTGAGAACAGTGACTTCGCATCGCGGCACGCGTGCTGTTCAGACCAAGACGGCGCATACGTATTATTCAGCATGATGTAGAGTATCCCAGGAGTTCGCAGACAGCCCTTTGCTGCGCATCCTTCTACCACGCGTTCAGTGAGTGTTGACACGGTGCCTCTTTGTTGCCAAACTTGGAAATTTTGACTGGCCCCGCAGAAAAAAAGCGACCATACCCCGACACCATATGTGCCGTGAGGCGATCCGATGAGAGTGGAGTTGGCGTCGCATGCCGTTTTGACGCGCAATCTTGGTTCGTGCGTGGGGCAGAGTTCCAGTCTTCTGTAGCCCACGCGGAGTAGGTCCGCCGGGACGATCGCTGTGTTGCCTCGCAAAGTTGTCGCTATACCTTCCAATGCTTACTATTGCCTCAAAGATACATGGAATTTTCACGGCCGTCGTTGCAAGACGTATGCTGCGTGCAGTTGCTGGGATGCGTCACCGACAGACCAACATTTGTCGCGGGACACTTACAGTCACCACAATTTTTATGTGTCAAATCGTGCCAACAGATACTTACACCACAAGTGTAGGTATACCTTCGGCCGGTCGACTCATTTTCAGTCACGTGTGACTACTCACACCTGCAGTTTGTGATTGGCTCAGAAGCAGATGCTTGGCACACGTGACTGAAAGTCAGTCGACCGGCCGAAGGTAGAGGAGCGAAGCAAGACAAGGCGGCACGGCAGTTTGTCGGTGATGGTGCCGAGCTCGGTCGGTAGGATGCTGTGCTGAGCTAAGAGCCTGGAGTCCGCTAAGACGAAGCGTCCCTTGCAGAATTTGCGCGAACGCCACGCCACATCCTCTTCCGCTGCCGGCAAGCGCATAGATCGGCAAACGGTCGTCGACGAGGTTATCGATAGGCTGCTGTCATGCAAGCCGGAGTCGAGCCATGAGCCACAAGAAATCGTCATTGCGATCCGTTTCAGCGCCGCCTTTGCGAGTGGCCAGTCCGATTCGATTCACCAAAGTCCGCCCAATCACAGAAATGTGCCGCCGAACGTCGATTTCACGCCCTCCGTCATAAGCAGGACCCTTGTCCGTTGATGACCTCTTTTCCACGAGTTGCCCGACCCTATCAGCGATGTCTTTGTTGTCCCTGAAAGCTGGAACACGGCACGGGAAAGCCGCAGTCACTGGTACCCGATCGTTTCTCGCGTGGCCACCATGCGCCGAAGTACCCTAGCAGAAGCTTGTGCAAATCCTTCCACGCTGCGCGGTAGTTCCGAACACTACTTCAAAGAGATTTAATGGAACGTCTACATCACTAGCATCAGGGGTGGGGCCGATGAGCCAAACAGAAGGCTGCTGTGCCTTTCCACTCTAAGTCCGGTCGACCTGCCAGAACGTACTTGGGCGTACCTCCGATGTAGCACGCCTGTATTTCCGCAGGTAAGAGTCTGACCATTTACCGGAGATTGCCCTAGAGGCTCAAACAAACTGGTTCCGAATAGCTATTGTGCTAAGTCTTCGTGCGTGCGTGTCAAAGCATCTTCGGTTAAGCAGTTCTAGAATCCGTCTCGCCGACAAAGTCATGAAATATAAAGATGTTTCCTCTTCCCCTCAATCTGCTTCTCCAGAGCAAAGCATCCAACAGTCTTTCCTTCCATTCCTTCTTAACCACACTCCTTGTCAGGACTCACCTTCTTCATCTTCTTTCCCATCCTAGTCATACCAACACGGTACCTTTCTTCCACATCACAGTCATTCAAAGCCCTTTGTATCAACAAAGAGCTTCAAGACCCATTGTAACACTTCGACCACTACCTCTACGGTAACAACTATCTTTACGAGGAACAGCGTTCCCCATCATCTTTCGATACCACATTTCACACAAGATTTGATATCTTTATATCTCAGAATGCTTTCCAAGATTGCTGCCACTCTCTCTTTGGCTTCGGCCGCCGTTGCCACCGGCATCTCCATCACTCCTCACGACGCCTACTCCTCGTCTATCGGTGTGCTTGGCTGCCTGATCGATGTCAACCGCGTCGCCTACTGGCCCATGCAGCCCGACTGCAACAACCTTTGCATGCGTGTCACTGCCAATGGCCGCACTGTCAATCTTCTTCAGATCGATACCTCCGGCGGTGCTTTTGACATCAGCTACGATGCCTGGAACTACCTGAGCACTGGTGTCGGTGCTAAGGAAGGCCCCACCCAGGGTGGTGGTATTCCTGCCGAGTATGAGGTCGCTCCTATGTCCGAGTGCGCCTCCATCATCAAGACCCCTGATGGGTAAGTTCAGCCCTTCCTTATAAATAAGCATATGCTAACAGGTCCGAAGCAAGCTACCATTGATGGCTGCCAACAGCATTAACACCTATGTCGGCTGCCCTGCCGGCTCATGGCTTCACGACAATTCCGCTCTGTATAACATCCAGACCAGCGGCTGCAAGTACGGATACAACGAAGTCTGCTCGCTCGACCTTGCTGTTAGCAACCAGCCTTCCTGCCCTCACCAGCTTGGTGCCATGAACCCTCTCTCCGGCATGGATGTCATGAACATCGCCTACGGCACCGGTGTTGAGACACCTTCGCCAATCTAAGTCAATAAGGACTCAGCTTCATCTGTGTCCGCATATATTCATGGCCGTCGGAGTTCGGCCTGGAGTTTCACGCTGGCGTTCCTCTTCTTCTTATTGTAAATAGATACCAAAGGCGCACTCGCTTGCGCATGCATACAATTGCACCATATTCCAAGCAACATTCTGAAGAATATTAACACACATTCACCCTCCTGCACCTGAATCTTGCTGGTGACATCTCATTCTCCCATTCCACAAAATTTCTGTGGTATTCCGAAGCTTACTTTTGCGAGATTATAGGGTGGTCGGGTCCGATCCGAGTCGTGCTGCAACGTGCCTACCGGAGATGAGCGTCACGCCTATACTGTATAAGGCTGTACCCTTTAAGGCAATATGGCGTCCAGCCTTGATGCCTATTCCGCTGCGCAAAAGTCCGTCACACGTGCACATGGGGCGTGGGCTCGCTTCGTCCACCTAGTGTTACCGTTTCTGGACTAGCGGTTTACCTGTCAGGCTTAGCTCTGTGTATAAGAGTCCGATAGAATGAGATTGCGCTGAAAATAAGCTGATTCGGAGGCGTAGTAATTGCCTGTCGTCGTGAGACGGGCACTAGACATAAAATGCGAGTTTATTGAGGCCTTCCCGAGTCGCTGGTGAAAGGGTGCAAGAGGTTCGGTCTTTGTTCGGATATGGTCTAGATCACTCGCACAGCCTTGTCTATTGTTCGATAGCTTCCGAATTCTTTGTAGAAATTGCATTTTATTTCTTTCAGCTGCTGCCTTTTGATTCAACTGGTTAGAAATAGAACCCGCACTCTACTTCATCCATGCATGCCCTTCTGTCCCATGTTCTTTCGTCCCGTGTTGCCTCTATCGGCGGGACTACTCACAACTACCGGCACTGGTGCCATACGTGCACAGTGTGGTCACAGCACAACGCTAGCCAAAGGCACCTCCTGGAGTAACCTCGTACACCAACATCTTGCAGGTTCCAATGAAAAATATACACGTGCCCACGTTACCCTCCCTTCGCACGCAGCAATGTAGCCGAATGCTCCGGCTGAGGAGAATCAGGTGCAGGAAGTGCCCGGAGTCGGCTCAAGTTGAGAGGGAAATTTTGGATGCTGCCTTTCACGCGAACGTGGACTTCGCCGCATTGAACCATAGACTTGGTCACAATTTTTTCCATTGGTTTCGAGCTGTAAAAGTCGCGACGTGGGAGTAAATTGCGGACTTTTACGAAGACCTCAATTTGAAGTGCATGACAACGTAATATCGAGGCCGAATGCTCATTACCCTATGATCATCCACTTGCCCTAAACGAAGGGTGCGGGCAGGACCTATCTTCAGTTTGCACGACTACTCTTAGCGAAAATTGTGTAAATACGTGCTTCCGCCAAACCGTATTTGGACTTATTCGCTAGATATTTCCACAACAGCTTCTACAATAGCGCGCTGCAGCTCGTATCGGTCCCAAGAACTCTTCTGTATGCGAAAACACGATGTTGTGTTACTTGTCCCTCTCGTAAGGTATGCAAATACGTTCACATATGTACAAAGAGACAGTAGATTCCTGCACAGGATTTCGTGTTAGCAATTTCGAACCTTGTCAATGTAACATCAACAACACTGCAACACGACAAGAATCATGGATACTAGACCCGAATGAAGAGGACAAGGAAGCGAGAATCTGCAGCCCGTGTTGGAGTTACGAGGATGTTCGGGATGAGAAAAGGAACGAGAGTACAATATTGACTTTACACGAAAATTGTCAAGCCAAAAGCCGGCATATAAAGGGAGCACAAAATCACTTCCAAAGATAATACCACAGCGATATCGATCATTCGAAGACCGACCAACTTCTTTTCAGCATCGTTCTTTGGAACTTCAACCTTAAGCTCCGCTTCCGCTCCAAGCCACTACCTCTTGTCACTCCAAGAAAACGACCCAGCAGACAAAATGCTCCTCCAATCTGCCTACACTACCGTCCTCCTTGTTCTCGCCGCAAATATAATGGCCCACCCTGCCGCCGAGGGTACCGTCGCAACAACGACTTTGGAAAACGTGGCACTGCGTGTCACTCGGCCCCTTCAAGCTCGTCAATCCGGGGGCGCTCTTTGTTGCCAGGCCTGCGGTTGCAGCAGCCCGGGGGGTGGTACTTGCACTTGCACAAACTGCCATGTCTGCTGAGCAAACAGACAATTTGGAGTTTGGCTTACTGCGGAATGCATGGAAGGGCTTCAGTAAGTCGTGTCGAGGTGAGCGTCAAATTATGGATTGGTTATCATGTCAATTGGATCTGCACGTAGATAAATTGAGTAAATGAACTCTTGTTCCTCGTCTTTCCAGGTGGAGGCCTTATGTTCTCACTGTCATATCTTCTTCCTACCACGCAGCAGCTCTTCGCTGGACCACAGGCAGTGGCGGGGCAGATAGGAGCTTTATATCCTAGAAAATTCTCGCGAAGAATACCTAGGTATCGGTTGCTAACCGGCGCTTTGCACCAATACATGCAATTAAGTGACATGAACGTTATTTATATTCAGGTTTTAAGTGCCCGATTGCCTCCCTTGGTGAGGTAGAATTTGTCTTCTCCTCCCGTCATATTCATCGAAAACCTAGTCGTACCGAAGCACCCAGCCAGCTCTCTGTACGAAACTGTTGACCTGGTCCTTCTCGGAAACCTGATCGATGATGACTGCGTTCTCGCCTCCAGCACTCATAGCAAAATGAACAACGAGCTCTTTCTTTCCAGAGCAGTCAATAGTGTAAGCGTTGTTCAGGTAGGCGTGCTTAACAGTCCAGCCCCAATTCCCAAGATCAAGCACACCGGTGCGCTTCTCGCTCTCGCAAAGCTTGTTGGTGTTCTTCCAGTTGATCTCGCGGCCGACCGCTTCCTTGATATCCTTGTCTCCGGTGTCGATCAAACTGATATTGAAGGTTCCGTCCCCGTATGTTCCGTAGAAGATACCAGCCATTGGCTTGTACCAGTGGATAGTGCAGTTCTTCACGCTATCCGGGATATCCTTCCAGACTGCGATGACATCGCGTCTCTTTGCGCTGTTGTCTGCGTCCCCACCTTGCCATGCGTAGAACTGCATTGTCGAGTTCTTGGGATATTCCTCGTCGTAATTCTTAATGGTCCAATATTCAGGCTTCCAGTTGCAATTGGAGTCATCCTCTTTGTACGAGTTTGGCTCGAACCAGCCCTGGTCAACGTCATCATTTCCAGGAGTGGGTGCAGCACCCGAAGGTTCAGATGACCCCGCTGCTGATGGTGTAGATGATTCCGCGACTGTGGGGTTGAGCCTCCTTCATCGGGACAACCGCTTGCGATCGCTGGGCCTTTACAAGGACTCCCTGAGCAGCATCCTGCCCAACCATCTCCACAAACGTGCCATTATTGAGGTGCTCGGCATTCATCATAGCGGCGCTCCATTGGTGTAGCTACCGTGAAGCTCAAGAGGGCGGCGGCCGCAGCAAGCAAAGTTGTAGAGGAACGCATCTCGAAGAGGTTATCACACAATTATCGTTAAGTTGTGACCAAAATGGAAGGCCCTTCCTTTGGGAGCGATAGACGGGTTCGTAGACAACAGCACAAGCGAAAGCGGAGGAGTGATTTGCTAGAAGCAGACGAGTGTGGAACGTGACTACAGGTCCCAGTGGGCGACTTTTATACGAACATGACCGAAAAGCATCGTGAAGCCTATACGGGCGAGAAACATAACCCAACTTACCGCACGATACTAGTTTGTGGCGCGGTAGGCAAAGGAGTTCCAAGTTCAGCCGCGTTCCCTCGATAAGAACGTCAGCCTCCACACGACCAATCAGACTTCCCCATATTTGACTGTATGGGGTTACTTACCGTCTAGATGAAGGCTTGTTACTCGGCAAGAGATTTGAGCGAATGCAAATAGGGTTGAGCGTTTTTATCAATGCGGCCTTGCCTACACTGGCGAATACCTAGAGGTGACATGCAGAAACAGCCCCCACGCGAGCCAACAGATGGCACCCACATGCCGTGTAATCTCTTGGTGGGCTCGTCCCCGTTGTCAGTGAATAACCGCGATTCAGCTAGTTGTGCTTCGTTTTTGGATGACCCACTAATATGAAGTGTTCTGCTCTGCAGCCTATTGATTGTTGGAGTCAACTTGGTAAAATCTTTTCCACAGAGGTTGGGGCAAATACACACATCCTAAGTTACATGATTGGAGGTCGTTCACCGTGCGATTGCATATCATGGGCGATTCCTGTCGACAAGGACTTACGGCTGGGCTATTGTTTAGGCCTATTGTTCCGCCGTCTTACGGTGATGCTGAGCCTTTGGTGCTCGAGTATTATCGTTCTCATGAGTTTTGTGCCCACGTCCCATGGGAACAAAGTGGAGATTTTAACCAGTTCACATGTCTGGCGAATTCTGATTACTATCAGTATATATGTGATTTGCTATCTAGCTTTAGTTAACCTATATCTGGTCCTATATTACCTCTCTTATTCCCATGTTACCTCTATTAACGTTAGGCAGCCAATAGAGCCTGTTATATAGTAATTAGAATCTACTAGACACGTGCACTGGCCCAAATCTCCACTTTGTTCCCATGGGACGTGGACACAAAACTTATGAGAAGCACTGATAATTAAACGGCGAAAAGTAGCTCCAGACCTTTACCTCTAGTAGAAGAACTTCTCCAGTTATATTGCCCCAGCATCTTCTTAATGTACACTGGAAACTGTACCTTGTTCACCTTATCAGGCCTAGACTGTTGAAGTCGATTTACTCTCAACGATCACTGTCAGAGGTGGATTCCTCAGGCTCTTCCGTAGAATAGCAAAGGCATAAGACTCATTTACTCGAGCTGGTTATGATAAAGTAATTAAGCTGAAGTTTGCCTTAGCGATCGTCATTCAATACTTACGAAAGATGGAAGTATTAGTACCGCGCTCCGTCGGTGATGAAGCTCATATTCATGCAGATTCCAAAAGCCCTGCGATGATTACACCCTATCAGGGAGCATTGATCGCACCAGATATGCTGTGCGACAAAGCCCTGATGGTATCGAATAAAGGGTTGTTGGCGCCTTCTTCGCTTTTGTGGTTAGTCCTTGCTTTACAGACATGAAATGCATGAGAAGTGGGGATATAGAATGGAAGCATACAATGAAAAGTGAAATTTGCCATCAGCTGCAAGGTATTGAACATGCAACGTTACAACCAGCGTTATTGCTCATAGTGTACCCTGCACTCGACTTCAGACTGCGCCCTACCCAAAATCGGGGCGAGGTCGATCACAGGACTGTGACTCTAGTAGGATCTACTTTCCTTGAATTTATGCGTGCTCTTCTGCTCGATGGTAGCAGACGCATTGCCCAAGTCTCAAGCGCTCGTCTAAGGTTACCTAGGTACCAGTCACTCCCAGACCTAACCACTCCTTCGCCTCAGCCTTCAGCATGCGATGCAGCGTTGAGGAATCGTAGGCTAGCGACCATAACCAATATGTATCTTAGCATCGATCATGGCTGATTTGCCTGAAAAGTACTTACCATATTCATTTACAAAGTTGTGCGGGGTCCATCTCCTCTAAGGGTCCAGGGCTGAACGAACGTCACGTGTAGCAGTATTGCCGGGCCCGGCATTGTGGCATTTGCATCCAGCCTTGAACCTCCACCACACATCAGCGCCAACTGGTACGAACTAACCGCTCTACATCCCCTTGCACCAACGCAAGGCACCCTGCTGCCTGCTCTCCGAAAACAGCCTCGGTGCCGCGAAAGCAGCGCCTGTGCCAAGCCGTCAACGTCATTTGCCCCTCACAAACGCTTCACCGTTTCGCTGCCCCCAACCGGTCAAGGGAACCTATTTGATCAAGCATCGGAATGGCGCCAGACATTTGCTCCGCCCACTCGATCACCGTTGGCATTAGGTGAAGTGCTTTTCGGTGCGTTTGTGGAGAATACTAGTCGAGTGCACCGCAGGCGGCGCAGGGCTGCGCAAACAGTCTCGTGACACGCGAGCGGCGAAATGACTAGGCTGCTTCGAATGAGAGGTCTTATATATGTTCAGATGAGACATCCGGAAGACTCTTTGTTGAATGTGACTTGTAACATATCAAGAGATATATACCGACCCTTTGCGTGTGTTGAGGCCAACTGCATAGAGGGCACCCCAGGTACGAAAGGATCAGCGAAACGCTTGCAGCGCACACACGGAAAGGTCTCCGCAAGCTGAGAGTGATCAGCATCCCGGTCGGATACGAGCAAACATCACATCATATATCAATCCAGCCTGTCTTGGCCTTCTCAACCACGCCCATATATCATACAACGGCTCGGCCTTCACGTACTGCACCGCACAATACTACACCGACCGCAACAATGTCCTCGTACACCCCACAACCATACAACTACGACCCGCAACCTCAACACTACGCATCCCAACCACGACCTCAGCTTCAGCCTCAGCCTCAGCGGTACCCCTCACAAACGGAAACCGCCCTGATGCCGCACCCCCAGTACCACTCGTCCTCCTACAACACCACCTCGCAACACCTCACGCCCTACGACGCGTCCGCAAACCAACCGTATGCTAGCCAAGCCGCTGCACCGCAGCCTTCGCGTCGTCACTCATCGCAAAGCCATTATTCGACGCGAAGCCACCGTTCGCATCACAGCCATCATTCCGAACGCGAGGAGCGCGAGATAGAAAAGAGACCGAGTTTGGGGGATACCGTGGTGTTAATCTGGGATTCGATTCTGGGCGCGTTTTCGAAGAGGAGGTAGGCTTCATGGCGCCAGATGAAGGTAGATTGCATTTAAGTGATGAAGTGGTAGGATAGGGCCCGAGACAGAATCACCGTCTTTTCTTTGTGGAGTCAAGGTTTGAATAGATGTAGATACCCTTAATCTTTCCGTCAATGGAATTTTTGGTCTGTATATTTTCACATCAGTTTTGAATGCAGTCCTCTTGGGCTGGCGGACGATGTTGTGCATGGTAAGACCGGCAACCGTGGTGAATTGAGATTGGGTTGGCGTGAGCGAAACCAGTGCGTTGAGGGGAACTATCTTGGTTAAATAGCGATGACGAGATTGTGCAGCGAGGGACTTAACGTCGAGCCGGGCTGGAGATGTCATGCTCGTAAATAAAGTATCGTTGTCGTATGTTGCATTGTTTCAAGCTTATCAACTTCCCAGGCTGCCAGATTCGGTAGCCGCCAACACCCTGCTATGACAAGAAAATCTGTGCAAATGCTAAAGTACCGCGCGTAATTGTTTTTCCATCAAGTAATCCGATCTCCGTCTATAAATTTACAGTGAGACCGAACCACGGATCCAACGCCTAAAGAAAACGGCTCGGCAGCCTCGTAACAACGACTTCAGCGCTTGAAGTGTTGTTGCCGAAAAAGAAGAAGAGGTATATGGGGACATGGTAGGAAAGTGCAAAAGGAAAAACGCCGCTGCCAATTCCTGCTTTTCGGTATCCACCCGTTTACTATCTTTCGAGCGTAGGCCCCATCTGTGTGTGCGGCACGACTAAACCGATGAGCAGCCTTTACGAAAGGCGATACGGTTGGGCTTGTGCGTCACCCCACGGAGCTCGGAAACCCTTTCGCACGGAAAATGTGCGCCGTCGGGAATAGTAACTGTGCCCTTGCCCTAGTGAAGTGTTTCATGTCCTCCTAGGACCATGTCCGACAATATGTGTATTCGGCGTCCAAATCATATACAAGGAAATCGCTGTCGACTGATATTTTCGACGCGACATGAAAGATAGCGTCAATCAATTGAAGACCTTGCCAATATGGCGTTCATTCTCAGGCTTCCAGGAGCCTATACATGAGTCAGCAAACCGCATCGTGTAGTGGCGGGTCCAACACGCTCTAGGCCAGGTGGGTTCCCTCGCGCCGGATATTGGCAGCAGCAGTGACACCCATCAAGTGTGCTACTTAAAGGGTGTACAGTGTCACCAATCGAGCAAAATGTTACGTACCTTCAAATTGGTGCTTCACGAAAGCCATCGGGTCGTCTTCTTCGCCAGCATTCATGGTCTTGATGCCAGGGCTGAAGCTCGTGATGGGGAGAATGATGACGTCGCCAACCTTCTTGGGCTGCTTCATGCCCGTGAAGTGGGTGTACGTGATGTTCCCCTTGCTGGTGCTCATGTCGAAGTATGCAGGGTCGTTGAAGAATGAGAAGATGCTGTCAGTCCATAGGCCGGGGCCAGTGAATTCAATGATGCCCTTGTGGTCTTTGGTGAGCTTGCCTTCCGCCTTGCGTTGCAGCGTTTCCTGGGTGATGTTGGCAACCACATCGACGAGGACCGGATGACCGGGCTTTGATTGGATGGTCCACTGGCAGAACTGGATGCGCCGCGCGTACCAGTCAGCCCAGTCCGGGCGATCCGGATCGGCCTCGATGCCTATGACCATGCCATACGAGTTGCTGGGAACGTCGGAAGGGATCCAGTCGGCAGCGCTCTTCAAGGCGTGCGTGTCAATGTCAGAGTAGATGCCGCCTCTGGCAAGGAGGATGAGGTAGCGAAAGAAGTCGGCCTTGAGAACGGGGACGGGCAGGGCATTGTAGGCCTCGAGGACCTGGGGAACGGAGGCGTAGAGATGACGGATCAGGTGCACGGCCACGTCGTCGGTGATAACTTCGTGTACGAAAGTTGGGTGATTGATGGTCCAGCTGGCCTCTGCCTCACGGAAAGCCTCGGGGAACTGGCCCTGGGCAGGCGTCGTCTTCCACGTCTGCCAGATGTAGGCAGGGAACTTTGAGTCGACGTCGTAGGGGAACTGGTACTCGAGCTGCTTGCGCAGAGGCTTCTTGTGCAGCTCGTCCAAGGGAATCTGCTCCCTGACCTTCTTCGCGACGTCGGGCGTGTCAAATGCCTTGTCGGCCTTGTTCGGCTTGGCGTCTTGCTTGGGGGCAGGCTTCGGCTTCTGCATGGACGAGGGCTTGGGCATGTCGTTCGCATTGCGGTAGGAGGCGGGCGAGGTGGACGAGTGGGTGCTCTTGAACAGGAAGAACAGGGTGACGACGGCGAGGGAAAGCACGAGGGCTTTCTTGAAGGTGAGCATCGTGGCCGCGTTGGCCAGAGCCGTGTCGAGGGAGCGGAGGAGGGAGGGAGGCGCCTGACCGGAGGCGTGGAGGTGAAGGCGAAGAAATAGCTGGACGCGGCACGGCCAAGGGCAGGGCGGGCGTTATATGATGATGCGGCACGGGTAGCAGATTGCAGATGCAGCGTGCAGATTGTCGTGCGGGCCCCCTGCCCTTCGGTGCTGGACGGGTCGGTGCGTTGCTGCGGGAGTCCCTTCCTGGCGCAGAATGTCTTATCAGCAGCAGGCGCTCGCGTTGCACAAAGCCAGGCCCGATGCAGGCGGCGTGAGATTGGCTGCTTCGGGAAGGAGGCAGCGAGGACAGCAAGGAGAAACGAGTGGACAAGCGACGCTGGGGAAGAGTCGAGCGAATGCTACTGTGACGGGCGAGGGTGCGACCCGCGGCTTTTGTTGGGCGGAGGCCGCGACCGCTGCCACCAGCCTCGTGGGTTTCCATGGAGGCGAGTTTCAGAGGCGCGCTAAGCTTCGGGTTGCCCACGCAATGGCGCTCAAGCCGCCGTGTCCCTGCGCGGCGGGCGCAGATTGTCCGGAGCCCACAACACCTGCGCTTCCAAGACTCGCCTGCGAAGATCGCTGTTTGTCTGCGACGGCCTCGGGGGACCGCCTGCGCACCGCGGCCGCCCGTCATCCGCACACGATACGCCAGCGTCGTCTCGCGCCCGCCCACATTCCAACGCCGTCGCGGAGCGCAGCTGGAGAGCCACGCGTTCATGATGCGAGCTGCACAGCGACTGCGCGCCGCACTGGGCTCCACGCCCCGGTCAAAAGCCTGATTCGACCACACCCGACCAACCTCGTTGCCATCATGGCGATACTGCTCACTGCCCCTTTCTGCCCACCGGCTGCTACGCCACGGGACGCGTGAGAAACCGAACCACCGTCTTATGTCACTCGGCCCTCTCCCTTGCTGCCCTCTGCCTCTGCGCCGGTTACGTGCTGTCAGTTGCGCGGCTCACGGCGGCGACGGCAGGCTGAAACAGACGAGGCCGCAGTTCTAACCCTCCCGGCTCCATTGCGCAATTTCTAGAGACTTTCCTTCGGCGTGCTTCTGCCGCCTGCCATGATTTGCCAATGCAGATGATAATAAACGTGCCGTCCGCAGCTCCGCTATGCAGCCTAGCCATGGCCTCCTCTAGTCTACACAAGAGCTTCGTTGCCGCAGTGACTGGTGGACTGCTCTTCTCTTCCGGTCGTCGTCGTCATGCCCGAGCACTACTGTACGCCTCCGCCCCGCGACAATGTGTCCCGATGTGAGCTTCGCAGTCAGCGCCCGGGGTTGTACTCGTAAAGCATGATGCCAGATGCTGATGCATGCTTTGTGGCGTTTCAAGCTTTGCTCAGCGCGCTCCTCCCGCCAGCAACCTGGCCTCTATTCTGATCAATCGCGGCGAGGGAGAACGAGGCCTGCCGTACTCGCTATGCACTTTCTCTATTGAGAAAGCCATGTCTCGTTAACGCGGCATCGCACGCTCCGATGTTTGCATTCACCCGGACTACGGAGCGTCTATCTCGGGACATGCACTACTATCTACTATCTATCGTGCACCACAGCTGCATATTGATTATCGCTATCGGTTACCCTTGCACCGTCGCACAGGTTCAATATTGGCCAGGAGGGGAAATGCAGCCATCCCACACTATGCCACCACGCATGAAGCCGTCGTCTTTATTTATCTGACACGCTCTCACCAACTCCACCCGAAACGCTGCCGGTAGTCTCTTCATGCGGGGCCGGCCCTTGACCCATCAGCACTTGATGTATGCACTGACGCTTTCTTGCTGCCATTTTCGGCTTTGGGCAGGTGCATCGTTCCTGCCATCTCCATGGGTCGCGTGTGGTTCTTCTCCAACCTTCCGCCGAGTGTGGAGCGCCTCAAGACTTTGTTCCTTCATAGTTCGACGTTGTCTAGCAGAGCGTCTCGGCAGATCCGACTGTCGAGTTGATTGCCCCATTCAGCGGACCATGCAGATGTCTACGAGGCCTCGTGCCCGAGTCCCATGAAGAAAGGGAGATAATTTACACAACAACGGGAATACGTGCCCACATGAGCGTAGCGGGTGTCGGCGCCATCTGCGTGAGAAGCGGTCCGAGCCCTTTGCGGAACACGGTTGTGTGTTACAGCTACCAACTTCATCTGTCGTGACTCTTGCCGTCGTCACAGTGGCGTGCTTAGACACCTTCGCTGACACCACCACAGAGTCACGATGGCTTTTCGTACAAAACATGCTACAGACGTCGAAGTGTCTCATTCGCTCATTCGCTACGATCGAGGTCCTCAGGAAGAGCATTCCTATCTCGAACACTGTCCACGCATCGCCACTCTGCGTTCCTTTCCAAGTTGACGTCTCAACTTGGGTCAAGGCAGCTCAACATCACGGCATCATGAGCCTCTAACAACTGAACAGAAGACTGCCCCTATGAGAGACTGATCCATCACCCTTCAATGGAAGTCAAAATCACGCGATTCCTGTACCATCCCATGCCTATCCAGGGTGTAATCAACGATTTGCGACCGCACTGTTGCTACACCTTGTGAATGTTTCTGTGCTGCCTATGGTGCCTACACCCTTCTTGCTGACCGTGTCAAAGACTCCATTCAGCCTCATCTTTCGGTGGCGACAAATGAATAATGTTCATTCACATCTGAGTGTGAATAAGCGCACTGGTTAATTTTACGAGAATACCATATACCTCACGATAGGCGTTAGCAACGCTTACTCACTATTGGCCCCTCGTCATCACCTGCAATTACCTGTGGACCTCTCAACTCGGCGTTATTTGACTCGAATAACGCCGCCTACAACTTTATTCAGTATTTCATATTCCGCCACAGAGCCAACCATCTCCCACTATTGACAATATTCGCACGAGCCCACCTTTATTGTTGAGCTGCGGTGCTGATATAATACAAATTCTAAAGAATGAGTCGCGTATGGACGCTAACAACCTACTGGATCGTGCGGCAGGATCTAGATGTTGGAATTTCAAGCTTTTTCCGACTCGGGGCCGTCGAGCGCTTTGCCCAGTGGCCCGGGCTCCCAGTGCTGACGGAGTTTCTTCCCTCTAATCCTGTATTCTATATTTTCGGGAGAACGTCTTATCTCCGCGATGGGGCCGGAACACTATAGATCACCATTAACTCCAAAAGTATAATGTGCAGCTTCGCGATGATTGAGTGGGATTGAAGTCTACACTTCTCCGCCCCATCCGTAATCCACACGACAATACTTTCCCCCGCCCACCTTCCTCAGACTCTGCACCGCGAAACCCACACTCCGCACAACCTTCTCCTTCTCTACCCACTCTACAGCCCCATGCGCACCTTCGTCCCCAAGCAAATCCTTTACGCCCTCCTTCCTCCCGTACTCTCGTAGCCAGCGCATCAGCTGCGCAGGCACAACCCCAGCGGGCATGTTCTGCAAACTCTTCGTATCGCTGGGTATCCAGCCCTGGAATAGATTAAGGTACTCGATCTGGCGCCACGCGCCGTTCCAATCTGGGCCGGGGGATGACGACGGACGCACCCATTCGTCGTTGCCCGACATGATAGCCGCGCTCGTGTAGGGTGTTGCGTTGGAGGGTAAGTCCCAGGTCAGGGCCTTGAGCCAAGTGCAACCCTCGAGGTCGAGCCACTTAAGGCAGTACGTGTTGAGCGAGAGGCGGCGCAGGATGTTGGCTGCCTCGTGCCAGTCGTCGTCGAGGTCGGAGTAAAAATGTGACCCGCCGAGGGAGACGGTGCCATACCGCCCGACCATGGAGGTCGTCGCTGCGTTGGGGGTTGTGCTTGGGCGCGGCCAGTAGGCTAGCGAGAGGTGGGTGAGGGTCTTTAGATGGATCGAGAGCGAGAGGAGGTCGGTCCAAGAGGCGACTGTTCCGGGATGGGCGAGAGAGAGGCGGGTTAGGTTGGGGAAGATGGGGACAGCGAGGGTTGCGGGAAGCACGAGTGGTAGGCTGTCGTCTGCTTCGTCTTCCCAGGAGTCGGCGACTTCGAAGGCTGCTTTGGATTGCTGCTTTGGTGTGGAGAGGGAAAGGTCGGCCATGCTGCTTGTTGCAACAGCACCTAGGCTTGACCGCGAAAGTGACTTTTCTAAGTCTTTCAATGTATATGCTTCGTTCAGCAACGCTGTGAGATCCAGGAACTGTACGTCCTCTGATCCTGAGACGCCTTCCACCTCTTGATCGTTCTGAAAGAGGATCTTGAACGATTTGAAGTCCATGCATGATCGCTCACCGTATAGAGAGAGGTAGCTGAGCATGGCTTCCTTTAATACTACGGGTAGCCCAGGAAGATAATGTTGCTCGTACACAGAAATTTCTTCCCAATGCAGTGCGAATGTTCGCAAACAATAGTGGATTAGGCTTCGTGGCGATGGTAGACGCTGTTCAAGTTAACATTATCCGACGATGCAAGCACAGTGGGTAACGATCGTAGCAATATCCTTGCACTCGCTGACTGAAATAGAGCGCTGATCTTTTGGAGGGTATGTCCTTTCATTTCGCACAATGGTACTGATGGTACCTAAGTCATAGTCCTGCGTCACCCACTGTGCATGTCCAATCATGTCGCAAATTGCGTACATACCTTGAACTCCACATTATGAACATTCACCAGCTTGCAGAACCGGCCCGCTCCGGCGCCATGCCCATGATAAGTCATCGACTTTCTGCCATACTCTGGCGCCCATCTGCTCCTGCGCAGCCAGCTCGTTGGCGCGGCAGGTCCCGGGGGAGGTCTTTCGCCATCTAGTCGCCGTCTACCTAGCTTTGGTCTCGGCGCGTCAACCTCTGCCATATGCAGTATACGCCTCAGATCGGGCGGCACAGTCCGGTTACTGACCACTTCTGTGATTTCATCTCTACGTTGTGCGGTTGCGCGCGGTGTTTGTTCGCGCCGCAGCTGCTGTATACGATCGTTCACGGTCTGTGGAGGTGGCGTCGAGGACGAAGCTGCGTTGCGCGAGCTTTGGAGAGATGGGTGGACGTATGTTGGTTTGATCGATGCATATGTAGGGTGGTGCTTCTTGGGCATGGCCTGGAAGCGAACTGGAGTTCTTTGGATGCAAGGAACCAGGTCCGAGCCAAACGAGAGCGAACCGATGTCTATGGGAAGTAATCCTGATGTATATGCCGGGTTATGGACAGTAAGTGGAGGATCAAAAGGATGAGTCAATGCAGCGGCAAAGAGCGACAGAGAGCGACGGCAAATATGACTCAAAATGACTTGCTTAAAAATCTAAACGGGATGCCACGAATAATTATGTTTTTGTTTAAGAGAAGTGCTCCTAAGAGCCGGCTTGTAATCGAGCATCGTCCGCCACTTCTCCATCAGTAGGTGAGGGGCAAGCGCGACCGGCGAAACCGTTTCTCCGACAAGCGAAGCCACAGAGAGCCGAATCCACCACAACGCCGCTCAACCCCAGCAGGACAGCAAACCTCCAACACCGCAATCATGGGTAAAGTTCACGGATCCCTCGCTCGTGCCGGAAAGGTCAAATCGCAGACTCCCAAGGTAGGCTTCATCTCGTCCCCGCGTCCGCCGTCGCAGGACGCTAACACCTAGAAGGTCGAACCCCAGGAGAAGAAGAAGACGCCCAAGGGCCGCGCCAAGAAGAGGCTCACATACACCCGCCGCTTCGTCAACGTTACCATGACCGGCGGCAAGCGCAAGGTAGGAACTTCACTATAGTACCGTAGATGGCTGTTGACCAGTGCAGATGAACCCCAATCCCGGATCTTAGACACCCGAGCCAACATCACTTCGTAACGAGTAACATCGGACAACATGTCGAACGCTAAGATACCACGATCAAAAATGACGGGGAAACGGAAACTCATTGCGATGAGTGGCCGCATTGGGACGGAGTACGGCGTTGTTACGGACAAGTGGTCTTCCAATGAATAGATTAGTCAAATCTACGAGGCAGATACGGGTACTCTAGCTCAGGCTTTAGTCGCAGCAATACGACAATATTGAGTCGATTATGTTACTGAGTTGCGACGTTGTACACGTGGAAAATTTAATGTTCGGTCCAAAATCACTGCGTAGGACAACAGGCTTCGAGGCTGCGGAACAGGAGTGGCAATCAAACCTGGATGGCTGAATCCACATGTTCAGAGTGTTGAAAAGACCAGATGTTCTTACGCGTGGGCATGCCTCACTCAGACACCACATCCTCGGAGTTGCCCTCCTTTCTACCTGTGTCGAGTCTCATGCAACATTGGCTTCACATAGCCTCCCCAAAGACCAACGCATTTCTAGGTCCCAAACCCAAATTTTATTGCTATCTTCTGATTCACTCTCATCCCCTTTTCAAACAAATAACTTCATATTTTCTTTGGTCGGAAAGTATCTGCTCTTCCAATTGCAGATCTTCCTGGGAAGATTCCACTCTTTGAGCCGGGATTTGGCTTCTTTCCCTTCTGGAAAACGTGAAGAGTCGATTCAGGGAATTTGCAATTGAGATGGGGTAAAGAAGTATGCACTTCCCCTCCTTCAGATAATGCGATCGATAGCCGCCGTAAGTACTGTCGAACCGCTGGAGCTTCCTTGGGTCATGTCCGCCAAAACTCCGAGCCTTTGTCTCTTATCAATTTTCGTTCAAGATTCCGAACTTCGCGCACTTGCCTTACGTTCGTTCGATTGCGTCGTTGCATTCCCGCGCCACACGGAAAGCAGTTCTCGCAGATGTGAGCTATGAACTTTTGTGTGGGGCCCCCATGATGAGATTCTGAGAAAGATCTGGGTTTGTGAAATGCCAGTGTTGCGCGGAAGTGGAAGAGAATGGACAGTTGAAATGTGGCAGTAAGTCCGCAAGGATGACAGGAGCTTAAGAAGAATTTACAATTCAAAACACCGTGGCAAATGCAAGCAGCGTGCGAACAGCAGTCCTTGTTTGGAGTAGATATCTCTCTGCAACATGATTATTCGTTGACTAAGGGTAGTTCCCCTGTACTGCAGTGTGGCATCAATTTGTGCTTCCAACGTACCCCTTGCTAAACAACATCCAGATTGATACCTAGGTAAACCGTGGACCGACAATAACGCTTACAATATCAAGGATCATCCAACCATCCTAAACATCTATTGATCCTGCACAGTCACCAAGTGCCATCCCAAGGCGAAACAACATTATCGTAATCGTCCCTGTAGCCGAGACTTCCCGCCAGAAACGCATCGCCCGGCATAGCAGCGGCAGAAGCAGCCCTCCTCTCCACTTCCGGTGGCACCCATGGCAAGTTCAGATGCCCATGATGCCTCATCCCCATTCCCAACATTACTTGCGGTGCCAAATGCCTCGGTGGCAAACTCAAAGGCCCTCCAAACACTGCCCCCGTCGCAACAGCATACAGCCCACTCGCGACCAACTCCCTCTTCACCTTGCCCACCTCGTACTTCAACGCACTACTCCTCTCGAGCAAATCATCAAATCTCGCCTTCCATCCCATCAGCTCGCATTCCAATTTTGCCAGATTACTCGGCTCTCCCGCCACCATACCCCACTCGGCCTCAGGCACTTTTCCTAAAAATTTCCTTGTCCAAGTTTTCAAATCAGCGTCCGGTTCCCCACAACCGTATAGTTCTTGAAGTAGGGATATAGGATCCTCGTGCGTAACAGCATGCTTATACATCCTCTGCAGCGCCGTCTCCTTCAACTCGTCAAACCCCATTATGATGCCCATTTTGTACATTTTGATATCGGTAAGGACATAGGGCTCCCCCGCGCTGGGACTCTTGATATCCGGTGGGCCTTTCCTTCCCAGCGATAGAGCGAGTTTTGCATCGGGGCCGTAGGATCCCGTGTGCAGTAGCTCGAGAAAGCGAAGCACGGTATCCTGGTCGATGATCTCGTTCAATTCTAAGTACCTGCACCCCGCCTTTTCGAACGCGCGGCGTATGCTGTAGAAGTTTTCCAGGTTTGCGAAGGTTACGAGGACGGACTTGTCCTTGTAGATGAACTCATTTGAGGCGGTAGATGGCGTGGCTTCAGCCCGATGAACTTCTTCGAGGATGTGTTGGCGAGGATTGTAGATCTGTACTGCTGCGCTACGGAGGCTTTCGGGAAGAATGAGGAGGGGTTTACACACCATGCCGTACCAGGCATCGAGTTCGCCATTAGAGAGGACGGCGACGTCAGAGAAGCAGTGGCTGCAATACCACTTTTCTTTCCCGCGACGCCGGTGGTACGGGTTGCGCCGATAGTGATGATATTCGTCGTAGAAGAGACGGTGGGTTTGGTTGAGGGTGTGGCCGAAGTCGAGGGATGAGAGGGGGCGGCCGTTCAGACCTGAAAGTTTCTTGATCGCTGTCATAATCCTGCCGAAATGGAGGCCGTGGTCGAGACGTCCGTATTCTGTTTCTTTTTCGACTTGCGGGCCGCATGCAATGAGGAAGTAGGCGTGAATCATATGGTGGATGAGCGTGCCGATGAGGTCTCGAGACCTGATTTGATGAAAAATATCCTTGTTCAGGTAGATGGAGACTCTCCTCACTTTGGGATCAAGGCCCCAGCCGTGAGTGTGCGTAGCCCCTGACACATCGGGATGTAGCTTCCGCATCTCAAGATAAACCGCATCCTTCAAGTGGCCGGCGAACAATAGTTCGTTCAGCTTGCCGAAGATGCGGAAGGGAATCTCTAGGACGTGGCCTTCCTTCTCGAGTGCCTGCGCTCGTACATGGATATTCTTCAACACAGCCGCTGCATCAGGACTGTTCTTCGGATCCAGAAAGTCAACAAGGAAAGCAACCGCCCAGTCAATGTTCCATCCCAAGTTGCGGTCACACTTGAGACGAGGGTTCTGGAGCTTCGGCGTAAGGGCAGACAGCGGACGGCAAACACGCAACGATAGGCCTTCGTGGCGAGACTCAGGATCAGAGTCATGTAGATAGTGATGATCCTGCAAGTACCTCGATGCGACCAAAGAGCGATCGACATATGAAGTGAGGCGGGGAGAACAGAATGGCATTAGGGCGATTATGGCGGAAGCGAATAATGTACAGCTATTCCAGATAGTGCAGCCATACGTGCAAAACGGCGGATGAGTGTCAATTTTCGAACATATGCAGTTTATATAACGTCAAAATGGATCTCTGACGTTCCTCGAGCGCGAACGGTGCTTCGTATGGGTGAGCCCAAGAAGTGGTCTTGTGCCCCGCTGTGTTACATCAAGACGGTGGTTTGCGCCGTCCAAGGGTATGTATACACGTACTTATGTTTGCCTCTAGCGTTTGGCAAAGCAGCCATATGGAAGAACATAATTCTGTTTCCGTCGTGACGGACAATGCGCAGAGAGTGGTATCCCGCCCTGTAATTCGTCGATTACTGAAAAACGTGCACCCGCTCTGCTCGCATTCAGGGAGCCATCCCAAACTGGGACACAGAAGCCACGATGGTTACCTAGATTCAACAGTGACTTGTGTCTTCTACTGGCTCTTTCATCAGTTTTCCGCAACACGATTGTATGGTGTACCGACGGATGGTAGCCATATAATTGGGAACGGCAGTACGCCATGAGAGCAATAATCCGGGAGACGAAGGAATGAGGTGAAGACAGTTATGTAGGATACTAATATATACGCAGAGCCAAAAGAGGTGCAGGGGTAACATGGAGCGGACCGGACATGAAAATATACAGAACATTGCTTACAGCACCCAGCTCTTGGGGCGCTTCTGTGGCGATGCGCGCTTACAACGAGGTCCACGCTGGATTATGGCCAGCTCGCTTCCGTCTCTTACGTTTGTCATCCGACGTGTGTAGTACGTGAGCATCGTCAGTGTGATGGTATTCAGGCAAGCATGCCAACCCTCAAGCACATATGGTGATTCATGCAGGTGCGCGGGCTCACAAGGCTATAGTCGCTGGCACCAAAAGATTTCTAGTAGTCGCGTCGGGCTCCTGGAGGTCCGGGAGGGTACTCCCCAGGCCTGCCGCCAGGGTACTCATCGCCAGGCCTGCCACCAACCACGCTCCTACCGCTCGGGTCGGCCCTACCATAATCCCCACGTCCTAGGTCCCTACCTCCTAGATCCCTACCGCTGCCGTCGCCGTAGTGCTTGCGCCTCAAAGCAGCAAGCCTCTTCTTCTTGGTATGTGCGTTTACATATGTCCCGATTATGAAACCGATGATGTTAAAGAAGGGCACCCATGTGTGCTCGGGCAGGAATTGCTGAGCAAAGGCCAGAGAAATGGGCGATACGATCCAGCTCACCTTCATGACTGGCATGAAGCCAGCCTTGACGGTAGCTCGAACCTGGTGGAAGGTGCGTGCGCCAGCAATCACGGCCATGGACACAAGGTATATCGAGTTCTGGATGGGAGAGATCTAAGTCTGTGAGCTAGCCGGCGAGGCCGTCATGGGATATAGGCTTACAATCAGATTGCTGATAAGAATCTGCATAATCTTGGCCTTGAGGCTCTTGCGCCCGCGGAAGATCTTCTGCAATATGCTGATCAAGAAGTGGCCAAGCGGGGCACTGATAAAAGCGCCGTAGAGGGCCATCTTGGGAACGCGCGAGGTGAAGTAGTGGCCGTGCTTGCTCCGATCATGCGCGATCCACGAGGCAAGGAACTCTTGCAGACCCGAAAGGGTACCAGAGGTGAGCATCTTGGTGCGGAGAGGGTTCTCCTGCAGGTGCTTGAGGTACGCCTGTCGGCAGCAGTCAGTACCAAGGCACGCAGCATGGCCAATTGGCAATTACGCGCCACTCACCTGAAGGTATCCGTTCGCGCCGCCTCCCTTGGTAATGGCCTCGCCGACATTCTTGAGCAGGTCGTCCTTCCCCTTGCCCGCTGCTTCGGCGGCGGCGCCCGCGAGCCCTTCGGCGCTCTTGGTGACCGTCTCCTTCTCAAACTTGACTGACGACATTGCGGGGCACGCTCAGCGGTATGGACGGTCGCAGGCGGGTGGGCGCGTGAAGTGATGGTGCAGATAGCCGCGGTGCTTGGGCGAAGATGGGGGTGGAGCTGACGATGGAGGATGGCTGGGCGTGTTTGTTGTCGGGTCGCCCGTCGCCGACACCCTCGGGTCGTCCTAAGCGGCTAGCTCCCTCGCCGTCTCGGCAGATGGCTGATGCAACACGCGGGCAGCTCAACACCACGGATGCGCACGTCCGTTGCAGGCCTTCGTCGCCTGTGCATCGATAGCTTGAGTGCGCGAGGGCTTCCAGCGATATCTAGCGATCCAGATGCGCAGTGCGGCTGCTGCAGGATCGATTGAGCGTCGGCCGCATCGCGCGAGCACAGGAGGGCGGCAGCAAGGTGGTCCCTGTCAACAACCATCTCTTGCCGTCACGATCGAGCTCGCATGCGACCGATAGCCGCCATGGCCACTGAAGGCCGTGAGAACGGACCGGCATATGGCTATGAAAAGCGCAACACCGTAGGCATGCTGCTAACATATTGAAGTCGGGTCATGTATGGCGTGGGCCAGCAGCAGTGCGTCCGCAGCACAACGGCGGCTTGCAGTCTGAAAAGAGATAGGATGGGTCTTTCATGCACGGATCGACCGTTGTGTTACTCTGGACGCGGTGTCGAACATGGTGTGCTGTCACGCCGGCCGGCCTGCTGTCCAGAGCCATATGACACCTTTGCTTCGGCACCATAGACGAACGTCCAGGTGAGACTCGATGCTGTGAATACAGGACGACGTTCGCATGCCTCCCAGAAGCTCACACCTGCCCCTCACCGCGAGCATGGGCGCCCGTCGCCGTTTGCCTTCGCTCCTGCCAAGAATGCTCGTACCGTCAACACAACAGTACTTCACCCGCGGCCTTCGTAGCCCATCTCGTATCGATCCTACCTATCAATACTTTCACCAAACCGAATGAAAAGGGCCGCCGGCTGGTCCTCTGCACAAGCCACTCCCGCGTGAATCACTCCGGCTCCTGTCTCAGTCACACAAAAACTTGTGCAGGTACCGGCCGTTCGTTCCCACCCAAGTCCAAAGTCAACCCGCGAACGAGTGCCTCTTCATAACACCGGAAGCGCCACCACTACCCACACAATTCCGTGGCGACCGTCGACCGCTCCACAGCTTCAATGATGCCAGTAGGTTCACCCAGTGCAAGCTTGCGCGCGCCTGCTAATCAAGGACGCAGACACGCAACATCCCGAAGCGCAAAGCGCCAGCATGCACCCATGTCAATATGGAGCGCATTCCCCTCAACATTTCTGAAGGCTTCTCTTGCCCCAGCTGTTTCGATTACCGACCACTGGGTTTTCTTTACATCTGCCGCCAGGAGCGCGACATGGCCTATCTCGAGCACCTGACAGCAGATGAGCCGGACGCGAATTACTCTGCCAAGTCCGCATTGCGCCGGGAGATGGAGCATATTGGCCTGAGTGAGAGCGTCATTGTGACCGCGGAACAAGGGCTCTATACCCCTCAGCAACTTGAGAGGCTGAAGGTGAAGAAGGCGGAGCTCAACCGAGTCATCGCAGGAGCACACCAAGCTGCTCGGATAAGGGACGCCATCGTCTATGTATCCGTCGACGCGCTTGAACCGCCGAATAATGATGGAGCGCTCAACAGCCTTCCCCAAGTAGTCGAGGTACGTTGGCTGGGGAGATTGGTATTCAAAGCCATGTTTTGTTCGTTCAAGTCATGAAAAGTCGTACAGTAGTCTCTAGCAGCCTCTGTCTTGGCCGTTGAGCGCAGGGGCGTACAGTACCAGACATGCTGGGTTATGCTGTAATGCACTGGATCGAATCCTCGGCATCACTTTTGGAAGGCTTCACTACATCGGATCTCACTGACCCCTTGTTTAGGCGTCCTCAACTTGCCAGGTAATCGCGTGTCATGCCTGCCGCCCGTACTACAAAGATCGCATACCAATGTCCTTTGACGCCGTTTTCAAGAATGAAATCCGACCCCTCGAACCCGCTGAGGCAAACTTTCTGCCAGTCAGGTCTGCACAGATCATGAAGAACATCTCTTGTCGTCAGGTCCCCTCTCCGTTGTGCATCTCACCAGATGAAAACAAACCAAGCACGCTTCTATTATCCCCCGGTTTCTCTGACGATTCGCCTTCTACGCCCTCGCAAACCAGCGTGTACACCTACAAGACCACACAATCCGAAATTGACACGCTGAACACTACCCGCCGTCATCGCCGCCGCTTCTACAAGATGGGCCGTCGTTCCTCGATTGACATCGGTCGGGATCTCTCGCGTGAACTCCCGCTATTTTCCCGTCAAGGACTCAAGGAGGCGTTTAAGGGTGTGTTCCGCGCTACGGTGCGAGATTCGAGCTCTTCAGGCTCCAACATCACGCTCCCTATGCCGCATACCGCTGCTGCTAGAGACTCCGGCGATGCGTCAGCGATGGGCGAGTTTGATATGGGAGCCTTGCGCCGCGTGAAGCGCCAGAAAGATCGATTTGACTTGACGCAGGAGCACAAGTACGGTCACCGTGCACGCGAACACAAGCACCCGAATTATGTACTGAAGCGCCAATGCTCGAGCAGTGGTGAAGCAGACCGCTCGTCCTCTTTGCATTCAGTCTACTCGTGCGTGTCTGAGGGGAGCGAGGTAGAGGTAGAAGGCGGTGTGGCACTGACAGAGGAAGCGGTTGAGACGCTTACGCCGGACATTATCAACGATCCAGAGAGCATCATGACGCAGCTCTAAGAGAACAGGTGTATATGGTAGAGTTAGAGTTGCTGGACTTGGCATCTCGGTCATCGGTAATCTGCGTTGTCAGTCGTGAGGACACATCGCTTATGACTATGGACCTGGGAAAGCGGTGGAAACTCCAGCCTCTAGAATGGCATATAAGAATAAGAATGGTGTATTGCACTAAGCAGGTACCGACTGGCCGTGGCGCCGCGAGCGTTCTGGATAGTCTGGGCAGAATACTCTTGGACGGTGCTTGGTTACACACCGGATGAACATCGAAAGCTTGAATGTGTGTAGTCACCAATTTTCTCCATCGTGCGAATTGTTTTGTTGGCTATGATCAATTTTCTAGTAGATTGGTCCCAGGAGCTTCGCAGAGGCCGAGACTATTGTTCGGTCTGCTTCGGGGCTTCGCATCAAACCAGTAATCTGAGACTCGTCATTGCTATTGAATTTGGCTGAGTGCAGTCAACAATAGTCGAGAATAGAGTTCTCGTCATCTCGACGTGGTTTCAAGGGCTAGAAGAGTCGTCGAACTTGCCTTTCCCCACAAGAGCTCTTTCCATTCTTCACGATCACATGATGGCTAGACGATCACTTGTCCAGTAACGGACTCATTTCTCTGAGCTATGTCTGAATGAACGGTACGTACATGAAGTGCAAAGTATTGAAAACAATCAGTGATAACACCACTCGTTCAATACATCGATAACGACTAGAAAGCCCAGGGCTGGTTTCAAGGAATTCATCAGCAGATACCTGTGTCTGGCTAATCAATGAGACTGGTAAACCCCTGGTCTACCAATTGCAGCACGTTTGCCAACCTAAGCTGAATACCTAGTAATTGACTAGTCTCTTAGTGTTCTCTGTGTGAATCTAGGACCATCACGTTCCTCACTAATCAAAGTGTAGGTGGACATCAAGTTCGCTAGTAAGGAATTTGTGGCATGAGAGAACATTTACCCAGCATGTCAGGCTGAGGACGAAAGATCTATCGACGGCGTTTCAACCCCCCAGCTCGCCTTTTGTAGAAGCAAATTTTTACGTCCAGGAAAGTATTTTATTTTATTGTGCCCGCTGGGTCAGTTTTGGATTGACGTTTGCCTGTCGGACACTCTGCTTTAGCCAATTCATAAACCCCGAGATCGAACTTTGTATGAGGCTCAGGATAAGGGGACAATACACTGATTACTTATGAAATAAGCTGACGGAGCGGCTAGGGCTGTGTATTTCTCGATTCACTGGTCGCAAGGTCACTCTTCCATTCGTAGCTGCTAGCAGAGGGCAGACCATCTTTACTACAAAAATCATTAAATTATGCAGGGCAAGTGTGAAAGTTTGGATGCATTTACTTAGCCCCAGTTGGGCGGGAAGGAGTAGATACCATAGGTAGCTTGGCACGACTTCATCTCCGCACCACGAAGCTGCTAGTTCCTTTGCAGCGCACCGATGTTGTCCACAACGGCGGGATCTTGTTGCCACAGCACTTAAGGATGTCCATTTCGCTTCAATTAAACGACAAACAAAGATGACGTTTCCTGCCCTCCGAACGGATCCGTCACTTGCAACACTTGTTGGTGCCAAGACCATGAACAGTTTACCCTATCGTCCAGCGAAATTGCGGACCAAGACGGGATGCCTGACTTGTAAGCGCGGCACATTAATATCAAATAAACATTTTGAGTAACACGAGGGGTAGGCCGCAGCCGCAGAAAGAAGTGTGATGAGAAAGCGCCAGTGTGCGATCGTTGCTTACAATCAAAGCGCGAGTGCCTCTGGCCCACCTCGGCCGACCTCATAGATCGCCGCTACGCAAGTCATCAGAGGTCTCGACATGGTATAGAGCCGACAACTGGTGAAACAGGGCTTTCTACAAGTTCCTCTGTTGAATCGTCCCTTGTCTTTCGGCTTTCCGAATCTGTTGCGCATGGAGCGATAAGCTATGACCTCGAAGGTGTGGTCGCGCGACATTTCATCAACCAGTACTATGGACTCTTGCTTTTGCCCAACTGTCATGCAGGTGATTTTGGGCCTACTGTATAGATGTCTCGTATACTAAATGCTCATAGAGTTCTCCAATGGCTGGATCTCGGAGATCCAGAGGCTGATGGGGGCCTGGAAAAGTGTGCGATACTCGGTGCTTTGCAACGCTGCCTCAAACCTTCACTTCATTGAGTCCAATGGCCAGATGCAAGAGCTTGCTTTGATTTACTATTCCAAGGCGTTAAGAGGATTGTCGGACTTGCTTGGACGGGCAGAGCCACTGGCCAGTTGCAACAGCATTTTGATGTCGATGATGCTACTATATCTACACGGAGTGAGTACAGGAATACCTTCGCACAGAAATTACTGCGACACCCGACTGATGCATCGCCAGTGCATGGGAAGAGGCACCTACTTTGATATCCCCCGGCATCTGAACGCGGCTACACGTGTCCTTGCACTGCGGTTCTTCAAGCAGACTTCGACCATCGAGAGTACATTTGATAGGTTGGCAGTCGAAAGCGTGCTTTACCAGATCTTTCTCGCTTCTACTGGATTATGGTCGGACGAGGAAGTAAATCGCAGACTGGACTTCGATTTTGATCTCGACTTCTGGCTTCGAGCTGAAGGCTTGCTCGACTGTTCGAGAGTGTTCCAGGGCCAGAGCAACAGTACGAACAGTCCCGTACTTGGTGTACCGTTCAGTCTGTTCCGGCTTGCTCTCCAGTCAAAACAGATGTATCAGGGCGCGATTTCGTACAACCAGGAAGCTATGAACAAGATACGCAGTGAGATTGAAGTCTGGGAAAGTCTAGTGCTACGTGAAGAGGAAATAGACGAACTCTCGGAGAACGAAAAGCGGAATCACCAACACAGCTTCTACAAGAGCGCAAGCTACCTATTCATCTTGATAGTATCACTGCTATTAGAACAGCTAGACACTTTACACATTATTCAGGATGTGCAAACGGACAATTCGGGCGAATCAGTGGAACATTGCTCACGACCACCGCTTGCTGCTGATCCCGATAGCTGGCAGATAAAGAAGGCTGTTCAGATATTGCAGAGCTACGAGCATGATAATGAGTGGGCTTCGTGCTTCATCGGAAACTGGCCCGTATATTCCATTGGGTTCTTTATGGTTCGACCCGACCACGTACAGCTTAGTCGCAACGAGCTGCGGCGCAGATGGGATCTAACTAAGTTCAATCAAGTTGCGAGATTTTGCAACGACTTGGAAAAGACATGGGCTCAGCGAGGACTGCTGATCAAGAACGAGATTGAACCCGTGGGGGGATGTTTCAAATCAAGTTTATACGCGCGAAAGCCCGTCTGACGGCGGGCCTGCGTCTACCTTCGCCTAAAATTCCCAGATGCAAATGCAGATCTATATTGGCCAAAGACAAGCGAGACCGCCATGACACCCTTGCGTCGCTGCGCTATGGTCACTTTCAACAGCTATACTGTCACTACTGATTGAGTTGCAACACATCGGCTTTTTACTTGATGCGGCCGTAACCGCAAGGTGAAGATATCACGATCGACAAGTCAGCCCTCAGGAAGATCATGCCACACAAGCGAGGCGCAGTTCCTTCTCCTTCGTGGTCATTCCTCTAACATGACTTTTATCTCCCCCCTGTTATCTACGCTTTCAGATGCAAAGCATCACGATGGATACCGAGGTTATCGACTCCCAATAACCACTGAAAATGGCTGAGTGTACAAATCAGGTCTCGTCTTTCATTGCCACATGAAAGCCGCTCGTCCTAAAAGACTGTTGGACCTTCTACGTAGTGATGGGAAGCGTTTCCGGAATCGTGCAAAGCTTTCCGCCGACGACTCCTTGTTTGGAGACATCTTCGTATCAAAGATAGCAGGACATAGATCGACACAACGATCGAAACGTCTTGTGGCTTCGCCAGACGATGACTACATTAGAAATTGCAACTACAATCAATTCAAAGGAATTGCACAACTTCTAATCATCGACTTTTTTTTGGTTGTGAATATCTCGTGTCCGCGCTCAACATCCAAACCAACAGTTCCATCTCGTCTCACGTTGCTGAACATCTTTTCACGGTGATGCTATCATAGAGAGCGGCCGCAGTCATGTATCTACTTCGATTGGCAGATATAGAGAGGGATCGAGGAGTGTACTATCATGTAGCAGAAGGTCTTCCAAGGTTTCAATCTCCTTCACAGGACCGAGGTCCTCTACAATGTAGGAAAACAACCGAAACTGCGTATATTTGGGATCGTATCGTTGCCTTACCAGATAGGTCCGATAAGAGAGTCACTGTTCATGGTCCAAAAGACCGAGACATCAGGTTCCTCGGAAGTAAAACCACAGCTCAGTACAAGATTGTGTTGCGATATGGCTTCACGGCCTGGTCGCATATTTAAAGGTAACGAACTTGATGACAAGTCTCATGGGTATGCCACCATAGTAAACCAAGTTGCTCGACATGCTTTTCTATATGAATGACTTCGTAGCATACCTCGGTAGGAGAGCTCGCACCGTTACAAGCCTTGAACAAGTGCGGATATATAGACGGGCAGGCGAACGGATCCACGAAATTGGTACTGCGTCGAGTGTGCTATCGGCGCACGCACAAATGCCTATCAGTCACCATAACAAAGAGCTCCTGATCACGATTTCCTTCATATGGCTCAAGAAGTTCTTACTCACGAGATATTGCCGTCCGCTCGGAAGGGTCTGTGTACTCCCCGCAATACAGATAACCGCTCCGAGGTGTGGGCACACGGTCACAGTGTTGCAGGCAAGAGGTTTTTTGTTATGCATGTTAAGAGCATTGCACAAGACCAGAACGTAAGAATATCCATATCTAGGCCCCCAGACAAATCTTCCACAATCCCAGTAGCAATATGGGGGACCAGTCACGCAAACGCGGATGGGGCTTACCATAGAAACCCTCAAGTACTCCTTCCGGTAGGCACCGGCCAGGCTTTGGCAGACTATTCCATGCAAAAAGAGCGCCAATTGAGCTGTCACCCGCCTTCTCCCTAACATGTGATCCTTAGCTCTCCCGAAGGTGTCATTGAAATTTGAATGTGCAGGCGTTTCCACGTTAGAATAAGCAGCACGAATTTTGAACGGCTCATGGTGGAGAGAGCCATCAGACAAATTCGAGACGCATCGCTGTAGCGCTCATCGAGAAGGGCTGCGAGCTCTGTGGCTTCGGACCCAGTGAATTGTGTAATTAATCCCTGAGGTTCGAATTGTCGCTGCACGTTCGTGTACAAAGTTGGGTGATCTCGATGTGCATGCCCAGTGTGTCACAACTTCTGCGGGCGACATATGAAGACCCACGTATTAGATGACGAGATCATGCACGCTCGAAATTGCTCCCCGTGCCGGGGAGCAGCGAAGCAGGACGCGCATTCTACGAATAAAACGTCCAGCAGGGGACATGATCGAGCGATAAGCCAGACACGAAGCAGCCCTGGAGAATTTGTAGCCATAGATGAATTGATACTGGCAGCTGGTGGGACTCTAAAAAGCACTTGATTTTTCAGATGTGCATGACTATGCACGGTAGGCCCCCTTGTCTGCTTTGGCCCCCTGAATACACGCTCGCCGGATAGCTCAGCAACAATGTCAGGTAGGTGAGAGGCCAAGGAGAAGCCAACGTCGCACTCCTCCCGCATCTGAGAGCACTTCCGATACTCCAGCATGGCTCTCTACATGGATAATGATATCTCCCGGCTTATCTACTTCCTAATACATTCAAAGTAAATCCTGCGCAGCTGGAAGTGACGTCGCGGTCCTTAACTCGAAGGTCCCAACTCGACTCACAGCCAGCTACGTGAGCGACTACTCACTGCTAATGCAGGGGGAATCAATCTCAGAGTACGGGACAAGGCAACGGAGGCAGAAATGCAGGAGTGCAGTGATGGTAGGGCACTTATTGTTAACACAGGGAGTATATTATTTACAAGTGAGTACAAGATCGTGAATAGGCATGTCACTATGGTGGCCACACCGCTCGGTCACCGTACCCGTCCGATCCAGTCCAGAATTCCCCGGAAGCCACAGAACCAGATATTCACACGGACTGATCACAGCAGCGCTGCTTCAACTCCCCACTGTGTTAGTAGTGAGCTAAGTCGAGTCTCGATTGTAAGGATGCAAGGTATGCCCGGCCGTCCGGCTGCAGCTAGCCAACAGATACGTACCCACAGACGTAAAACATCGTGTAATCTAGTTGGAGAGTTCAGTCATGGTGCCTGGCTGTCTAAGGCGACCCCGTGAGCATGTCCTGGTGACCGTTCCCTGCTGATTGAAAGTGCAGTGCGCCGTACGGGGACAGGCAGTAGATCCCATGATAAGAGCTTACGCATAGGGTTGTAGAGGAGCCCAAAATAGAGGCCTACAGCGACCAGTCTGCCAGAATTTGCTTAATGGTATGTTGGATGACATCTTTGGATTTCTCCCGGAAACATCCAGGGCCACAGGCCCGGAGAGTGACAAACACAGGCAGCTAGAAGATCTATATTTGCCGGCGACTGGTGCGACGTACTCCAGACACTGTTTTGGAATCGTTCAAACAGATCGAATGTCATGCGCTACCTTATCGTCTAAACATGAAGTTTGGAACAAATCACGTCTGCCATTCGCAAGGTGAGTGAGTTTGTGTTTAGTCAGTGGCAGCGGTATCCCAGAGATTTGAGAAGATCTAGCCAAGTAGAAAGGGCAACGGGCGCAAAGGCCAGCGAAGCCAACGAAGTCAAAGCGAGCCAAGGTCTGACCTCTGACAAATAGACGAATCACGTTCGCCGACTCTCCGGGTGCGTTGAACAACACTTGTGAAGAAAGTTACCGCTACAGGAGCGAAGCGTATCTAGCGCGTTGTAAGCCACGTCGATAGGCTGGGCTGGCTTTGCTAGTGATTGCTCTGGTCCAGGAACGCGTGATTCGGAGATGCGAAAGTTTTGCTAGACTGACTACTGCATGGTTGACATGTGCCAAGTACTTTTCCCCATCTGGTGATTGTTGAGATCAGCGCGCAGTTATGACCGATTTGTGGCATGGGCGGCAGCGGGCTGTAGCAATTTGCACTAACGTCCGGTGAAGCTCTCCTAGAGCTAATTTAGCGACGGTTCACGTAGGAAACAGCATTAGGGCCCAGCTACACGGTACGCCGAACTGTAAAGCTCCGCGTTCCTCGTGGCATAGTCGTGATCGTTGTCCGGTTCCAGACCTGAAGAGGAAGCTTGAACCTTAAGCAAGAGAGCGTTGACAGAATTCCATAACCATGTCACTCGCGCCACAAAGTCGATGCGTCAGGGCACGCTAACAGGAAAGACTCAACAGACCCCGGAACAAGCGCACCACACAGCTTCGTCGCTTCGATTCATAACGCAATTTGTCAATCGAAATGACAGTGTAGTGTATGTGATATTGTTCCGAAAAATGCATTAGACCTAGGGGGAGGGTGCTCAAAACGAGGTCTCGCCGAAAAGGCCGCCTTCGATGCTTTGAAGGAAGGCAAACATGGATATTGCCGATGTGCGTATTGTCACCGAGGTGACCGTCGTTCCCTAGAGACAACGGTCGCCAGCTAGGGTTACATGCGTGTGATATTCATTTCAGCAAGAGTGACGAACCCACAGGGATTCACCAGTTGAATGCTTCTGCTTAACGGGCCGACCCAGGCGCTCAGCTGAGCCTCGAAGATCCGAGCCTCTCGCGGTCCGGCTCCAACGGCAGGAGAATCCTTGGCGTCGATAATATATAGTGACTCATGCAGGGATAGATCGATGGCAGGTGTCAAACCTAATTCCAATGGCACATCACATGACGTCAAAAGAGGCGTTCAGTAGCGAGTATACTACCATAGTAGACTTCCGAAGATATTCGGGATATACGCGCAAGTTGACCCGGCCTTCTTCCAATATCGAACAATGTTGAAGAATGTTTGCTCGCGGGTGGCTGTAGCCTCGGCAATATTATGTTGTATCGTGTAGTCGATGTATCGAAGTGCGCAAGGAGCAGCGTTTCATATCCGGAAATAGGACATGTCGTTAGCTGCCGATCAAGTCTCTTCGAAACACGGCGAGTGAGGTCTTTGATTTGACTGGGTGTTGTCACACTGACATTAGAGAGGGACTGCCACACCTCTTCCGGTGATGAGGCCGAATGATTTACCAAGGGTTTCCCTGATTTTACCCTGAAGAGATACCCTGAGCGATCTCTCGCAGAGTCCGCGGACAAAGATCGTCCGGAGATATTATACTATAGCACGACCGTTGCATGATAAGATCATCAGTAATCAAGCTCATTTACAGTCGCACAACGACAACGACTCTGATGTTGAACCATACGAAGTGCTTCGGAGACTGGTCCCGCTGGTTGTGCTAGACGCGCTTGCCTGACCGCCAGGGCCAATTCGGCAAGAGATCGTAGAAGTGATCGGACAGTTTCTCGAAGCGCTTTCGCATCGCACTGAATAACGGCCGAGCAGGGCACACCTTGAGAGGTGGGCCGCATCGGTCAAAATCACTGTGTGACGAGTTGTTGATCACCACCGGAGTCCTCCTATGCACCCAGAATCTGCGACAACGTGACAGTCGGGAAAGATGCCTTGTGGGAATGGAGTGTGCCAAATGGCGGGAACAGTTGACAAAGCCGGAGTCGACCAGCCTTCAAACACTCATGCAAAACAAGCGCCATGCATTGAGACAGAACATAGCTGAGTTTGATTTTGTTGCTCTGTAGTAGAGCTCTTCGTTCTCGTATCTGGAAACCGAGCCTGAAAGTGTAATCTTACACATTAAATAGGAATGGTGCGAAACGGTTCGATAGTGTTCGACCAGCTGGGACACATGTCCAATCTCATGTAGCCACATTGTGGAGTCATTGGAGTCGGATGGTGTGAAGATTCAGGCGTCTCATGGAACGCCGCCTGGCAAAGCCACGGGACCTATGATCAGTGAGAACTAAGATTGCTAGATGTTCTTCAAGCAGCTACCCATGGGCGGCGGGTCTAATGCCTAGAGTTAGATTGCCTACGGATCTTAGGTAGTGGGAATGTACGGTGACGCCATCGAGTAGACAATAGATCGTGGCATGGTGTGATCGGTCGCCATTAAGCATCATCTGAGTATTGCAGCCGACTGCTGTGTCGCACCTTCATCTCCACGGTTCGCGTACTGGTAGCCGAACGGTGCAAAACAAGTCAACGAGAGGTTGGCATTGTGCGCACATGCTTTGGCGTCGAAATTCTGATAAGCCAAGCCAGCTTGAAACTGGACGTTAGGGATCGCTGAAACAGCGCAAGGCTGAGAATATGTGTATGCAAGTTGTCGTGGATTGACTCGCACATCGCTAAAGTTTATCGGACCGAATACATACATCATCGAAACCTCGGACGGACGTTCTAGTTAGCACTTTCATGTTCTACCAGGGTGTCCAGATCTCACATGGTCCTTTACGCTCGCTTGTGTTTGCACGCGACCCTAAGAGCCAATAGACTAGTACCGCGGTGAGTTTTTGAATAGAGCGTACGCACGGCGAGTCAAATTAGGTGACTACAGATGAGCTATGTCATAGTCGGTTGCCGAGTGTTCGCCGGTGGTGAAAGAGCGGTCGGCTTGGAGTACAGTGTGGAGGTCTAGGGTATTTTGGGTAACATGGTCGAGCAACTGCATAGATGCTATTGTTCGCGCTGGCGCACAAGGCGGAGGACTTGCTTGGCCATTGAGAGGTCATTGATGACTAGATTCAGAAATGTCCAGCCTTGGACGCGGGACACGGTTCCAAACACCAGGTTCCGTGCCGTCGTACAGTGCGGGAGGCGTCTTCGTGTCGTCGCATTGGAGGAACAAAGTGCAGAGGAAGCAAAAGCAGACGCCGGATAGGGCAGGACGGAGTGTTGCAGGGTGCCGTGAGGTACAGCAGCTGGCAAGGGTCTTCACCGACTCGAACGGCGGTTCTGTGATCTGTGCTGCGCCGTGACAGGTACGTCGAAGTCCCGGTGAAGGCTTGCTCTTGGACGGCGGTCAGTACAAGCCCACGCTACCGGGACGTCTGCGAGCACCGGCCCGTATTGCAGATGTCACGGCGTGCCTCCCTTATTTTCGTATGCCGGGGCGAGCAGTAACACATGCCGGATTCCTGACCCCCCTTCCAGCGCTCTGGAGATGTTGGAAGCCTGGACGAGGCGGTGACGGGCACGCGAGGGGCTCAGGGCGACGCAGATCGGACTCTTGGCTGCCGTGCAACTGCGAGCTCGATGTTCTCGAGGCCGGCGCCGGCCCATCGGAAACGGTGCCGTGGAGGTTTTGGCAGGCAGGCGCAACGGCTACGCTCCTCCCTCTTCCAGAAGGGGGGCTACGACGGCAGGCGCACCCGGGCGCCTCCCGTAACCCAGCACGACGTGGCCGTCGCGACGACGGTCAGGTGAAGGGCAAAACGCCCGTCCTGCTGAAAGCGCCGGATGGGACAGCGCGCGGCAGGGTGTCCCCGGCTGTGGGGGGCGGACACGAGGAGAGGCGTGGCCACAGTGCACCGAGGAGACACGGCGATGGGGTTTGAAACCAAGTCGGGGGTTGCGAAGACACCAGATGGCGTCGGCAGCCTCCATCTTGTATGACAGCGCCAGTCACGACGCCGTCAGCCGAGACCAGCACAGGTCGCATCCGGAGCAGCAGTCGAGGCAAGGAAGCACCGCGCGCATGCCCACCGCCTTTTCGCCCGTCTGTGGCCACTTTGCAGCGCTGGCCTGCGCGTACCTTGGATGCGCCGTGGTGCACTGCTAGCCGGATATAATGCGACGTGCAAGTGGGAGTCTGGCGGAAGCATGCAGGCTGGATCTGGGATCTGCCCGAGGGCATTTGCGGCGGCGGAAGGGTCGACGCTACGGCGATTGACAGCCCCTGCGCGGTGAATGGCGCAAGCGCGGGGCCTTGGCTGTCCATACAGCGAACTGCTCGCGCCCGCCAGGCGAAGACATGGCGGACTGTCAAGGCGAGTGCTGCTGTGCCACGCTGGCGAGCGTCGTCCTGGTGCGCCCGCGCAGTCGCATTGCAGCAGCGAACGGGTCCATGCCCGCCGGCGGCCTCGAGAACCCCCATGGCGGGACCGAAGATGCTCGGCCGCAGTGCCCGCGGTGCATGCCGGTGCAGGTGCACAGCTTGAGCGGTCAAGGGCCCGGCGAGGGTGCTCTGGTCGTCGGGGTGCAGACAGATGGATTCGGGGGCCCCTCAGACGCGCACGGCGGGCACTGTCGGCCGTCGCGAGGACCCGGTGGCGCTCCCTTCTCGACGTCCCCCACACGGCAGCGTCACGCCGGCCGTCGCGTTCGCGTTGGCACTGTTCGGCGTCGCGGGCGCAGATCGCCGCCAAAACAAAGCACCGCCGCGGCACGAGGTCGATGGGGCGTTTGGGATCTTGCAGCGAGCAACGATGCGAAGGATCGCCCGGTGCGCGCACGGTAGCCTGATTGGACATGGCCGCACCCATCCCTGCGCCAATCACGCCTCCTCGAACCTCGCGCCCGCCCAAACCGTCCGCCGGCATGCCTCTGCCCTCCACGCCCTCCGTGTCAGTCGCCTGTCAAGAGGCCTCTTGGGCTCTCTGCCATTGATCTCTGGACGCCCTGTCTGCTGAGCCAGCGCGCCGCCGCCGCTGCACCCGCACGTGTCGGCCCCTCTGCCCAGGTGCCCCCAAGGTAGGCCATCATCAAACATCTCGTAAACACGTCCCAGCAGTGCGGTGCTGAGCGTGTCTCGCGCGCGCCCGCGGTTTGAGAAAGACTTTGCACGAGTCGAGCGCTCGTTCGCCGTCTGGGATCCGCTGCCATGCCATGCTGCTTTGGGTAGGACAGGTACCGCTGTCGATCACCCGCGTCAATGCAATGTAGTGGGTTGTGATGGCCCGGCTCGTCTTTCTATTCTGGTGCCCTCTACTGAACGCCTCTTTGGCTTCCCAATAATTTCTGCCGCCGCACTAGCCACCGACTCGCGGCGTGCCTGAGAACGCGGTCAGCCTTCATTTGACACTTGGGGAATTGCTTCGGATGCCATGCAGCACTGGCAATCAATTCCTTGCCCAGCCACCAGCCTGGTTTGGCGTGCGGCAGCTGTCTCCCCGGTCCTGGTAATTGTTCACAACCCAGGGGCAGCCCGTCGTCCTGGTCCCAGAGGACACAGCAGCTCACCGTGGTCGGTTTCGTGACTGGCCTCTATGCACGCCTCCGAGATGGTATGCCTCGAGCGCAGGGCATGCTCGCCCAATGACCCCGCGCTGTGTGCCATGAGCAAATACCACAGTTCCGTACGACGGGTCCCCGGTAGACGTCGTGGCCAGCGAGGTCCCAGTGTAGCCTGCCCTGACGCCTCCGGGTGTGGCAGATGCAATGGCCGCTTGTCTCACGTTTAGCACCGCCAGTCGTGGGCCCTGGACACCCTGAGTAAGAGTCCCAGGCATGAATAGGCTGCAGCCAGCATGCTTCCGAACGATAGACTTCCTCTTGGGGCGTTTGACAGTGCTAGGTGGCTTGGGCATCTCATCTCCTGCACGTCAATCGTCAGCCATCATCTCCACTGGCAGTGTGATGGGACGTTGACATGCCAATGTGTGTGCGGGCGTTGCAGCGTCGTTGCGGCGATCGTCGCGGTGGTGCTGGTGAGGTAATTCTTGCCGTGGCCGTGGCGAGTGAACAGCTCAGCACGAATCAAGCGACGAGCAGCGGTTCCCTGCTGCTCTTCTGCATCGAGTCAGCTGCAGTCGAGGACGATCTGCGTCGGCGGTGTTGGCTCTGAGGCGAGTGGTGGGGACGGGGCGGACGGGTCTGATGGCAGCGCCATGAGGCCTAGTGGCTGCATGGGAGGCGTCTTGCATCGCGCAGCTCCACCACCGTCGCCCGGCTATCCAGCGCGACGGCGGCTCTAGCAAGGGGGCTAAGCCGGGTGCTGCTCGTGCCTCGAGTCCTGCGGCGTGGTGAAGGGCCCTTTGTTTCTTCTGCAAGCTCTCGCCATAGGACACCGCTGCTTGTGCACGCTCGGAGAATACCCAGGTTCAGGCAAGGCCCCAACCTTAACGCACCTGTCAAATCCCCAAGTGCAGCCATGGCCGACGTCTCCTGGCTACTCCTGGCATGTCTGGCGTGCTCCTGGTCCCAGATGCAGACGGTCGCTTTGCATGCTAGACGTACGGCCCGTTGCAGTTCTGCTCCGCCATCGTAACGCCTCCACCCGTGCATGGTGCAGGCCTCTCTTAAGATCTGCCGCTCATCCTCTTTTGCTCACTCTGTCCATCTGCGAACTGCTGGGTGCTTGCGCCGGCAACTCTTTTCATATTCCGCGCGACACACACCTGTACGCCGACGAGAACGACCTTAACACCACCTCATTAATTACCTCATTCGGCCTGGACACCTTGCGCAGGTAGTCGATTTATATCTGAGATATTACCTTCCTCTCGACGGCGGCTTCTTTCCCTTCACCGCGTCTCCGCTTTCGCATTTTTCTACCGTAATCAGATAGGTGAGTCGTCCAACTTGCTGAGCGCCTCGCCCATGGTTGCGGTGCTCCGTGACGTGCATACCCACGATGAAGGTTCGAACACGAGTCGCTTGATACATCAAACCATGGACCGTGTCTGGTTGAACAGTACTGACCCCGAATCTCTCAGTCTATAGCTGCTTCGATGGAGTACCTTACCCTGCACGATATCCCGCATCGCCACATGTACAACGCGCGCAGAATGGCTACTCCAGATGAGCTCCGTGGCCCTGAGAGAACCCTGCCTGCATTGCCCGCGGTACGTTGTTCTCCTTCTCCTTCTCCTGCTTCTTCTCCCCTTTGCGGGATGTCTTATTTTCTTCTTCACATCTGCAATCCTTCCTCCAATGTGGCCATGTCCTCGTCCATCCCTGCCTCGCCGGGCGCACCTTCCCTCCACTTCAAGACCCCCCCCCAGCGTCGCTTCCCCCATAGAGACCAGCAGCAGCCCCTCCCTCTATTCTCTCAGGTGTCAGAAGCGTGACTCCAGCGCGCCCGTCAAGGTCCCAGCAGAGATCCAGGACCCCTCTCCACGCCCGTCCGCTGCCCGCTCGCTCGAGTCGGTGTATGTTCCTTACGATCAGAGACTCCTCCCTGTCGAAAGTGCTGCAGAGGATAGGTTTGGAGTAGGCTCCAAACGCTGCCCCGACTGCAACATGCTTCCGCCTATCAAGGACAGTCGACATAAGCGGCGGTTGGACAGTCTGGCGCCTGTACATAACTCGTCCTGTCGCTCGACTCTATCGCTCACCACAGATCAGGACAAGAACAACCATTCTAACGAACACCAGTCGCAGAACCACCTCACGCGTCACTCCCCTCCGGTCCAGCCCAATGAACAGCTGCCTAGCAACGTCGGGCTTCCATCTTTCTCACAGGTAGAGTTACCCGCGCAGCCACATTGTACCGAGACTAACCATCTGAAAGCTATTGAAGCACGTTCACAACGGCGAGCCCTCACCACCGCGAACGCCCAATCGCAGCAATGGATCAACCGACAGCTCGCCTGTCGGACGCAGCACCCAGTGGGAAGAGGTAGCATGGGGAGGAGACGGCAAGCGCAGGCGCCTCGACTCCTCTGACGGCCAATACCGCCCTCACTATCCGACTGAGTCTCTTGATTACGAGCCTCGCCACCCCAGCGCTATTGACCCAGCCCTCACTGGTCCTTATGGCTCGGCTGCAAACCAACATCGGCCCAGTCTACCATTTGCACCTCAGTCTGTTCCAATGGCTACGCACGCGCGTCATCAGTCTAGCCCAATTCCCCAGGCGCATCCGCAGTATCAGCATCACGTATCTCCCGCTCATCACAGCGTGTCTGGGCCTTCTGGATATCCCTCGCAAGCAGGGCAGTATGACCGACGACCGAGCTACTACCCTGACCCACATTCAACTGTCCACGGTCACGCCTACGAGAGAGCTCAATCGCAAAACTCATACTATGCTCCGCCGCCAGCATATATGACGCATGGTGCCTACGGCTCCCACGTACCACCGCAGCCGTACAATAGCTATACCTTCCAGTCAGCACTTGGCGTGGACCAGAACTCGTTCAATAGGAAACGGCGAGGCAATCTTCCCAAAGAAGCAACAGCAATTCTCAAGAAGTGGTTCCAGGATCACCGCGACTCTCCCTACCCTACCGAGGACGAGAAGATGGACCTGTGCCGAAAGTGCGGACTCACTCTGAATCAGGTACGTCAGAACCAATGTTGCGCCCGGCTTCAAGTTTGGGTGACGGTGTCTGTTCGGCTGTCACTTGCCTTTCAAAAACTCCTCTGCAACCCCACATATAACCCCTGACTGGTTTGAGGGGCTCGCGACCTTGGATCGTCAATAAGACTTGCATGGCTGACATAATCTAGGTCTCTAATTGGTTCATCAATGCTCGACGACGTGCTCCCGGGAGAGAACAGCGTGACGCCCGCGAAAATGCTGAAAGTTCTGGTTGAGGACCGCATGGGCACTTGACGCATGTCCTTTTTGAGACTGGTTAACCATGCAGCAACCCTCCCACACCTCGACCTAGTGCTCGTTCTTTGACCACCCATCCTTTTCCTATCGACTTGTAATCGGCAACAAGAGTTTGGCTTTTCTTTCGGCGTTCCTATGGTTGAGCGACAACCCTGCGAGCCTCTTTTGCCTCAATCAAAGCGGGCTAGTGATCTTTTGCACTACTGTTCATTATTGTGTTTACTATCATTATTCTGCTCTCGGGACTGGCACACATCTGTGGTGTCTGCCAAAAGCCACTTGTTCTTTTACACTCAAACCCAGCTCGAACACACTGGCTGGCAATCTGGTACAGTCTGCATTGCATGGGCTGGCGTCTTCTCTTTCATTGAAAAAAGTGGGCGAATCAAGGCATTTGGGTCGGCTTGGCTGCGTGCATGGGCTTAGAGGGCATCCTCGAGGCTCTTCATCTTCGGATGGATTTGTGAATTATTGTTTTCGAGGAACACCATACCGGGTGATTCGGTTAAGCGGGTAGAGCGTGCCCACGCAGCCTTGTTTTGCTGTACTTGGAATTACACTACGGATTATCAATGTATAATGATATTGGAACCATTGGATCTGGCTGCGTTGGGTTGTTGAAGACATTGCTGCATGTATCAGTATTCGATCACTTGTCTTTCTCCTCAGTCCATCAAGACTCTGACTGCTCAACAACCGCTCAAAAGGGAATGGCTCCGCAGCTTCTGAAGGAGATACTTTCACATTCGGATCTGCCTTGTCCGCAACCGCCCATGCAGGCAAAATGTCTGCCCAGACACCCAGATGATTCCGAAAGCCCGTTACCCACGTCTCGAGCTTTCGGCGCCCCGTTGTCGCCCCCGTTGACGTTGAAGGGGCTATAGCGTCCTCTGGTGAAACGGTGGCAATTATTGCTGGACCCACACACAAACCCAAAGGTCGAAAACAACGCAGCGTTTGCTTGACCGGAAGTCAGGTGAGCAGGGTAAGGCGAGTTCAAACAACGCCACGCGCATGCTTATCCTATGTCATGGGGAATCCCAGTCATGGTTCTAAGGAGGACCCTGGTCATAATCCTACGGACCCGCAGCCTCTCTGGACCTTTGTGTCTTATGGTCGAGTCGCGCTTGAAACCTGGGCGGTACTGAGCGTCGAGCGATGATCTGGGTCCTAGTGCCAGACGGTAGAGACTAGGGCGGGCCGCTGTGTCGTTACCGGAAATAGTTCTTATTGTAGTGTGAGATAGCTATTGAGACCCCAAAAGAGTGGTGATCGCATGATGGGGCAAAATGGGGATAAAAAGGTCTGGATGGGACTGGCAGGTTGGCAAGATGCAGGAGCTATAATTGATGAGAATTTGCGCAAAGCAAGTTGGGCCGTGTCCGAGTGAACATGGGCCTTGTTGAACATACTTCGTGGATTCGAGCCTTATTAAGTTAGCCTAGCCTAAGATTGTTATAGTTTGCAAGCCGAAAGGTTTATGGGACGCTGCCGCGCGGATTCGTTTCGCAGTATTATTGATTCGCAACGGTCTTGCGTAATCTATAAGTACTTCCCAACTGCACAGTCAAAAAAGCAATACAAAGTACCTCGACATTGATCGATAAGGTCAAAGCCAAAAGTGAACGAGAACCGAACATATCAATCATTATGTACCACCACAAGTGACGGCACTTACAAGAAAATACAACAATGCAAAGCTCCACGAATCTTTATATACAGTGTTTATCAGGTCTCGAACACCATGAAGCAATAACATGCATGCTTGGCATCGTACCCTTCGGAATGTGTGCCACAATTGGCGGAAGCCACCGTCCAGCTAACACGAAACATTTGCCCAACTCGTTGGGCCGCGCGAACATGCATAACCCATTCACTTTTCCTGTCACATAGCTGTTTCAATATTCCAGACTCTAAGACCGTGCGGGCGAGGCCGCCATTCGGAGCTCGCGGAGCCTTGTAGAATGTTGAGCGGATCAAGGCGAAGACACACTTCGCAGTGGGGAAGGGTCATGACATAAAATGTGGAAGGGATTAGGGCTAGCTCAACAGGTTTCCGAAGCGTCAAACACCTGCGGTGCACGTTGGCAGGAGTGCCGCATGTCTGAGGGCGTGTCGTGCGTCAAGTGTCAGGTGGCAAGTGTCATTGATTTGGCCTCTCGACTGGGAAGGTTTAGGGATTTCTAATGGGTGTGTCGCGACTCGAGGGATTTTTGTGATGAAGTCATCCAGTGACATCGTGACAAGGGATGTGAGGCGAGTATATTCTGCAGTGGTGGGCGTTTGTTGAGGACGGTCCTAGCGCACGATACTGGTGGACGTCATGGCGCATGGTTGCCTTGCGCGAGAGAAAATGATGGTGGATGGGGATGCTTCATGTGAGTATGCGCTGCTCCCCGCTACTCACCACGTGTTCCACAGGAGGTTCAGTGAGCGGTTGCAATGGGTCAATGGCCCACCCTTCGACCAGTGGATGGGAGAACCATAGACACTTGAACGACCCCCCTTTGCTTGACAGCCGTCGTCTTCCGATTTGGGCGCACTTCAATTATCGAGTGGAATGTGCCGGTGTCAAAGGTCGCAAATTGGTAGACAGAAGTGACGGATAGGTGACAGGGCAACGGTCCCATGTATGGTTGATCAAAGTGTGGCACACTAGTCTCTTGATCATTATGTGACGAGTGATGCGAGTCCCTGAGCTAAAGAGTTTATGAAGTGCCTGATATCTCAATGAAACAGATAATAAGAGATATGTACGCAGGGCTATGCATGGGCTTTGAGGGTATCGTAGCAATGCTAAAAACCCAGTAACTCCTAGTACCTCCAAAATCGCCGAAATCCATCATTTGCGCCAAATTCTATGAGCTCCTTCTCCTTCTGCGTCTTGTGTTGCTCAAAAGCGTGATACGTCGGTCCGGATGATCCTGCTCCCAATCTCTCGCCATGTCTAACACTTCCCTGCTCCACCCATATTGGCCTTGGACATCATCGTGATTGATGCATGGACTCATCTGGAAAGGTAGAAACCACTGCAGGATGCTGTTGCCCATGATGGTACGTAAATTCTCCATGCTGCCGAGATCCCAGGGATTGACAAAAGGCTGTGTCTGGAAGACGACGTACTCACGGCCGTCGCTGCGTATGACTTCCCTCAGAACGTTGGGTTTCTCTCTACTGTTGTGGCTCGGAGAGCTTCTGCGTAGGCTCTGCGTATTCGGATCTCTTCGGGTTGCCAACATGGCAATGTTATGTACCCCACCTCGCTGCAGAGTCTCGATGGTGGTGTAATTGATTGACTGGTTCCAAAAGGTCATGAAAAACATTGTGACTGCGAAGATCATAAAGATCCCACAGAGGGGCAGCATGGCGATCCAAACTCCAGGTTTGCTTCCCAGCACTCGAATTCGCTCGGCTAAAAATATCGCGATCGGAATCCAGGAGAAGGTTGTATATAGCGCACCATAAAAGACGAACTGGATGAAGAATTTGTGCGTTCTCTCGGATATAATTCCTCCAGCCCAAGGGCAATAATGGTCCATGCGACGCACGCATCGGTTCAATTCGCGACAATGATGTGCGCGATCGGGTTTCCAATTGTGGCATTTATCACACCACTGTGGATTACCCTCGTAGTCAGAGACGAAGGCATCGTACTTTTCCATTCCCATCCAGCTCACGTCTTGCTTCTCTGAATCTGGGTGACCTAACGGGATAAAGCCGGGATTGGTCCAGATGACTTGCAGCATTCGTAGCCATGTGAGGAGAACTGTCAAGACAAGAAGACAATAGATGGTCATGAGGGCGATCGCAGTACCTCTTCTCGGTTGTATCCCACGTGACCGGAAATCAGGCGATGGCGAAAGGAGGTAGTCGATGCACAAAGAATAGACAAAGACGTAGGTCGCGAATCCCATTGCTCCAACTTCAATCAGAGGCATCATAACGGCTGAGAGCTGGCCCATCTTTTGGTCCAAGGTGCGCCGCTCGGGGCTGCTCTTCTCTGAGACGGACATGCTAGGCAGCCTGGCGCGCAGGAGCGTTCGATGTGGTTGCTCTTGATGATTTGTAGTCGATGGATATGTTGCGATAGGTACTGCGCCAGTGACGGGTGCTGTTTACTGCGCAATGACGGAGTGGTACGGGGCTGCGGATGACCGCGCGTTGAGGACTTCGCCGTACTACCCAGAAGCCATCAGCATTGTAACGAGGATGTTCAAAAGATCCAGGCAGCACGCGCTTCAACGCGACAGCACCAGGACAACGCTGTTGTTCGTTGGTTGTGTTTGTTGCATCGATCGGCTGAGGTGGTGACCTGTTTTGAGCCGCGGATCATCTGGCGGCCTGCGCCACCCCAGCCTCGTGGTCGATCGAAGCACAGCACAAGCGTCGTCGCATTGGCCAATCGACTTCTGGTCTCGGAGATTCAGATCTCAACACCACGATTCTATCACGATGTCTTGTGCAGGTCCAAATTCGGAGGTGTGCTTGACCTTCGCGCGGCTGCATGCCAATTGAACGCTGGCAAGTGCGTGCGGGGCATGCGCATGCGGAAACCCTTCAGATGCTCGATTCTTACACGTTGCAGCCCCACTACACCGCTACATGCACGTTTGCATCCGCATCCTCTTTCCCCGCACCGACTGTGCTTCGCAACGTCGAGTCCCTCGCTCTTCTATCTCCAGACCCTCAAACACCTTACACAAGCCTCTCCATGCGATTGCTGGCGTGACACTGTGCCGCACGGGAACCCGCCGAGTCATGACCCGCAGCCATCTCATCTCACGCAAAAAGCAACACAACGTCCGCGGTCAGCCTTCCCATCTCTTCAGCTTCCGTCTTCTTTTTGGGGCTCATCGTTTCCGTCCTAGTGTACAATACTAGACTTATCTCCTCTATGTCTCATATCCACAGTGGTCGCGATATCGATTCGACAGGCCATATGGCCGCCACGGGACCAGCAAGCATCCTTCACCGGAATCTCTTCAGCCTTGCATACCCGTCACTGTTTTTAGCCTTGGCCTGAGACGTGGCCTACTGTACTCCCCGATCTTGGCCGCATGGAGCAACAGGTGAAGGCCGACTGTTGTCCTGCGTTCCCTTTCCGACGACAGGATCACGCGCTGTGTGCTTGTAGTCCTTCTCTCCGCCATAGTGAGGCATCTAGGCGCTGGAAAGGAAGATGCTGTTGTCCAGGTGCTCTCAACTGCCTTGTCAAAGAAAGACTATTAAGTTGCTGCGCCCCTGGTGAAGATGAGGGCAGATGGCCTCTTCACCACCAGAAACGCCGGCATACTGCCACGCTGCCTGAATCTCTCGAGTCCTACCGGCCTCCTTGGAGTTGTGTCTGCCTAGGAAAGCCCTCGTCTTGCATCAAAGTGGGCCAGTCATTTCTCAGTAAGCTTCTACGCGCCTGCCTCATACACTTACCCCACGACTAATTCGCCACATAGTGCTCGAGTCGTGCTCCACCGCCCCAGCAATTCATCTCGCCCATCCCATTCGATTGCATTGAGCCCAAGCCATTCCTTTGGCCCCGCACGAACATACCCTGTTCAACTCGGCGGCTAGGTGATAACGTGAAAATAGCGGGGTGGCAGTGGTCGAAGCGCGTTTAGGAGAATTACACACTCGAAAAATGATTACTGGACTGTTGCAACACTGTCGCCTCGTCGTCATTGTGTAAGTCACCGCCCTTTGTCATCTCAGACCTCCGAATCGACCCCCTCGGCATGCCTTCGCCACGACCCTCGAGCTCTGCCACAATTAGCAACCTGTGCAGACGAAGTCGATGGAGCTTGTAAAATTACTTGACATGCGCTCGTCATCTCGATCCGGCTGGTCACGTTTCAGAGCATGTAAGCCTGCTGTTGCTCTTTCAGTATTGCTTTCCGTTCAATGCTCGCTTAGCCTAATCTCGCCTTACGGTCGATTCACGTTGACTATTGTTCCTGGCCCCATCCTTGTGCTTCAACGTCAATGACTTTCTACGTTCTTTCCATCTGCCGCGGTCCTAACTCCCCATCAGTACACGACGTCCGAGCATCTTGTACTATGCACAAGCGATGCCCATGCGCGTCAGACGCACTGTAACCGTTTCAATAGCCTCCCGCACACCAGGCTACCGATGCGCTACCATGATATAGGATTTGAGATCTTATTTGCATGCGTACCACGAAATGTCCTAATCGATTGTGACCGCGCACAATGCATTCTTCATCGTTCATCATCTCACGTAATGACAACAGAAACCAACCAATTCACGCTGGTGCACGTCTCGTTGTCGTTTTCGGCGTGACGGGCCTCTTCATGTCGGAACGTAGACGAGGCAAAAGTAGGCAACGCCTAGCTAGCTGAACGAATCGGCCCACCTGCAAACTTCTCCAGCCACCAGCCCTACCAGTATGCTTTGTGTCACTGCCGCCTTGCTGCCCCACGTTCTCCCGTGTCGTCACAAGCTTGTCCCCATTCTGTCTATCATTCAGGTGACAGCAGCGTCCATACAGACACCCCTGCCGTCCTCACTTAGTCACACGCAAGAGCCGTGCGTGGGTCGTTGCTTGTCTTCACCAAGGCTTCCTGTTGCGACCCGACGCTGTTCACGGACTAAGCCATCGGACGTTTGCTCCTCTGCTGCCGAGGCCAACCACATTATCCCTTATGACGCCAGGATGCCGACTCATCGTCGGATGTGACCGACACCTGTCGTAGGGTACACACTGACCATTACCACTCATTCGCATCCTAGTTACGCCATGCTCACTCACCACGGCCTGACTGCCTTCATGCCTCCCTAAGCAGAATGGTCCTCGGCTGCGGGAGAGGCTCATGCACCCATCATCTTTGCCTTCCTCAGCGACAAGTAGAACACCGGTCTGTTCACGAAGGGGCCTTTCAGTGGACAAGCTATAAAGGCATGCCTTGAGCGAAGTTTCACCAGCCACCAACGCCCTTCGAGCATTCAGTACACTTTTCAGACTCCTTCTGCCGTCAACTGTGAGGCTTCTCTACCTCGCACCTATTCTATATCGTCAGAATGCAGACCCTTTCAACCTTGCGTTTCTCTGCCAAACTCCCCGGATCACCCTGGCGCTTCACCGTTCCTTTGTATAGTTTACAACAAGTCACCGCACTGCCGAGTGAGCCTATCGACTCTTTTCATTCTTCGTCCCCAAACCTCGGACCGCTCAGGACTTCGACCGATTCTTCGGAATGTTTTTCGGATATGTTTTCCGATGACCAGGGAGACGCTCTTGGAGAGCCACTGCAGTATGGTCCACCGCCCAAGACTGTTTGGTACTGTGGTGCTTGTGGAGATGGTCCACATAATTATCATATCCAAACAGGCTGTTCGGCATGCGGTCACACGAGGGATGGTTGCTGTACGGTCACCACTGCCAAATGAATGAAGGTATGACAAACATGTGTCGGACATGCCTCAGACTGCTGACTGAAGTCGCTAGGTGCTATCCTCACGTTGTCAATGCCATATACTACAATGGCGTCTCATCACTTCCATATACACAAGCCTTGCCGAGCCGGAAACATCCACAGTCCGAACAATATACGTTGTTCTCGTTCGTCCCTATCATGAAAGTCTTCCCAGCGACTGTAAGGTTCGAGATTGGCTTTCTACTACCATCGTTTACGTTTCTCATCGCTTTTCATTCCTTGCGCATTCGTTTCTAGAGTACAATTAGTTCGAACATGGCTAGGCAGTGAGTGGCTGGGTTCGAGACTGGTCTACCTTGAGACCGGTGGCAGAGTTTCATTCTTCATTTGTTCTCATAGACTTTTTTGAGGGTCTGCGACCGCCTCTACACTGAGGTACCGAAGACACACATATACGAATTCATTCTTTTGGTTCGATCTTATCCGACGCTTTTCTACAAATGTTGTGTTGAGTGTGCCGAGGGGCGTCAACGAGGGGTTACACAGCATGCAAGTATGCGCAGTGGCCATGCATGGGGGCCAGGTTGAACCGGGTCGGAATCCTCGAACACGCGACAACCTAGTTCACACGTTGCGAGATCTCGCAGAATGCAGGTACGATGTGCCCTGCCTAATCGGAAGTATTGGAATCCATACGAAAGGCTGCTGTTCTGGTGAATCGTCACTGATGATGGTTAGGCTCACTTGAAAATGGCACTCACGCAAGCCCTTGGAGAACTCACCGGACGAATGAAAGTCCTTTGCACCTAAACCTCCGACCAGGCGGAAGTCGCACCCGGGGCTTCCACTACTCGAGTGTGGCAAAACCGGGCTCGCGACTGAGGTGATGCCTCAGGCCAGATCAGGCTGCATTTGCCTCAGTTCACCACGAAGTGACTCAGGTTTGGAGGCAACTAGCCATCATTCGCACCAGTTCATCTGCACTAAAAACGCAGCACCTTCTGCTACCATAGAGTGCCGGTTTACGTCAAATGAAGCCCCGGTGTCGACTCCACTAAGTCCTTCTCGTGCCCCTCTCAGACACCGACCACCAATCAAACCCACGACCGCTTTCTCTCACCGCTGCAATTGCGACCAACTTACTGTTTGGTAGCTTTAGCACCAGTTTCTTGCGTAACCTGTCCCTTAAGGTCATGCGTTTGCTGGCGCGCCACCCGCTCGTGCCCTTCAAGACGGCCTTGTAGGAGGACCACGGGGCGACATGCCTTGGAGGACTATCAATATCGCCTCACGCTGGAGCGATGCGACCGTGCTCATCTTTATGCCTATGAGTCTAGTTGATATATAGGAAGATGAGTTCTTCGGCACATTCTCTCTTTTCAACCACACCCAGGGTCTTCAACAATCGAGCGCTGGCTTCTTTCCACCGCAGCAGCACGTCATCTTCTGTACGACTCATCTCATTACGAGGTAACCTACATGACTATATATTGGTATTGCTGTCAGTGCAAGTCCGGAGGATACAACGTCACACTCGTTGGCGTCTGCCCCGAGTGCAGAAGCCACCAACGTTGCTCATATTGTCATCGTGAGCAACTTGCGGATAGTAAGTCCAGAAGCAATGACACCTCTGGTCAACCATCTCTTACTTCGCTAGTAGATCACGGCACTCTCTCACCCGTTCCCTCGCCTGTGTCCGGTTTGACGGGCGCAGCCTTCATAGACGGCGCAGACGACACCTTCACGCTCGGTACCGCCTCTCCTCAAGATCTTCTTGAACTTCCAACTTCTAGGTTCCTCGTCGTTTCCGGGTTGGCCCAGACCGATACAATGCCCTCTTCCTCTCGTGATGGGTACTACACCCGCGGGCCTTCCAAAGAGGGCAAGCGAAAGACACAGCGCGTGTGGTACTGCTGTGGCTGCGGGTATGGGCCGTTCAATGAGAAATCCTACTCGGAGTGTTATAGCTGCAACAATCATGTCAGATGCACACGCTGCGAGACGGAAACGGTGGTCTCTCGTTAGACCTTGGTCAAACGGGTACTGAGGCTTAGAGCGCAAGTCTTCCAGTAGGCATTCTCCAAACACCAGTATAGTTCTAGTCTAACATTTAACAGCTACTCTTGATTGAGAAGATTGTTGTCATTATACATGCGGCTTGATGTCGACTTCCCTCGTTGTTGGGCTTTGGATCTGCATTATTATACCCCTTGTTTCTCTCCTGTCGGTCGGACATGGTATTTCTTTCTACATTCGCGTAGAGAGATTTGTGTGAACCGGGGCATCTCGTCGCGTACTGGTCGATTGAGCTTTCAGAAGTGGCATTACATGGTCAGAACTCTATTTGCAAGCAACCCGGCCTCTGCCTCTTGCAGAGGCTCGCGGTCACCCTAGCATCTTTCAATGTTCATACCAAAATATGTTTCACCAACCCCACAACTTCCCGCGACATGACTGCAGAGTGAGTGCACTCGAAGTTAAGTTCACACAGAAGCTCAGATCACCGCTGATCTCCGCACGATCAATGCGCCGTGGCATCCTTCTTTCGCAGAACAATACGCTCAGGCCGGCCATTACGCCCAGGCGTCGCGTACGGTAAGCATGCGACGCCTTGCCCTGCCTCCTTCACCTCCTCAATGCACATTGTCCACCACAAAGTCACGCGGCCGAAACTTCATGCGGTGCGACGTTCGCTAAGCGATTTATCGAAATCACCATCATCGCAACGGGCATCCGGCCAGCCCTCGGCGTCCAACGCTCCGCGCTCGCCTGACGGGCCACATCCATTCCTTCCACGAGGCGAGAAGGCAACGGAATATTTGTTTCAGCATCACCGTTTGGTAGCCACCTTCCTGAAGTAGCGCGCACGTCGTATCGGAAGAAATGGGATTTCTGGGTGGCGTGTGTTGGAGGCCAGGGCAGCCGTCCTCTGCTGATGCTGGCTGAGACCCCGCCGTCGGCCCAGTCGCACACGGTGCGCGCACTTGCGCGCTCATCAGAATCCTTGCTTAGTTACGACGAACGTCATTCGTTTCGTGTGGAATAGGAGAAGGACAGCGGAGTGTCGCAATCCGCCGTGGCGCGCAGAGGGACCTAGCTAGGTGTGATGCTCAGCTCTGCGCGCGTCCAATCGTCGTGCGCACCGTTTGTGGGACCCTCTGCTGCCTACGATTGAAACTCTAACACCTCCGTGACTCAAAGAGCGCTGCTAAGCTTTATGCCTTGCTACCCAACATGAAATGTGCGTTGCCCGACCATCGTTTGTGCGTAGGAGATGATGGTGGAGTGGGGAAGAGGACTTGAGATGTTGAGTTAGGCTCGGTGTCGCCGCATGCAGGGCGAAGGCGAGGGCAGCCCTGTAGGGCGTGTGGAGCCTCGTTCGCGGTCGCCAATATGGTCTAGACGTGGACTGCAGTGCTTCGGCATGTGATTGTCGCTTGCTTGACGGAGCCTCAGGTTTCCAGGCACCTGGTGCTTGGGTGTGGCGTAGGTGAACGTCACATCGCGAATGGCAGACAACGTTGTTCCCTTGCGTTGCTCGACCACGAACTGCTCATAATTCTCCCTTATACGCGAGAATGACCTCGGAGACCAGTGAGAGCTCTCATAGTACGACTGGTCCGTGTGCGGCGGTTTGACCGAAGTTGTTGGCCTTGTGAACTCTGTGCGAAAGTCACTGTGTCCAGCTAACGCATACACATTCTTTGTTTGGCTTCAACACTCCATCAAGGCCCTCTTGTATCTCCGCCTCAAACATGGTAAATCTGGAGACTCTTTGTTTAACGCATAAAAATATCTGGTACCCTTTCGAGACCCATCGTTCGCCGAAGTCACTCTCCTTCATTCGACATCCTTGGTCGTTTGGTCAGTTTGAACGCTCAACATTCACCTCTTGGTCTTCATTCACTTCTATCATATGCGGCAAATGCAATGTTCTAGAACCTTATTGTTCGGACCATTGAATGTCACGCGACACCTTTATCATCAGGAGACGTGACCTAGAAACGATTTGGTAGAGAACAAAGCGTCAAAGGGTCGGCAAGTTCATAAAGAGATATAATCCTATTGTATGCGTATCACATGCTATACATTGACAAGTCTCTCAGTGAGTATAATACGGGGGCCTCAGCGTGACGGTTTTCTGTTCAACGTCTTCGGAAGTCTCTCAGTTTAGAGTATACAATTTGCGGCGAGTTTCAAAGCACCCTTGCCGCGTACGTTACACACAGTCGGTCAGGCTTATGTTCTAAGCCTTCGCTATGCACTTATTCACTTCTTTCGTCGCTCTACTCGCTACCTTTGCTGCTGCAGCACCCTCTTTCACAGATGATACATGCCTCAAACTAGGTCACACTCGAATCTGTTCTGAGAAAGATCTCTCGGGGGATTGTCACTGCGTCGAAGCTTTGAATCATTGCACTAACCTTGACACTATCGGGTTGTAAGTGACCTCCTCCACTTCGTCATGCTTGAGTATGTTCTGACTTCAATCACAGCAACGATAAAGTCCGGTCTTTTCTGCACCTCCCAACCGGTCATGGCTGCAAATACTATCTGCAAGCTGTCCTTCCCTGAAGATTCATGTAGTATGAGCTAATGTGTGCATAGCCACAGTGATTGTCGCGGGTCCTCCCTTGACCCTTGGGCTGAGGGTACGGCTGAGGGTAGATATAGAAATTACGACCTTTCTGTTCTTTACGACGGTGATAAGTATGTTGGAATAAAGCCATCCGATGTTTCAACTGTGCCTGGCTTTGGCACTCATGGAGATGCTTGGGCTGATAATATCTCCTCAGTGATGTGCTTCACGTAGAGGAGCGGTAGCTTGTATAAATCACATATAGATAGTCTTAGTTGGAAGATATGAAACCTGTTAAAGTTTTCCACTATAGCTTGTAACTATGCTTGAATTAACTTGACAGCAGAACTATTGGCTTCCGCACGCACATGTCTTTTCCACCTCTTAAAGAAGAACTTAACTCTAAACGTAATACCAGTTATAGAAACTCATAGTGTACAGGTACCCTCTACAGGCGCCCTTTGTAACCATTCTCCTGCATAAAATAATGGACAGCACTAATAAGTAGAGCAAACGGCCACCCAGCCGCAATTCACATTAGACAAACACGTTTTAATAATTACAATACCATGCGGAGAATTTTCACACGCAGTACAACCATTATTCAACTTTTAACGGGTTATAGTTATTGAGTAGGGTGGTTCCTCGTTCTCTAATCAAAAAAAGTTCAGAAAAAGTCCAGGTAAGGATATCAGCTTAGGAGCAGAGCTACATGGGTGTTCGCTAAATACGTTACAAGACGATGAATTAAACGTCATCTATATCATACTTTGCATATACGCGATCAACAAGGCGCTTCCGTATAACTATACGTTCAAATCAACTACTTCAAAGATCTTATTTATCAAGACTCTTCCTATGCTTGTGAACAGACGCGTAAAAGCGCATCCTAATACGTTTACTTCCTAGTCACAGCTATAAAGGCTAACCTTTGTGTAACCTTTTTTTTTCCCCTACTTCTCGGTTGCGCTTGTCGTCTCACATTTCGTCCCCATCATTTCCTGCCACGCCAAGTTTCGGACAAATGTTTCGGCTGTAGGCAACGTACATGTCCTAATTTCTTTTTGCTGACTGATGTTAACTGCTGAGGTCCTCCAAATCAACATCCCCACCCTAACCTTCGACTACCCTGCGGAGCGCGCTTCCCCGAGATTACAACCATACCGAAACCGTACAATAATACACCTGAGACCAACTCAACATCGGCCTCTGCGTCACTTTCTTGTCAGCATTCTTTCCATCGCATGTTACACACATTCAGCTCATCAAATTACAGTCGCACCTCCAACATCTCATCTGTGCGGAAGGATTCTGCAAGTAGCGATAGAAACTTCGTCTGCAGAGGTTATGCGTAAGTGTACATCCCAGGAGATGTAATGAAGCTTGAATATTGAAGCTCGAGTATTGACGCAGCCAGCACTCCGGACTGTCTGTCGGATCAGTCTGGCGCTTTCGTCACTCTCAGTACTGTCAGTGATCTCAAGGACTCTGGCTGCGATGATAAAGTCTGGAGTGTCAAGTGCAATGTGTTTCGAAATGAGGAGGAGCCACCAGATGCAACAGCCTCTCAAGACGATGAAGGAACGCGTAGTGAAGAGGGAATTTGGGGTATGTTGAAGATTCGTAGACTGGCAATTAAAAACTTTGGGCAAGTCCAGAAAAGGCCGCTCCTGCTTCAAAAATCTTTTTCATCATGTCCGTTTCGCACCTTTCAGCTCCCTTACCCTTCCTTCCTGGACATATATATCTTTGAAATCTGCGGGCTCCAACACCGGCTCACAGTTGCCGAACGAATACACGCCAAACATTGCGCCAGTAAACGACATGCCAACAGGCGGGGTCACAGCGAGCTCCTCTGATGTGAAAGTGAAGCTCTGAACATCGCCCCTGTGTTCGCCTTTGGCATAAAGTTTGTACGTTCCATTACACGCTTCAGCGCACAATTGTACATGTTCGTCGAAAACTGAGCGGAGATCGCCATCTTGGACTAAAGGATGGATCACCTTGAAAGCGCCCGCCTGGCCTTCGGGTTTCCGACATATGATCGTTCGGAAGTAACTGTCATCGTGTTGAACTGTTCCGATGCCAATCGTGGCATAGGAGAACGGACTCCAATATACCACAATGCCGGCTTCATAGCCTAATATAGTAGGGTCGAAGTCCAATGTGGCGTGAAAAGACTCGCAGTACTCAGTCTGCTTCCGTAGCAGCATAGATGGTGCTTCCGGTGAAGAGAGGTTGTAGCAATTTCCCCACAGCCGGAGCCACCCCGGACGCTCTCTGAGCGAGTAGCATTGCTTCAGCGGTGTATTCTTCTGATACCAACCCAACTCCACCTCTTTTCCGCTCAGGTCCGCCGTCCACTTCACTTCTCCTTCAGTCGCCTTCTTCTCTTCGATACTTTGCGTAACGGAGTCCCTCCCCTTGGTAACCAGTCTGACATTCTCCCCCTCGTTGAAGGCAGGCCAACCATCGATCCACTCCACCTTCACAAGAAACGTCTCTCTCCCTAAATGCGGCTCCAACCATTTCCCGTTCCCATCCTTGATTGGCCTAACCCCCAAGAACACGCCCCACCACCGCCCATACCCATCTTCGAAGATATCAGCGTGCCCCGTGCGCTGCACCTCCTCATCCGGCCCGTTGTACCACAGCGGCTTCCCCTGCGACTCCCACGGGCCGTACACACTGTGCTTGCTGCGGAATACCCACTCCTGGTGCCCTGCTTCAGTTCCACCTTCTGCAACGAACAAATAGTAGTAAGGCGCTCTGTAGAGCATGTGGGATCCTTCTGCTATGCCGGACTCACTCTGCATGATGATATGAGGGCATGTCAGGGTCTGTCCGGTCTTGATATCGATTCGAGAGATGTGAACTGCGAAATCTTTCAATCTGGATGCTGGGTCACGATTTGATACTCGCATCGTAGTGCTTAGGTACACTTCATCATCGTGCTTCGGATCCCAGAATAAGTCCTGGTCGAAGCCTGGGTTATCGAAGTACACAGGATCACTCCACTGGGTTTCGTCGAAGATATCGTCTGTCCAGACATAAAAGCCTCGTGGGAAGATCCTTTCATCAGAAGCGGGCCTATATCTATGAAACACACCGGTAGTAAGATAAAAGCGCTTCTCAGAGGATCGATAGCGCAGTGTCGAAGCCCATGATCCGGCGCCGGGCTCGACAGTGCGGAGGTTGATTTGTGAGGGACGTGTTAGCGCGTGACCGATGAGTCTCCAGTTCAAAAGGTCGGTGGATGTATAGATCGGACATGAAGGCGTAAAGTCAAAAGTTGAAGTACTCAGGAAGAATCGGGTTGGTTCTTGGACAGTGCCAGGCACGACACAGACAGTGGGATCGGGATTGAAGCCACGGATGATGGGATTTACAAAGGTTGGTCCGGTGTCATCCATCTTGTGGTGCGTATGCATCTTGTAGGTTTTTCGTATTATTAGATTGTGCTCCAAGCAGTGTTGTGCTGTGCTGTACAAGGTGGATAGTCTTCGTGTACCTGGGTGATACAGTTGCCAAGCAAGATCTTCCACCAATACAAGCTTAGCGAAGTGGAACCTAGAGAAGCATAGTGGAATGTAAGATAATTGATCACGAACGTCGGACTGTAGTTCTTACACAAGAGGATTATGGTGCTCGGTCGTTTTAAGTTTTCCAATTTAGGAAGCCTGTATCAACAAGATCCACTCCTTAATTTCCGAGCAAACTTCCAATGAGGTGAACAAGATCGCGGATCTCTCAAGAACGCTTTTGTTCATATTCAATGATTTCCTCCTTGTGTGGAAGCTCTATGCTTTAGACGTTCCTTGATACCAGGTGCGGGCAGCGATGTTCGTCGCTTCATTCATTTTCACGTAGCTTGTCCTGCTCCTACCAGAGAGAAAGATTACGTCTTCTGACGCTCCCTGGCCAGATTCTTCTGGTATACATCGCCTAGGCTCCTTAATCTTGAATCCCAGAGACCATTCCCGCCCAAAAAATCTCTCCCGCGCCATCCTCGCTGATGTCTTCGTTCGAGCACTAGTCTTCTGGTGATTTACGGTGTCCATGTCCAACCGCCATTCCCGTACTTCGAATTTTCCTGGAGCCGTTGGGAGCTTTGTATGGAATTACCTGGCTTATTCCGTTGTTGATGGAGGTCACATATGGCAGGTTCTCCTTCAGCACTAGGCTCGTCATGCGGACGCTGGTGCTATGGTTCGGTTATTATGATCCTGTGCCAAGGTAGTTTTGTATTTACATGGTCGCACTACCAGTGATCCGCGAAGATTTAAAGGACTTTACGCTATCTGTTGTCTTATTTTCGGCAGGTCCTACAATACTATCAATCCTGTTGTCTCCTTTAGTTCGCTCATGGCATAGCTCTAGCGTGAACATACTAGTCTTAGGTTTCTCTTACTACATAACGTAGTGCCGTTGCTGTGATTTCGTTTTGAGTACGATCCGAATGGGACGCAGGCTCCGACAGAAGTGGAGGTTCTCGAGTAGGTTATTGTAGGGATCATGGAATATCGAGTGTGTCTAGCTGACCATGCGCAAGATTATGTAACCAGGTATCTATCTCTTTTCATACATAGTATACACGTAGTTTTAGTACAGAGGAGAGATGTCCCGGCATTTTTCTCCCTGGACTGGAGGCCACTTTGACCTACAAAGCGCTTATAGAGGTCTCTCAGAAACCGTCCTTTATTCTTGCCGGTACGTTTCAGTTCGCCCCGCGTCTTCACCATATGTTATAAATTCGATGTGCCACTTCGCGTTTTACTTGTTTTCTTCTCCATTGTTCGCCTGTTCCTCCGGCCGCGACTCCTGCACGCCCTTGTACGGCCGCCCAGCGTACAACATGTATCCCTTCTCTTCGATAGTTCCCAGCTTTTCATCCTTCTCTGCTCTTCCCTCGCCGAATGCACCTGTTTCCAGCTGACCCGCAACACTAATGGGGCGGTTTCCTCGAAATCGCTTGCGCATGTCGATTTGGCCTTTCTTGCACTCGGCGTATCCCTTCTGGAGCTGCTGACATTGTGTGGGAAGCGTGTATTTGAGCGGAGGCCGGAGGCAGTCGCCGGGCTTATTCCGCTCGACCGTTATACAGTCTGAGTTCTGAAGGCAGAAGGCGAGTGCCGCGCCTGCGGAGGTTAGCTAGTGCGAACGATAGGGTGTAAGGCGCATACGGATATCCTTACACGATTGAGGCATCGTGACGAGTTTGAAAGAAGATTTGTTTATGGCTACCGTGTCATTGGAGATTGGGGTATGGTGTTGTAGAGCTCCCTCAATCGATCAGCTCACGCTCTGGAGCATAGTTTTGCCGAGAATTCGCCGACGTCGCATGGGCATGGATCTTCACATGCTAGGACTAGAAACGTCATCAGCCGCCAGCACATTTCACCATGCGAGTCTGTGCTGTCCCATGCATTCATTCCCCGAGCATGTTCCACTGTAGAGCCAGCGTATTCGCCCAGACCGCTTCAACAGTCGATGCTTAAGCTTAAGTGCCACCTGCAATCGCAGATTCAACGCCCTCGGACTCGAGTACACGCAACGCTGGCCGCTTGACAAACGTTACCGCCTTCGGCACTGGGCGCATTGAGCGCAAACCCTATTAGATCTATGTACGTCTGTTTTTGTAGCGCGGTTTGGAGTGACCATGACATTAATGGGCCTACAAGATCACCATGCCTCTGCGCATCCCATTTCTCGGCCGTCTCCATATCCGGGAGTACTTCGTCCTCGCACTCTCAATCGTGCTCATCGCTCTCGAGTCGCTCGTCGCGCTCATCACAGTCGCAATACCCACGCCTATAATCAATATTTTCTACCGTATCACCCGTCGATTGTTCAACCACCTCTCCTCGCCCAACTCGCGCCGTAATAGGCAGAAAAGTAAGGGCGTGTGGAGCTCCATCGCCAATGCTCCAAGCTTCGGAGAGCTTTGCGAGCTCTGGGGATATTACACCGAAGAACATGTGGTGCAAACTGGAGATGGATATCTGCTAGGATTGCACAGACTGGCGTATAGAAGAGGGGAAGAGGACTCCAGGGTCAACGCCGGACCAGGCAAAGGAGGCTTGAAGAAAAAGGTCGTTTACCTGCATCATGGCCTCATGATGAACAGCGAGGTGTGGGTGTCTTTGACGGAGCGGGAACGCTGTCTGCCCTTCGAGCTGGTCGAGAGGGGATACGATGTCTGGCTGGGCAACAATCGTGGCAACAAGTACTCGAAGAAGAGTGTACATCGCGCACCAACGGATCAGTCTTTCTGGAACTTCAGCATGGACCAATTCGCCTTCCACGACATTCCCGACTCGATCGAATACATCCTGAGGACCACCCACCAACCTTCATTATCGTACATTGGCTTTTCTCAGGGAACCGCCCAGGCCTTTGCCACGCTTTCGATCCACCCCGATCTGAACGACAAAGTCGACGTCTTCATTGCGCTTGCGCCGGCCATGTCACCACCAGGCCTTACTTCAGGGGTTGTCAATACTTTCGTCAAGACCTCGCCTGACATTCTCTTCTTAGTCTTCGGTCGAAAGTCAATACTGCCTTCTACCACCATGTGGCAGTCAATTCTTTACCCACCTATCTTTGTTCGCTTAATTGATGCCTCTCTGCAGTTCCTCTTTGGCTGGACCGCCAGCAACATCACTGCACATCAGAAGCTTGCTGCATATCCGCATCTATACTCTTACACTTCCACGAAGAGCGTGGTCCACTGGTTCCAGATCATCCGCAACGGCGTCTTTCAGATGTACGACGACGATGCGCCAAGCGTGATGTCCAACAAATCAAAATACTATAAAGTCGCGAAGTTTCCGACCCGCAATATCAAGACGCCTATAGTGTTGGTGTACGGTGGCTCGGACAGTTTGGTAGACATCAACGTAATGCTGAAGGAGCTACCTCGACATACTGTTGCGAAGGAGATCTCGCATTACGAGCATCTCGACTTCCTCTGGGCATCGTCCGTGGACCAGCTCGTCTTCCCACACGTCTTCGAGGCGCTAGACGACTATGCTGGCCTTGCAGGCGAAGATGTCCCATACCTTGGACACCGCAAGGACAAGAGGTTTCGCTCTCCAGCGAGATACAAAGGCCTTCTTCCCGAGTCAGGAGCGCTGCCCGGACCAGAAGGCGATGACGCGGGTGATGAGTCCTCGTCCAGTCCTGTTGCGCTACGTTCTAAAAAGCACTCTCAGTCTACACGAAAGATATCCTTCACAGAGCCAACATTTGAGAATGTTCCACAACCGCAGTCGCCCTCGGCACAGAAATCACGAATACCGCACCCGGCGTCGAGTTATGCCTCAGCTGTAGAGCGCACACACTCACCGTCTGCAAGCACAACCACCTTCCCTCCACCCGCAGCTAAAGTCCCCATTCACACGCTTGAGTCACCCTCCCCAGCTGCTTCTCAATCGCAAATCACGGCACGCAGCTCGACCAGTCGACCTGAGGGCTGGTGGTCGTCGGATGAGGTTGCGGGCACCGGTCACTCGGATCCTACGACGCCGGAGCATTCAGCGACTAAGATCCGGAGAAAGCAGAGCTTTGACAGTGTGAGGAGCGGGACCAGCGGCAAGGTCAGTGTGTTTGGTGAGCGAGGGATCACCTTGGGGGTGGGCAAGGCGGTTAGTGGACTAGTTGGCGGTCTAGGCAGGGGAGAGAGCACGGAGAGTTTGGAGTCAGAAGGGAAGAAAAAGAAGAAGGGCAAGAAGGGTAGTGCATGAGAAGGTGTAGAGCTTGTACATAACCGTTATACATATGGACCTGCCACGCGTAAATCGGGTAGTTCTAGTAAAACATGATTTCCATGCCATATGTGGGTGATCACCTACGCTGGCTGACGGGACTGCAAAGGATCTAGATTTCCCAAGCTATTCATACAGGATCACCTCCTTGGCTGAACAAGCCCACAAGACCCATAGCCGCACCTGCTGCCAGACTGCCTACAACCATCATTTCGGCACCTCCTCTGATTCCCTTCCACACGACGCTCATACCACTGCACCCGTGCACTGCCGCCGTCTTCGCATAGCCAAAAGCAAATAATGTTACCGCCATAACACAAGCCGACAACACAAGCCCTCTTTGTACATCGTCACCTCCGACGAAGAAGTAGGGCAACAATGGGACGAAGCCGCCGATGAAGTACCCCATCGCAATGGTCAACGCGCACACTAATGCTCGATTCGAAGGCGGCTCGGGCAGTGAGTGCTCGAACTTCATGAGAAACTTTTCCAGCCGCTCCTCACTTCCCTCGACGAGTTTCCTCGTCACCAGCTCGCTCAGTTCCTCGGGCAGACCAAAATCCTCAACAATATTCTTGACGTCTTCTTCGATACCCGCAGTGTCGGCACTGATCTTCTTCCTCGTCTGAATCTGCGTTGCAACATAGCTTTCGGCCTCACTCTTCGCTCCAAGATACCCGCCGAGTCCCATGGAGATGGAACCAGCGATGAGTTCAGCCAGGCCGCCGTAGATGACGACGTGGGTGTTGCCAAGGGCGGAGAGTCCTGCAGTGAGGGCGAACGGCACAGTGAGACCGTCCGACAAACCGATGATGGCGTCTGATATGATGCGCGGATCAATTCGTGATGGTCGACTTGTTGATGAGTATGATTGAAGTGTGGTCTGGCTCGAAGTTCCGTCGTCATTCCCCTTGTCCATACGCTCGACATCAACAACAGCCGAAGGCGTCGACGGTAGCATCGAATATGTCGCCGCATTCTCGTTCTCATTCCAGAGCGCGCCGTATGAAGTCCCCAATACAGTCGCCATGATGTCCCAGAGAGAGTTTGTTGTTGTTTTTCGTGCCCTTCGCATCCACTGCGGACTGCTCCATTTCATAGTTGAAATACGTCGTACTGTGCAGTGTTTGCTTGCACAACACTCGCACCAATAGGAGAGATACGAAACGTCAGCGGGAGTTCAGCGGTGAAATGCAGCTTCGAAATCGCTGCTGCGTGAGAGGCTGTTATGTAGCGACCAGGTCCGCGGAAAGGCGCTAGCACCAAAGTGGCCGGACCCCAATGCCTGCAGCCAATCGCAGCGTGTCTAATTCCCACGTTGTGATTGTCAGCAGAATTTCCCGGTCCCAGATCCCGTTCGAGGCAAAGCTTGTGATGCTTGTGAAGCCATCAGTCTCTCATGCCCTGCAACCGTAGAGAACGGGATATCGTCAATCGCGTGCTCCTACACTAGAACACCTACATCATGAACATCAGGTCTGCTCCACACCTGCTTCTTCGTGTCAGAAGCAGATAGGGAGGAGAGGATTGATTATTGTCACAAGAAGTTGGGCACCACGCACCGGCCGCTCGCTAACCTCTTCATCAAGAGGATGAATATCACAGGCTGGGAAGCCGGACATGTACTCCAGGGTAGAGCTTTTCGAAGTTGGCGGGGGTGAAGGCTCATTAGTGTATGATACAACATAAAAGAAGTTGTTCACATGGTTGGACTGGAAGCTCGATCAAGCGCCATCCAGCTGACCATTACTTTGGGACGTGGCGAGCTGAATGGAAAACAAGGCGTCATCAGATTTTCGGTTAGCGTTGATCCATAGTCTATTGCGAAGCGACTGTATGTCCATGTGACAAGATCGTGACCCCGGAGCACGTATGCTGTTGGTGATGTATCAGATATCCTGAATTAGTAACCCAGTGCATGACACGATGTCGAAATATTCAGGAAAAAGATACTGCTGTCATTTGGTGATGGATTCATTGCCCCACCACTGCAACAGAAAATATTACCGACGATGCATATCATTGAACTTCCTGCGTTTATCCATGGCCCGCTTTTCATAGATGTGCCTACCGATAAGACCATACTATAAACCAATATATCGAAAATAGTCTCCATTAGTCAGAGAGTCGCACATAGAAGCAAGACAGCTATTACACCTTGTTGGATAGCTAAGTAGGCATGATAGACGTCGATAAAGGCTCATGTGGCTTCCATATGGACATGAACAAGGTTTATTGATCAGATTAAAACCCTTTGAACAATGACGGCGAGGTGTAGCTAGTCGCTAACAATGTGGAGAAGGTAACTCAAAGTCCAACATGCGAGGCCGTATACATGCCACAAACACACAATCGCTAACACCGCAGTGGGCGTCCTAGAGTAATTGACGATAGGTAGAACCAGACGTGTTCTTACACGAGCAGGCACCGCACCTTTACACAGCTTGCTGAAGTTTGTGGTTCGGAGCCGTGGATTTGTCACAAACCGTTTTACTCGTGCCCCACTAGCCACCCAAAAGTTGCCCCGCTTTCTAGCTTGAAAAGATTAGCGAATCCTCACATGCGCACATTTATGATAGGGCTTATATACTTTTATTTTCCGTCTCAATCCATCATTCTAGGCAAGATGGGTAAGTTGGATTCGATCCATTCTCACCATCATCCGCTAATCCTTGTGCAGCCGAGCGGTTAAGGCGCGTCAGTATACACCAATCACAATTAACAGCGAGCGTTCCTGACATCCAAACAGTAGCTTCAGGTGCTAGTATCGAAAGATTCGTGGGTTCGAGTCCCACTCTTGGTTGGTTACCCACTTCCGTGTTCTGCGAACATTGCCTGACTCTGTATAGTCAATACAAAAATCCGACACAGTCGAGATTATCTTTTTCGCCGTTTTTTTTTTTTTTAGCGCCCTAAACCTGCCCTTTCCAGATATTTTGAATTCCTACTTACGTTGATGTATATTACGTTCCAGGCAATCCTGGCTATTGCTGTAAGTCTTCTTCGACGATATATCTGCCAATCTCCCCAAGACTCAAGGACACTCCCATTGAACCCATCTCAGGTCAGCGATCGAGAGACCTAATTGTGACCAACACATCAAAGGCGCCTGCCAACTGTCCGTGCTCCACGACATTGTCGGTCCATTTACATAGTTTCAGTAACTACGTTTGTGAGGCTTACACGTGTAGTTTTAAGATCTCAAAACATTGATCAAGCGACGTCACAGGCATCTATACAGTGAGATTGAGATCAGAGATGTCAGGCCAGATAATATCGGAATTTCCGTACATCGTCTAATAGGAGGTTACCAAGACGTACGTGCCACACGCTGAACTGCTTCTTTTAATTCTAGCTTCCCATAGGGGGCTCATCTGCATCTTATACAATCACGCCGCATCCCGCAGTGTTGTTAAGACAGCCAGGTGAAGGAGAATTGCGCACGGCACGAAGTATGACGACTTGACACGCATGAGCGTCGCCTCACGCACAGTCACTGGGTGTGCAGCCTTGCGCGCTGCAATTCTCACGCCGTCAGTAGCGCTAGGGGATAGGCTCGAAACCATCAGATCGTAAAGTGTTGGCAGAGTAGTCTTTACCTTTTTCATGATGAGCAATCTCTCATCCAATCTGACCGAGGCGCAATCGTAGTCGCAAATAGCTACGTTTCCGTTCATACTGTAGTTGCAACCAATCGGTGCGAATCGGCATCTATTTGCGGGTGTAGAAGTGCTTCGGAAACAAAGGCTCATTATCCTACACGTTGCTTAATCACGGCTGCTCGTAGGATCCCATGCACAGGGCTCGTATACCCCTGTATCAAGGCTCTTCATCTCTTCCGCGGAAAGCTCAAAGTCGAACAGTTGTGCGTTCTCCTCGATACGTGATTTTGTGACCGATTTTGGCAGAGGTACGAATCCCTTCAGGAAATTAGTCTATGTCATGATCAGGAAGAGTTATGCTTACCATCTGCAAGCTCCACCGTAACAGAACTTGGCTCGTGGTTTTATTGTACTTCTTTGCGAGCGGTAGGAGAAGCGGATCTTCCGACTTTGTGGCGCGTACAATTGGACAATAGGCCTCCAATACCACCCCCCTCGCGTTACACCAATCCACGATATCTTTCCTCGCCAGCCACGGGTGAAGTTCGACCTGATTGCAACTCAAGCAGCCACCTTTGCCCTTGCCCTCTTTCTCATCCGTGCTCTCAATGTATGACTCCAATTCTTGCAGATGATGTACGCCATAGTTGGAGACACCAATGCTCCGAATTTTGCCGGCTTCGACACCTTCGACGAGCGCCTTCCAGGCACCGATCCGATTCTCTTTGCCGCCATATGGTGAATGTAAAAGGTACAAATCAACGTAATCAAACCCGGTCTCCTGTAGGGAACTCTCAATGTGCTTCTTGGCACTTTCATAACTCATATCTTTCGGAGGTATCTTCGTGGTAAAGAAGACCTTTTCGCGTGGGATCCCAGATGTTTTGATGCCCTCGGCAGATGGTGCTTCATTGCGGTAGGCTACGGCAGAGTCGACATGGCGATATCCAACCTTCAAGGCATGTCCAACCACCTCTGCTGTGACATTGGCGGGGGTTTGGTACACTCCATATCCTAGAACCGGTATATCGTAACCCGAGGGCATTCGAAGAGTAGAAGTGAGGGAAAGCTTCGCCATATTAGACGATGACGTATGGAACAGATGTCCAGCAAGCTGCCTGGTCTGGAAATGGCTTTGCAGAAGGAATAGTCTAGAGAGTATCGACGAAGGCGCTTTTTGCATGCCTCCAGGAAATGCAGAATGGGTGGAGGAGCATGGGCGTGCTCGAAGCGATCGCGGAGATTTGGCCATAGTCACATCTACGCTAAAGTCGGGTTTCTGCTAAACGCCGACAAGGAGCCTCGTCTGATCAAGTTAGCGCTGTTCGAAACAAACATGCTCGACTTCGTCGACCACTAGCCTATTAACACCGCTTCTTGTCCCAGTAGCAGTAACGACTGCAAACCAAATCTCTAGAACACATACATATAAGACGCTGTCATTATAGCCAGAATTCCGGGGTCGTTCGCTCAACCGCGATATGCCTTTTCGGCAGCTCCTCTCACAGCCAACCGTAACTCGGGCAGCGCGTAGGCCAAGCTGCAGGCAGACCTGAGTATCACACCTCTTACGCACAATTACGGTGCCTACGACCAATTCACGAATACATCCGATGCCAGAATCAGCAAACCACACGCTCGGCTACCGATCGTGAGAAGCAAGCCCCCAGGAGCAGCGAAGAATACCACTGTAAGAACCCAGATGTTATTTTAGAGGCATGATAGCAGGAGCTGCGTGCATAGATGCGCAGTGATTAGATGTATAGCTACCAACAACTACGAACTAACTAGAGGTAATCTAGAAAAAAAGAGACGAGTCAGTAGGACTACGATATAACCAGGCTTTTCAAAAAGAAGGTACATGCGAGCGAATATGGATGACGGCCGCGTAGGACTGAACGATGCCTAGACGTCGCCCATCGCAAGCGGCCGAAAGCGATACTACTGTATACTGAGGATCCTGAATTCACGCAACAAGAGTGGCTCAATTGGAAAGCGCAATGAGATGGGATGATACGATATGATTCAAGTATCATTCCAGGTAGTCACTACCTTTCATGGATTTACACGAGCAACTCAACCTCAGCATGGAAGCATACATGCATGGATTCTCGAGGGGCCGCTAGCTTTCTCGTACCTGAAATCTAAGATGTTTCGTTTGATGTGCGTGTCTAAGCACGTCACTTTCGAGGTATGAGATTCACGGTCAGGCCATTTTTCCATCAAATCACCCGCAACAAGGTGCTTCCACCATTCTTAACGCGCGGTCAGATACGAATTTAGTATGCCAGTGACTTACGTGCTCATCAACAAAAGTACTTGCTTTCAGTGCACCAGCAACCGGATTATCTTCTCATATTCTGCGTGCAATCCCCAGGCCTGTAAGAACATCATAGAAACGGCTGTGCCACGGGTTATACACACTTCAGTCGAGCACCTGGCGGACTGTGCTCATCTAGCAGTGCAGAGAATCTTTAAAAAAGCTGGCGTTACCTCATGAGAGTTTAGGTGTGAAGGTGCACAACCACCCTAGCATCCGAGTGTTAATATTCTGCAGCCCTGGAGATCAATCGACTCGATGATAGTTTCTTCATAGGAAGAAGGAAGAAGAGTACCCTTGTGACTTTTCGGACCCGGGCTAGGAATGTCGGCTTTCGATGCATCCCACTGCAGGTATACCAAGTCGTTCGACGAGATGATATGCGTTATGCGATAGGACGATTCTGTGCAATGACATCTTATCTCAAAAGTATCTTACTCTCCCGGGTGCTACACAAAGGGCCGACAAGCAGAAAGTATTAGAGAACGCATCGCATGATAACCCCGAGTCGACTCCCCCCCAACCGCAACAGTTCAAAGAACAAGCTTATCTAATCTATCATTCTCAAGTGTGAAGCAGATACCGCACGATACTTACAGATGATGGCCACGCTACTGTTCTATGCTTACAGGCGCCGTTTCACGAGTGTTGGGGCCTGAGCCAGAACATACCATCGGCGAGCGAATCCTTCTTCGTTTCCTGAATGCTATTTTGATAGACGGTGCAAGATGCAAAGCAGGCTGAACACACAATGCGGCAGGCCTCGTATTGCGACGATCACGAAACTATGCCCAGATCTTCTACCGCACACTCCCAGCCCCGTCGGCAAATCACTCGTTCCTTTGCAGAGACCACTCAACTACATTGGACAGCCACATGCACGTCACACACCAACTGTTGTCCGCTTCGAGCGAATCAGCAGTGTAGATGCTGCGTCCTGTCCAACAGTAAGCAGATGATTGTGCTGTGCCGCTTGCGTCTATCAGCTGCGGCGCAACCTCGGGTGACCGCTTGAACCTCCGAGTTGAGGCCTCCTGAACGGAGTTGTGATGCTCGCTCCGCCATCTCGCGAACAACGGATGGAACGTGCCAATTGATCGGCGTGGCGCGGACAGGTTGTCTGTCCGTCGCGCTGGCAGCCCAAGCGGCATGGCAACCTCCCTCTCACGTACGAGCCGATGACACGTGCGAGTCAACATGAAGAGACGTACGCTACGAGAAAGGGGGGGTGCGAGGCGAAAAAACCCCTGCCTTTCTGCACTGTATCGGGATGCGGTCGGTAGTCGGCCATCGGAGGAGTGACTGCTGGGGATCGAAACCGACCCCGAAATCGGTCTCTTCGACGTTCGACGAGTGTACTCGTAGAAGTTGGCGTAAGCAATTCCAACTAAATTCATCAACGGTGAACTCTAATTATCCTTATCAACAGCCATGGGCGGACGAACTTGCGCGAATCAACTCAGTAGGCGTAAAACACAGAAAATACGCTACACAATCGCAAATGACCAAGGCGAGGCTAATGATCCTACCCCTATCATCTGACCCTCATTGTCGAAACGAAGTTTGTTGCCCAAGATCCATGTAGCGGGGCGCAAGAAACTCAACCACCCCAACGGTACCGTATCAAATACCGTCGGAAGCTTCACACCCATCACACGGGACATCGCGAATACAATGGGCGCTTACAAGCAGCCCGTCCCAGAACATATCATGTTGAGAACAAGCAAGCGTGAATTGAGCAAAGGCCTAGCATCATTTTCGTTCTTCTTTCGCGCCACAAGCCTCTCATCGACCTCAATCTTCCGCATTTAGCCAGTCTACCAGAACAGTCCAACGCGTTATCCTGTTTTGCCAACGTTCCCAATGGGTGTACCCACGCTTTCCTATATACCATTATTGTCACTCGGCACATATGATTCGCGAACCGAGCCCGGTTCCCCCTTCTCCCGCACGAGTCATGATGGCTACCTTCGTGAACCATGCGTCTTCCGCAAAAAAAGCAAAATACGGTGGACAACGGGAACTACGCCATCGCATCTTGCACACGTTCGCTCCTCATTCCTGATCCTTTGTTGTAGCGCGCACACCATGGCCGCGCTGCCCAATCACACGCCACACATACGGCAGGAACAGGAAATGGAAGGCTAGCGCGAAGACGCGCGCGGGCAAGACGGGGCGCCGCGGGCTGCCGTTGCGGCTGGACTAGGATCGTCTTCTTCAGGACAGGCTTGGATTAGGGCACGTTGCAAGGGGTATATTCCAGATGCTCTTGGGCTTCGATGGGGAGGTTGAGTAGAGGGCCTAAATTCCGCCGAAGGGGAAAGGGCGTTCGAGATGTGAGCTGAGGATATGGAAAGCGGCACAGCCGTTGCGGCGGGTGCGTACGTAGGATGCTAGCCTTGCGCTTGAGTATAGGCGCGATTGGATTGCACAATGTCGGCATTTCTGCCTTCCATAGATTGCTTCACTGCGCCGCAGAACCTTTGAGAGATTGCTTGATAGCTTTGTATCCATTGGCATGTTGCCTAGACTACGGCAAGATCTTTTGCAACGTTCCCACCGCAGAGGAAAGCACAAGAGGCCCAGCTGATGCGATCTCCAGAAAACGATGGCTCTAGTACTATATACTCGGGCCAAAAGATGGAAACTTCCTAAACGAAAGCTGTATTCAAAATAAGCCTCTATAGGACCGGGTATGAAGCAGAAGGTACACGCCATCATTGACAGCCGTAAAAGTATACACCTCGAGTCGTGAACCGCGCCGCAACGCCGAAGCGAAGGTGGTAGAACAATAAACGCCTCCCCCTCGGCTCCACAAAAGACTTCTGCGTATGAAAAAGCGAGAAATAGACTGACAGCGCATTGCCGTCTTGAACGGATAGGGTATAGAACAGGAAGAACGAAACGCTTATTGAATGTGAACATATGGCATGAAGTGGTGTGCTTCCACCGGACTCATGGTGTAAGCAGCATACGTTGGCATATGGTGCTCGTAGGTCGTGTATGGGGTTGGGCCGGGATCAATTTCGGCCCATTTGCGTGCACACTGCCGAGCAGTCCACTTCTCTGACGCACCGTACTCAAGCATCTGATGAGGTCAGTGGTAGCTTTGGGACGCATGGACAACCTCTACTCACCTTTTGGGCAATGATGTCAAACTTGCTCTGAACCCAATACTCGTGCGCCATACGAAGTGCCTTGACGTCAGGCTCGGTCCACACTCGCATGCGTTCACGTAGTCGCTTCAGGCGCATCTGCAATGCGGGAATCTGGTATGTCTTGCCCAAGTCTGACTGAAAGCGAGCGGCGATGTCCTTCCAAGGCATGCTTTCCTCGTCTTTGAGTCTAATGAGTAGACGATCCTCCTCGCCTAGCTCAATAGTCGCCGAAGTGCTGGAGTCCGATCGTTTTCGTCTTTTGATTAGATCTGAGTGGTCGTCATCATCTTCATGGGATCGCTTCGGAACGCTTGTGCGAGAACCAGTTGGGTGGGGAGCGATTGGGGCATACAAGCGGCGTCCATTCGGCAAATCGCCCGATAAGTCTATACCAGGCTCGCTGATGCGAGGACTTCGAGGGTAAGTCGGGCTGGAGTAAAAGTGTTGGTGCATGGTCGGTCCAGATATGCCGAGTGGATTCATAGTCCAAGAAGGGTAGTCTAGGGGCGTGCTTCGAGGCCGACACGGTGAAAGGCCTCCGGAAAGATGGGTGGATGCGTCGGGAGAGGGTTCCTGGTGCTGACGGACGTACTCCGGCCGTGGCCCTTCCGAGCTCCGTGAGCACTGCGAGATTGGAGAGAAGTTGCCCGCTGGGTGCTCTATACTTGATGGTGCAGACACTGCGACGTCGGATGTTGACGAGAAATGGTGGTGTGGGGAATAAGGACCAGCAGGTGATGGATGTGAAGCAACAAAGGGCTGGTTGTATGAAAAGGCACCAAAAGTCTGCAAAGGATCGGTCAGCGTGAATGGCGGGGCAAGTGAGCGCCTGACGAACCTCGTTTTGAGAGTCTGGGGCCGAAACCGAGGCGCCAAACCAACTCGAAGAGGGAGGAGCTTCTTGCGTGGGAAGCGGGCTGTCGTGCAGACGAGGGACAAAGGCAGTCAGCGACTCTGGTGTCATGGGAGTGGGCGAAGAGGCAGAGGAGGCGTAGCAGTGAGACGAGTACGGGGGCCAGGGAGAGGAAGTTGAGAGCTGCAGATGCGGCGGTGGAGGCACAGCACTCTCAAGAATGGCCGGCATGATAATGACTGTGCCGGACGGGAAGCAGATTGGGCGGGTCTGAAAGGGCGAGCGAGAGGAGCCGTGCGTAGTACGCTTGGGCTGGGCACGGTGAGGCGTGGGAGCGGTAGCGGACTTTGATTGAGAATGATGATGATGGGAGTAGATTGAGGAGCATCGATGCGGATATATCAATTCATGGCGATGGTAGCCAGGGCCCGGCGGTCGAGCTAGCTGGAAGCTGTGGAAAGGCCTTAGTGCGACAACCCTATCGAAGCCCCCGGTTCGCGGATTCTGAAGGATGAGCACGACGCACAGGCAGACCAGGGCGTGCATCTTAGCGCCTGCATGCTGGACTCCATCTGCATCCATGCCCCACGAAGCCCCGGGCCTCATGGATCATGGCTGGCGGCGCTGGAGCCGCGTGGTGGCCACGGGTCCCTGGGCTGTTGAACGGCTGCGCCCGGCCCAATGGCGCCTACAGCTGCCAGGAACGATATGCTGGGAGTCGGCGACAGAGACTCGAGCAGCCTTGCGCCGTCTACGGGACGCTGGCGTGCGGATCTGTAAAGGGCGCTGGCGTTGTCGTGCCATGAGCATGTCACTGAGCCGCCTCGAGAACGATGCACCCCAAGCTCTCGAGTTCAAGAGCTCCACACAACCAGCGACGCTGCTCATTGCATAGGTCGGAACGGCGACCACTGGGCCTCGCTGGCGGCATGCTGGCGAACGTATGCTCTCTCGCTAGTACATCGCTGGCCGTACGATCCTTCGTGTGCTCACGCATGGCTGTCCGCGGAACTAAGGTCGCCGTTGTCAGTCAATTAGCGGCGCTTCGAGCCCGCAAAATCAGCCTGAAGCGGTGCGCGGTCTGAAGGAAGCTGGAGCATGGTAGTGGCCGTTGAGAACAGCCACAGCGCCGGGCCGAACGCCAAAGGCCGCTAATTCGCTGCTTCTGGTGCCGCGCTCGTTTTCAACCTCAGCTCTCCAGCTGCTCTGGAGTACGAGACGGCTACGCTGCCACTAGACCCACATACGTCCTGAAGCTCGAGATATCTCCTGTTTGCATTCATGGCGAGGCTGTTTCACGTTCCAGGCAAAGCAGTCGTTGCGATGCGCACCATCACCACGGGCGTTCGTTGATCTCTCCTTCACAATGAGGCCCAGGTCAGCAGCCCACTGCTTCACCCACTTGCCCGCCATGCTCGCTCGCCTACCTTCGTTTTCGTACTGTCTTACAGCTACGAAACTCAACGGAGACCGACCATGGTGCGCCTCAACCTTGACCGCGTCAACGTCTGTACCCAAGCTATCCATCAGCCGTAGCAAGAAGGTAAATGACGCGGTCACTGGACCCGGCAGCGACGGCTCCAACTCTCTGCATCTGCTTGTGGGCGCCTCGTCTAGATTGTGAGCGCAGCTTCGCATCCACCTGCAGCCAGCCGCTGATTACAGTGCATCGCTATGCAAATCCCTAGATCAACATCTAAGGCCCACGCCATCTCTCAAATCACTCTTACAGGACCACTGCTGGCCCAGATCGTATCCGGAACTCCCATTCCCTTGGTGCGTGTGGGCCTAGACTGAGTTGTGGAACTCATACATGATCATGGACGCAGGGTCCTGCGAAAAGAGGGTTTGCCATGGACCATGTATCGTGAGCCGCTGTGTTGGCGGAGGCGGCTAAGGCAAGGCTTACAATCTGGTTGGTTGCTTAGTCTGCCTGACTCTAGCATGAGCAGTCGCTCTGTCTGCGCTCTGATTGGGTCCCTGGGACGGACATTCGACAAGCTTGAGACACTCGCTGAACCTCCGTGTCGGTGGTCTTCAATCCGAAACCTCCACAACACGTGCTCCGACTTCTTTGCCTCGGAATGTCTCACTCGACCGCTATCGGCCCAACTGCTGACGTCCACTTGCTCTTGCCTCTCGCTTCGGCCACCGGATTCCGGCAGGCCACAAAAACCAGAGCCGACCTCAAGATTGCCGTCCCGAACGACACGGTGCGCATTGGGAGCCCGGCACGCCCGTCAAGTTCTACCGGGACCATGCGTGGCAGTGCTTGACGTGGTGGAGATGCATGGATCCGCTGAGCATGACGGGCACCACACTGTCGGTAATGAACATATCGCGATAGCCGCAGCTGTCGTGGCACAATTTTGGCTTCGATCCGAAGTACCAGCTTGCGATAGTACAAGTTGCAGCCCAGTCGCTTCCAGCTTCGCCATTCCCTGCTTTGCTCGATGCAGATGCAGGTAATAGAAGCTCATGCGCTGCTAGCTTGTCGGTGATCATCTGAACATAAATAAAGCTGGTGCCGAAGGATATCCTGGTGACAATCGGGCATTTTCAAGCATCTAGATTCTCAATGAAACGTCGTAAGGCATGTGGGATAGCATTCCGCGAGACAGACATGTTGATTTGATTCCCTGCGAAGTCAAACTTTCGTGATGTACGCCTCCCATTCTGCACGCTGATAGTAGACCCTGATGGAATCATTCTGCCCTACGACGGAGCTTCTTCCGGGATTGGCGTTTTCCCGCTGCAATCGCGCCATAGCCGGTAGGCCCATCAAGCCTAGCGCTTGCATACCACCCTCCGTTCTAGATGGAGCAGGACGACCAATTGATGATGTGAGGTTCTATATTGTAGGTACCAGGATTTGTAGACGTTCTGTATGCAGACACCCTGCATATTCAGGGTCCTGCGTGGCTGTTGCTCCTCCTAGCTGACAAGCGGATCCGTGAAACCTCATGGCCAAACCTTGGACCCTGGTGGCCTAGGCGCAAATACACTTTGGCTGCAATTGCCTCAAGACTTGCAGCCAGCGCACGTATGTCTGAGCGTTGCGGCTTACTTGCATACAACCGCTATAGCTGGCGTTAATTTGTAAACATCCGCGTCTCGCGCTATGGTGTAGGTACCACTGAGGACGATTACTGCATCGTACAATCAGGATCTCATCTTCTAAGTTCGAGATCAGGTTCAGCCGTGTGCTACCTTAACAACGGCCCATCCAGTAACACTGCAGCTGCAGTCATGAACGCCTGCTTGCATGATTTATATCGACCACGGGAAGTAGCCAAGTAGGCTTCCTTGTCTCCGTTATCGCATGGCAGATACCTATGTAGTGAATGCAGGTAGGTTATTTGCTTCGAAGGGTGGTTTAGGAAGTTGCAGCTATAGCAATCGGGAAGAGCCATGGCGGGTGCGGCGCGTCCGCAGTTGATCGTTACCGGTAGACAGCCGAGGAGCGGTTGCAAATGCAGGTATACTTGCAGCCGTGCAGGGTCCCAAGGTTCCTTCGGGCTGGAACACGGGGTAATGTGTTGGTAGTGGCTTGTCTGCATATGTAGCAGTCGCACACAGGCTCATCAGCCTGTCTGAATGTATCCGGATCCTAGGCGTAAACTCCCCGCATGGGTCTTGCTGTACGGGAGAAGATAGCGGTGAGCGTCACAATTCAGGCTTGTTCTCCGTTCTGACGGTGCGTGCTAGGTCGCCGGCGTGCGAAGTGTGCAGATGAACGGTCGTAGAACGCTCACCTGGGAATAGAAGGGTCAGCGACACTAGGCCCAAGAAGGCAGAAGCGTATCATACAGGCTTCGGTCCGACGATTCCACATCCACATCCACCCTCTCCTCCAACATCCAGACTCCTAACCAGGTAGCGAAACGCCCCTCCTCTCAGCCCCCACGAAGACCGGATCGAAGACCGGCGGACGCCACGCTGCACCTTCTTGCGCCCGCCGACGCGTGCTGGGCACATCGTCGCGACACACGGCCACATCGCCGGGCTGCGCTGCTGGCCGCGTGCTGCGTAACACCCGCTGCCCGGTATGGGCTTTAACGTCTTTCACGTCCTCGGTGACGTCTCGCACACCATCTCAAAGCTCATTTTGATATGGGCTATCCACGGAAACAGCAGCGCTGAAGGTAGGCGCCCCATAGCTCCCTCCAAGCTTCGCTGACAAGCTCCCCAGGCGTCTCCCTCATCACTCAGGTGCTATACGCCGCCGTCTTTTGCTCAAGATACCTCGACATATTCACCACTTCGCCCGCGCGAGATTTTGGCCACACATGGAACTTCTCACTGAAGGTGAGGACTCACAGAGCATAGTTGGGGCCACACAGCTAAGTGCAGGCAGATATTCTACACCCTCTCTTCATTCTACATCATATTCCTCATGACTAGTGTATATGCTCGCACGAGGGAGCGGGAAAAGGCGTGGAAGTTTGGCATGTACTGCCTCGTCGCACCTATTGCCATCACTCCGTTCTGGTACTGGCTATTCCATGAGACTGTCATCGGCAAAAACGCGTTTCTGAAGATAATGTGGGTCTTTTCTGAGATTTTAGAAGCTGGTGCCGTGATTCCGCAACTCTTACTTCTGCGTCAAACTACGGTGCCCACCGTGCTTGATTCCTTCTATCTAGTTGCGCTCGGAGCATACCGCTTTCTCTATATCCTTAACTGGATTACTCGTGCAACGAAGGAAGATAACTACAAGGACCCTACGTCTTGGGTCTGGGGAACCATCCAAACCGCCCTCATCCTCGATTTTGCGTGGGTGTATTGGAGCCGACAGCGTGTGAAACTTCGACGAGGCGGAGTTGTCGACTCGGAGGATCTAGGCCGCGGCTGGCTTGTGGGTCGCTTCGTGGGTCGTAAGAGTGTCGACTTTGATTACGACGAAGAAGAGGCGCGGCCTGCTGACGAGAATGGTCGCCCAAAGAACGCCTGGGGACGGCGGGGCGTCTCGGTTTCTGCAGACGAGGGTGTGCATGGCGCCCCTCGTCGTAAGAGTCCTGTATCTGGCAACGAGGATCCAGAAGCCCAGCCTCTAGCAGACCCTGCCGCTTTCGAGGATGATGATAGCGACGACGGTCTGGATGCGCCACCTCCACCAGCTCGAACAACACATGAGAGCGGAGTTAGCGGCGGCGACGAGTGGAACGAAGACGTGGATGCAGACGCACAGGAGCATACAGGAGTCCAAGAGCGAATATCCTAGTACATCTTATCCCATCTGGATATTGTTACGGGTTGGATCTCCGTGTACTAAATCTGGTGGAGGAATCGGCAGCACAATCGTGCAATGACATGTCCAGCATTCGGCCGCCAGCGCGCATACTGTACACTTGCTATTAGCAGCACAATTGATATTTTCGTCCATCACACAACCCGCAACCGCTATCAATTTCCGTCTTTTCGTTTGGTTCTGACCAAGTGCACGGCCATCTGTTCGATCAAATTATCTTGTGAAGACCGCACAACGCTCAGTCAATCAGCAACCCAGACGGACGATGCGGAAGGATCCTTCGCAACGGTCTGGCGCCCGCCGCAGCCCGTTAGTCGTCAAACAACCTCGCTGAGCTCATGCCTCTAAGCGAGCTTATCTGAAACCGGATTGACCCCCCATGACACGCCTCTCGCTCCGACATGCTCACCTGAAGACCACGCAATCGTCCAGCCACTCCGACTTCACCGGTGTCGGAGAATGCTGTGCCACCCGAAGCTGTCCAAACTCCGCTCACTGCACACCTCTTCGTTTCACTAGACCTCTTGTACGGGTGTGTGAGTCACGCTCGAATGATTGATTGAGACAGATACTCTTTCGACAGTAGACCATGTTAATCGGACCGCTGCTCAAAGATCGAACATGCCCGATCTGGTATCGATTGCGTGCTACGTGTATATACGTTATGCTGCATAAGACCGGCTCTTGATCCTGACGCAAACTCAAGGGCGCCATTATTCTAACCGCTCTTTCTCTTATGCCCCGGTGGCGCTGCGCCTACACTACCGAGCACCTTCGCGACATCGGTAACGCTCTATCACCCAGATTCTGTCACAACTTCGGGGTTTGAAGACCTACAGTAAAAGAGAAGCTTCTTACGAGAAGTTACTTCATGGCCAGATGATCGGGAGTATAGCTCGACGTGACTTGTCACAAACCCCGATGCGCAGCACATCGGCGACTTCTGTCTTACTGTACCCAGATTTGCACTATGCCCAATACGAGGGTGGTCGCATTTGTATGGGAGGGCTCACGGGCCGCAGGACCAGATGCATACGTATTTCTTGCAGCTGCCGACCCTTCGCTAACAGTATCCTACTCCACACCTTGGCAGCGGTGGTACCCAGCAATCGTGCTCGAGTTCACTGTGGGAGTCCGCGTTTTGTATCGCGGGCACGACCCGATACCACGAGGAACATTGGGTCAGTTCAGATGCTTATCGCCTCTTCTTGCTAACGGAGGTCGCCTCGAAACATTTGACGATCGGGAAAGCGGCATGCATTAGACGTGTTTCTAGTAAGACCGTCCCGACGCTGTGGCATACTCTCTGATTATCTGATATCACAGGTGAGAAGGCGGCTGTGTATCACCATTATGGCGTATGCGTGTCGAACCGAGCCTAATCATTCTGGTTTATGCCTTTGCCTTCTCTCGCAACAGGATTCATCAGCCGATATGAACTGGCCCTCGGATCGTCGGAGGATGAGCTTGTCTACAGGATATTGAACTTTTGACGTTGGATATGTTCACTGCCACGCTACAAGCGTCAGTGGCAACCATCGTAAAGCGTATTGTGTATGTCGAGCAGACTCAGGACACAATATACAGCGTAATGTCAAATAGGATAGCTTACCTCGGCATCTACAGGACCACTCACTTCACGGCTTGTAGTAGAAGCCGTATACGGTGATAGGCGAAAGATGCATTGAGCTGCGCAACTACGTGCCAACGACCGGCAGCCACTTGAGGCTTCGACGCCATCGGCGGTATCGAAAACGCTATTGTGTTCAAAAGATACTGGTTTCAACGACGGGCCGGCATCAATGAAGCGGGGATGACTTCATCATTGACTACTGTCGACTCGGGCGGGTGGTTCTGGAAAGTGCGGACCGTTCAGCTACCTCATCAGGCTAGGTGATTGGCAGGCGCATGGTTAGTCGGGCGCTCTGGTCGTCATACGCAGGAGTAGCTTGACCATGTTATCGGTCGGCTGTATCAGGTTCAGAGAAAGAGACCCATTGCTATGGGTAGGAAGGCGTTGAACTCAACCCACGGGGCGCTCCATATGAATCAACCGCTCTAAAGCTCCAGGCTTAGGCGCGGCAATACATCGTATGATTGTTCGTACTACTAACGACTGTTGGTATTGCAAGGAATGATGTGAATGGCAGGATTCAAACGATGGCGATCAAGCGGCAGAATCACGAGCGGGGCTGTCCAAACGGTGAGAGGGTTCGGACGGTGTTGCGGGTTCATACCCGTACGGTGGTGGAGCTCGTTCATCCCCCCACAGAGGCCGACATCTTCTCAAGCCAAAGGACAGGTTTACATGTGTGGCATCAGCCCTCGACAACCCAGATGCTCCAACAACCAAGCTTCAAGGGATAAACGTGCTTGCTGACCGGATCTGACAGATCAGATAATCTATCAGTTTGCAATGCATGCAGCTTTTCTTTTCGGGGCTGCGGACGAGACGGGCAGATTAGCGAGACGCCGTGGGCTGCCTATCGAACGTAGGGCGAGACGTTTGTGGAGTGCGTGCATGCATCCATTCCGCGCTTCGTCAGGCTGTGGACCAGGGCTGCCCACGACTCCCCACGCGCCGGAAGCCACTCCATCTGCGGCGCGTCCATGTCAATACCGCGTGCAGTGGTGGCCCACTTCGCCAGAGGCCTGCGCACGCCAGCGTGTCGGCCGTATTCGCGAGGCTATCGCCAATTTGCTTTGGCGGCTGCTGGTGTAGACGCATTGCCTTCCTTCGCGAGGTCAACGGACCCTCTCCACCCACGCGTTCAACATCATCTCATCCATGGCGACCAATAGCCAGAGCGCCGGATGATCCATGCGCCATGCGTGCCGTTGCCTCGAGGTCAGACAGGTCGGTCGGAAAGGGTGCATCGTGTTCGACGGCCCATCCCGCACGCTGATGGCCCTTTCTCGCTTGACTTGCTTTTGGCTTGCATGCCGCTGCTGACTCGCTTCCGCCCGCGCCGACCGGCAGACTTCCGCTCTGGGAACTAAATGAGGAACCATGGCCACTCACGGCTCCGAGAGAGCTCGCTGCCGTGAAGTGAAGCTTTGGCACCCGGGAGCCATTTTATCCCTGCAGCTGTCCCGGGCGCCATTAGCCACAGCTCTAGCCTGCGCCGGCACGCCTAACCGCAGGACTTACTGCTTAATCTTCAATTAACCATCATTCCCACCGCATTAGGAAAATGTTCAACTTTTCGGAGACCGAAACGAAGTAGGGTTCAACCAGAACGGCGGGATTGCATCTTCTAAAGCGTTTCCAGAACTCTTGGTGACATCTCGTCCTGTGTCTGATGGCCAGCTGAGTAGCTTTGCACCATGGCTGAGTGATGAGAGTAGCGGTGAACGTTCGAACCCTAATATATTACCTGCGAGAGCCTGTTGTTGCACACACCCTCGAAAAGATATGCGTTGCTTTCGTATTTTGTTTCGAAGTACGATCGTACAGCTACCTATCATAGGCTACTTATCCAATTCATTGCTGTGTCCAAGAGGGCGGACGGTGTGTCTGGAGGCTGAACCGCTAATTCGGATTTCCAGTAAACGGCTGTCACCATGCCATGGAGGCTGATCGACTGTCGTGCAATAAATGGCTTCTCCACCGCCAGGTCCGGCCGCCTTGTCCTGTGCGACCCGAATTTGAGGTCGGACATGGGCGGAAGCGAACGGCATCCAGTACACCCACGCATCAGGACATTACCACAACTTCACTGCAGCACTCTGACGCAGTAGAAGATGACATCCTGCATCTGTCGAAATAAAGCAAGCATTCTGACCCATAAGAAGCCCTTGGTCCTTCGTCCGCCTACTTCGTCCTTCGTAATCTCGCATTACCTTCACACTCATCTCACCTCTGCTCCGCAATCGGACCGGTCATTTTCTCACGCCCGCCTCCCCGTCATGTCGGCTCTGCATGCAGCACGCGGACAGGGCGGGCTCGGCGCATGTGTACCTTGCACGTCTGCCATGTCATCTATTCGTTAATTCTTCCTTCAATCACTCCCTGTATCCGCCTCCCAGCTACGCGAAGTCCGAAAAGGCCCACGAGATCGCTAGCCCTTTCGGGTGTCCCAGGATGGCCTGCTTTCGGGGACCAAAAGCCAAGGCTGAGGTGAGCGATTCGCAGGGCAGGCGGTAGCTGCGGTCGCACATGGCGGTGATCTGCCGCGTGGGCAGCACAGAAGGCGGGGAAGCCACGTGTCCTGAAACCCGAATAGCACGCGAAAGTGCTTGAGGGATCGGTGTAGTCCTAGTTTTCCAGAAGAATTGTGATCAGTCGCCAATCTCACAGCACACTAGGGTAAGAAGAGCCGCAAAGTCAGCGCTGATACCGCTTTGCTTTGCGATGATGTCTGGAGAGACACTCGTACGACTGCCTCCTTTGCAATGCGTCGTGCACGCGTACACGTACGATAAGCGCAAAGACCACGAGCTATATTGCCCCCTATACTTGAACCACCTTCGGGGACCCAAACATTGTCATGTTGTTCTCAAGCTAAGGTACCTCTAGACTTGGGCGTAGTCCTAGGAGGCGAAGCGGCCCAGCGGTTCCCGCCTGTCTGCATACCCTGTTTATGGGAGCCAATCGCACCCATACATGGCTGCAGGCCATATGACACATTCCACGAGCGTGCGGCGTAGACATGTATACATCCTAGGAGTTTCGGTAAGTGATAAGACATTGTGCTCATGTAAGGTACTCGGAATCCCGTAAACCGAGCTCTCGGTATGCGAGGGTATCTTACGCAGTTGTGGAAGGGGAATCCGGACGTTCTGCCGATGCATGGTAGAACTGGGGGGACACGTAAACCTCTATCTTGAGAAAGTTCATCAGGAACAGTTAAATCCTTTTTGCTTGCGTTTGAAATTACCACGCTTCTGCTTTGGGGAAGCCTCGCGAATGCGTTGAGCTTTTCGCAACATCAAACTCAGCCCCTTCGCTCGTTCCATCGCATACCTGGGTCACTCCATCATGCCACGTTCACAATCGATGTGGCGTATGTCTCTACACCGGAGTCTTCCCCGAGGGTCAGCAGTGCCGTGCACACGAATAGCCGAAATCTTTTAGGATACAGAGGAAGCTAGGCTTCGGTCTCCGATGTCACTTTACCATCCCAAGAACTTCGCTACCAACCCTTAGATAGCTAACGAGTAGTGACACACCTATTTCTGGCCGTGTGGGACGAGATTAGAGACCGCGATTGCGGAGGCTAAACTGAAGCGAGTCGATGAGTACACACATGGTAGAACTAAAGAGGGCACAGATATAGGTTGCGGGCATTGCAAGTAAGATCAAGTTCGTGCAGAATTATTTTGCAGCTATACTAGAAGAGTGAACTTGATTTTATGGGGAACGCTATGGAGCTTACATTGACGCTTAGTGTCGTGGAACGTGAGATGCTCTGTATACGAACAAACGGCTTGATTAGGATAAGAGATATCTAGGTCCATCAGTAATAGACAGCGACTAGGCAGATAGGTTACACCTACGTACCCTAAGTTGCAGTAAAGTACTTTACTTTTGTCCAAAGCTCCTGGCACAGTTAGCGTCTAACTAAAGGAGATCGCACTGATTCACAAGTGTTGTATTCCCGACCATTTTACGACGATCCCTCACCAAAAAAATCAGTGACAATCTAAAGTATTTGACTTGTGACGTAATGTAGACCAAACCACTTTAAGTCTACTTTACAAAGCATGCTATCCGTGTATGGCTGCTGCAAATGTTCCTGTCACACTATGTCTTAAGGCCTTGCACCGTGCCGGGAGGACATGCGGTGCACGATCTGGTCTGAAGATTAGCTGTTCGTGTCGATACTCTCTGATCCTACAGGAAACAGCTGAAGTTTGATTTTTGCGGCATGTGGACGCAAGGGTTACTCAAAAGTATCTCAACTGAGAATTATCAGATCGGTAGTGATCTTTCATACGTTCATACATTTTCCCAGTGAAGTGATTTCCGACTTTTCGACGTCCCATCCCACCAGAAGCCTATATATGACGTGTTTCTACGAGCATCAGCAATGCTGTTCATTGAAGGGTATTGATAAAGCCGTTTCAGGGTAGTCGAGTTAAACTTTGTAACAATTTCTGATAGCTAAACTAGCTATAGGTGCATATGTCGCTTGAAATACATAATTTGAGCATCATGCGGAGGCGATCCGGCCTGCACTTGACTGTCATACCAATAGAGATTGACGTGTCTCGAGGGGATGTACAAGCTCAAGATAGGTGGGCTGAAAGATGTGCGTAACAGACCGAAAAGGGGGCCAGATAATACTCGTTGACCCTTGGTGAGTGAAAATCCTGCTAAAGCTGCCCCGTTAATGGAGCGACGAACTAGGGGCCTCCGCGCACCGCCCTGCTACCACTCTCTTGCGACGTAGATGTCTAGTTAGTAAGTCTGCGATGTGTCGCCGTGGGAGACCGAGTTGATCAATTATGGGAACTGATATCATGCAGAAGAATTGTGCTTCATCCACCCAATGCTATGCGATGTTGCTATAGCTCAAGACAGCAAGTAGACATATTACCAAATTTGGGTAGTGTAGGCCGTGTCTGGCCAGGCATAGTTTTGATGTCTACCCTGAAACAAGGTCAAAACAACACAGAAGACGCGTGTAGAGTGACGCTTCACGCGTGAAATTGGCCAAACGACACACTCTTCAGAATCGGGGTGACGTCAGAAACTGCCCAGTGAGGTCCTGAACGCTATCCTTTTCACTCTGAGGACTTCGCCATGTGTGAAAATTCGATTGGATGTTAAGCAAAGACAAACATGGACAACTGAGGGTATCAAAAACTAGCAAATAAGTTTGAACATGAAGGCTACCAATCATCCCCCCCCCCCTCTCTCTCTGCACTGAGATAAGCGAAGGATGTGGTAGTGCCGGACTATCAACGATTGCACGGTGGGCTCGTATGTACATCTGGTGGTGCCGATCCAGATCAGCGGGTTGGGTGAGGGTCTCGCGCATTCAAAGGACTTAGGAAGCGAGAAGTACAGGGCTCCGTTCGCTCCTCTTGTTCGCGTTGCTGGCCGCGTCCGCGCCGTTGTTCTTCCCTTTTTTTCCCTTGCCCTTCTTGCCGTTGGCACCGGTCGTGGTACCGTTTGTAGCTTGGGTAGAGTTTCCCGCAGCCGGGGCGGCAGCTTGAGTAGCATTGCCTCCTGCGGCCGGAGGAGCAGCGCCGCCACCTCCTGCGGCAGCCTTTGCTGGTGCTGGGACGAAACTCGAGAAGCTGTCAGACGACCTTCGACGTGAGCGGGGTGTCTACTTACGCAGCGTTGGTCAACTCGATCTGGCTTGTTGTCCCGCCAGCTATGGCCGTTCCGTCAGTCGATTTGTCGGTTCCTTGAGCTGCTTTGACGAAGTCAAGGACCTGTTGCGGGCCGGTGGGGTTGATGATCATGACCTGTCCTTCCTGGCAGTGGGGTCCCGTAGCACCTACACTTCTTAGCTTGAAGGAACGACAACCATAACTTTGGGTCTTACAAAACATGAACATAGGGTCAGTATTTGAGACGACCATGCTGAATGTGCCGACTGAGGTTTGACCTAAGGCGCGGGTAATGGTTAGTAAGAGTTGACATAGTCGGGGGAGGAACCCCGTGTGTCTAAAAGACGACTTCTGTGTATCCAGGAGCCTGCATACCATCTTGGAAGGGGATGTGGCCGCTGTTCACGCCGCCGTTCAAGGGTGTGCATGGTGCCTCCAGGGTGCTCTGGGTTGCGGTGTGGTTGCCGTTGCTGAACTGGAACTGTACGATGTCGCCAACAGCAGCAGTCACAGAGTTAGGATTAAAAGTATCTTGGGGCCCTCCGACGACCACTGGAATGACCTTGGCCTGTCGTGCTTTGAGGTTGGCTGCTACCGTTAGTCACTGGACAGCATGGTAGGACTTGGCTCACCTCGCAGACCAGAAGTGCCAAGCATAGGCTCCGCAGGCAGAGCGCTTACAGATGCTACGAGCAGGAGAGAGCTTAAGGTCAGCTGCATGGCTTCTATATTGCGTGTTTGTGGAAGTGGAGCTCGAAAGGACTGATGATACCGTTCAACGGTCAGAAAGTTAAAATTAATTATTCAAAAGGCTGCTCTACAGCTAGAGGTCAACTCGAAATGAAGCTAGAAAGGAACAACGAGAGAAGAGCGTAAAGGAGGGACGGAGATGCAGGAGAGGATCTGTAGGATCGTCTGCACCGTTGTATATATGACGGAGGGTGGAGCATTGGCAGGTCTTGGGCTCCGCATCACCCAACAAAGAAATCCTCTGATAGCAGACAAAACCAAACGAGTGCATGAAACCTGGGTTGAGTGCCTTTCGTGGGCTGGGTAGCAGGGGAAGGACGCGTAGTAGGACGGACATAAAGCGCCTGCCCGCTGTCAGACTACAAGTGCCAAAACGTCGCATGTTGCACTAGACGGCTAAGGCCTGAGTTTGAGCCTTGGTGCTTGTCCCGCATAAGGTGGTGAGGTTGTACAATGGTATAGCGCCGTTTGAGAAGGTAAAAAAGTGGTGGGGCTATAGAGTGCGTGATTGACGTTTGAAAACTTGCGTAGGTACCCAAGCAACACAGCAAGGAAGGCCTAGCGTGGTATAAGAGATGCCGATATGCCGCACGGCAAGCTGGTGTTCCCGCGCGGAACAACGAATATGATGCGCGCCTCAGGTTTGACAGGAATGGGCATGTACGACGATACCATGCCGTACGCGCGCTCGAGGGTGGCGTAGGTTGGCGAACAAGCTGTAGGGCACATATAAGTACGCAGCACGACCGAATGTTATCATGTGGATGGCAAGTCTTCTAGAAGTATCACGCGATCTTATGGCGATGATGTTGGCCATGTTTCGAGAAGAAACGCTGGCGTGCCTGAGCCGGGCGCAAGGCAAGCATTCGCGAGATGCCAAGTCCTCGTCTCCATCGGGCTAGCGCACTCGGAAAGAGCACCAGGGCAATTGGAAGACCGGATGCCGTTACGACTTCACCAAAGGAACAATGAGGATTCTGCGTCTGACCGGCTGACCTCTTGGACGCGTCTCATCGCCTATACGATGGGCCGACTGACCGACATTGTATATGCTCAGCAATCGCCTTGCCTTGTGGCCATGGCTCGCCTATTTATCCCGCTGCTACGGTAGAACACCAAGACGCCATGCGGACGCCTTCAATGTGTAACGAGGACTTCCGCGACTTAGTATCAAGGTAGACGGCGACTATGACAATTCCAGTATCCATCGGAGAACGAGAAGAGACCGCAAGCTTGAGCGGAGCACACACCCAAGGATGACCGACAAGTACTTTCAATCACGCAGCGAAACGATTGTAGGTCTCGGTATACTATATATCACATCTTCACACGGCAAATTGGATTGCCATCAACCACTTTGGACCGGTCCGACTTCACGTCTGCCGACTAGCTAGGGTCCTCAAGCCAAGCCCAGCATTGCCGCCTCCATCTCTACGCTGGCTGCCGCTCCATCAAATTTGGCGCCACCGCCCTTATCCCTACGAGCGTCACCCCAACGCCTAGATTGTGTCTTCCAAGCATCGCTCGTGTCCATCCACTGTTGTCGCTTTTAGGAAGGTAATAGCGAGACCCTTTAGCTACCATCGCACTGACTCGTACGGGGAACACGTTCGTCACATCCGCGATCTACCACGTTGGGCTTCCAGCCCAAGCGTGCGAACCATCTATCGTTCATCGTTTAGGGACGCGGCACCGTAACACAACGTTTCTTCATCCCTAGCGACACACGCGGATAGTTTCCACGCTCTTAGTAGTTGGATATCGTTCCGCGCCGCCAAGATACTCTACCCTGTACGGATGACTCGGTAAGAGCGCTTTCCTGGTAAAGGATTTGACAATTCTCGCACGCGCGCTGGTGGCGTTGGGCGACAGGCGAAAGTGCATGCAAAGGTCGAGTCTGACTGCTCCAAGCCGGTATACCTTGCTTCCGGGTGCCTTCTCTCACCTTCACTTTTAACGACTTCACTTGAGGTCCAGGGACCGAGCTTTAGGATCACATGTCACTAGTGTAAAAGACAGTGGCCTTGGTTTACAAAAAAGATTTCCCTGCAATTCTGCACCCCTGTTACTGACCCTCGCCACTCTCTACCTTTCCTTGCTGGTGTCGTCTACCCACGACCATACCACCAAAGAACATACTTAAAACTATATTTCTAATCAGTACAATGGGTGTCTCACGTATCCTTGAGGGCATCGTTGCTGCAGTTGTGCTTGTCTCCTTTGTGGCAGCCCGCCCAGCGCCAGTACAAGTCTATGGGTGTGGTCCTTCAGGTGAAGTTGAACATCTTAGCCACGGAAACGTCCACTGATCTTCTCTCTTCTAGCCGTGAAGCTTCGCGACCCGCCTACACTTTCAGGCGCGAGCCAGGGTCTGTACTGGACACCTCCACCCATCGGCTGGATCTTCAAGCCCTGGAATCAGGTTCTCACTAGCAATTCCCAGGCGGCCCAACTGCGGAACTTCCAATGGGATCCAACTCCTGTCACGGATTCGGACCCGACTGGTCCTATGAACGACCTCTCATCCTTCCAGATTCCCCACAACGACACCATCTTTACTTCGTACGGTGTTGCAATCCCTAATGACACTTATGTCGCCGTACTCGACTACCGCGGTACCGGGATCCTGGAGAACGCTACTTCGCAGTACAGTTGGTTGGGCTGGGGCTGTGATGGTAACGGGTTCGAGTACTACGTATCCTACTCCACTGCTGCGGCGGCGAGTGGCACACCGGCGGGCATCGACGTCATGAGTCTTGTTGATACCGGCTTGGACCAAGCAACAACTGACAGAATTGTCGCGATCCTTAAGCAGTCGGAGAACGAGGAGATCCGCAATATTGCGAAGACGTTCGTGCCGAATATCCAGGATGGCGGACGCCAGGGGTTGGGTCGCGTCACCGACTGCGACGATGAGTGCAAGACCAATAAGGACTTGATTGGAATCATTGGTTAGGCTCGCATCATTGTAGTCTTCGTTGTGATTCTGTCGAGGGGGCAAGAGTAGATATCTACATGGGATGATCAGCATTCGGCGGGTCATTTGAGCAAGATACCCTCTACAGAGTGGATGCGTAGAGAATGAAATTTGAGTCACACCTTGGATGTATAAGTGCGGTGAAAAGGCACCTAGCTTTTTCAACTTGCCTTTTCACTGTTCCCTCGGCCTGCCACCTTATTGCGCTCTATCACTGGGTTCATGCACTGGATCAAAACCCTAGCGTGTATCATGATCAAAGGCCCAGCTCTATGAGCTACCACATCTGCGGTGTTGATCTCTAGGTCGTTCGCTCATTGTATAATCATCAAGCGACTGCCGTTGGGTATCGTCTATGTCTTCACCTGTCGCACCTCCTGATTATGAGAACCTTTTCCCGTACTCCTTGACTACTCTGTCCAATATTTCCCTTATCCTCTTGCACCCATCAATTCCCACAGCGAGCATACCTTCTACCCGCTCCATTCTCACCCTAGTCTCCATGATCAACACCGATACCCGGTCGCTCCTTCCTAATGTGCCGACTGTCAGAAATGGTAATTCCTGCTCTTCCAGATTGTTAAGATCGAGCAGAGGATCGGAGTTGTCGGACTCAGTGGATGTTGCTGAGGAGGCCGCCGTGCATGCGACGAGATAGTCTGTCATGGGGACACCGGCGTCGATGAGAGCAAGAGTCGCTGCATTTATACAAGCAGCGAGAAGTGAGCCATCTTGTGAGAGGATATGGATGTTTAGAATTATCGTCGAATGCGGGTAGAGGTGTGTAAGCAGTAGTGATGAGTAGGCGGTTTCGAGTGTATGCTGCATCTCCGACGTGCGTCTGCATGTATCATCAGTCTACCGATGAAACTTCAAGAGATTGAGTTTTCTCACTTGTCGTTCTTCCTCTTGCGCCTCTCCAGACCACTAAAGCCTGCAAAGCCAATCTCCACCTCCACCTTTGCCTCGTTGTCTTTCCCTCCCCGCTGCCCAGTTTGACGACCCTCTGCTGGTCCGGTGACAGTGCAGAGAACTTTCGTATTGCCCATCTCGAGGTACGAAGACCCATCAGCGGCGGCCTGGGTGCTTACTTGGGCATGTACGTTGCGGAGCTCGTTCCATCTGCGGCCGTCTAGGCGGAGGAGCGCGAGCGAGTAGGTGGATGTGTCAAGCGGCATTGTGCGTATCAGAATGGTAGGTTCAATAGATGCATTGAGTTGTTCAGAACAGACTGAATATTTCGCAAAATCGCAACGGAGCACATCATCGATATTTCGATATGGCCAAAGCTCTCGGTGCAGGGATACGAGCTTGGCACCCCGCAATGCAGGTGACAGCGCGATTTCCGAGCCCGGAGACGCGTCATTGCCACACTCACTTCATGGCGCGCTTCAGCACAGCTTAAGTCACCTGTAATGTTCACTCCGCGCGACAGGCACTTCCACTCAGTGCACCCTCCGCGTTAGAAAATGCTATCGTGTCACAACGCGCAACAAACACCGCGAATCCTTTACCATGTCGCGCTATAAAGGCAGCAAAGAACACGAGAGGGCTTTGCGCGCCTTTGCAGAAAGCCAAATGAGCAGCGATGATGAAGATGGACTTGATATCGTTCAGTCAGCGCGCAAAGGGCTTGATCTGTCGCAGTATATTGAGGGTTCGCCGGTCCCCACTCTATGTTTCCGCTCATTCATACTGACCATTGGCAGAGCTCACACAATCGCAAACATTGCAGACACAGTCACAGGACGCAGATGTGGGAGAAGCTCTTGATGAAGAGACCGAAGATGAAGCACAAGAACTGGTGAAGCCTATCCCGAAACAACGCCAAGGCAGCTCCAGTGCCAGACACAAGAATGGGAAGGACGTAATGCCTGATAGTGGGTTGAGCGACTCCTTCTCATTTGGTAACTGGTCGGATGATGATGGCAAGGCCGACTATGAAGCCTTCAAGAACCGCCGAACGGCAAAGAGGAAGCGAGCCGCCGTCGAAACGAACAGGCTCCGGGCCCGCAAGAAGTCCAAAGCTGCCCAAGCAACGAGTATAGTGGGCCGAAAACCGCTGCCGAGGAAAGTGGATAGAGAAGGGGCTCTTTTTAGCACGGATACAGCGGGTGAAGATGCAGATGGCCAAGATACCTTCTTAGATGAGCCGATCCCAGAGTATATTGAAACGCGCAAAGGAAAGCTGAAGAAACTCCATGAGGCCGGCTTGCGCTATCCGCCTAGCTATGAAGACATTGAGTTTCCGGATGCTAGCCTGAAAGAAAAGCCCATGCTGGACAAGGCTATCAAGACACAGCGGCCTAAGCAGGACATTGTTTTACGCGCCTCGGGCGCCACTATACCTGCACCCATTGCCCAGTGGCTCCGGGACTATCAGGTGGAGGGAGTGCAGTTCCTGCACGAACGCTTTGTGAAGCAGACCGGTGCGATCCTCGGTGATGACATGGGTCTGGGTAAGACTATTCAGGTCATTGCCTTTCTCACTGCTGCATTCGGCAAGACTGCAACCGAAAACGATGCCAAATGTATGCGCAAAGTACGCCGTTATGGCGATGATCGATGGTACCCTAGGATCCTGATCGTATGCCCTGGCACCTTAATGCGTAATTGGGAAGATGAATTGAACGTCTGGGGTTGGTGGGAAGTCTATCGTTATCACGGAAACCCTGCCGACAAGAAAGGTATCCTCAATGCTGCTCGCAAGGGCATGCTCGAGATTATGGTCACGACATACGACACCTACCGAAACAATGAGAGTGACATTAATACCATCGACTGGGATTGTGTCATCGCAGACGAATGCCATCAGATAAAGAACAAGAGTGCGGAGATCTCGAAAGCAATGAATAAGATCAATGCCCTTTGTCGCATCGGCCTTACGGGGACGGCCATCCAGAATAAGTATGAAGAGCTATGGAACCTTCTTAATTGGGCAAGGCCAGGCGCTTACGGCTCGGCCCAGGAATGGAAACAGATGGTGAGCTTACCGCTGAAGATGGGACAAGCTCACGATGCGAGCCATGCTCAACTCGCTGATGCGCGCAGCAAAGCTCAAGAGCTCGTCCACAACATCTTGCCCAGCGTTTTCCTTCGCCGTATGAAGACTTTGATCGCAGATCAACTACCCAAAAAGAGCGATCGTGTGGTCTTTTGTCAGCTAACTGAGACGCAAGCCGACGCCTATCGCACGTTCATTGAAAGCGAGAAGTGCGAGTATATCCGGCTAGCTAAGCAAGAGTGTGACTGCGGCTCCGGGAAATCGCGTGGCTGGTGTTGCTTCCAGATTGTACCGAGCGAAGACGAGAAATGGTCCAAATTCATGTTCCCTTGTATGGTAACCTTGCAGAAGCTCGCGAACCATCTCGCGCTGTTATTGCCCGTCTCTACCGACAAGCCTGAGAAGCAAGCTAAGGATGTAGAGAATCTCCAGCTTGCTTGCCCCGAGAACTGGCGCGATCTGATGAGAATCAAAGATAGCATCCTTAAGCAATCGCAGCGCGAGTTCTGCGGCAAATGGAAGATATTGAAGCGGCTCCTGGACTACTGGCACTCGAATGGGGACAAGGTGCTTGTCTTCTCCCACTCTGTACGCCTACTACGACTTATGAAGACACTCTTCGACCTCGATGGCACAAAGTATAACTTCTCCTACTTGGACGGTAGCATGACCTATGAAGACCGCGCCAAGGCCGTTGCCGACTTCAACTCAGATCCTAACCAGTTTGTTTTCCTGATCTCAACGAGGGCAGGCGGCGTAGGCCTCAATATCACCTCTGCCAATAAGGTCGTTGTAGTCGATCCAAATTGGAACCCAGCGTACGATCTCCAAGCGCAAGATCGCGCCTACCGTATCGGACAAAATCGTGACGTCGAAGTCTTCCGACTTGTCTCCTCGGGCACAATCGAAGAGATCGTCTACGCACGGCAAATCTACAAGCAGCAGCAAGCCAACATCGGCTACACGGCGTCAGACGAACGCCGATATTTTAAAGGCGTGATGGATCAGTCCGAGAAGAAAGGCGAGCTCTTCGGCCTCGAAAACCTGTTCACGTTTCAGGAGAGCAATATTCTGCTCCGCGACATCATGACCAAGACCAACGTCGCCGAGACAAGGGCAGGCGTCGGTGCGATGTCTTTCGATGTTGACAACTCGCAGCTTGACTCCGATGATGACGACGTCCTGAGCGACAAATCTCTGGGGCTTACAGAGGACAAGATTTCAATGTCCACGCAGATGAAAAAGATTGTAGACTCCTTTACATCCACAAATTCCTCTAATAGCGGAAATCAGAAAATCGGGAACAAACGCAAAGGTCCCGACCCCATTAACGCGATTTTAGCAAAGGCCGGCGTCCAGTACACACATGAGAACAGCGAAGTTATCGGCCGCAGCGAAATCGAAGCCCGTCTTGGAAAGCAGGCAATGGAACTCCGCAATGACGTCGATCTCGGACGGAAGTGCGTGTTTGGTGGTTCGCAGTCACAGTCACATCATCATTCGTACGCTCTGGATGGCGATATACCTGATAGCGGCGACGATTCGGACGATGTCAAGATGGTCGGAGAAAGTACACCAGGCGGGAAAGAATTCAAGATCAATTATCGATACCGGCCTAATGAGAAGGTGAGGAGGCGCCAGTTCTGCGAGATAGGACGGATGTGGGGGTATGATGATCCGGGGGAATTTGCATTGCTGATTGAGAGTATGACGCAAGACGACCGGAGGAAGATACTTGAGCGGTTCTATCGGGCGCGCAGACGACAGCTTGCTGAGATGAGATGAGCATCGGGCATTGCGTGTCTTGAGCCCCCAGCGAATGTGATATGGCTTGAACGACACGGCGTTATAGGTGCGAGGTTGTTGTTTTCTTCAAGATACCCAGTTCTTTGTCTTATACAGTACTGACCCCAAAGTCTCAATGCATTCGGCTGTCGTGATACCTAGCCTAGGGTAACACACCGTACTCAAAGTTTTGCCATGATGTTGTATCGTTTCGCCTCATCAACACACTTCCAAATCACTGCTGCGGTTACATAGCTTCAAATCAATGAATCGTGCACTTTATGATCTCAAGTATTTTGATCGTGTTGACCTTGAATGGTAACTTCCACCCGCCTCACTTTCTAACTCTCAGTACAATCACCGAGTTCACAACATCACTCCAGGGATGCATCTCGGCCAAGATCTCAAACCCGGCACTCTGCAATTCCTCCGAAAGTTCCAGCACCTATCATGTGTTAGCCGCTTTCCTCATGCACATATATATCCTACTCACCGGATACAATACCACTCTCATCCCCCTCGCACTCCTGCACACCACTACAGTTCCTACTCTCAGCCTCTCTCTCAACCCTCTCAATATTGCGACCTTCTCACCGCTCTGCATACCCACCAGCGCAGCAAGAAACACCACATCGAAGCTCTCGAACTTCGTCCGCCCACTGCTAGCATCGGTAGCGTCTTCGCAGGTGAACGTCATTCTATCGGAGCGTCCCAGCTTTTCCGTAAGTAGAGAAGATACGGCGAGCGCGTCGGCGTCACGGTCGATATTGTGAATTGTAGCAGAGGGGAAGTGCGTGAGGAGACAGAGGGAGGTCAATGGTAATGGACCGGAGCCAATAAAGGCGATGTTGGAGGGTGAGGCGGGGAGGAAGGGTGTCAGAAGGGAGGCTTCGATGGCAGAGAGCGAGAGGTAGTTTGAGTGGTAGGGGAAGGAGGTGAGGAGAGTGTGGGTTTGGGTTGGTTCTGAGGGGATGTTAGACTTGGGTGGTAGCAAAGGTAGGGAATGCAGAAAAGAACGCTGGGAATTCGGGCGACACACCTGTGTGGAAGGCAGCATCTTTGAGTATACTTTGTGCCCAATAACGTTCTAGCTCGCCTTCTGCAATCGCGCATAGTCCTTGGAGGCTGTGGCAGAGTGTATCGACGCCATCGATGCGACTAAAGTGGTCCACGATTTCTGCGCTGTAGGGTCGGATGCAGAGATGGACGAGCCTTGAGAGCAGCGTATTCACTAGGGCCGAAGGCGCTAAGCTGGTGAGCGGTACGAGTTGTTGGTGTATATTGCGTATCTCCCGGTGAAGATCGCGTGCGGTTGTGGCTGCGGGCGTCGGTGTAGGAGGGGGTGTCGAGATGGGTGTATCAACGCGGGCAAGATTGTGTTTCCCACTTTTTGCAAGGTGGCTGTCCATGTTCTTCGGGGAGACACGAGAAGAAGTCATGTTTGCTTTGAGTAATCAATATGTTGAAAAGGCAACTGCGAGTCAATGTGCAGTAAATCCTTCCGCAATGCTCTTTCCTATATGTATGGCAAATCGAGGCTGCAGGGCGGGGCAGTCAAAATCTTTTCTTTTCCCCACGTAGACTGACATCAAGTGATGTTGTGCATGTGGCACGCACGAGACACGCGAAACTGGATATGAATTGCTCGTGGTTGGTTGCCTTGTTGGCGCTCGGATCAAGGAGCACCGTGATGGGCTATGGACGCATGTCAAGCTTCGATGATGGGCGGCAACTACGCTCATTCTAGCCACTCCAGCATCACGAATAGCATAACTAACTGTGTTGGGTCGTAGCAGGTGGGGGGTATGGTGGGTGGTATATGATTCGGTAGCCGCGCCTACCTGAGGGCGCCCGCGCGGTACCAGAGAACTACCAGCAAGACCTTAACTACCAAGGCGCCTCCATTGGGCCTGCTCGTCTATACACCAGTCTGCCACCTACCCATGTCTCCTTGACCTTTATACTCCGAAGTGACTCCGTGTCTAGAGTCTCTAATGGCTCGTCCAAGACAATCCAATCCGCGTAGGCACCTTCCTCAATCGAACCAGCTTTGCCCTCGAGGAACGCTGCGTAAGCGGGATTAACAGTGAAGCCGTCCAAAGCATCTTCGAGCGTCACAGCTTCGTCGTCATACCATCCTTTCTTTGTCCCATCGGCATCAAGTCCTGTACGAGGACTGCGTCGCGTGACAGCGGCGTAAATACCCTCGAACACGTCCGCTGGCTCCACGGGGAAATCGCTACCGAACACTGGCTTAAGCGGCAGAATAGAGCGCATACGGTAGGCTTCCTCTGCTGTGCGACGTTTCCCAAGCCTCGTTTCGGCATACGCCATGTCCGAGGTCGCATGTGTCGGCTGTATGGACGGGATAATGCCAATCTCGTTCATCCTCTGCTGGTCGTCAGGGTGTATGATTTGTGCGTGCTCGATGCGGAAGCGGTGTTTTGCCTGGCATTCGCGAAGAGTAGAGCGTGGGCACAGTGTCTTAAGAGCTTCCTCGAAAGCGTCGATGGCGAGCCGAGCGGCTAGATCACCAATGGCGTGAATGTTGACTTGGTATCCCGCATGTGCCCAGTCATGTGTGATCTTAGAAAGCGTTGTGGCGTTGACGAGGAGGGTGCCTGAAGAGCTCTTCTTATCGCTGTAAGGCTCGATCATAGCACTCCCCCAGCTTCCAAGGGCGCCGTCTGGATTGTGTGAGTTTTCAGCTGCGATAATAGGTAAACCACTCACCAGCGAATAGCTTTACACTTTGTATGTGGAGGTTTCCGTTAGGTGTGCTGATCTTTGTAACGTCTTCCTCGCAGAAAGTATTCCTCGTTTCGCACTCAGCCATTGCGTAGACCCGAACGGTCCATGCATCGCTTGTCGAAAGTTCCTCGTAGAGCTTCAGCTCGGAAGGGAGAACACCCGCATCATGCATTCCAACAATGCCGTGCTTATTCAGCTCAAACATGGCATTTTGAACCCACCTACTCCTGCGTTCCTTGCTAGGCTTCGGGTAGTACTTCATGACAGTGTCTATGGCATTATCACATAAACACCCTTTGGCAGGGATCTCACCACCAGGAACCTCTGGTAAAGGATCTGGTAGGAGCGAAAGAACTTTCTCGGACACCCAAACACAGTGCATATCGACCCTCCAAAGCAAAACGTAAAGATCCTTGAATTGTCGATCGATTTCGAGGTTGTTCTATCAGGAAGTTAGCACATACTCGTCTTTATGTTAATATTCGAGGGTCCCAAATTTTCAAGAGAAAGACGAACATACTGCTACCGGCCACCTTCCGTTAAAGTTGGCTTGGTCCCAGCCCACGCCCGTCAGCCATTGCTCGCTCGCTCCCGTCCCTTCATGCCCGGCCTTATATTCAATGAGCCTTTTGTGCACCTCATCCATTGACTTCGCGCCAAACAAGTCAACAGCGTCCAAAGATTCTCCAAATTGCGACAGGTGACCATGGCCATCCCACAGTCCTGGAATCACGTGTCCCTTCCGCCGCTCCTTCACGATATCGTACGACGTCTCATCGATGAACACCCTCTTGAATTTACCATCCGCGACGCTAAAACATTCAGCTTGAGGTAGATATGCTGAATTGGTCTTGACGGTAACGTAGCAATGGGTGCTTTCGAAGAGTTGCTGGAAGACTTTATACGCTAGCGAATTTGCTATCGGAGCAATAAGCGGTTGTGGGTTCTGATAGATGACGGAGCCAAGGAGTACAACGACAGACAATGTAATGAGCCACCCAAAGGAAGGCATGGCGCCTCCTATACCTGGTATTTGGTAGATTCGACCGGGAGGTGGAAGGGACTTTGTTCGACGGTGGTGGAAAGCTTATCGATATGAGGTATACGGCCCAAAAAGGAAGGTGCATAGCGTTCGAGACTCCATTGCACTTCAATGAACGTTTGTCGTGCTCTCCATTTGCTTGAACCGCACCTTCGAAAGGCAGTGCTGCTTTCAACCGTGCAAATACCCTTGTTGGGGGAAGTTCCCATTACAGACCGATGTGCACACCGGTGAACCTAACTGCTACAACCAGCGCTAGGCTACCCCCACATGAATGAGCCAGCTCGTGCTACAGTCCGGGATAGTTTATTTGCTCCCGCGATTTTTCGTGCGTTCGCAATCTCTCATGGTTTTCATTTGCTTCGAAGTCGAACGTATCGGCGCTGTTTATAAAAAGGCGGTGAACTGGGGCTAGACCCACCCTGCGACCCCATCGAGCCAGCGAGACTCAGTGTGGTTCTCTCACGCATTCTCATGGCCCTGCGCAAGCCCGCATTGGACGCGACTTGACTTAGAGCGGGACTGGCTCCGCGACACGTTCCTCTGGCAGCGGGAAGCTCGGTGGAACGCATGGGTTGTGGGGGCCACTGTTTTAAGATGCACACTGATGCCGCACATATTGCTTGCGACCTTTGCCCCCCCGCCTACTTTCGCTTCTGGGTGTAGCTATAGATTATATGGCCACTGATGAGGTGGAGCGGCTCCGGGAACAGCTGGAGTCCCTTCAACGATCTCATGATACCTTGCTGAAGAGCCTGTCGTTTGCGCCGCCAGAAACGCCAACCTTCCAACGACAGACGACCCGAGACCGGCCCAGCCTTGCGTTTGCAGATGCTTCAACACTATCCTCCGACGATTCCGATGAGGAGGATGATTCGTATTTCGTTCGGGAAGAATTGCCGTCAAAATCCTTCGACCACGAACATCTGCGGGAACACCTGAAGAACCATGACTGGAAAGAACACGGAAGAGAAATTTTGGCGCCAATCATCACAGATCCGGGCAAGCTCTCGAAGCAACCTCACTTATTCCACCTTGGTCCCGGAACCCCAGACGACCGCTCCCAGTACTCACATTTCCAAGTCTATGATGTCGGGCCGGATGGTGTCGCGGAGCTCATTGAGACGACTGGTAGTCATGGTACAAACACTATGTCCAGAGCTACTCAAATATGGCACAGCATCAGGAACATCGGCAACAGCACCCACAAGGTAACTGTGGGTCGCATAACAATAGCACGTGAACCAGCGCCAATCTTGTTCGGGGCGCTACATCTGACGTTGAACGACACTTTCGACATGGATGAGCTGTTCCGGCACCTGGTACAGACCGAAGCCTCCTCAGCCCATATGCATCGCGCATTTAGCGAGGATCGAAAACATCAAAAGACGTTCTTTTTCACCTTTGAGTATTACACTATTATTGGCGAAGACTGCAAACCGATGGATTGGCAACGTGCGGACAAAACCGACGATCCTAAGGGATCGCATTTACCGTTGTCGCGATGCGGTGCAGTCGTAGCCCTGGCGCTGTACGATGACAAGCCAAGAAGAATTCGAAACAGAGGTCGCCGTGCAAAAACACAGTACGGTTGGGTACAAGACATTTGGTCGCCATGGCAGGTATTTCAGCTCGAAACTTTCCCTGACTGGAGAGCCACACCAGATACATTTGAATCAGGACATCGCTATTTGAACGGTCCGGAAGCTTTTCTGCATGCGCTCCTGGCAGAATATCGCGATGCAAGGAAGCGATACGAGGAAATCTACAAGAGAATCACAGATCTGATCACACCTGCGCTCGGCTTTCTCTTCGATGCCGAGCTGCGTGATCAGCGTCTATTCGAGGATAGAAAGTTCACATGGACGCGGAGATACTTCTACGCTCACCAAACACTGGGGAACGTCAACGACAGCATCAAGTCAATGATCGATGCATTCGAGGATACCTTCACTGATGAAGTGTGGGAAGGAAAGAGTAAAACTTTGTGGCCTCTCCATGAAGAATCACCGCGGAACGATCACTGGAAGCGAAGATTGCGCACCCTGCGGCTTTCCTTTGAGCGCGAGATGAAAGAATTGCGAACCCTACAACGCGAGAACAACGAAAGACGGCAGGAAGTCAAGTCTCTCCAAGATCACCTCTTCTCCGGCACCAGTATCCAGGAGTCCAGGAAATCCGTTGAGCTGTCCGACATAACGGTGCAGCAAGGTCGCAACATCAAGCTTTTAACCATCGTGAACTTGTTTTTCATGTAAGCCTACAACAATGTGACGTTTAAGAGTTTAAAGTCATGCAAGCACGCTGACGGATTCATAGGCCCCTTACGTTTGTGACTTCTGTCTTCGGCATGACCAACATGCCCGCTGACCCAGCCCCATACTGGCACTTCGCGATCACTCTCGTTGCAGTCTGCATTCCTTTTTTCAGCCTCATCGGCTTCCTTTCCACCGACTTCGGCTACCGCATCTGGGCCAAGAAAACGAAACAATTGTACCGCTGGCTCAAGCCCAAAAAAAATCGCACGGAATCCGCAGATGAGGAAGATTTCGTGCCAAGTCCCGTGAACAGGACGGTATCAACGGAAGAGGGGATGAGGTTGCGCATGGGCTTGGAGAAGGATGCGGCGCATGCGAAGAAGGAGAGAAGGGGAACCTTTGGGAGTGAGAGGGAGAGGGGCGGGACGGAGAATTTGAGTCATCCGCATATTAGGAAGATGGTGGAGGCCATGGGGGAGGGGAGGCAGAGTGGCTTGGCAAGGATGGGGACCGTGATAGGGAGTGAGGCCGAGGGTATAGAGGGGAAGAGGAAGAGTAATGCTACTATTGTGGATGTCAAAGATGCATGATAAAATGCATCTTACTATAGAGAATGCAAAGCCACCTTGCGGACCACAGCAAGCTTCCTCACATCAAGCATGTCGTCTTAGATGGCGTAAGAGCAAGTCTCTTATTTACTCGATCTCGAGTTTCCGCATCACAGCCGAAGGCGGTACCAATAGCACATCGTCATTCCCGACCGCACTATCTCGACTTGTAGCATGTTCCGCGGAAGCCCTACTAGTTTGGGGGACTACATCGCTTCCCACACTAATTCGTTCGAGTGCCAGACTGTCCTGCCTTTTCCACGTCTTCTGATTCGATTCCTTAAACAGGTCCGAACTCAGCTGACTTCTCCTCCTACTAGTCACTGAAAATTCTTCTGTTTTAATGATACCGTCTTCTGGCTCATGTAGAGGCTGTCTAGACCATCGTTTCAGGTCTACGAGTGACCTTATCCACCGACGATGACGTTTGAAATTCGGAAATATCTCAGGTCGTGCGGAGTCGGTAGAGCGAGAGGCGAAGGTGACCAGGAAGGAATTCTGGTTCTGATTTTCGAGCGCGATTTTGCGGATGAGATTGGCCATTGTCATTTCGATGTTCAGCTTGACGAGAAACGCGAGTGGGTGGAACATTGCGTAGCTGTGTATTGTTAAATTATCGAGTTCTACTAGCTCGGGTATGGGAAGGATAAGGAAGAGGGGTGGGCACGTACAGAAAACCATTAGGGATGCTCATTGCGCCAATGATCATCACATCCATGAGAAGCGAGACAACTATGATGCGCTGGTTGAACCGCACAAGACGATTGTACTTTTGCAAGCCATTGGCAACAAGGTTCTGCTTGACAGTACGGATGAAATACCAATTCAGGCAGCCATCGACTATGAGGTAGAGAACTTTCTCGACGCGATCCCATACATTGTTGATGTGGATATACCTTGGAATAGGACAGTCAGCTTTGCTTACATAAGAAATCAAGTTGCCATGCGGACGGAAGTGGGCAACGCACTCTTGACTTATCTGCAGCCTGGCCGGTATCCAAATGCAGAATACACTGACGTTGATACAAAAGATGAATAGTGCAATGCCAATGACCATGGCCCTACCCTTCCTCTGGCCATGGAGGATAACACGAATCCGATTGATGATGATTTGTAGTAGCAGGTGGATCTGGATAGACCACAGGAACACTATAAAGTCAGAACAGCACTGAAAGTCATGATGATAGTACATACATATGGACATGAAGAAGTAGAAGCTGGGTTCGATGATATACAGCAGGTAGAGCAGGCACTCTAGAGCAATGATGACACAGGCCACCAGCTCAATCCAGATCATCCAAACGTATACACTCTTCAGCGGTCTCCGCGATTTCTTCGTCTGTTGTATAGCAACGTATGCTGCCAGGATGGCAAATCCCATGGAAAGTCCGAATATGACCCCGGCCACAATAATAGAGCGGTATCTGCACAGTTAAGAGCACGATTAGTACAATTCATGAGTTCACTGGGCAGGTACTAGATTGAAGGTGGGTGCCATAGCAGGCTGCTGTAGAATATCCTGAACCTATGCATCTGCAACGTCCAGAAACCTGAATGCTCGGCATGGTCCACCGTTACAGCGATGCTGAAGCATGATCCATCCCCAGGCTCACGTACGTCGTGGGCATTATGTCGTAGGTATCCGGGTCGATGAATGGGCCGAATGCCCGGAGGGCATGGTATCCATCTGGGTCAAATATTTCACCCCCGTACAGCATAGCTTCGTATGACAGCTCAATATGGTAAAATTAACAAAGTGGAGCAGCATAGTAGGTCATACAATAATGCGCCGAGAGCGAGAATGCCATGTTATGACCTCTCCGCACCAGCGGGAAATTCAAACAGCCCTGTAGGAGCACTGATGTGTTTATTGCGCATCTCATTGCAAGCGTGTGGAACATTTGAATGGACTACTGCGAATCGCGCGTCCCGGGATGACGTCTTACCTCGTCCGGAAGCATTCCCATTAAAGAACCAGATGGAGGAGCTGTAGCGCACGAATCATGGTGCACAAAGGTCCCCGGTATGAGATGCGTATCGAGCTTTCGGCCGGCCTCCGCGAGGTTTGATTGGAGACCAAAGCGTGGCTGCATTGCCTGCAATGGCGGTCAGCGAACGTTTCGCATCGGTGCATGCGCCCAGCCGCTTGTTCCGGCACCCAAGGCAAACTTTAACATTGAAAGTAGCGGTCTTGGACACAAGAGACGGCTACATCCTTAAGTCAATGTTTCGCCCAAGTGGTGCTGCGGAGCCTAGAACTGGCGCAGTGGAGTCGTAGGATCATCTAAGAACAAGATTCTTAAACAACAGAAAAGCACATACGTGAATGTACAGGACTGGGCAGTGAAGCTATAAAGAAGATCTGACTATGAGACCGCGGGGAAGCCAAAGCTACCTCCATATTAGAATCTGGCACTGCAAGTCACGCGACCCCCATGCCGCATTCGTTTAGATCGATTTCGATTGAAGTTGAGAAGAGCACAAGAGAGAATCTGGGGTTGACCAATCAATTGGAGCTCGCCACGAGGTACACGATCGAATGGTCACCTCCGTTGTTACACAGCGTCTTTCATTGTTCACTAACGATGCAAACCGCCAACCCCAGCAAAACTTACGTGACATTAGGATCCCCTTATAACTACCACAGGTATTATGGGACAAAAGCCCGACTCTGACTTCCGTAACAGAAAGCGCACGACTTAAATATAATTACCAAACGAACGAGGTTTGCCACGGGGCACACTGTCGGGTGCTTCACTCCCGTGGAAACACAGCCTCGTCTTCATTTCTTGCCACATCGTGCAAATCATTGGCGAAAGAAACATGCTAGTGCTTCCGACCATACTTAAGCCAGCCGAATTAATTCGCCTTCCGTCAATATTGCTTTTGTCGTCCTCCCTCCCGCATATGCCATTGTTACATAGGAAATGTGATTCTTATGCGTGGAGAACGTCTCCTCACTATAGTTTCCTATCCTTCACCGCTATTGCGGTGTCACCGCAATAGCGGTGAAGACAAGTGAGATGACCGACGTCCTCCAGCGCATTTCCGATTCAACAAAGCAAGAGCCGAGTGGTATACAGACTTGGCTTACGTGTACGCATGGCCATAACCTCCGCCAAGCACGCGAGATCATTGTATTAACTCTGCACAGCCCCTAAATCCAAATACCCCAAATTGGCATCCGCTTCGTTCCCGAATACGCCCGCCGGCGGCCTAATCTTAAACTTCCTCATCGCTTCTACCAAGGTCTTCCTATCCGACGCATACCTCTCACTCGCAAGGTACAACCCCGCCCTTCTCCACATAGCCTCCTTATCCGCCACGCCCCCATCCTCCCACCTATGTTGCTCTCTCTCCTCCCTCCACTTCTCGTCGTCTTCCATGAGAGTTAGAGCAGCGGCAGTCCACGCGTACATGAGTGCGATGTCCGTGGAGCCAATGAAGTCGGCAAAGAAGTCATCCATGTCGGCGGAGGGGGAGGTGCCTTGGCGGACGAGTTTGATGCTGCGGATCCCCCAGAAGGCTGCTTCGTTCGGAAGTCCGAGTTGAATGTAGGCGTGAATTACACGGGCCACAAGCCTAATACGGAGGACGACGCGGACGGTCATCGCGGCCTGACCTGCGTAGCGGCCCTCGCGAATGTCATCTGCGAAATGGCCGTCTGCTAGGATGCGGCGGTTACGTCCGGAGATCTTGATGTGAATTGCGTCAAAGGACTTGATATAGGCATCTAGTGCGCTCTTGGGCTTGTTGGTTGCGAGGAGGAGGTCGCCGTCTTCCATGAGGGTAGTGGCTAATTCGCAGGATTCGCGAACAGTGGGGTATGGGATTGCCATCATTTTGCGGAGTTCAGAGACGGCGAGTTCGTGACAGCCTTCAAAGTCGGTGTCATAGAGACCTTTTACATCGCCGAAGGGGTGGAGAAATCGTCTTTGCAGATCCAGGGGGGCGGGTTTGGGATCGGCTGGGTGGTAAGGGTCGCGCAATGTAAACTTAAGGCATATTTGTGGGTTGAGGTTTGTGTAGTTGAGAGCGGAATAAAACCATACTCTTGTGAACTTGGGTACATCATCCAAAAGCATGATAATGACATGGTCGGGTACGGTGATGCCGTGTAAAGGTGCGGTGATCTGGACAAGGCCCCTATGCTGGGTGAATGAGTCGGCGCGAGGCCCAGCTGCGACGATGGGAACGTGTCCTTCAGACCTAATATGATGAACTATTTCTGATCAGCTGGACCAGCGCGCATGCAGGGCCGAAGGCTTGATTCATACCAGCATGCGGCCACGGCGTCTCAATTCGTACAAACACGTTCTTTCTCCAGCTCCTTCGTGCCTCTAGCCAAACCTGTTTATTTGTCCTCAGCAGCGCAAATTCGAAGTTATACATGCCGCTCAGCCCTTCGGCAACCTCATACACCTCCAATCTGCTCTGTCAAGCATTAGCCTCTCCATCCGTCTCCACTCCACTACAACGCTCCATACTTCGGCCCTAAAGTATTCGTCATACACTTGTTCGCGTAGCTCGAGCGGCAACCTCATGAACGGGAACGGTCGCTGCGGCTCAACAAGCTGCACGACCGGCGCGCGATGTATGCGCAGCTGCTCGCCGAGTTTATCGAGTTCGGCTAAGACATCGGAGGTAATAGACTCTTCTTCGGAGTCCTCTTCGGCGATATCGTCAAAATGGAAAGCGTCTATGGACGTCTGGTCCATCGTTCCAAAAGCAAAGTCGACATCGACGCGTTCCGGGGGCGGGCTGCTGTAGGGCGGAGGAGAATGCGGTCGAGACAAAGACGCATCGGCCCAGCCGCCGTTGATGGGATCCTGAGGCCGTGGGCGAGAGCTCGCCATGCTGTCGCGGTGAATGGAGGGAGGAATTACACGCACTTCAGCAACTTGCTAGAGAATATGTCGGGGGTGAGTATGAGACGTTATGCGATTGGTGTGCTGTGGGCTTCCCCGCATCATGCTTTATCTCCGACTGGGCCTTATGTCCGTCGAAGCTTTCCGTTTGCTTGACCGTTGCTATCTGCTTCGTATGAGACTATTCGATTGTCGGAGTGTCTCTGGAGGCCAACTCAGAACCTTCGGTGAGCCGGCGCCACTGTGGGAAGGCAACGCTTGCTTCCGCAATTCTCTTGCATAATGAGTAACCTTGGCATATCACACAGAAGCACGTCAATGATGTCCGATATATTATATATTATTATCTATATCAACGCTAGGAGGAGATGTTCTATGAAGATTTAACGTCTACAGAGAGTGCTGTTCCCAAGCACCTATAACCAAGAAGGTGACTAAGGAGGCTTGTGCGTAGGCTAAACTAAAAAGGTGTTCGCGTCTGGGCGCGACGCTCCCACACATGCTGAGGTTTCCGACGATGGAGAGAGGCCGAAACCTCGAGGACAGTTGTCGTATGTCCGATATAACACGTCTTCGAAACGTCCAGTATAGTCGGCAGAAAGAAAACATGTGTGATGTGGTATGTCCAGCGTCGTATTGATACATATGCAATATACAGTTACAGTTCCCAAACCCTCCCAATGCAACACCGTTCCTTCTACAAAAGTGGAAGCGGAGTATGTTGTTACATCCCAAACGCCATTCGTGGATGTTTTCAAGATGTCTTGCCAGCCTCATTTGTTGGCGCACCAGATGGCGGCGGTTGTGGTGCAGGGGCAGCGGCGCTACCTCCAAACCAGCTCATTGCACCACTCTTCATATTCTTCATCTGCTCCTCTTGAAATTTCTTTTCTTCCTCAGCCATCTCCTTGAGCCACTTCTCACCGTTCTCGCGGATCTCCTTGTCCATGGTTTCGTACTGCTTCCGGCCGATCTCACGGAACATATCAATCATCATCTTGCCTTGCGCCAGACCCTCAGACATATTGGTGCCATCTGCAAGAACCATCTGCCCCTGTTTGTTTCCTAGGCCGAGAGCACCCACAAATGATCCCAGATTCTTGCCCTTCTTTGCTTTTTCTGCCTCCAAGCTCTTCAGGTGCTCGGCCCGCAGTTTTGCTTCTCGACGAGCGAACTCTTCAGGGATCTCCTTGCCCTCCATTGACTTGAGGGCTTGTCGCACGTCAAAGTTGCCGCCACCTTGCTGAAGCATAGCAAGATACTCTAGGAATGGAATCAAAGATACAAGACCCTTATCGCCAGGCTGTCCTTTCCATTTCGGCAATATAATAGCGTTCTCAGGCTGGGCCTTTACGTGTGAAGGGTCGGTATCGATGATGATAGTTCTCGATAGGTCACGGTTAAGATGCGAAAGGTCCTGATCATGTTAGCAAGCTCCCGTTTTTCGTCATTTCGCAGGATATACCTTGATATATTCACCCTTCTCATAGCGTGTCGCCTCACGGAAAAGCGGCCACATGACGATGCGGTAAGGATCGAGTTTGCGGATGATAGGATCGGCGTCCATGGATTTTGCAGATGTGAAAATGACGAGCTCGTAGTACTGGCTCAGATACCGGAGGAAATAGTCTACACCAGGGCGCTTCGCTGTCCGCCAGCCATGCTTGGTCGTCCATTCGGAGTGCACCAGCAGATCCTCCAAACTCAATACTAACGTCAGAGGAGGCATCATCTCCACTTCTGGCAGGAGCTTATTGAAGGTCGGCTCGGTATAGTAGCTCATCTCTCCATTAAGGCGAGCCTTCGCACGCTGGTACATGAGAGTTGGGGTCCACCCCGAAGGCGCATCTGCATGTTTCTTCTCCTCCTCTTCACTCTCCCAGTTCCTGCAAAGGTACGCTCCTCCCGTAGTTGCGGCTAGTGCAAAAGCAATGTACGACCAGTTGGCGACCTTGTTGCGCCTCCTATCAGTACTCGTCTCGTATGCAGATTTGGGTAGCTCTCCACCCTCGCGACCAGGACCGGGTTCCTTTCCAGGGTCATCGGTGATGTTGTTGGGGTCATGTTCACCCTTCTGCGACTTTGCCTCGGCGCCTCCAAATTCTGCGCCGAATGTAGAAGGGATGCCGTGCCGCAAGTCAGGCAGAGGCTTTTGCGGCTGTTGTGGGGCTTCTTCTGCAGGCTGTCCAGGCTGCCCTGATGGGGTTGTGTTTTGCTCTGGTGATGCAGAGGTATCGAATTCGGGCTGTTCTTTGGGGTGCACGGGGTCGTTCGTTGCCTTTCTTGATTTGAATGTGTCATTCTGAGGGTGCTTGGCCGCATAGAAGCGTATGCGCTGTGGGGTGGAAGCTATGGGAGCTATGCGTCGAATAGGTAGGGCAGGTGCGGTGCGCAACCCTTTGAAGGCGCGAGTTGCTGCGCGCGACAACATTGTGACGGAGGAAGAAGGACACTACAAATTACAAGGAGACTGGAGAGATAGAATACATGGAACGAAAGAATTGGAGCTGGCGATAATCGTGGCGCGCAGGTGGTGACGCCAGATGCGGTCCTCGAACTATTTTTCTGACGACAGCGCCAAGCGCGGTGCACGGGCGAGAGAAAGCAACAGGTGTCCGACCGGACATCCTGGTATAGCCCACCATGACATGAGATTCGAAGCTTCGCGGCCCCGCTGTCTTCTTCTTTCGGTTCACATGTCGCCAAATCGGGGCTCTTTTGGGCATGCACTCCTCCGGACGGCCTGCACGGCGATGCGCCCCAGAGCCCGGGGGAGTCTCCTGGAATCTAATATGGACGCTGCTGCTGTGTCTGTGTGCTTGGGCGAACCTAGCACAGGGCATGGCAGATGACACTATTGCAAGCCTGAGGTATATGCTGTAGAAGCTATATATGGGGCATGTGCTGATTCACGCAGACAAGAGACGATAGACATCTTCTACCATGGTTTTGATGGGTACATGAAATACGGATTCCCCGAAGACGAATTGCGCCCACTCAGTTGCACGCCTCTCACTCGCGACCGCCACAATCCTTCGCATATCGAGGTCAATGATGTCTTGGGAAACTACTCGTTGACGCTGATCGACAGCTTGTCGACACTTGCGATACTCGCTTCTTCACCCCCACCAGCGAAGCAAGGCCGTAACCGACCTCTGGACGATTTTCAGGATGGCATCAAGGCGTTGGTCGATAACTATGGAGACGGATCGAAAGGTCGGGCTGGTCAAGGGAAAAGAGCGCGGGGCTTCGACCTGGACAGCAAGGTGCAGGTCTTTGAGACGGTTATCAGGGGCGTTGGAGGGCTGTTGAGTGCGCACCAGTTTGCGGTCGGCGACCTGCCCATTCGCGGATATGACGCAAAAGTGCAGAAGAAGAAGGGAAGACAAGGCATCTTTTGGCGGAATGGATTCGTGTACGACGGACAGCTGCTACGTCTGGCTGCAGATCTTGCTGAACGACTGATGCCCGCTTTCCATACACCGACTGGTCTTCCGTATCCGCGAGTGAACCTTCGTTACGGTGTGCCATTTTACGCCAACTCGCCCTACAACAACGATGCAGAGCACGGCCAATGCAGCAAGGATCCAAAAGAGCAAGGAAGCGAGGTTACTGAAACATGTAGTGCTGGTGCTGGCAGTCTTGTCCTGGAGTTTACTACTCTTAGCCGACTGACTGGTGATTCTCGCTTTGAAATCGCAGCGAAGGACGCCTTCTGGGCCATTTGGTCGCGCCGTAGTACTATTGGTCTGATAGGAGCTGGAATAGATGCCGAGACAGGCCAATGGATCTCACCATACACTGGCGTCGGCGCAGGCATCGACAGTTTCTTCGAATACGCTCTGAAATCACACATTTTACTTTCTGGGTTGCCTTACGACCAAGAACGCGCTCATCTCGATTCGCCGGATGCTTTCCTCCGGACATGGCAGGATGCGCACGGTGCGATAAAGAGACAAATTTACCGGGGACCCCAGCATCAGCATCCGCATTACTTTCAGGTGGACCTCTACACTGGAGCTATGCGTGCGTTCTGGATTGACAGTCTAAGCATGTTTTATCAAGGTCTCTTGACAATGGCCGGAGAGCTAGATGAAGCAATTGAGACTCATCTTCTACACACCGCCCTGTGGACCCGCTATTCTGCAATGCCTGAAAGATGGTCGACAGCGACTGGAAATATCGAGAGTGGACTCCGGTGGTGGCCTGGACGCCCTGAGTTCATCGAGTCCAATTGGTACTTGTATCGTGCCTCCAAAGATCCCTGGTATCTGTACGTCGCTGAAATGATCCAACGCGACATCAAAAGACGATGCTGGACGAAATGTGGTTGGGCTGGCTTGCACGACGTTCGCAGTGGAGAGTTGAGTGATCGCATGGAGAGTTTCTTCTTAGGCGAGACTGCCAAGTATCTCTTCCTCACGTTTGATTCTTCGCGTCCGCTCAACACATGGGACGCGCCTTATGTCTTCACAACTGAGGGTCATCCCTTGATCATTCCCAAGCGTTTTCGACGGACGAGCTCTGCGAAACACACAAAGTCAGAACCAGGACCGCAGCCTACACTTGGCGTGTGCCCACTCCCACCAAAACATCTTCCATTTAGCGTTTCTGCGACTGCCGCCCGACCCGATATTTTCCACGCCGCGAGCCTGGCTCGGCTCCACCTCATGCCCACGAGAGAAACGCTCGAATCACCTCTGGTAGAGTTCAGCGCAGACCATCCAAGTATCTCCGTTTCTGACATTCAATCACCTTCAAACTACACGTACTACCCATGGACTCTTCCACCTGAGCTCATTCCCCATAATGCTACAAGCTCCAAAATGACTGTGCGCGCCACCTTCGACCTGTCCTTCCCAAATATACCAAACAACTTGCAGACTGGGACACTGCAGCGTGTACACGAAGGCATTCTCGTCAATTCTATGAGCGGAGTCCGTCTCGGTATGGTGAGGGAACCGGAGCCACTTCCCTTTGAGCAAAAAGCCACGGTGGACGAGCAATTTCGCATCTATGCCATCTCTAATGTAGCACTCGGTCGTGACGAAAATGTATTCATGTCTCGCTCGACAATTGACAGCTTCAACCCCACGGATCCGTTCTTTACGCGCACGCGGGACGGAATAACAGTAGATCTCGTCATCGATATCCCGCCTGAACCTACAATGACACCTTCCTCAAGCATACTTTCAGACTTACTTTCGGAGAATTTCGATGGCATGGAGAATATATCTAATGTGGAAGTAATCGAACTGGATGTCGACGAGCAACAACTCGAGAACGGCGAATCGTATCTGTCCTCGCTCCTTCACTCCCTGCAGAATCTACTCGCGGCATCCTCTTCCATGACTTCACCGTCCTCCGCATCCAGTACCCAAAAGCCTCAGACAACCCAGCGCTTAGCAATACAAGCTACCTTGCCGCTTGGCCCTGGCTCCGTGCCCCTGCCCGACGTGCCAGATCCAGATCTTGCCTACAGCAAGACGAATACCCTCAGCTGGTCAACTATCTATATTCACCCAAACACATTGTGCGACGAGCGTCTACCGCTGGAAATACCCAGAAACCACCAGATCATCGTCGTTCCGCGAGGCGACTGCTCGTTCTCTGCTAAGTTGAGGAATATTCCTGCCTTTCCGCCAAGCAGCTCTAGCTTGCAGATGGTAGTTATAGTGAGCTACCCACAGCATGAGGAACCTCAGTATGAGTTTAAGCCTCCGAGTAATCTGGAAAAAGACGATGATCTGCAAGATGTGCGTGAGGAAGAAGTAGGCAATCGAGCCCATGGCATCAAAAAACGCGCAAATTCTGATAGAGCTTCCAACCCCGCTGCACCCGGTAAAGTGGTCGAGGACAGCACTTCGGATGATCCTAAGGCTCGCTCAAACAACCCCTCAAAGAAGCCCTCAAAAATGAAGTCCCAGTCTTCATCGGACAAGGAGGGATCGCTACCTTTCAACCTTGTACAACCCCTTCTCGAAGAAACGCAATACATATCTTCTGGTATACCGCGTCCGCATCCCATACCGCTCATTATGGTGAGCGGTGGTGACGAGACAATGGCGTCGCTTAAGAGAGCTACTGCGATTGGTGTCAGGCGGAGGTACTACTTCTTGAGCCAGGGCGTGAGGATCAATAATCTGATCGTGCTATGAGAACATGATGACCGAGTGGTCCGGACGTATACGTTAGCAATGGCAAAGGAGGCGGAGACGCGAGCATTTAGGCATGTTGATCAACTTTTCTGTATATAGCAAGATGCATAGGATGGGTGCTGGCGGACGGGATCATTTTAGTCGGTGGATTGCACTATACCTTAGCTCTTCAGAGCGATATATTTCATTCCTGCGTTCTGGCTTCTGAATGCAAGATAAGGTCACATCTAACGTTGTTGCAAGATGAGTAGTTTCGATCCTAAGTGAGCTGTCTCAAATGGTGTCGCGTTAGCGCGACCTCATAGCGCGACCCTAGAACGCCTTTCGCCTTTAAATCACTATGAGCCTCCTCTTCATCGAAGCCATCACCATAATCGTACTCGATGGTCCGTTACTTGTTATCGCCGCCTTGTCATGGCGAGAAATCAAGTTCTAGCGAACATTACATCATGTGTACTAGAACAACCAATCGGTGACTTTTGCTAAGTATTATTCGTAAAGTTGCGGATACCGTGTCACGTTGGCGAGCTGCTCCAGCGAAAAGAGAAGAGATCAAATTGACCAAGGTCTGGAGTATTGGAGATGTTAGTCTAGCACTCTGCCTGCTGGTTTTCAACAAAGGGTTTGCGAGGCCACAACTCTAGGTTTCAGCTGCGCGAACAGTATCCACACGGACAGCGCGATGCATGGGAAGACGACAATGACCCATCGGAAAACCCCAATCCCCAATCCTTGTACTACAGCACCAATGCCAAACGGCAGTGCGGCACCTCCAATTTGCCCCACAGATGCTACAAAAGAAACAGCTGCGACATGCAGATCTCGGGGTAACAATGTAGACAAGACGACCACACCGGATGGAAATAGTGGACCCATAACAAAGCCGGCGAACGCCATTGCAAAGGCAGACACGATCGGTGAGCTGATGAGAGCAAAGAGCAGTAAAAGCCCGATAGCGCATAAGAGATATATGGCTGCTGCACGACGTACTCCGATTCGGTCCGTAATGTAGCCAAGAGTCAACCGCCCTACAGCCATGCCTGCCCAGAAGCCGGAAGAGGAGAGCGAAGCGAGGTACGTAGACGCATGGCGAGCGCGTGTCATAAAGGAGACGACCCAGCCAGAGATAGATGTCTCAATTCCAACGTAAGTGAGGAAGTACGTGGCGGAGAACCACGTCCCTAGGTGCTTAAAGATCTCTTTCCAAGAGGCGTTGCCTTGTTCAGCAGTGATATAACCTTTTGATGAGCGATACCTGGAAGCATTCTCGAATCTGAATGCAGTCGCGAGTATGAATAACTCTAAAATTGAGGCCCCGGCCTACAGAAACAATCAGTTGTGTCCAATACAATACTACATCAAAAGTTCGAGTACAGTGTGTTGCCTCAGGATAGGCAATACAAACGCCAGTTATACTCAGACTTTTGGCATAGTAACAACCTCGAATCGAGGTAATGTGATTGCGTAGGCGGGCTCACAAGGACATGATACCAGTTCCACCATGGCATCGCCGCGTTTTCCAACGACAGGCCCGCAACAAATGGTCCAACGGCTGCCCCTGCCGAATAACTTCCATGGAGCAGTCCGCTCACTGTATTGGCCTTCTCGAGCCCGCCAGCCCATGCGCACCAGCTCCCGTCCACAAGACCGATTCCCATCGCATTGACCACAAATGCGGCCAACACAATCGGGAAAGGGGGGTGCGCAGCGATTCCCACAGCGGCCAGCGTGTGGAGCAATGGAGCGATAATCGCGATACCACGCTGTCCCAGTAGCGAATGAATCAAAGCATTGGAAGGTGACGCCAAAACATAACCAACGGGCCCACAGAGGAAGACAAAAGAGACGTGAATGTCGGTCAGGTTGTAGTGGTGAGATATTGGAGCGAGCATGACTCCAACGGAGGTATTGAAAAGGCCAGTGACCATGAAGGAAAACATGGTGGCCGCGATGCGGAAGTTGAGGCTTGTTGAAACCGCAGCTGGTTCAAGAGGGTCATCCGTTCCATTATGGCTTTGTGATGATTGACATCTGGCGGCATCCTCCCCTGAGGAATCTAGGAGACGCGTCGTCTCATTGGCACGAGGGTAGGACATGGGTGACATGAACGCAGTGCGCAGACTGAAAGGCCGCTAGCTCCCCAAAACAAAGAATAAGCAGACGAGGGAATTTGTGCTTGTTCCGCTTGTGGTTGAGATGGAAAGCAACGGTGAGGTGCTCCACGGGCCCGCCTGTCATCGACCCCTCGGGTTAGGAAACAGCCAATCACAGTCCTTCAGACTAGCACCTTCACATTACCGCCATCACTCTCAACAAATTCTCTCAGCACTAATCGGTCGGACCTGCGTATCACGAGTCCGGATCAACGAAGGGCTTGAGGATCATAGGCAACGCTTATTCGACTTTTCGATCGGTTATGGTATGTTACGAGTCGTGTACAAGATTCCCAGGCACGCTCGGGGTTCTCTAATGCACGAAACATGGGCCCGTGCACGCCTTTCGGGGCCGAAGCTGCCTTACTCGCGTCCGAATACCTTAAGTCTACAAGATCCAGGGACCGAAATCATCAAGTCGGACAACACGAATCCAGTGGCCAACATGTATATAGGCAAACCATTGTTGCGTAATGTGCAGTCTCATACAAACGAGTCTGCGTGGTCTCCTTTCACCGCACATCGCGATATCAATTTCCAAGTGTCACTGGTCTTCGCCACAGACCTAGGTATACTGGGACACAGCCAAATATACATTATCAGAAATACATACATATGCAATGCAGTCTGCTTTGGAATCGGAAGATGCTGGTAAACCCCTGGAAAAGCGCACACTGAGCCACCAGGAGCCGTCACAGCATGGAAGCAACCAACAATACCCTACACTAGGCCGCACATGGATTATCATGGGCTGTCTATATCTCACGATGTTTCTTGTTGCACTGGTAGGTCTCTCGGTCCCCCAATTCCGTTGTTCAATCTGACCTATTCAACAGGACAAAACCATCCTTGCTACAGCTGTGCCCCGTATAACGGACGACTTTAATTCCCTATCCGACATTGGCTGGTACGGATCCTCCTACATGCTCACACTTTGTGCTTGCCAGATGCTCTGGGGCAGAATCTACACCTTCTATCCTGCGAAAGCCACCTTCATCGCGGCGGTTGCTGTCTTCGAGATCGGCAGTGCTCTCTGCGGAGCTGCACCATCCTCTCCCGTTCTGATTGTGGGACGCGCGATCGCTGGAGCTGGCAGTGCCGGTATATCAAACGGAGCCATTGTTGTGGTCATACAGACCACACCACTAGAGAAGAGGCCCATGTTCACTGGGTTGATCGGCGCGGTATTCGGAATTGCAGGTGTAGTAGTAAGCCAACCCCTCGGTACAACATGAATGTTCGTGCTTGTGATTGTTTGAGTCATTCGAATTTCACACTGATATGTGGAGTCTTCAGACATTTGCAGCTGGTTACGACATCTGTTTCTACCTACTTCCCCCATTTGTGGACATTGCACTGACTTGATACCCGTGCTTTAGGGACCATTGCTTGGCGGTGCGTTCACTGAGCACGTAAGCTGGCGCTGGTGCTTTTACATAAACCTACCGTGTGGCGCTGTGGCCGTAGGTGCACTCATTTTGGTGCTCCACTTACCGTCCAAGAAACGTGAGCAGTTGACGCTGTTGGAACAATGTGAGAGACTAGACCCTATCGGCACCCTTCTTTTCCTGCCGTCAATTGTATGCCTTCTTTTGGCGCTCCAATGGGGCGGCACAACTTACGCATGGTCAAATTGGCGACCAATCCTCCTGCTAGTACTGGCAGGTATCTTGTTCATTGGGTTCCTCGCTATCCAGATCTGGAAGCCCAACACAGCAACTCTGCCAATGCGCATTCTCAAGCAAAGGACCGTGGCCGCCTCGGCCCTCTTCGCCTTTACGAGTCAAGCCGGGATGATTGTTGTCACCTACTACATTCCGATCTTCTTCCAGGCCCTCAAGAATTTCTCCCCGATGAAGTCTGGTGTAGCGACCATTCCATTCATTCTTTCGTTGGTGGTCGGTACAGTTCTTGCAGGAGGTCTTGTCCAGCGCATCGGCTACCCGGCTCCATTCATGATACTAAGCGCAGTCATCTTTTCCGTTGGGGTTGGCCTAGTCACGACATGGCCGGTCCAAGTCAGTCACAGTGCCTGGATCGGCTACCAAGTCCTTATCGGTTTTGGTGTCGGCATTGGTATGCAACAGCCATCTATAAATGCGCAAATTGTCTTGTCCAAGGAAGACAACGCGACCGGTGTATCGCTTATGATGTTCGCACAGAACTTTGGCGGAGCAATCTTCCTGAGCGTTGCGCAAACAGTATTCTCGGATGAACTAGCCAGGCAATTGACGAAAGTACCTGGGCTACACCTTTCCAAAAGCCAGGTTGTTGGGATGGGTGCGACTAGTATCCGCAACATGGTACCGCAACACTTGTTGAGTGTGTTTCTTGACGGCTACAGAAGTGCAATCTGCAGCGCTATTTATGTCGCACTTGGGCTAGCGTGCTTCAGCGTAGTGGGTGCAGTCCTGGTGGAGTGGAAGAGCGTCAAAAGGAATAAGCACGACCTTGGTCAGGAGCAGGGCGCTACCACTGACGACGGCAAAAGCGAAGAAGTCTGAAGGCAAAGCGATTGATAAAGCATCAAAGTATCTAGATATGATAACGCTCTCAAATCGATCGATACCACCAGGAGCGTTGGGTATCTGATTCTAGAATCGCACCTGGGCACCTGCAGTCAAGTAATCACGTAATGTACACAGGTTCATCCACGGGTGCCCTGGTAATCATATCCAACCTTCCATTGGCCCAGGCAATCTAGCCATTGTCCATCACGCCTGCTTCAACCGTCGATGCGCAACTCCCACCGACTGCTACAGCCATCGAGAGGACGGCCCGAGAGTCACCGTCCCCGCCCGTTTTTGAAACGACTTCTTTTGAGTCCATCCAGGCTGAGCAACGACTCCAAGGCTTTGACAAGCGCTGCAGACATCGTCAAGCTTGGCACCAAACCTGCCCCGATATGTGTAACTAGCATACAATACTCGCGGTCGTAATGTAGCAGGTTGCTAAGTGCGGCTGAGATCGTTTGATCCAGGTGGACGGTTCGAAGCCTTCTGGTAGATCGCCAACACAAGATCTGAGATAGCGTCAACGCACCTGCGCGAAGACCGATCTTAGGAGTCCTGCCCTGCCAAACTGTAGTAAGCACATGGACGGCCTGCATCTCCATGGTTAGGCTTCGTGCCAGGCGCTTTTCTTGTTGCCAAGACCCCGAACAAAGTCACCGAATGTTAATGGCCAAGACCGCCATCTCACAACAGGAGACATGCTGATCATTCCGCATTTCGCCTCATCAATCCGACGAGGTACTTACTGATAACCCGAAGGCTGGAGCCTGCACATGCTCAAATCCATGCGCAGCTTCCCGCGTTCCAGCTGGATTTATTACGTGTGCACGGCGGCTGTACAAGTGCTTAGAAAGACCATGGCTCTTGGCACAAACGGCATTCACTCCAGTTGCCCTCCAAGTGTAGTACTTTCCTTGGCAAGTCCCCGTTGCGACGCGGCAGTGTGGAAATGGAGTTGAGGCGGAGCTCATTTCGTGCACTTTATAAGGATCCTTCCTCGCACAACTAGAGGACCATCATATCGTTTAACAGTCGCAAGACCGTGTATCATCATGCTATTGTTATCCACAGTCTTCTTCGCTGCTTTAGCCCCGTCGATTCTTGGATGCCCCCAGCACTCTAACAACAAGCCATTGCCTTTGCAAGGTCGACAGACCGACTCTGCGCAGAATCCCAATGCCAACACCACACAAAACATCTGGGCATATGAGGTCTATATTCCGGTCCATCGATTACCAAGAGTTTGTTGCTAATAGTGTTATGCAGGCGTCCTTCAATTGGGGCAAGCTGAGTCCTGACTACCGTCTCTGCCAAACTGGAACACAGCAATCGCCTATTGCCCTCTCCCTTGGCAATGGACTATCACTCAATCATGTTCCAAAGTTCAATTACAACGGCTCAGTCGCAGGCAATTTCGCCAATTGGGGCTATGGTCCCGCTTTTACGGTAGCTCACAATGGAGACTGGACATCGCATCCCAGCTTCACTTACGACAATGAGACACTGTATCTCAAGGGTTGGCACATCCACGCCCCAGCTGATCACTCAGTCGGAGGCGATCGCAGTAAGGCCGAGATGCACTTCGTTCACGTCGATGCCGAAGGCCACGAGGGCGCTGTTTTAGCCTTCCGTCTTGACCCCGGTAACTTCAACAACACCTTCTTCGACCAGCTCCCTCCCATGATTGGTTTCGATGAAATGCAAACCCAAGAGCCCGTGGATTTAGATCTTTCTCTTGCTTTGGAGTCGGTGCTACACTTCAACGAATTCTGGACCTATCAAGGTAGCTTGACCAGTCCGCCTTGCCACGAAGGTATCAGGTGGTTTGTTGCTAGGCAGATCATGTTCACCGGTGTTGAACAGATGCAAGCGATCTTGGGTGCAAGCACTTACTCTGCAAGGGCTGAGCAGGAAGTGTGGCAGCATCGCATCAACGAGTAAATTCATTGGTGGACGTCTTGTTCCTGCACATGGTAAATCGTGGCCTTTGTATCTTCGTGAGGGGGCTTACGTCTTTCCAGCTTATATAGTAGCAATCGGTCCATCCTGAAATAGAATCTTCGTTTCTCCAGCTTCTTGGTGGGACGAGACTGTCCCACTCAACCCAATTTGAATTTCTTCCTTAAACAAGGCGGGAAATTCGCACTCGACAATTTTCCATAGCTCTTCTGAGACCAAAGTGTTCCCACCCACATCCTCTCAGCGATATCAACGTTCCATCGAAGGAGCATAACATCTGGGTTCCCGCTCTTGGCTTTTGCTCCCAGCACCACACAATCCCAGAGCTCTGTCGCAATCTTCGTCTCGTCCACTAAATCCACCGGCAACATAACGGATGAATATTTGACAGTTGAGTCATACGGGCTCACCATATCGAATACAGCACTCTTCGCCGCCGTTGCTGTACTCAGACTATGCAGATACACCCTAGGTACAAGCTGGACTTTGAACACGTCAGCATCAACAATCAAGGACACAAATCGCGCATAGCATTTCGCCTTTCCATCAGGCCTCCAAAAACCTTCCCAGAACATATCCCACGGGAACGTCACATCATCCGCACCATACACCCACAGCCGTACATTGCTTATTTTACCCCGCACCCCCGAATGTGCGTTGCAACTGTACGCCGCCCTCCCATCCCGCCCACGTCCAGCTGGGAAACTGCTTCCTACGCCGCGCCGGGCCGCCATGGTGCCAGGACAATCCCGCAACGAAGAGCCGGGCGTCGAGAAGCGCGTCCTTCTCCCCCCTGGGCCCATCTTCCAGGACCAATGGGATGCCAAATATGTTGTATACAAACGCGGGACTGACTTGGAATCTTCGCAGGATGCCCTCGAGCGCCGGAAGAGAGTCAGAATCGAACGTCATGCAACGCAGCGAGTAGGCTTTTACGACGGCCCAGAAGGCGCTCAGGGCACCGAAGCGATGCGTGCCTGCGAGCCACTCATCGCTGAAGAGGACGGGAGTGGCATGCTGGCCCGAGAGTAGGGAGAGCGGCAGCTCGACCGCTTCGCAACTGTGCATGGCTTTGCATTCGAAGTAAACCTGATGCGGGTTGAAGATAAGGCGACGCGCCGAACAGAGTGCTTCCTGAAACGTCCAAGCCCGTGTCATCCACTTCGAAGCCCTTATCGCGGCCTGCGGGTCTGGTAAAGAGGATACGAGACGCACGTCGGAGCCATCCAGCGTGAAGGAGGGTTGCTTGCACCGCGCAACGCTGACTCCAGGGAGCCCGGCTTGGTCGCTGGATCCCGAGGCGGCGACGATGGTGCAGTATGCGCCTTCGTAGATCAGATCCATTTTCCCAATTTGTTCGGCCTTGAGCGTGGGATCCGTCTGAGGGATGCAGTATTGGTCGACCCATAGGTACCTTGAGCCAAGACTTTGGACGACTGCGATGGCGTCGCGAACGACAGGGGCGGCAGCACGAAGGAGGTCGCGGGTGCTGTGGGTTGGGCCTTGCGAAGATGCGGGAGCTGGGGTGGACCCTGATCCCTTTTTGCCCCATACGTAGCTCAAGGCAAAGTAGTTGCAATTTGACGGCGCGGTGACAATTTCGAGAGTCTTGCAATCAATCAACTGGAGATCTGAGGGTCGTGACCAGCGCGATGTGCAGGCGTGGTTGTTTTTGCACTGCTTTAACCATTTTTGGATAAGGGAAAGATTGACTCGGAGAGGGTCTACGGGCAGGCCTGTGAGCCAGGGAGAGAGGGAGGAGTAGGCTACCGGCAACATGTAGCCCACGGCTCCAAAGGTGTCGGCATAGTGCTGATGTGTATGCTTCAGATCTGAGAATAGGCCATTGGGTACCACCGCAAGCATAGTGTCGGTCGAATCGCTGGCCTTCTTGTTAGTTGGCGGACGTAAGAAGTATTCTCGATATGAGAGCATAGCCGAGAATGCGCGGAGGTGATAGCCAGTCTCTTGCACTTCATCTTTACCATCATTCGAATTACGATGAGGGTGCGGAACGCGCATAGATATGAAGAAAGCGCAGAGTGTGCAGCCCGAGTCTGCATCCCAATTTAGGTAAGCAATGAATTCTCCTAACGTTGACGTTACTTGTTTTCTTGAGGTGACAATGCGATTCAAATTCAACCTATGGCATGGGCGGCAGAGGGGTTGCGAATCGGCAATCTGGCGGTACGGCGTAATACCATAATGAGAGCTCGTCCTGGCAAATTTGGCAAGATTTCGATCATGTTCACTAGCGCTTGAACGTCGACGACGACTCCGGCTACGTCGTACTTCGTGGGTTGTCGAGCTGAAGCTTGTAGTGGGGCTTGAGGACGAGCTCCACGTCGAGGGACTCAATGAGCTGTCAAACGACATGCTTGCACCATAGATGCTGATGAAAATCTTCTACATCGTTGCCCGAGGCTCGGAAAAGCTGAGTCGGGAGTTCACGAGGACGATGCAAGTGCACCGTAGATGGAGGTGCCTCGCTCACAGGTGCTTGGCGTAAGATCAAATCGAACGATACTAGATTGGGACTAGCACAGAGCTATCAAGAGTCACATGCTACCTTCGTATCCATGGATCCTTTCGCTGAAACATATTACACAAGAATTTGCGTGTGCCCATGGTAATTATAAGGAAGCATGCCAATGACACAGAAAGGCCTTCGATTCTTAGCGTTTGAGCTAATATGTAAAGGCCCCCTGCTGGTTGAAACATTTGATAATAAGCGCATGGCCGAGAATCGGCAATCCAGATTCCCAGCTATGCGAAAGATCTACAGTCATGCCTATAGCATCGCGGTAGCTTCGTCTTTTTGTGAAGGACTTGCTTCAGGCTGCTACCCCAGCTGAAGCGGGAAGCTCGCTACAGGGGCAACCGCTATCCACGTACAGGCACATATCCCCTTTTCCTCCCCAATAGCCTCACCTCTCTTCCTCCATCGGAAAGCTTCGGAGACTAAGCTGTCATGAGAAGCTCCTCGAATCAGCCCACTCGTCTGCAACAAAGAGCCCGAGTTGCTCTACCTACCAAGATATGATGAAGATAAATGGGCGAGCTTGCCTTATGATAGCATTGTAGTGGGAGGGAAATTGCTACCGCGAGAAGAGTGGTTGAATCAGCTCCGGGAACGATTCGAGGTAAAGCAAGAAGATATCGATGCATATAAGCTAGAGTCGGTGAGGAAGCTCAAGGCGACAGTGTGTATGGCGAAGTATGTGCTCAAATGGAAGAGGAAGATGAGCGAGAGGCAGTAGAAGACGAAGAGGGCGAGGACTTTCCTGATGCCTAACGGCAACTGAGAATGCCAAGTCTATAATATTGTCGCCTTGAGAGCTTGCCTGGGCATCTTATGTTTTACGCTCTTCTGTAAAGACTCTCCGACAGTCGTGTTTATAAAGAATAATAACCGTTATCTGACCAATGCTCCAACATGCTATTAGCTTAGGACATGGCAATATGCGTACGCAGACGCATCCTCACTTTGATCATGAGGTCACTAGAGATAAGTTGGAGATCCTTTATACATGTCGCGTGCCTAAAGACATAGCAACCATCCGCGTGATCAGCCATGTTCCAACGCCAGATCCACGACGCCAGAGCAGCCGTGTTCTACTCCTAGACGTTCGATGATTAACATGATTTACAGATTGTGTTTCTACCATCCTATCGTACATGGTTAATATCCCTCCTAGGGACCTATCATCCAATCTACTGAGACTCTACATCAGGCAGCTCACAATACTCATTCTTCCATTCATTAATAGTCATTATCCATTGCACGACTTGCATGTGCCACCGCGCTCTTTCTCGGATTATGCATGCTACAAATTCGCTGCATGTATGCTGCATGCGCACTTACTATGCCAACGCTAAGCACTAGAAAAAGGAATTTATTCGCCGAAGGGGATATATGTAGCCGGCCAGACGCCATGTAAAGGAAATGAAGAACTGGGAAGAGAGAAATACCAATACCGCACTGAAGACTTGGCAAAAAGTTGATCGCAAATCCGCGATCTCTCCACATACTCCCCCCGTTCCACAGCATACTCGCCTGCACACGCCCGAGACACCCGACTCCGCTCCGCACTATACCAATCATTCGAACTCATCTCTCTACCGCCAAGGCTGCTCCACAGGATACCTCCTCCCACCCACCCCATCCTGCTCACGCACCCCGCTCACATACCGATGCGCCCTCCCACCTCTAACATCCCCATGCCTACTTCTCTCCCTGCTCCGCTCGTCCCTCTCATCCCACTCATCCTTCACCCGATCATGGCTCCTGGTTCTATCACTTGCCCTCAATCCCTCTCTATCCCGTTCCTTCTCACGCAGGAACTCCTCGCTGCGCCGCCGATACCGCTCGTATCCGTCGCGATCACGATCTCTCTCTCTGTCCCGAGAGTGATGGGCGTCACGCTCGCGGGAGTAAGGCGGGTCTACGGGCTCGGGAGGGGGCGGAGCGCTGGTGTAGCGCACGTTGTGGGGGCGGTAGGAGCCACGTGCGGGCATTGAGGGGCGGCGGTCATAGTAAGTGTGCGCTTGCATCTGGGCAACGTGTGTAGCGAAGAGCGGAGATTTGGTCGGACCGTAGAGTGGTGGTGGGCCGTCCTCTTTGCGTTGAGGTGATAGGCCGGGTGCGTCGGCGTGTGAGTATCGACGGTCTTCGTAGGGGGGAGGGAAGTACTCTCTTGGGCTGGTGGCGGGCTCGTGGGAGCGTCTCTGGCGGAGGATGGGGCTTCTTCGGCGGGAAGGGCCGTCGGAGTCAGACTCTGAGTCTGTCGTGGACATTGTGCTTTCGCGTCTCGGAGGGTGAGGCCGTTTGTGTGAGCTCTGCGGGGTGTGCGAGCCGTGGGAGACGTAGCGGGGAGCAGGTGGAGGCACTGGTGCCACAGGCGTCCTATCGTCGTCTGAGAGGCTATCCTCCTCGTACCTGCCAGGCATTCTCCTACTCTTACCAAAAGGGTTCAGCATATGCCTTACACTCGATATCAGCCGGCCCCGGTTCGGATCCTCGTAGGAGTGAGCGCGTTGCTTCGAAAAGTGACGTATTATCGGAGGCCTGGTATGTCTTGACTGTCGATACAGAGGATCCGAGAAGTAGCTTGCAGCTGCATGCTTCTCATCCGCCGAGTCGCCAGAGTACTCTGTCGATGTACGTGGGCCATGTTCGTTCACGTTGACACGAACGTGCGGTGCCTTCTCATTCTCCCCGCCATCTTCTTCCGCTTCACGTTTCAGGCGCTGGGCGACGGTTTCGTACCAAGCTTCCATGGCATCATCTGGTTTATCTGGCAGGGACTCGGCAGGTAGCACCTTTGGGAATATGTTACCTGTTTCTGGGTCTACGACATCAAATTGCTTCACTGCATTCTGTAGGAATGACACATGCTCCTCTGGACCAAGCAATAACTGTATCGTCTGCCATGTTACAAATCCTTGCTTCTTTAACGCAGGAACAGTTGGCGATGAATAGCCGTCATCATTGGGTGCGGGCTGTAGGCTGTGAAAAGCGCCGAGCGAACGGTATATGAAGGATAAGGATGTAGCTGATGTTTCGACGAAGAGGACATCGTAATTTCCGCCCACGGCGCGATAGAAGGCGGCGATCTGAGAGGGCGTGAGGTCGGGCGACTCTGTGGGCTCGAATGTCTTGCTCTGTTGCGGTCTCATGCATCAGCGATAGTTAAGCCGTCAGCCGATCCAGCAGTCCTTCAGGCACGTTGACTCACAATGACCTCCGCAATGCCTTTAAGCAGGCGATCGAACAGTTGTGTCCCACATTTGTCCGGCTTGATCAGATATCCCCAATAATCCTTGGCCTCTTTCTGCGCCGCATCTGCGTTCCCAGCCTGTTGTGCACCTGCACTTGCGTCGTTTGGGTCCGAAGCCATAGGGATGAACTGCGCATGTAGCTTTCATGGGCGGTTGGGCGTTGACTATGTTTGCGCTGGGTTGCGCTGATAGCGCGCGGTTCGACTTGCGGTGAAGCTCGGGAATGCTGCTCACAGCTGGGCAGCAATGCCAATGTCACGCCAGCACTCCGGCATACACATATATTTGGACGGTCCAGGACGCGTCGTTGATCAAGGCAAGGCTGCGGAAGCTTGCGCGAGGCAGCCAAGTGTTGGCTGCGCCTCCAGGGCGCGATGCAGGCCTGCGAGTGGTGCGTTGCACGCGATGAGGTGGCTTGGTGGGGGGCAGATGCCATGACCTCACGCTGCCGCAGGGCGAAGCGTTCAGGCACCGACCCGGCTCAGGCAGCAACACACACCACGCACGGTTTGCTGTCCGCATTCGAATATCTTAGTCTGTATTACAATCCATAGTCATGATGGCGTAGCCATATACCCCTGCCTATCTAGCTACAAGGAGCATACATGCTGTTTTGATCGTGAATGCGAGTTCACTGCTCAACACCTAATTCAAATGCCTGGGTAATTCTACTACGCAAACAAACCACGCTTCTAGTGCTCAAGAAGCCTGAGCGATCCCTGGACGACAACGTTCTCGAGGATGGAACCCGGCGGGATATCAATAGTCTGGCCCTCGGTTGCGACAATGATGACCGTACCCTTCAACGTTACGCCCCGGCCAAGGTTGACCGGGCCCGTAATGGTCAGGTCAGGTGGTCAAGCTCCACAATCTTGGGGATCGACGGAATACGCGACTGGAAGCTCGAAACCTTCTTGAAGTCGCCGCCAAGCTTGATCAGAGGGGCAGGGCCGAATCGGTTGGGGTCGATGACCAACTGGCCGTGCGAGAGGGTGTAGAGGTCGGACTTGACGAGCATCAGGTCTGAGCAGGTCTTGACGGGCAAGAAACGTCTCCTGGGCACGTTGACACCATGTGCGTTCTTGAAGTGACGGATGGCGGCACCGACAGCCGTCTCGAGCTGAAGAACCGAAACATCGGCCTCGCCCTTCTTGTCTGCGGGGATGGACTTGCCGTTGGGAATAATCTCCATCGCGAGCTCGTTGTTCTCCACAACGCGCTTGATCGCCTTGAGGTTCATCCAAATGTTGTTGGTGTTGAAGTATTTGAACTTCTTGATCGACTTGAACTCGTTGACATGCTCCTTGGGCACCTGTGCGATTTCAAGAAGACGGACGGAGCCCTCGTAATCAATGATGGTGCCACCCTTGACATCGGCCTTGGTCTTGTCGGTCAACTCCATGATATACTCTGCCTTGGAGTCTACCATGTGCTGAAGGATGCGGAGATCGACGACAGCGCCCAAGTTGTCAGCGTTGGAAAGGAAGATGTACTCAATACCACGGTCGATGAGCTTGTCAAGGATACCGGAGTTGTAGAGCGACTCGAAAACGTCACCATGGCCTGGCGGATACCAGTTGGCGATGTCGGAGTCGGCAGACTTGGGCGCCGGTAGAAGCGAATCCTTAAGCACACGGGGGTACTTGGACTGGTTGAAGGTGAGGATATCAATGTTGTGACCTTCGTACTTCTTGATGATGTTGGCGGTATCCTGATCGGTGTTGAACGAGTTCATGAGTACGAATGGTACATTCACGTCGTATTGCCGGTTCAGGTACTCGATCTGGCGCACCGACAAGTCGAGGAAGGACATGCCGTCGCGGACCTCGATGACTGACTTGGGACCAACACAACCCATGGAGGTACCGAGACCACCGTTAAGCTTTACTACAGCCAATTTGTTCAGATATTCGACCGCCTCGGAGTTGGCCAAGTCATCGTAGTTGACGACCTGCTCAGCCTTTGGAGGAGCAATGCGGTTCCAGTCAATGGTAGTGCCCTTGGCTTTGTCGTTGAGGTATCGTCGGAAGAGCGCGAAGAAATTGTCCATCTCGGTCTCGAAACGCTGCGAAGTGTTAGCATCCATGGACCTGATTATAAGGTGGGCGCATATTCTGCAAGCGCTGGATAGCGAATGAGGGCGAGAGAGCCCTCAATACGGCATCCTTACTATGCAGGAAATGACCATTGGGGATCTTGGTATACGTACCTTCTTCTCCTCTGGGTTCGTCACCGAGTCGGTGAGCTTGTTGAGGGCATTTCGCATCTGCGAGGCGGCGACGTTGGTTGAGGTGTTCTCAAAAGCCTGGTCTTCTGTTAGATCCGAGTCCATTGCCGTCAGTCTCGATTCCAAGATGCCGTCCAAAGGCTGCTTGTTGCTGAAGAGAACCGTTGCTCGGCTTGTTGTGGTTGCGAGTGACATGGTGGGTAACACTGGTCACAGAGTAGAACGAGCGGAGGTTGAGTGACAAGACAAGTAGCTGGGCCAGCCCTTCAAGACGGGCAGTCTGCTCGGGTCCTGCTGAACTGGAAGATACGAGGCCTGGAAGGACTCGAAGTGTTGATATCTTCGGGTCTAGCGGGGTGCTCCTTTCGCAGCTGTGTCGTCACCGCCTCTTGCGATGGAAATTAGAGGGAGCAGCTCCCCTTCGAAGATATCTGAAACAAACGGCTGATACTACAGCTGCCCGAGCTCGGCAAGGAACTGGGAATAGCAAGGGTGGTACAAGTCCCGGGAGGATGCAGGGACAAAAGAATAGGTGTACTTACGAAGTGAGAGGCAGTCTTGCCGTGGTGACGCTGGCCACCCTCTGAATCGCCATTGCCCGCAGCGGCGGAGGGCTTCAGGTGCGAGGGGATAGCGCGAGAGGCCATGATGTGTGGTATGTGATTTTGAGGAGAGATGGAAAGGGAGGGCGAGAGGGTTTAGGAGAAGCACCAGGGCGGAAACTTGTACTTCAGGGCAGGCGCAAAGGGTCCGTGCGGGTAGCTGCGCGAACGTGGGGCAGGCGAGAACGTGCAAGGTATGCGGGCACTGGGCCAACGATATGGGAGCTACGCTTGCGTGGAGGGTCAAGGAGGCTATCGAGGACCGACTGTGCAGGCTCCATACGTCGCCGCCACTGACTAGCCGCCTCCTTCGCAGCAAGCGACTATCCAGAGTGTACTCTTGTCCGTTTTGAAGCTCGAGGGCATGCAGCTCGCCAATCCATACCCCTCACCCCTCGCTCGTCATCATGTCGCGTTAGCCATCGTCCGCACGGATTCAGAAAATATCTTCGCGAAACCTCCCGAGTGGCAACTCCAGACCCTGTGCAATCAATCCACACCCTGCTACTGGGTGCTGCTTCAAGTCAACGCACGAATGCACAAATGCTGTTGAGAGCTAAAGGTGGTGGTCAGAGCTCCTGGATGCAAATTTATCGAAGGGCCATGTCGAATGTCTACGCTCCAGCCGTCCAGTGGCTTGCGAGCCGCGCGCGGAAAAGCACCCGAACAGGGGCTCAAGGCGGTCAGTCCGTAGGCGGTGGATCGCCAGCGGACGTGACGCTATGGCCTGGCAAGAATTCTCCCAACACTTACCCGAACGTGCAGTCTGGAGCAAGTGGGTGAGGCTAGCGTTACCCTCTGTTGCAATGCATCCGACTGCCGGCGAGTTCATGCAAGCACCCTCCAAACGCCAACCAGAGCTTTCTGTACAAGCCGGAAACAACCGTCGGGTTGAGCGCCACGGCATTCGATCTATATATCCCTGCCCTGCACCCAGTCCCGCGTGGCGGTGTGCGGTGTGCCCACCCACGTGGGGAACTGCAGGTGGGAAAACGCTAGCTTGACAGCTGCCAGGTTCCATGAGGACCAGGCTCTTCGGCTCGGTGATGGACTTACGATTATCGTGTATTTGCTCGATAGACCTCGCCATTGCTGGCTTCCTCGGGGTGCACGGCTTACAATCCCAGTGTACAAAGCGCACGTGCATTGCGTGGAAAATATACTGTTCTGAATTCTTGTTCAAACACGTCGGAATTCTATCGGAACACGTATTGACGTATATAGAGCATAAGGAATAGAGGTGGATCCGCGCCACACTTCTGATGTGGTCTGATCCAGGGTCCATGCCAGCCTGTGAGGCTCCGCGCCGCTAGACGTACCATGTAGGACAGTAAAGTAGAGCCTCTGCTCGCCGTGTTCATGAACGCATCGGGCGTTGAATTTGCAAGACTGTTGACTGAGGTCTGCTGTGCGTGGACTCAATCATTGTAGGGTCGCAATAAACACCCGTCATATACCCACAGGCCGGATTATGTCGATGACCGGTGCATCTGCCGCAGCCACGGCATGCGGCTTCTCGATCTGGAGTCTAATCAGCGAGCTCCTATCGATCTCTGTCTTAAAGAAGTTGTTTCGCAGATGGTTGATCACAGTTGTGGACAACGATTCTAACGTCTCGAACGACGAGCTTGATATAACCTTGATATTGTTAGTACTCTGGTAGGTAACGGTGATATTCTCTTACGTCGACCAGGGCGGTCTCCAGTCTCTGGTAATGGTCGGCTCGAACGGTTGACACGCGGTCGACCCAGATGTTAACAATCACCGGCTGCTTCTGCAGTCTCTCATTCGCGTTGACTCCGATGAGACATGGTATCCGGACATTGCGGAGATGCAGCTGCGTATATTTGCTCTGATCCGGAGGGAATGCTTGGCCATGTGACAAGGCAGCTCCGTCTCCGAACATGCTCCCTTTAGGATAGAAGACATCTACCTCAATGGAGGAAAGGGGGGTATCTCCAGCTGTGTTCCGAGCAGTGTTGGCAATGTTTTGGGCAAGAACCCCAGAATCAACATGACAGGCTTGATTATCAATGTTGGCTTGAATGGCTTTGCTCAATATCCCATAATGGACTGTGCTGTTGTCGAGGGCATCAGCTTCCGCAGCTGAATCAAATGGTCTGGCCAACGACAGCGTTACAGTGAGCAGAGCGCGCTGTTTCTTCGGTCGACCCCACACATCTACACCAGCACCGACCGAAGCCTGCAGATTGCGGACAGTGATCCTGTCTGTGACAGCCAATTGAGCGGGCCGCGCTTGCCATACTGTCTTGCTAACCACATGGTCATCTTCTAGAGACATTATGGACCTGTGGTGACGATAGAAAGTATGTATACGAATTAGAGCACCGGACCCTCGAATAAGAAGGGAGCACTCACAGTGGAGCTGATTTATCGGATCAGTGATGTTGGAGACTTGGGCAGGGTTACGCAACGAGCGCCTCTGTTCTTGAGGGCACCTGGGCAGACTTTGACTCAAATAGCCCGGAGACGGTGGTGGATCAATTGTTGTATCCCGACGCCCTTCAGCCCTAGTCAAAATGGCCTGGCGCCTTTCCCAATCGAGACGTAGCGGGGCTGCACCACAGCTCCGCCTATGGAAGAGACTAGAAGCTCCGTCGCCGAACATTATTTAACACACCACCGCTGCCTACGATACGCGCCATACCAAGCACGAGTCTACTAATACCCCTCTTCAGCTGTCAGTACTTGTCGCAATGGCTGACGCACTCAAGGCGGAGGGCAACAAGCTCTTCGCGGAAAAGAAGTTCGAGGAGTCCATGTAGGTTTCCCCGCAAACTCGACCTGAGCGAAAATACTCACAAGCTTGCAGCGAGAAATTCTCACAAGCTATCGAGCTCGATCCCTCAAACCATGTGCTTTACTCGAATCGATCCGGAGCTTATGCCTCATTGAGGGACTACACCAAGGCGCTTGAGGATGCGGACAAGGTAGTGGAGATCAAGCCTGACTGGTCAAAAGGGTGGGGCCGCAAGGGCACTGCGCTACACGGTGTTGGTGACCTAGGTATGATACACACAAATGAAGTTACCAAGGGTATAGCTGATCGAGTAATCAGTGAGTGCAACGGATGCCTTCGAGCAGGCGCTCAAGCTCGATGCGAACAATGCGCAAGCGAAAGCTGGTCTTGACTCTGTCAAGCGTGCCATTGAAGCCGAAGCGCGAGCTGATGGTGCGAGTGGTGACGCTGCAGGTGGCCTTGGTAACATGTTCAATGATCCTTCGATGTTCCAGAAGCTTGCCGCCAACCCGAAGACCGCGCCGCTCCTCGCAGACGCCGAATTCATGCGCAAGCTACAGCAGCTGCAGAAGAACCCTAACGATGTCGGATTGGCAATGCAGGATCCCCGCTTCCTTCAGGTCATGAGCGTGCTGCTCGGCATCGACATGTCGTTTGGCGAGCCACCAGCAGGTGCTCAACAGGCCAGTGCTTCTGGAGAGGCTGAGGAAGATGTGGAGATGCCGGACTACAAGCCAGCGCCTAAGGAGGAGTCAAAGAAGGCTCCTGAACCTGAACCAGCACCAGAGGAGACCGAGGAAGACAAGGCAGCGAAAGAGGCCAAGGCCAAGGCTGATGAATTCAAGAAGAAGGGCACAGAGTTCTACAAGAAGCGTCAATTCGATGAGGCTATTGAGCAGTACACCAAGGCATGGGAGACACACAAGGACATCACCTACAAGACGAACCTGGGAGCAGCCAAGTTCGAGAAGGGCGACTACCAGGGCTGCATCGAGGCTTGCAACGAGGCTGTAGAGCACGGTCGTGAGATCTACGCGGATTTCAAGATTATCTCAAAGGCCTTTGCACGTATCGGCACTGCGTACGAGAAACAGGGCGACTTAGCCAATGCCATCCTCTACTATCAGAAGGCACAAACCGAACACAAGACGCCGGAGGTCCTTGCAAAGTTGCGTGCAGCTGAGAAGGCTAAGATCAAGCAAGAGAAGGAGTCCTACATCAACCCAGAAGAGGCAGAGAAGGCGCGTGAGCTCGGCAACGCCAAGTTCAAAGAAGCAGACTGGCCGGCTGCCGTCGAGGCCTACTCAGAGATGATCAAGCGTGCACCAGAGGACCCGCGTGGTTACTCTAATCGAGCCGCCTGTTTCATCAAGCTTCTGACCTTCCCCTCAGCGGTGCAGGATTGTGACGAGGCTATCAAGCGTGACCCCAAGTTCATCCGTGCGTACCTCCGGAAAGCGCAGGCGTACTTTGCCATGCGCGAGTACAACAAGTGCATCGATGTGTGTGCAGAGGCTGCGGAGCACGATGAGGGTGGTAAGAACGCGCGCGAGCTCCAGCAACAGGAGCAGAAGGCGTTGCAGGCCCAGTACGCGGCACGCGAGGGCGAGACCGAGCAGCAGACGATGGAGCGCATCCAGAGGGATCCTGAGGTAAGCTTGACTGGCTGACTTACTTTGCCTTCACTAGAGCTAAACTTTCATAGATTGTTGCAATCCTGCAAGACCCCATCATGCAAAGCATTCTCCAGCAAGCGAAGGATGATCCGGCGGCGCTGCAAGAACATCTCAAGAACGCAAACATCCGCTCCAAGGTGCAAAAACTCATGGCTGCAGGTGTGATCCGCATGGGTCGCTAAAATATATACTTGACGACGGGTCACGATGTAATGCAAGTTTCTACAGGTGATGGCGATACGGAAATCTTTCAATTCACCCTCTTTGTTCAGGCGTAAATGCATAGCGTAAAGGTAGCTATTTGATCGAATATTCAACGGGCCCTCTGTGGTTCTCTCCGATTCTGCAGTTCTCCTCAACTATTTCGTGTTATTGTCGCGTACAAGGGTATCTTTTGCCAACTCAAACATTGCACCCTACCGTGCCGACTCGCTACACCCCACTAATATAATCCAATAACCGAAACAATGCTCCATTCTCCACTCTACACCCCTCCCCTTCCCTCCTCGCCCGTCTATACCCCTGATATAACCACAACCGTATCGTGCCTGCATCAATACCCCGGAAATTTTGCTGCGCGATCAACACGTAAGCCTGTGCACAGAGCGTAGTGCTCTCTGTAGGCGCGGGCGCGGGCCGCGTGTGACAAGAGGAGCATTCGGGCGAAGCGACGCGTGAGGGAGGTATTGGCTCGGGGTCGGTGCAGCACGGTGGCGGGCCGGTCGGTGACAGGGCGAGAAAGATTGACGTTTCATCAGATGTGGTGCTAATGGGGAGTGCAGGGAGTGCTGATGTCTGCGGTAAGATGTTGAAGGCAAATACATCGCCCTGAGGAGGAGAGGGTAGTCTATCGACTAGTCGCTCGATCGCGAACATCTCGCTCTCTACACGGCTTGTCTTGACACTTAGCTTCTGCGCCTCGCTATGGTTGTCTTGCCACGTCGCTCGTTCTCGCTGAAGCGCATCGATTTCTGCCCTGGCGTCTGCTAAATGTGCCTCCGTTTCCGCGAGCTTCTGCTCCAGACTCGCGATGTAGTCCTTCCTCCTTGCACGGTGACGACGCTGGTTCTCGCGAACGCGGGAAAGGGTGTGTTCGGCTGTTACGCGGGTACGTTTGTGATTCGTCGAATTGGAAGAGCTGGATGTGTAGTGAGATGTTGGCACAGGGACATTTGTCGTGGAGAGCATTTTGACTGCGCAAGTTGCACAGCAAATCGGAGAGTGGATTGAAGAGCACCTTGATGGAGAGAAGTGGTCGTGTGCAAGCTGGGTAAGGCTTGAGACGTCTGGTGCTTGAGGTTGGAGCGGCGATTGGAAAGCGGTGACATATCGAAAGCGGGGAATGCAACACGCCTATTGGTCAGAATTCAATGGTAAATGGTCCATGGGTGGGCGGTAGACTTATTGTCACATTTCTGCACTTGTCCGCACATAAAACATCGAATACAGTCACGATGTATGATTGACCGCCAGATTTCCCAGTATCAGCGCTCGCATAAAGTATCAGCTTATATATTTCCAACGTCAACCGAACGTTTCACTGAACTCAGAATCAGAGCGTTGCGAAGCGCAAGCGATACAGAATCATCACCCGACCAAATTGAACCCTGACGCCGTCTATACAGCCGTCAGGCCAATTACTCCGCGACTGCCTTAACCACATCCCAAATCCTCCTACGCCAACACCATCGCTCAGGCCCCAGGGTACTCTGCCTTGGATATATCTACCATCTCACAAGGCGACCGAGGCATCAGCTGCAGTAAACGCACTTGCGCCATTTACTTATGTACGCAGAACAAGACTCGACTGGGTCCCTCACGGTGCGCAAAGTCAGTAATTGAGAGAAGGTCTCAAGCATCGGATTAAACGAGGTTTGCTACTACCCTCGTGAAATCGGGAATGTGTTAGTGATCGTTGATAGTGAGGCAATGGAAACGTGTTCACTAAAGCACGGTGGGATGCCTCTGAGACTGCTACATATAACACTACTTTTTCCCCCCTCGACTCACTACGGCTGAACTACCAAACGTGATAGCATCTCGTCATAGCTAATTGCCTCCTCAACCCCGGTCCGCATATGGAGAAACATTGATTTTACAAAGAGGTATTCAGGGTTCGACCCAAGTGAGCGTCTCGCTGTACCAGATATCCTGGATTGTAGGCCTGGACCAGCAGACGAAGGAGGATGTAACATTATACATCAATTTGGTGCGAGTAGAAAGGAAAAGTATGAGGCGTGGTCAAAGGAGGTCCACGGGTAGTGTCTAGTCACGCGCTAGTCGTCGATCCATGGATGTCGACGCAGATGAAATCGTGTATACGCAGACGAGCGCTGAAGGGACTCTAGATGCGGTTTCTATGGTCCAAAGAAAGTAGAAGAAACCAAAGCTCTCAAGAAGGTTACGCAAAGCAATGGTGGATGCCGTGGAGGCGAGAAGCTGGCTGTTAGTACTATCGCTGGAATGAGGACGAACTTCCATTTCGTTGATTCGAACAAATGCTTAGATCAGCATCGACAAGTGAACTATACTGGTGTCGACATATGCTCATTATGCGTTAGGATCAACCAAGGTTTCGCAGTCAAAGGCGTTAAGTCTATGGGTGATATTTGTATCACCGCACTCCATGTTCAGCGAACACAAGTATGAAGGGTCCTCATGAAAATGGTTCTATTTAGCAACGGTCACGCATAGATGTAGCAAAATGGACCCTTAAGCGTATTGCTCGCATCTCGGATAGTAATCGTGTCCACCCCCACGAAACCTAAATCCAACGCATCGTCTAAAGTAGCATTCCTGCTCGGTGGCGTGTTGTTCACCGTAATAGTGTTGCCAAGAGCATACTGCCGGCTCACAATGTCCTGATTCTGCCATGTCCAATAGACTCGGTCGATCATCGCGTGGTGGAAATAGAAGTACGGGTCGCCAGGTGATGCGAATAGGTCGCCTGACGGATCGCCTCCCGTCGTGAAATGGCCAGCAGTATGGACACCGAGGAAGCCATTGGGAAAGTCGCCCTGCATTCTTGTAGAGAAGGAGGCGAAGTCCGTGAAGTTTGTGATTAGCGAAGAGACCTGGTCGTCGTTGGTCCATGTTGAGGCAGCAATCTTCGAGATGTCGCGACGGAGGCAGCGAGGATTATATCCAAGACCAGACATGTTTGTATTAGGCGTTATATCCGCGAGGACAGGGGCAACCGGACCTAAGTTCACGGTAAAGCTAGCGTGGTGTTAGCCTAATAGGTAAGATGAAGGTGGAATAGAGCAAGGATTAGGCACATACTTCTTGAAAGGGCCAGACTGTACACAGCCTCCTCCATCTCCTGGTGCGAGGCTGATCTCGCAAAGATCGTTGGATGGAATACAGGTATTGTTGCGACCAGGTTGGTTCGCACCATCGCCAGACATACTTGTATCGCTACCGTCCAGGGCTGGGGACTTGGTGGGGTCATCTGACCATTTTGGCCAGTTGTAGTACGGTTGGTAGCCCTCATAACCGCATTCATTCCTTAGCGCCTGTTCATATGCCCAGGTGAAGTATCGATGCCATGTAAGAAAATTGCCCTGGTCAATTAGAGTGAGTAGGACTTGTCGGGTTAGCTTGACTCACAGTTCCGTGAATTGTCAGCGTCTGATTGATATGTGTTGCAACAAAATCGTCGTACTATATCAGGTCAGCTTAGGTGCATCCACCTCGTAAAGCGCCGTGACAGAGTTTGGGTGCAGTTTGTTACCCCATAATAGGCAACACCAAGGCCATTTGTACTATTGTGGTTGAGTACTGTGACTGAGAGGTACATACTCTGGTCTTTGCACCAGCTGCTAAAGACGTTGGAGTCTTCGAGGGCTTGTTGATTAGACATTGAATAGCAGCGATATAAGATTTCTTTTCTTGCGTGTTGAATGTCGACCTGGTTTATGTTAGTCTACGACCTTCCTGACCAACATTCCTCTTCTTACCATTCTCGTCGCACAGCGACATTGTCTTTGGTGCACGTTCCGTTCGAGTCGCCATTTATCCTGAGGTACTGAAGGAGGTTTCGAGTCCCCCGAGCGGCCAAGGCATCGGTTTTAGCGCTGCTTGAGATTGAAGTGCCTACTGCGGGTTCTTCACGCGGGTAGCTGTTAAGTGGCGTTGCGCCAACGGTGCTCAGCACCACAGCTGTCGCGCAAGTCAAAATCCTCATCGTGTAGCAAGATGTCAGCTCACAGGCGAAAGCTGATTGAAAGGTTCGCTTGGGATTTGTTCAAACTCCGATTCCTTAATTTATGATGAAACAAGCAGCAATGCCACAACAGTCACAGGAGCGGGGAGGATGCTGTGGAAGCTATCACGGTAACTAAGGGTAAACCCTGTGTTTGAGATACGAGTAGTCGGCCCTAAACCTGTGCTAATGTTTGACAGCACCAAGTGCCGTGTGATATCCACAGGCGACTTGTTGCAGAAAGGCCTCGGCGGAGGAGCCCCGTTTGGCTGGCGACAGTATACGAGCAGCGTACTATTTGGTCCTTGCATGACGCCGTCAGCATAGCTTCATTGGCAACTCTTCGAGAAAGCGTAGAAGAGACGATGCAGAAATGGCGGGTCTTTGACACACTAAAACGTCCTATTTCAACGGCGCGGGTCGGCAATAAATCTCCGCGCGTAGTATGTTATGGCACAAATCTAAGTGGAGTGTCCCATGGAGCGGAGATGAGAGAGGCTCCCGCGGGCGATAAGTAGGGGTGAGCGTGCAAGTATTCGCGTGCAGGTGCTGCTCACCGTTCAAGATAGTGTCGTATACCTGCGCCTTGCGAATCAGGACCCAGTGCTTAGTCCAAACCCTGTATGTCTGGAGCCGAACTTCTAGATCTTGGTACATCTGATGCGACAGAGCCAATGAGGTTAGTTATCCAAAGGCTGTATGATATCCGAACCCGCCTCGCCTCGAAGGGCCTGTATCCCGCATCCAACGCGCAGGTTATCAGGCCAGGGTTGAACAGGTTCAAATTCGAACTTGCCGAGGGTTCCAGGTCTGCGCAGGATTGACCAATTGCCAGAAGTTTGAGCACGTGGAAGTCTACAATATGCGCATTTAAAGAGCGCGGTTGACTTTCCAGTGGAGGAAGGGTCAGTCAAGCCGAGGCCGGAATGTAGTGATTCGACCGGCTATAACCGTACACCGCAGTTACGCGGGTCGTCGCCAGGTCGAGTGGGCGATGGCAATGAGGCGTATCGCACAGAACGTGTCGCGCAGCAGTCCGAGCAGATGTATTCCAAGAACCAGGCGCTGGACGACGTGCGTTGTGCGCAGTCAAGGAACCCCGGGCCCAAGATCGGTTCTAATTAGATCGAGCACAGATAACGTCCATAACAGTGGGGATCGCCCGAGAACCGAAACAGAAGCTGCAGGCGGCATCGTTTCTAACCCGGCAGTGGGCTTTTCGTAAGTGCCGCCGTCCTGCAGAGGCCCACAAGCACTGGACACTTTGATGGCGCCGATGGCTTCTTCTACTGAATGTATCTTGTCCCTGGATCTACCACTGGATTTACCAGGATTTGCCAGGGGAAACATGGGCCACTGTTGTGGCTACTTTTCTGTGTTGAAGCTGAGATTGGAATCAACGTGTTTGGATGACAGAATGGGTGGCCACACAAAACTTTCCATTCTAGTGGTTGGCTGGTAGATCAGATCGTAGCAGCCCACCCCAACCCTGCACCAAAGATCCACCTCGGCAGGGGCAATCATCCGCGTTAGCTGGGGTATCCCACATCTCACATCGAAGTTGCGCCATTACAGAAGTTTCTTGATCCTGGGGCAAAGGCATTAATTCATCGGTACTGTTACCGGCATGTCACGCAATGACATCTCATGGCAATGGTATCGCCTGCATCAAGTGGAGACATTGCGCACAGTCTGAGCCCCGTTTGTGCTCGATTCGGATTCCAGAAGTTCATGCCGTAGGCCAAACACTCACTCCATAACGGCGCTAATGTCACGAATGCAACGGATTAAAAAGGATAGCCCTTGAGCACAAAGGTTCTTCGCATTTTCTTCTGCAAATACTGTCGGGCTCTAGATGTCAACTGTGTGCATTTCGACATCTTTTGACCCCGGTCGAAGAACGCTGGAATCCTGACAAACCCGCGAGCGACTCATTACACCATGCGGCGAGCAATGCTACGATGTTGCAGACTGCGAAGAACACCACTTGGTTGCCCTAAGATTGGACCAGACCATTCAGTCCCATCCCAAATGCATTGCACATGCCGTTCGTAGGCTATAGCGTGTCGCAGGCTTTGATATGGAACCGATCCGCGGTGCCCGTCCTACTAACGCAGTAGTATGTCGCACTGTGTTCCATATCTCGAGAAGTTACTGGGATTGGGCTGCGGAAGCTACCCGGAGACGGATAGTGTGCAGCTTATACATATCCTCCCATCACACAGTAGCGTCCACGGGAAGAATGACCTGTATATGCACAGCAGATCTATCCATATTTACGCATCTAATGCAGGCAGCCAGGTCGCTTGCCACATATCGTTGCAGCTGACTTGCAGCTCGCTCCCGCCGCTCGCTCCACATAATTCCAGGTTCGGTGAGGGTACCAGTCGCTCATCCTATCCGGACCATCATCGAATCGATAATACCTTCAAGATGCCTGTTGCATGGGCAACAGGAGCGGAGAAAGTTTTGAAGCGGCAGGCCTCCAGTGTCATACCTTCTCTTGATGCAGATTTCATCGCCTATACGAACGCTCAACGGATCCTCTCCATTACCGGTACCTTCTTCACCGCAGCACTGTTAATCGTATTACTGCGATGTTATGTGCGGGTCGTGATGTTGAGGGTGTTCGGAAAGGACGACTATATGATGGCAGTGTCGACGGTGAGTTGCAAGGCGATTATTCGCGGTTCTGCACACACTCACTATTTCCAGGTGTTTGCCACGGTTTCCTTTGCCTGCTTCGTGATCGAAACTCAAAATGGCCTGGGCAATCATTTGATGGTGCTTCTTATGGACGTCAACATGTACAAGACTTTCGCGAAAGTGCTGTACGTCCACTCACTCATGGTCATGGTCGGTCTGTCTGGTGTCAAGATATCCATCGCATTCTCGCTGCTGCGACTCTCCGCAACCAAGCAGCAGACTCGATTTCTACAGGTAACCATCATTTTCATTGTCGCGATCACGCTCGCTTGTGCCGGTACACTCATCTTTCAATGTCTTCCTGTGGAAGCCGCTTGGGATTCGAGCCTTCGCCCCGCACCATTAGGAACAGGGAATGCTCGTTGCTACAATAATACCACGTTCCGAAATCTGGGCCTTATGAACAGTGGTCAGTACGCACACCTATCAAGAACATCTTCGTAACTCACCCAAGCAGTCTTCAATATCATCACCGATATACTGTTCGCAACGTTACCAATCCCACTAATTTGGAAACTGCAAATCAATATGCGTACAAAGATGTCGTTGATTGTCGTTCTTTCTTTTGGGTGGTTTGCATGTGCAGCAGGTATCGTCAAAGCAGCTCAGCAGTATACAGTACTCGACGATCCGGACTGGACTGTACACGACTCTTTTAACGTGTGGAACTATATTGAGCTCACAATTGGAATTGTCGCTGCGTCCTTGCCTGCATTGAAACCTCTCTTTAACTGGGCGCTCCAGACTGTGAGCGCCATTTCATCAGGCGGGCGAACAAAAGGCACAGGCAGGCCCTCGGCTTACACAGGCGCACATTCTCTCGGCTACCATAACATGGAGAGCCAACACGACAAAGGCATCCCAATGCACATCATCCGGAGTAGAAGGGAGACGATAACCGAGCCTAGCTATCCTTACAGCGTACAGGTCTCGACACAACATTCACAGCTTTCCGGAAGAGCGGACAAGGAGGCATGGGACGTCATCAACTCCAAGGATAGCAACGAGAGCATAAGACCATTCGATTTGGGTCCAAAGGATATCAGCGTGACTACGGAAGTTCGCGTTACCTAGGAGGTGAATTGCACTAGAAGTTAGGTCCCTGGAGGACCCTTTTATTGCCTATTCGAAACGACTCAGTAATAGAATCTTGCGTGGTATCAGTGCTATCGCAAGCTAATGGTAAATTTATTTCCTTTTCGGGTGTATCACGCATAGTCATTCTGCCTTGCCTTCACTGATACTCTTGTTTCATTGTTCCTCACCTTATGTTCCAGTTTTTTTTGTACCAGTTCTACATTGCTGTTGCGCAGCAGTCGACAGTCCACGATTTGACGCTCACTTTCAACTCCGCACTGGAGGAAAAAAGCTCTCCACACTATACACGACTCGCATGCAAACTATCGCAACCCAGGGCATCGGTTCCTAGGATCGTTGCGCAAGGATCTGAGTAAGTTCGTCCGTAGATCACACTACAACAGGCAATGACACAAGCGGTATATCAATTGCCATGCAACTTTGGACACGATTTTATCGATCGATCCTTCCATGCTGCGTGGGAAGATGCAAAACAAGTCAGTATGTGATGGAGCAACGAATTCCGCACGTTCTTTGTCATGACGGAGGGCCGCGAAGAGCGACACAGTTTAGAATTGCTTCTACATCATTGGTATGCACGCTACAAGTCAGCATGCGCCCTATCGAGACATGAAGTGCGCTCGGGTGTGATATAATTTACCAAAATCAATCTGAGCACGTGTATACGAATGGGATCATAATTAGGCCCAGGCGAGCTTTTGGGGCTGTATACAGATACAAAACGCCACATAGAACAGAACCATTGGGTTCTATTATTCAATCAACCATGGGAATATAACAAGAGCTCCTTACCAATCTGCTTGATCAGCGTAATGCCGATTGCGGAGGATGATCCGGAATATTGGGTCGCACAAGTACTAGTTGGCGTACATATAATCTCTGAGCTTCGCAAAAACAAAGCCTCCAAAATAATGTTCCTGGAAACAAATATTGAATAGATGCAAATAGAATTAAGAGAGTGCTTACTCAATTCTGGTAGGCTTTTAAGAGTGGAACACCCCGCTGCTGTCGTGGTCTCGAGAAGTCCTGTGTAGATGCCCTTCTAATGTTCCGAATTCATGTAGCTCCCGCATACGTTTCTCCCGTGATGCACCAGATTGGATGCATAAGACCAAGCAGACATTCGACCTTTTCATATACCCGAGTCATCCTGGTTAGCAGGGTTGAAGACATTCGGGTCATTTTTGTGTTTCGCCAAAAAGGCATTCCAATTCTTGCAACCTCTCTTCGCAGGTTCAAAGGCAGCGGAGCCACCGACCCATTTTGTGATCTCCTTTTGTCGCTCAAGGATCTGAAGTGACATCCCCGATCCGGCATGCCAACCGATGTGACAGTGGAGGAGCCAAGCACCAGGGTTGTCGGTCTTGTATGCGAGGACCAGGTGGCCCATTGCGGGGAGCATGGCGGTATCCCGGCGAGGCGGATTGACTGTGTTGTACACAGGGTTTGCTGGATCGAAGGGACCTTCGCCTTGCGAGAGAATGGCAAAGTCGTGGCCATGAAGATGCATTGGGTGAGTGCCCTTAGTAGAAGTCAACCGACGCAAACCTCAGGGGCATCACTAAAGGTAACTCGTGTTCAGAACTTACGCCAACAAGATTGCTAGGGCCGCCGCCTGAATTGATAATAAAATAGACGAATCCTTCAGGATCGTTGTAGGAGTCTGCAGCTATATATCAATTCTGGAACATACATGAAGAGTCGCCGATAGCTTACATGGCTCTAGAACGTAGTCGGACGTCCAAGTCGTATTGCCCAGGTTCAGAAGTGTTGGATTGGAGTAATTGAGCCATTGAGGCTGATCTGCAAGCAGCCAACGGAATGCGCCATGAGCCTCTTTGCTTCTGTCAATTCCGACATAACGCGCGTTCTTGAGCACATCGTTTTGTGGAGGCGTCACATTCCACTTATAGTGAGGCTCAAAAACAGGGTCCTTACAGCCAACCTTTACAGGCCACCTCGATGTTTCGGGGTCACCAGAGCCTGCACCGCTGTAGCTGAGGATACCCACACGTTGCGTATCAGTCTGGTTCGGCGGATAATTCTGCTGGGGAAATTGACAGAACGTGGAGTCTTGGACATTGCCATCGAAGTACTCTGTGCGTATCCAGTATTTTCCATTGGTAGAAGCTGTTTGATTGGCGTGAACAATGACACCGTAACGCTGACCAATTCCAACTGAAAGTGAGTTTGTCCAGAAAGGCTTTATGGGCACATAATCCACAGAGACAACCTGAAGGAGATGGTTGTCAATGGAAAAGTGGAAGTGGAAGTCGATGGCGCTGTTGGTAATGCGAAGAAGATACTTCTTATTTTTCTCGAATCTCTGCAGGAAAAAGGAACCCGTGCCAAGTTCATTGTTGCGACCGATGCCGTTGAGCGTTATAAGGTCGGCCTTGGGTGGTGCTGGGGAGGTCATCGACTCGCGGAATGCGTCGTAAGCGCTGGCATGATGCCATTCGTGCACCATAATCGGATCGAATTCCTCATCCCAATTGCCTGTTGAGGGTCCGTGGACCACCACTGGGCCGAAGGTCCCTTCGCCATACTGAGAGCTATAGTGAGAATGATACCAGCTGTGTCCATATTGCCTGAGCTGAAATTTGTAGGTAAACGTATCACCCCGAGCAATAGGGCATTGAGTGATAGCTGGCTCTGTCAGCGCGTAACGCCTTTAGACCTATCATATGTACTGACCGTTGGTACCGTCAAAGTTGTTTTCCTTGTACATGCGAAGGCCGTGGAAGTGTACCGTGGTGCCGTTGTTCTTGATCACGTTCTTGACGTTCACAACGATTGTGTCGCCCCAGCATGCTTCGATGATCGGACCAGGAAACTGACCGTTAACCACTTGTGCAACCTTTGCGAAGCCATCTGGGCTTACTACTTTCTCAGCTATCTCTAAGTTGAACTAAACAATGATTAGAATAGAATTTTGAAGCCATGGGAAGTATATGAGAATATCGAGACTGCTACCCACAGTTCTGGTGATGCCAACTGGAAAATCTTCTTCGTAATCAGTGTCGATATTGTATGTTGTACCATTCTTTTTCACCCAGCAACTTCGATCTTCCTTGCTATTGCAGCTCTGATATCCGGGATAAGAGCAAGTGAAGCCCGCTGTGGCCTGTCTGGGCACAACGGAGGTCTCTACCGATTCAGCAGAAATCAGCACAACACCGCTGCAGAACGTCCCGATGAATATAAGGGAACGAAGGAGAGACCCCATGATCACATATATTAGGGATCCTTGAACAAATGAAAATTGTGCGAGAGAAAACAAGAATGGAAGTGGTTCGCTCAACGAAAGCAAACTTGCATGATCAAGAGACTATATGTACCTTAATCTAAGTCCGAAGACAACAACATAAATCAACGTTGGATGAGCCGAGCGCTAGGATCAAGCTCGTATAACTATACTTCACCATAGTCTGGCCAAGGTGTATAGTGACTCCATGATCGACACATGTTCAAATGGCTATAGCTCGGATCAAGCAGGGTATATGCGCTGTGGCTTTGATTTCTTGCTGATTTAGTGACACATAGACTGCTTTCATGTCTTTCGTCGTAGCATTTCTCACGCGGGTAGTATTATGCAGGTACGAGCATCGATTTGGGGGCGATACACAAAACTGCCGGTATCCGAACTTTCAGCCCAACATGAATGATGCGCACATCATTGAGTGGCACGAGAACACGAGAAGGCAGCTTTTATGACTGCTGGGTATGCCGGTGGAGTATAATGCTAGAACCATGACTCGCGGTGGCGGTGATGGTCGTAGACCGAAATGGTGGAAGTCCGATGCCGAAGACCGGCGTCGGCGAATATCGTATGGCATCGCACAGCTGCATGCGACTCTTCAAGAATCACTACCGAACATGATTTTGCACTTCGTTCTCGTCAAGCACTGTTAAATTAAGTCAATTAATACCCACATCCACCCTCTGCAACCAACGTACGTGCCTATTGCGCGCCTAATTGGCCTAATTGGCCTGATTGTTTCAAGCGTTCCTTCTCACACCAAGCCTGCTTCCTCTTGTTTCCTCGTCACGGCCGTTGCGCCAGTTTCCGTCTCCAGTGTCCTCGTTTTTGTCAAGTGCCTCTGCAACCCCTCTTCCCCATCAATATGCACAGCGTGTCCTGTTCCGATCTTCTTCAGACTGTCCCGCATAAGCATCTCATAGTATGCGGTAGCGAAGAAGGTCGCTGGAATATTGACCAGGATACTGATCCAACTGTAATTTTTGTAAGAAAACGCTTCACCACCATACCAGATAGCTGCAACGATGCGAGTACCGAGATCACGCGCTAGATTGGTGGAGATGGTGATGTTAGCGAAGCCCCAGACCATGCTGTTCGAATGTCAGTAAGTGAGAAGATAAATGAGAGAGGCACGAACGTACTTTCCATAGGCAAGACCAATTACAAAAGGTGCCGATGCGGGAGTGATGAATGGGTTGGCGGGGTCAAGCGCTGCCCAAATTACGATACCCTAGACTTAGGTGAACTTAGGCCAAAATGGTGAACACATTTATACTCACGATAAAGCTGTCAACGAAGAATTCTATCATCAAGAGATAACCAAGGTTATTCTGGGTGGGTCCAGGGAAACTGCAAAGAATACTGGCAGGTCCACCATTGTAGACAGTCCCCTTCCCGTCCGAGATTGACTTCGCAGTAAAGGCCGTTATCTGCTCATGATACTGGCCCATGAGGATCAAGCCGGCTACGAAGGCTCCAAATATCTGTGCAAAGATGTAGTACGGGACTTTCTTCCAGGGAAAACCTTGCCAGAAAGCAAAGCAGAGAGTTATAGCTGGAAGGCATCAGTGATTGAGGCGGGACAATAGTGCACAACAGCTCACCAGGGTTGAAGTGGCCTCCAGATGTTGATGCACAAGTAATGATTGCAAAGGCAATACCAATCGCATATGCCCAACCGATCATGAACAGTGACCCGAATTGTGGTTCCGTCTCATTCGTGAAGAATGCTGCTGTAGCGGCAATGCCGGGATAGACGTAGAAGAAGACCCCGGTCGCTTCGGCCATCATCTCACGTAGCCATCTTGGTCTTGCATGTTCAAAGTCAAGTTTCTGTTGTGAAACGGCCCTTGGCTCAACCACCTTCCTTGAGATGTGTCTGCGGACCGCATCAGTAGCACCCAATTCGAGCTCTTGTGTCTCCAGTCGTTCTATGTGGTCTCTGGTGGCCATTCTAGAGTAATGGCTCGAATGGCCTGTGACTTAAGAATGGAGCAGCAGGCAGTTGTGATGGAAAACCCCGACTACTGGGTGGATATTCAATGAAGAGCTCGTCGCAGGTACATATCTATAGCTCTTCATTCATGACGACAGCATGCGCTCCATAAATGCCGAAGGCGTAAAGCAGCTGCTACGATAGGTCCCCTTCTAATTCGCGGGCAACGCGTCTGCAGCCTTAGCCGTGCCTCTTCTAGCGGTTGGCTGTAGGCTTGTGCTTAGTAAAGAGCCCTGGAGGATTACTGACATCTCCGCCTTTCGATAGCGTAACGGAGATAGGCGGCCACTCACTGCGCTCTTATCACCTGGCAAGTGATGCATTGTATGCTTTGGGAGATGGGTCCTGCACCCAAGACGGCAGCTCAAAAGCTTGACTTGCCACACAAAGCTTGTCTTTGTGCCGCAGCCAAGAACAAGGCGTATCTAGATTTCGAGTTCTCGATGTGGTAGTTCTGGGTCGATGGGCGACGTCTTCAACCCCGCATTACCTCCTGCGACGCCATTGCGGCCATTACGACAAATGTAGCCAAGACCAACGCGTAGCGTTCCATATTCATGGTGTACACCAATGGCGATTGAGCGGAAGGCAAAACCATGACGATGCAGGGTATAACAGGGTCTGGTGTGCAGGCCGTAGACACATCTGCTCGGCATCTTGTGACGTTCGAAGGCTACGTTCTCGTCGGTCGCAAAATACTATGCTTCGCGGTAGCGATGCGGAAGAGGAAGTCCAAGTGTGACCCAGCGCTCAGATCGAATTGGAGGACCATTTCATCTGGTCACGATCAACTCATCGAACTCCGCAGCTCTCCTTTTTGATTGCAATGTTCCTTCATCCATGCAAGTTTCTGTAGAATGAGCTCGGTTGCTTTCCTGCCGCTTCGGATCCAAAGATTTGCCTACATTCACGGAGTCCCCTATTACTGGAAGCCGCTCGCTAGACTATTAGGATTGAAGAGGTAATCTGCTAGAATTTACTTAGAATATAGAACTAGGTCTAGACTACGATGTGTGCCTAAGTCTAGCAGTTCCCCCAGGCCCCCCAGTTCCCCCAGCCCCCCCAGGCATCGTACTACTCGGAAACCCCGCAGAGGGGCCGCGTTTGGGCAACCAGACCAACACACAGCGTCAGCGCATGTGGAATCAAATAGCCTCGAATCACCCGTCGACCATGCCCCAGGGAGCAGGCGAACTTATGTTCGGTGACCGTGAAATCGAATTCGCTAAGGATTGCTCATGGTTCATTCCTTTGTATACCAATAACATCGGCAACATGGATGGGCGATGGACAGCAGAAGGATATAGTATGTACTTATCCAAATACTACATAAATATGATTTAGATCTAATATCAGCCTCTAGACCGCAACTTTGCCATTGCCCAAGCTTGCGCCTTGATTTGTCTAGTCGATCACCATTTCTCAAATGCGAACCTCACCCGCCTTCTAAATAATCTAGGCCGCGGTACCCTCTCCTTCAGGGACGAAGCCAAGAAACTTAGGAACAAAGCGAAGAAATGGCAACACGCAGTTTTGACGAGGTATGTTGTAAGGTTCGCTGCTATACCTAACTTTCACTGATAATAACTCCAGCTTCATCCTTCCTTTGGCGAAGTCGATCCGCCAACAACACACCGATCAAGGTCATGAAGATATCTGTATGATTACTCCGCAAGCACGCAAGGCTATCATCCTGTCCCAGTGGAGTGAACGCGTTTGCAACTTGATGTGGGCTCCCGTAGCGAAATACATTGATTTCGACGCGATATTCCATCCCCCTCCAGAGCATAAGCAGGCGCTAGATCAGATCCATCTTTTTCTGCGCAACAGCTTCCTCTGCGCCATGGAAGATGCGATTACGATTCGACTAGGCAAAGCAATCTACCACCGCGCACAGAACGAGGACAGGTCGAGTGAGAACATCGACCGAAGTGAAGCCTTCCCTCGATGGAGCAGACAGAATAAGCGGGCCGGACTACCTCCGCCGCCGCGCGTTGGCGACCTACCTGTTAGGCCTGGTAGCGATGGTGGGGGTGATGGAAATCTTGGTGGTCCCGGCGAAGACGCCGCTATCTTGGGCGACCTGGCGCTCTGAAAGGGCAGAATATGCCCTCTCTGCATACTTTTTAACCATTCCCTTCCTGATGTGCTTTCCAGTTACAACAGCGTCCACGAACCTGACTCGAAAGCTATGTTGAATAGTATACCTACCTGAACGCCACGTAGAGACTCTTGAGCCCATCGGCAACATCCAGTCGCTTATGCTCACCAATGGTGAGTGTATACGAATATATATATCGAGTATGAGTAATGATGCTAGCTAGTGTGCTAAAGGTAAATTGACATATGACCCATGCCAAGATCCAGGTCTCGTCACACTGACCACATCCCGCGACTGTCATCAGGCCGTAACCTGCTCAGTGTCTCCATTTCCATCTCCAAGACAGGGGTTCAAGCCAACACGCAGACAACTCAACGCGTAGGACTACACAACCTATATGGCTCCCCGAGTCAACTCTGGATGTGTTTCGCAGTCTGATCCTTGACATCGACGACCATAAGTGCACATCCAAGTAGCTCAGCGCTTGACCAACACAGCTCCTCCAGCTCTTTAAACATGCCACCGCAAGTCCCCGCCCATCGTCCTACCTTCACCATCCAAACGTCAACGCTAACAGCAACATCGTGCCCACCCTGTTAATGCTCCAACATTCACAGTTGGCGAACTGACTACGCAGACACCCATCTCTAGCCCGCGATGAGATCTTTGCGTCCGGCGATAACGTCAAGGCTGTAGGACAACTCACGCACGTATTGCCGACTCATTACACTTGATATAGCGCACGACACGCAATGAGTTGAACATGCCAACGAAACAGCTTTGTGGGTCTCAGCGCGCATCTGTTTTTTGAAAGTAACGCCTTTCGGGCACTTCAGCCACGGATACTTTCCCGCTCAACCAGCGTCGTTGCCAACATTGAAGGTTTTTGTGCGGGTAAACCTAGAACAAAACTGGGGTTCGATTCTCCGGATTAGCCAGCACCGTCTGCAGCTTGCAAAAGCCGTAGACAAACTCACAGCAGAGGACCCAGACTAGTGTATACACACTTCATTCTCTATCGACACCGCCCATGTCCCCGCACCTCCACAATATTCACGGTATCAAAGGAGTGACGTAAGGAAAGCCTTTCCCTGATGAAGGTCCTAGCGATCCAACGTTGACATTATTTCCTTCAAATGCGATTATGAACATGTAGATACTCGCTTCAGCAGTCAAAAGTTCCGCTCGCTCGCTGACTCCAATGCTCCTAGGAAGAATCTTAACAATATGAAATTTGGCTTTTCGGACGGACCGGAACACCAGGGATATAGTAAGGATGGACAAGAATGGCCGGACAGGGAAGGAATGTGTGCTCATAACCAGGGCATTGACAAGCCGAAATTAAATCGGACGCGAGATCCTTTTATAGGACAAGGAGGCCGAAGATGGCAAAGACAATGGCAATGGTAGAGCCACTAATCTTGGCAAGGCTGGGTGCTGAGCCAGTGTTGCCAGTGTCGCCTTGCGACCAGCCACTGCTACCGCTGCTGCTACTGCTGCTTGAGTCGCTGCTCCCACTGGTGCCGGTTGAACCACTGTCTGAAGAGCCAGACGTAGCTTGAGCTGTATTGGAAGCAGCGACGGGGGTCTCCTGGCGGGCACCGCCACCAGGGTTTCCTCCAGGAACCATGTTGACCGACTTAGTCGCCTTGGCGGCGGAGCTGGATTTGGATGCAGAGGCCGTGGATCCAGGCTCGTCACCGGTGTCCATAAGGGATCCCAAGACAACGATGTCGTTGGTCATCTCGACCGTATTGTTAGTGGGCATCTCATCGGTGTACTTATAGCTCTTGGATCCGGTCGACTTGATACCAGAGGGCGCGTCATAGCAGTCGACGGAAACCTTGGTGACAAGAGCAGCGTACATGCCGTTGGTCATGTACTTGCTATTCCAGTCGATCTCACCACCAGCCCACTCGATAGTTCCCTTGCCGTTGGACGGAAGACCAGCAGGCCAGAGCGAAAGCATGATGCGCGAAGGGGTCTGAGGGAAGTCAAAGCGGCCAGCAGTGGCGTTCCAGGAGTCTGAGCGCTTCACAGTGCGGCCTTGGTTGCCATCGACGGACCAACTGAGCTCGTCTTCGGACCAATCTATGCAGTATTCGTGCGTCTTGGATACGGTATCGGGAGAAACCTTGAGCTTCTCCATGTTCAGGTCTGCAAACCAAATTAGACCAAGACCAGGCAAGGAGGTATTACAACTTACAGTTGGTGACACCCTGCGAATACCAGTTAGACTGGGCGTTGTTGACGTCGTTGCCGATGAATTCGAAATCGATTTCGTCCTTGACATCGGACATCATGATGAAAGCCGTAACGACACCTTGACCTTGGCTGGTAGACATGGTGGCGCATATCTTGCCGTACCATACGTAGAAGGTCGAGGCCAGCAGGGTTCCGACAGTACCCTCAGCCATGGTCAGAGCGACACCACCAGACGGGTATTTGACGGGGTTGCCTTGGGCCTGCCAGTTGATCTTGGAGCTGTCACCGAGGTACTTGTCGATGGATTGCACATCGTTCAGGTCGTTGAAGTTGTAGGTGCCGCTCTTGCAGACGGGGTTTGGCACGCAGGAGTCAAAGGTGGTCGACATGGTAGGATCGCATCCTCCCAAGCAGAAGGCGCCGACACCACATTGGCCATACACTGCGTCTGTCAGCGAGGGTGTAGATTGTGAATTCACAGAGAGACGTACGGCCACAGCAAGGCGTGTCCTTGGGGCATTTGGAGTCCCTCGTGCATGTCTGGGCGAAGGCGGAGCCAGCAAGAGCTGAGGCCGCAACGGCGGCCGTGAAGGCGTTTCGGAGCATAGCCGGCCGTTATCGTGTGGGCGGGTGCAGGCTGTCGTGTAAGGTTGCTAAGCGCAGTGCAGCTGTCAACGAGTGCGAGGCGCGCGCCCGAAAAGGATTGCGAGAGCGGGTATGACGGTATTCGGTGGGCTTTCAAGTAAAGTGCTGAAACGGCAGTGGTGAGGGCTGAGCGAATGGGGTGGAGGAGGCAGGTGCTGGGTTCCCCTGATTGTCGTCGAGGGGCGAGTAGCGAGCGTGTGGGGAATTATTAAGTATATATCTGGGGGGGCGTCCAAAGAAGGGACAACGAAGGGAAGAGGCGCGGTGGGAAAGGAGGGCTCGGAGAGCGCAGCGAGCGACGAGAGATGAGCGCGCGCGGGCTCGTGTGGTCACTGGTCAGCCGCCCTGGCATCTCTGAACGTGGAGAAGGATGGCCGCTAATGGGCTTCGGCCGCCGCTTGGCCGCTTTGGCCCTGTCAATGCTGCCCATGCACCCATTGTTTCTTGCGGCTTCTGCGAATGCGCGCGCCATGAGTGCCGACGGCTGTCTTGGGCGCTGTGGGCGCTCGCCTTCCCAGCTCCAGCGTCGCACCCGTGTCGGTCGGCCGGACGCTGGCAGTCTCGTTGCTGGGACGCAGAGCACCGAGTTCAGGAGCTCCACCCGCCGAGCCACGCCCTCCCCGCCAGTTACTCAGGGCCCGCACACGCACCCACCCGCTCCACGTGTTTCCGACAGTGCAGGCGTAGGGACCATTCCACAGCACCACGATCGCGTCGTCTCACAGTCCCGTGTGTCCGTCGGTGTTCAGAGGTCCCGCATTGCTGGCGCCCCTGAAACGGGCGGCGATGGTGCGCCTGCCTGAACACGAGCTGTGCCACTGACAAATACGGCAAGCGCCATCCTGACCATCCACGCGCTTTCCTATTCCTATCTCAGTGCAACTTGTCGCACATACCGACATCGCTCAGTGATGGCCTTCTACTTCCCAGCGCCCATGTTGAGCGTCATCTTCTTTGGTCGTGCTGGACAGGACTCAGTCCCCTTTGCATGGGCGCAAGCACGGCTTGATGCAGAAGCCAAACATCCACATACCTACCCGACACAGTCCCTAGTTTGTGCCCTTCGTACATTTGCATATCGACTTCGAGATTCTAGCGCCGCGACTGCCCGGAGACATTCACATGGTCCGTCACCAGTTACCATTCACCCCATGCATTGAACAGCAAGTACTTTACCACTTCTCCATCAACTGCAGCACTTACCCGCAGGTCACATACGTCGTCATCGTCCCCTTCCAGCCCCTTCTCTTCACATCGCATCTCTAATGTACTTACACATACCCTGTAAACGCAACTTCCCCTTCCTATACTGGACAGTCTGAGCCCAGGAAGCATCTCTCCCCAACAGTCCATCTATTACAAACTCACTATGCCCTCACGCAAAGCCTCCGCCACCCACACTCCTCCCATTCCTCTAAGCCACCGCTGGCGCTGCTGCCGACCGCACTGCATGCACTCAAACGTCCACACCTCCACAACCCACTTTGTCCCCTACTTTTCCACTCGGGAGAATCATGTCATCAAAGCCCCTGGCTACTACGGCCAATCTTGCGCTTCCTGTCACTGGCCCGCCTGCGAGCACTGCTGTTTTCTCGACGTCGCTAGGCTGGATGCGAGGAGTGCCGCTGGCAATACGGGGGAGAGAAGTCCGTGGCAGGACATTGGGTATTGGGATCGGAGAGAGGTAATTATACGTATATGATTTTGGTGAGAAAGGGAGAGCTGAGTGAGGGCTGACCATGATACAGGATTTTCAGAACGGTGAGCCGGTCGGGCTGAGGAGGACAGATGAGTTGCCGCCGAGAACAAAGAGAGAGCTCAGTGAGGCGTGGAAGAAGAATGGGAGGTTCGATCTGTGACGGTAGCCATTGTCCATGGCGCCTCTTGACCGGATACTTCGCCTACCATAAAGTTTGCCCATCGTTGACTTGACAGGTTCAATTGCGAAAAGCATGACAAACGCGTAGAGACTTCAAAGAGCGTTACTGGACTACTTGTGTATCAGCTGATGATTGCGGTTCAAGTGGTAGCTTAGGATCAAGTGAGATATGTTGAGACCTATGGTGAGGCGGTCTGAAAGCTTGTGTTGCATACTGCAACCAACTTGAGCATTGTATCGCAGGCACTGCTGGTGGGTACGGATCGCAAGGCCGCAAGCATAAGCAAGAATCCAGATGACACCAGAGCTATCTGAAGCCACTTGCACATAAAGCGGAGTTTGGTGCTCCTCGATCGGCTTCCGGACTTTCTTTCGGGCTGTTTCGTTGTATGTATGCGTCACACCATCACCTACCTCGCCGTGTGCCGACGTCATCTCTGGTAACTACTATAGACGAAATGTATCTAATTTTAGTGCTCGGAGTTGCCTTGTAGAGTTCAAATTGAATTCTGATGACCGTGGACGTCTGGAGATCTAGGACAAGTTTTGGTGCATTTCAAGGACAAAAGCTTAGCCGGTTGTCCTCTTCATTGGCATAGAGTCGTGGGTACACCCGATCGGTACCATAAAAGTATTTGGCGTACAGTTCCTCCAATGGAAGGCTTACATAGATCTGACCTGCGGCTGTCCCTTGACCGGAGCTTGGGTAGCGGTAGCGAACGTACCCACTGAGCACCCTGAACCATACACCATCACTAAGTTAGACGTTCCGGCTTATCCATCCTGGAGTGACGCAGTGCATTCAAGAATTTTGTTACATACTTGTACAAGATATGGCATTGTCATGCTGATTCTTCCCAGGTAGATGGTTGAGTAAGTGTGGTCATGTCAGGTTGCTGTGGATCGAAGATTGTAATCATGTAACTCCTCCGACGTTCAGTGCTCATGAGAAAGTTTCCGTGCTCCTTGCGCTGTTGTCGATTCTCGCTTGGGTGAACCAAGTCTTGCAAGATTGCGGCCGAACAATGTACTTAAGCTGAAATTGAGAGTCTCTCCTCAACAGTCTATGACCATGATGGGTATCGCGACGTTGTGCGCATAAAAAAATGCGCAGTTCGAGCATAGTTTGGGAGCGTAATTTTCACAGTCACGGCCATGTACCTATACACTTAATACTGACGTTCTCCGTTGTGCTTTGTAGACAGCAAGGCCAAAGCAGAACGCTCCTTAAACAACTATATGTAAGCTTGCTGCTTGGCATCCCAGGTCGTTTGTGGGAGTGGCCTGCCGGAAGCCCAAAATGTTATACTGTGCGCTTGGATCAAATACGACAGCGTTCTCTAAGGGGTCCCGTGATTTGAATCACCTCGCTGATGGTAGGCACGGTCTCTCCGTCCGGCGGACAAAACACTTGAAGTGCTGGAGAGACTCGCAACGCGACGCAATTGATACGGGAAACTGGGTCACCCATTCCGTCAGCCAACCCTATCCTGACCTAACGTGTAAGCTTCGTGTATCTTATCGAGATCCTATGTTCATCGTGTGTCGGAATGCATACTTTCGCTTGAACTTTGGCAAAAGTCAATTTGACCGGAATTGCCCTTCTCCCACGACGGTCGTCACCTCACATCATTATGAATGCCCATCACACATTTGTTATCACACGGCGGTATGTCCCAGGTCAATGGCCGCGCGTAATGTAATCGCGTTCAATAATCTCAAGATTTCGGTGTTCAGATATCCCACCTTGGAGACCCGAAGCACCATCCGTACACAATACGCGCGGTCGCCCAGGACTCCCAAGACTGTGGAACTTGAGCTTGGCTACGCGCAATACCATGCCCGGCCCAGTTGCAAGGGAATATGCCCAGGGAAAAGACATGCAGTGCGCCGCAGCTAAGACCCAGGCCCTTAGACCGCTTGGCATATGTCGCTGGGTGCAGGTCCGGCTCGTACTGCAGTAGTACCTTTGAAGTTCATGTGAACTCTGCCAAGCTTGTGATTCGTTGCATGTGGGCAGGTAGGACGCACTAACACATGTGACATGACCGATAGTTCTGGTGTTGAAGTGCTTACCATTGCCGCCGGCTCCACGGATCCGAATCCCGGTCTCTTGGCCTCGAGTGTACCCGCGATGCTATTCGGACAGCGTCGATAAACAGCATTAAAGTAACATAGGTATCGGGCACAGCTGATTCAGGGTGAAGTCTAACGGTCATTTCTAGAGGTGAGCTTGGAAAGAAGGTGTCAACGTATATACGCGGCACTTGCGGAGCATACTGCGCGTGGACATCAGATATATTGGAGTTCTGGGCGTCTGTGGGTGGGCGTCTGTGGAGTATGTATGATTTCGACAGTGGAATACAGGTGCAATGGATCATACCTGGATTAAGCTGTGGCGGTCGCCAAGATGACGTCCAACATTCTTCAGGATCCTCGTAGGGTTGCCAACAATGAAAAGAGCGTACAGTCCAGCCAGATACCGATGGCTGCGAGCACCAATTGAATTACCATCTCAAAATGAAGGTGTTTGGCTCGAATCGGCTGAGATGCGTGGTACCATCGGTCTCAAACGACCATGTTTCTTACATACGTCAACCAAGACTTGGAACGGGGATTGACATGCGGGTTACCAACCGAAGGCGCCAGCGGCCCTACTCCGCAAACATCTGTTATGGTCAACAATCAGCCCTGCTATCTCCACGAACGCACGTCCGTTTTCGTATCCTCTGCTATTCTGATTGTTGCGATGCGGGGGCCCGACGCGCCAACCGACCGTCGACCCTGCCAACCTCAGCGATGACTGGGTGAGTACGCAGCACCACGGCTCATCATAATGGCTCCTGCAGTGGTACGAGTGCAGCTTTGCCTTGGCGAAAATTTGCTGACGAAGAAGGCATGGTCGATCCCTTCGATATAGGATAAAGTATAAAGGAGAGCGACTCATTTGACTCACTGCCGGACCCGGATACCTCAACCCCAGATTACTCTTTACTTCATTCGCCATATCCTCTAGAAGTTGACACAGAGGGCAACATGGGTTATATACATATGCCCGAGGAAGAGACTCGACCATCGTACGTAGGCTCGAGTCCGTATACAAGCAATGGCTCTCGTCGTTCAAGCTCGAACAGCGTCCTTTCCTACGATGGCACGGCGATGATGTTTGGCGACTACCCCGATTCCGGCGTCAATGTATTGATTGTCGGCGCCGGCCTTGCCGGCCTCACAGCGGCAATCGAGTGCGTACGGAAAGGTCACCGCGTGCGGGTCCTGGAACGTGGGCCGGACATTAACACAATGGGTATGTGTTGACTTTCTCATCCGCTTGGTCCCAGAGCTGGCCTTGATGATGGCCACGACCGCTGACATATGACATCGACAGGCGACATGTACTTCATGGGTCTATCAGGTACGAAGTTTTTCAAACACTGGCCAGCCATGCGTGCCGAATATGACGAGATCTCAATGCAAACCTGTTACCTCGAGACGTTCAAACATGACGGAGAGCTCATGATCCCCGCTATGAGGGTGTCCGAGAGATTGCGTGCCGTTGGTCTGGATCCGAACACGCCGCCCGGCGCTTTCCAGATGCGGCCACTTGTGTACAAGATGTTTATCAACCAAGCCCAGCGATTGGACATTCCGTTTTTGTTCAACAAGCGCGTCACAAGATATTTCGAGGACGAGAACAAAGCGGGTGTGGAGACCGATGAGGGTGAGAAATTTGAGGCAGACGTTGTTATTGCTGCCGATGGCATTGGCAGTAAGAGCCAAGCCATCGTAGGCGGGAAAGTTCGCGCGGCTAGTTCAGGTCGAGCTATGTGGAGGGTAAGTGCAAGCGATACCCATTCTTCGGTGGAATGCTAACATGATATCGCTTCGTAGGCGGTATTCCCTGTCGAAGTGCTCGACAAGGACCCGGAGGTAAGGGAGTTTTTCTCGATGAAAGGCGAGGACCCTATCGTGCGCACATTCCTCGGTCCGGGAACCTACGGTCTCACACTCAATCGCGAGGGTTCTGTATGTTGGATAATCAATCACGATGCGACCGGCACCGAAAAAGAGTCATGGCACCATACCGTGTCGTCCGAATCGGTCCTGCAGAATATGGACAAGTCGCTCACATCGCCCACAGCCCCCGAGTGGGCACCAATCTTGAAGAAACTCATTGCTCTGACGCCTCCGGACACGATTGTCAACTTCGAGCTCTTTTGGCGCAATCCTCAACCGAGTTGGCATTCGCCTAGTGCCCGTGTGGTCCAGATTGGCGATTGTGCGCATAGCTTTCTGCCCAGTTCAGGCAATGGCGCAACTCAAGCGATCGAGGATGCCGTCAGTCTGGCGAGCTGTCTTGAGTTGAGTGCCAAGTTGGACGGCAAAGGAGCCGTACCTGACGCGGTGAAAGCCCATGTCAGGCTCCGCTTTTTGAGATGTGCGTGCGCGCAGAAGCTGGGCTTCTCAAATGCGGAGCGCTTGCAAGACACTGACTGGAACAAGGTATGTCACAGCGTCTGACTGCTGCAGTCAGTGTATGCAGCCAGTCTTGCTAAGATTGACATGTGATCAGGTTAAGCTCGACCCCAAGAAGGCGCAACCGAAGCATCCTAAGTGGGTCTGGGCTCATGATCCGGAAGAATACGTGTACGACAACTATGGTGCGTATGAAGCTATACATTCATCGCACACGGAGCCACCCTTGCTGACATTGCACAGAGAAGTGCCTGAAGGGCATGAGGGCGGGGGTACCGTTCGATCAGGACCCTAATATCCCGCCGAATTATCCGCCGGGATATAAATGGGAGCCATGGAACATCGACGAGATCATGCGCGACCTGGAGCAGGGTGTTCCTGTGGATCTGGGCTCCGGAGATTGGGACTAATGGATGATAATGATGATGATGATGCATTTCTTAATAATTTCAGGCGTCGAGCTGGTCGGCCAACGTTCAATACCAGATGCAGAGTGTGTCGAATGCGATACGATCATCTTAAGTGTTGTCATCGTCAGGGTGCATGTGATTCCGTGCAACGGCTGCGCGGCACGTAAAGTCGTATGCACTTCTCTTGTGGAAAGAAGCACGCTTTTCCGGCATCTGGGGTCTGCCGATGCAGCTTGGGTGGCTACGTGCGTATTGAATCAGGCAGGTTTATCGCAAAGAAAGATTGGTACTAATGTCCCCAAGTGACTAGGAAAGCATCGCAATGCTGCAGGATAGGACGTGCGGCACAGGTTCACAATTTTGTAATGCACGACAGTCACAGCCTTATCCCGAAAGAGCTACGGTAGCTCATGAACCATGCTCTTTACATCATCGTCCAAAATGCTGTGCCTCATCCTCACATTCCATCACTCAATAACTCGCCTGCTATCGCTCGCGTCTCAATGTTGGCTGACGCCATCGCACTATTTCCGTTGATGTACCTATGCAATACCAATCCGATTACTTGTATAAGAGCAATTCTTTACGTACGGTTTCGTTAGAGGCGCCGAAGCAATGCCAGATGACCACTCCAAACGACAGTGGTGTAAATTGCGCCCAAAATCATGACCTCCGAACACCGCCCTATTCCCACCAGAACGACCTCTCACTTGAGCATCATACCTTTAAGCTTGCTTGACAAGCTCGATGATGACGTCTTCGCCATCTCCTCCATCAGCACATCCTTGATCGTTTGCAGGAAGTGCTCTACGAATTGATCATCCCAATATTTCTCGTTGTAGCAGCAACTGAATACCATCCGGTCCTCCCAAATCCAATTATGCACCATCTTGCGTTTGGTCAGAGTCTCGCCTCCAAGCCAGAAATCCTTCACACGCACCACCCCCTTGACCTGTTTGGTAAGCTGGTCGTCGATGATACCGAGCGGACCTAGACGAGGTTGTGCTTGGCCATCTGTAAATTCGTACCCTTTACCGTCAGCGTACTTCTTCTTCGCGAGTTGCTCGTGGAAGCAAGCAGTGGATTCGAGGTAGGGTGCGTATCCGGCGGCGTACCCCGGCGCAAGTTGCTTATAATACGAGTTCAGGTCTGTTGTAGGGGAGACTTCGACTTCAGTGGTGATGGCATCGGTACAAACTGTTGGAGCGGCCTTGGTCTTGCTTGACTTCGGGATCAGGTAGCGTAGGTCGCAGTGGAACGACGCCATATAGCTTTGAACCTCGGTGGGCGGTGCAAGTCGGACGACAGCTGCAATCACAGCCGCGTGCATTGCAGCAGTGTAATCCATACCTGCGGACTTGGCTCCTTTGGTGATTGACTTCGTTTCAGCTTCGCTGAACTTGATGAAACGGCGCCTAGTCGCCCCCGAGCGATTTGGTTTGGCATTGGGCGTGAGCTCAATAAGAGGATTGTGCGGTTCCAATGAGGCAAGCCGTTTTGCGGCTGCTTCTTCGATCTTCGGATTGTACTCAAACGGAATACTGAGCGCATCATCGATACTTGGAGAGAGGTTGCCCGCGCAGCCACCGAAGATGAGAACTGGGTCCGGGTTGGCCAGTGATTTGATAAGATAGTTGAGGATGAAGATGGCACCTCGGGCATCGAGCCGATAATGTGGTGAGCGTACGAGTATCTCTGAGGTATCTGGAAGATAATAGCACATCATCTGTTCGTTCCTGGGAAGGTGCCCGAAGAGTTCATCGATGCTGGTATCGTGCTCCACGACAAAAGTCGCCGACACCCATAGCTGTACTTGCTCCGGATTTCCAACTCGATACATGTAGGTGCCATTATAAGGAAATGCTGCAACTTCAGGGTAATTGTACCGGACCTGCTTCCACGCTTGCTTCAAGGCATGTTCCGGATCTTCGAGTTTCGGATCGAATTCGACTTTAGCAACGGCGGTCTTGGCCCAATTGTCGCGGTCAAGTGCTTTATCAACGTTTCGGTTGAGGAGGTTGATTTTTTCCAAGCATGATTGGGGTCGCTCCCACCGTCCCGGCCGCGTTTCTTTCCATGTTAAGGGCATGACTTCTAAACTTTTGTGCGGAACTTCGTTGATGAAAAGATCACTTGGCTCAGTCAAGCAAGTGGGGTGGGAAAGAGATGGTCTGAGGTGGAACGATCTTTACAGCTCATAAGAACGGAACTCGTTCTTTATCTGAGAACGTATCTTGAACCTGATGGGGCCGCGAATGCCACGCAAGGTCTAGACTAGTAGCGCGTTCGAAGAAGGTTCCCAAAGTGCGCATGGCTGCACCGAAGGCTTGGACGGCTGGCTAGTCGTCTACCTCTTTGCCGAATCCGGATCGGGCCCGCAGATTAGCGAGATGTCACCATGCATGAACATGCATGAAATCCTTCAGGAACGCAAGTCAGTCAAATCATGATGTGGGGTGGATGGCGTCCCACGGAACATCTCTCGGATCCTGGGGCTTACAAGAGCAAGCTAGAGACTTGAATCGGAAACCCTTGTTCTCCGAGTGACATTGGATATTCCTGCCCAAAAAGAGTCCAGTCGCAATCCGTAGTGTCAGTGTTAGGGAAGGAGAAGAAATCTTCATGTTTCCACTAGCAAACGTTTCCGCAGCCTCACAAACTTGACTCGAGATACTACGACGGGTATGCGCTACCAGAATCACGTATCTCTAACGTCCTGCACCTCGGAGGAAGTGATCTCAAGATTTATACACGAGCAATCCAGGCTCGGTGCGACCACATTGGTGCTTATCGAACCATGATATTCGGAAAGTTTAATAGCGTGTTCCAGCGAATTGGAACCGATACCGCCGAAGGCAGAGATGCTGCACGACTCAGTTCTTCTGGGGTTCCCCGAAGATGCTCTCTCTACTGCGGCAATTATTGCTGGGAGGATTGAAATCGATAGCGTCTACAGCGGTCGTAGTGGCCCAAGCCTGTCCACTGTCGCTTCACATACCTCGGTAGGGTCTTCCCAGGCGCACGCGTGTGACGTGCGTGACAAGGAAAGTATTGCGACTCGAGCAGAGGTTCTGCCTCGATCGTCTGTTTCACCTAGGCAGTTTCGAGTTTCGAGTCTGATCCAACAACATCAATTGATACATCTGCTTGGAGCCTGACATCGAAGGTTCGCCTGGATCCTCAGGCGAACTTGCCGTCCGCGGATTTCGCCGCGCTGTTGAAAGCTGAATGTGGGCCTAAACCCGCGCTATATACGTTCGCCGAGGATGATGCATGACCGAAGTAACGCCACCCGCCCTGCGTATCCCTAGTTCATAACGACAGGACTCGCGCGAAAACTCTCTTGCCGTGTGCTGTCATGAACAAGGCCATTTTCTCAGCCGACAGGGCAAACAGTATCATGATGCGTAGCGAAGCATCCGTTCATGCACATGTGTTCAGAACCAAAAGAAGCTAGTGTTTTCGCAGTCTCCGGCTCTCCACAATTCTGCAAGTCACACCTGAATACGTTGATCATGCAGCAAACACGCATCCGGATTGATACGATATAATTATGGTCGACCAAGGCATCATGAAACACGCTTCATCTGTGCAGAAAGCGGGACTGTCCGCCTTATACAGCAAGCCCCGAAGCCACGAACATGAGGGGCAAACGTAATCCGTATCACAGAAATAGATGTTTACATACAAATACGGCGTTAAGCGCAGATCTGATAATCTCCGCCATCTTCCTTCAATGTGCGTTTACGCCTATACTAACTGTCACGAGATTGTCACGGAGATTTGGACCGTAGCTCTAAGCTATATTTGTGCGGCAGTACCTTCTAGTACACGAGTCCGAACGATGTCGGGTTCGTTCTTATGGTAACGTGTTACCGCGATCAAACTACAACGGGTCGCCTTGATTCGATATGCTATGCAACATTGCTTTGACCTTCCGTCTGTGAGGGCAATGATTGTTACTGTGTAATCGTCTCATAGTCAGAGTCTTCTTGACACAAGGTTGCACCCGGTCCTTTGTATACTCTGCATTTGTAACGAACACATGGGTCAGTTTCAACGAAGCTGACCTTATATTTACGACATGGTTGCGGGCATCAGTGACTTTCTAGCTATGTTTCAACTTAGAAAGCCTGACGACTGTCAAGTGAGTTCGCAAACCCCCAATCAGCTTACCAAACCAAATGTACAACGCGAAAGCCTATGCGTTGCATATAACAATGTGTCGGACTTCAGGACTCAGCGACATTGAGGAATTTCGTACGTTGCATAGTACTTGATTGTTGTGTTGCCGTACTGTTGCGGAACCCCACTTAGCGTGTATGGTATATGGCGGGGTACATTTTGACTCAACCTTCCGGAAAAACTTTGCCACAAGCATGTCGCACCATGCATGTTACTGTGGCACACTTCAATTGAAGTGGAGGCTCGCATAACAAAGCACTTTGCTATATAAATGAGTAACGTCTTCGAAAATTTATCAATTCATTGGATTGTGCCCCAACCTTGAATGGTTGTGTAGTGTAGCGGTTATCACTCCGGATTCTGATTACATCAGGATATTCCGGCAACCCCGGTTCGATTCCGGGCACGACCTCTTCTTTTGCCATATTCTTGTGCTTGACTTTTTGCTTGTATATGTTCTTCCAAACAACAGCATCGCGCGTATGGCGACAACGGGTGGGTGCGCAACATTTTAAGGCTTTGATAGACCTCCGGATGGTCCACTCGAAAATGGTTCTCAAGCGACAGGCCTGACATGTCCACTGAAAGCATTTATATCGAAATAGAAAAAGGATAACAAAGACGTGATAGGACTTAGGAACAGTCAGTACTTTTTGCTTCACTGAATCTAGACTCGCCTTCCTCAACCGAAGCCAAGATGAAACCTGGAAAGAGCCCTGGCGTTTCAACACGAGCAATCGGTAGGACCCAAGTACGTGCAGTCTACATCGGCATGAACTAGGAGCGACCGTTCGTATCTCTATCCAAACATTGAAGCCTCCCGCTGCTGCGATGTTCATAGCATTTACGCGTGTAAAGCGCGGGTAGAGTGAGGAAGCAAGCGTTTGTAGATCACTTCATTCTATGTGTGAATCCATGGCTTTTCAGCTCTTTCAAGCCATACCCCCATTGCACTTTATGATCTGGCCGTGCACCCATGTGTTCCCACCCACTAACCACCCCACAGCCTTTGCAATATCCTCCGGCGTCCCCAACCGATTGAACGGATTCCATCCTGCTATAGTCCTGACCAGCTCCTCGCTCTTCCCCTTCAAGAACAGCGCCGTGGCCGTCGGTCCTGGCGCAATCGCATTCACCATGATACCCTTGCGGCCCAGATCCTTCGCAAGCACGCGCGTCATCTGCTCGATAGCGCCTTTAGTGGTCACGTAGAGCAGGTAGTTGGGCGTGATGTTAGAGAGGCCGGTGAGGGAGGTAGACACCAGGAGAATGTGCGCGCCGGAGGGCATATGAGGTGCTGCTTTCTGTTCACGTGTCAGTCATGCCTAGTAGTTACAGCAGACCTGCCCTCGAATACCTCACCTGCACCAAGAAAAACGGCCCCTTAACGTTCAATCCCACGACGCTGTCAAAAACCTCCTCTGATGTATTGTCCAGTCCATTCGCTAGTGCTCCTGCCGCTGCATTTGGAATCAGAATGTCGATCCTGCCGCCGCCCCATTTCAACGTCTCGTCGACAAGTCGTTCAATGTCTTCGAGGCGGCCGGCGTTGGCTTTGATGGCGATTGCTTTATCCGATCCAATCTTTTGGACTATTTCTTCAGCGATTTTGAAGTTCGAGGAATAGTTGACGACGACTTTGGCGCCGAGCTCTGCGAGGTGCTGGGCGGTTGCCGCGCCTATTCCTTGCGAGGCGCCCGTAATAAGTGCCACTTTCCCGGCGAGGGGTTGTGAGGAAGCCATTCTTCGCTGATTATATGTGGTCGTCGTGTGAAGTTTGGGCACAATGGATCTTGATCTCTTCGAGCTTCTCTTTCACAGAGTGCCTAGCACGAGCGAGTAGTTTTCAACAGGAACAAGCAGTTGAGAGTATATTGGAGTGAGTTAGGAGTGACAATTTGACATCCAAAGCCGACCCTTTATACATTTCCCCAACTTCCTTTCCTATGGCACCCTCATGCGGAGCTCTCCACCGGACCGGACGAGAGCCAGTCTTCACGCCTCCGCTTACGCCCTTCTACTCCGGCGGCCGCTCCCACCGTCCTGCTTCGACCCCACACTAGCTCGTACATCATTCCACTCCAACCCAATTGTTTCTAGCCTTGCGATGCCGTTGTGTGGCTTTAGGCGTCCGGTGGTCATGGTAGCACCGATCGTTGCAAGGGTGCAGCCTCGCGGCCGCCTTGAGCGAATTAGCTCCGGGCTAGAGTGTATGACGCAACATGGGGAGTTTTGTTGATGGTATGAATGGGCCCATAATGAAGGGCCTGTCAGCAATAAATACTTTAGAGTATGTTAGGTCAGCATAGCGTTGTTGAGGGTCTGTTGATTGAGGGGATGCGGTTCTCGTGTCAACATGAAGGTCGGCTATCAGCTTGTCAACAGACAAGGTTACCAGGTGATATTTAGATCATGTTTCCTACGGTAACTCACTTCGCAATGAGTGTCTGGGGGTTGATATCTGATGTTGTATGGCGGATCCCGCATCGACACAATTGTAGTTGGTGAAGATGCTTGGGTCTCTGCGAATGCAGCATACCCCATTGGACTGTTGAGCACCGCAAAGATCACCTGCATGGTTTCATCTTATCTAGGCCCAGTTCATCTATGTTGACTCAAGCTACAGCAGATAGAACTGTGAACGCTTTTCGCTTCTACAAAGACACCGTGCAAGCACCTAAATCGTAGACTCATCATATCGTACACCGTTTCATGGCATCAACTTGTAGCGTCGTCTAACCTAGAAGCCACCATACCCTTGCATACCCATACCATCAGGAGGGTAACTCCACATCATGCTGTCGGGTATGAACAGGGCACTCAGATCAGCGTCCGAGCCCGTGCTCAAATCGAACTGAGTGAAATCGAAGTTCGGATCAAAATTACCCTGCGGCATGCCCATAACATCCGGGGCAATCTGCTGATTCGACATACCTGGATACCAGCTTTGCATTGCCGCTTGTGGCGGCGCTTGTGTCTGCTGCATCTGAGCCTGCGGTTGCTGCTGTTGTTGCGGCTGAGACGGGATTTGGGACGCCGGTTGGGCAGGAGCGGTGTTGCTGCTTCCCATTGCGACCTCGGAAAGTAGGTGAAGGGGTGTCTGGTTTTGGGACGATTGGCGCGAACGTGGCTTGGACATCGACTTGGTAGTCGAAGAGCGCGAGTCCTCGTTCCCATCTGACGAATGCTCGGTCTTCGATGCACCCTCCTTAATATGGGCAAAGCGCTCCTGTAGTCGCTTCGCCACAAAATAAAACTTGCCATGGGGGGACTGCGCGTCGCGTGATACTATGGCGTTAAACATGGTGACTAAGCGCTCGGTGTAGGCTTCGATTTGGAGAAGATCCTTGTTAATGAAATTCCCAACTTCGCCTGAGCTCGTAACCGACACCCACATTTTCATCAAGCATACGATCGCGTAAATTGCTCGCACGCCTACGTAATGATCATCAGTTGAAGACCTACGTCAGTGGTTCGGCAACTTACAAAAGATAACAGGCAATGTAAGTAGAATGTCGAGAGGCACACTCAGAATAGTATCGAGAATGCCGTGCGTAGCTGTGAGACATTCCCCGAGCGCCCCGATGTGAGCAGGACCTACTGCTTCCTTGGCAGACACTCCAGAAGTGAACGTTTCCTGTGGAAAAGGCGGTTGGAAATCAGCGGGGCTTTGATTGTGATGTAACGCAATCTCGTGCATGTATAAATTCGTAACGTGCTCAGCAAGTCGCAAAGCGGCTGCGAAATGTTAGCAGGTCTTCGTAGCAAAGGGTACGTGCGACTCACGATCAACATCCTTGAATAGTGACGCGTTATCGTCCTTGAGTTGTTGGAGTTCATTCTCGAATATCTTCAAAGCGTAAATGACCTTCGGCTCTGATATAGCTACCTCCACGGAAGGGTCATCCATGCAGAATTGGACAGAGATGTTCTCGCCAATGTGTGCCATTTTCACGTGCTGGCAAAGAATCTTATCCGAAGGAAGCGCCTCAGGAGAAGTCTCGAGAAGTTTCACACTTTCCTCCATGTATTTGGTCCATCGCAGCAGAATTGGCCTCCGGAGTACCATGGTGATACTCATACAGAGGTAATAGCAGACAAGGAAGGTCCTGCGTGACTCGATGCTACTGGTGTTCGGGTGACATCGACGGAAAGGTCCGACAGCTAATTTCATGACAGTCGGTGTGTTCCTTCTCCCGAGACCAAGATCAAGCGCCATGACTGCGGCACAGTTGACCATCATATAAAAGTTATGCTGCTCGTAATGTAGTGGCGGTCGGTACCACAGCACCCCAACTTGCAGCGCCTGAACGACTTCGAGCGACTTCTCGCCATTTCGCCAGATGATGTCGGCAAATTGGTCCTTGAGAATTTTAGTGAGATCACGCTGTACGTCCTGGGAAACCAGCTGTTCTGCAGCTCCATGAGATGAACCTGCCAAGATTGACAGAAAAAGCAGCGGCTTCTTCTCCCTCAGCTCTCGTGCAGTGGTACCCGCCGGAAAGGGCACTGCGGGGAAATGTGGACATATTTCGTTCACGTATCGCTGGAAGATGCGCTCTGCGGTGTCTGGAGTCATGAGACTGTCGATCAACGTATTTATATTGGAGTGATCGGTGTGGATGCCTTTCCTTCCCGTGCGCTTCATGTCAATATGCTCAATCAGGTCACGATGGACCGCATCCATATCTTCGGGTATCGTCTAGTCGCGTTAGGAATGGTGATAAAGCAACGTGTTTCGACTTACGGCATTATGACTGCTCCCATCGCCCAGCTTCCTCCGCTTAGTTTCGGGCCCACGTTGCATGCTCTGAGCAGGACCGTACCCGGGCGGTATGTCTGGGTACCGCTCCTGTGCCGAAGGTGCATTTGACCAGTCATGCACTATGCTGCCCGCTCTGAATCCTCCCTCTTGTTGTGGGTACGGGGTGGTACCACCCTCGTACTGTGGCATGCCTGGGTAGTTTCTGGGCTCCGGAGCACCCTTCTGCGCATGCAGGGTCGCGGTCAATGCATCGATTTTACGCTCTAGCTCAGCAACTCGACTGTCGGCCTTCTTCTGACGCTTTCGGGTCGGTGGGGTCGTAATGCTGGTGACAAGAATCAGCATGACGCAGTGGCAAGCTTCCCAAGACGAATATGCGACAACATTTCCCAGGAGAACTTAGGACGAAATGGTGCATCTCTCGGATTGGGACTTGATAGTGGATCATTACCATGCACGGTTGGCCTTCGCGCAGCGCTTGCATGGCTGGTCGGGCCTCTCTTGGTCGCATCGAACCTTAAAGAATTGGTAAGCTTAGGTGCTCGCAGTTGAGACTTCGTACTGCTCACTTTGAGTCCTCGGCATGAATCGCAGGCGCGCGGTCTCTTCAGATCGTGCGGAGACTTGCCGGAGCCGGGCGTGCCATGGGCTCTACAACGCTGTCAGCAAGATGATATTCGCGAGTGTGATGAGGCGCAATATACCCATCGAGATCGCCATCATCGTGGTCGTCCTCGTCGTGCGATTCTTCTGGGCCAGTCGGTGACGTCTGCTCGAAAGCCGGGTCGATGTTACTTGGCCGCGTCTGCGCATTGTTCGGTGTGGGGAGGTAGTATGGAGTCGCGCTGCTTTGCAGTGGCTGCGCCGGGGTCGTGTACGATTGCTGCGCCAGAGAACGCGGTGGCAGAGAGCTGAATTGCTGCAGCCGCGGATCAATGTTCTCCGCCATAGCTGCGTGGTTGGCGACTTCGTCGGCGTCGGAGAGTGAACAGACCGGTGCCGCCGGGATTGCGTTTGCAGTGGAGCGGTGGAGTTCCTTGCTCACTGACGTACTAGCGAGAGCGAAGCGCCAAGCCAGACCTGAAGGGACAACAAGTCGACACTGCACCAAAAAAGACAAAAGATGACCAGAAACTCACACTGCATGGAGTGACTCATGGAGTCATCCGCACTCTGTGTTACTCCTGATTGTTTTTACCCGCGCTGGATCCAGAAGGATGGAACGAGCTCTTGCACATGAGAAACATAAGATAACACACGAAATCAAGCGTCAGCATGGAGATACATTCCTCTAAAAGAGTCATTCCGTTCACGTCCACTAATATACATAAGTCGCCATGTAGACTACTCTCCGAACTGGACCACGCTGAGAAGTCCAAGCTCGAATAGCGCGGCCGTCGCGCACTACAAGTGGCCGATTGAAACTTCGAGTAGGTGAATATGGCCTGATAGCCTCATTCACTGGGACATATCAGCGAACAAGCTCCGGGAAGCACTGATGGCTTCCGCGTTTATAGCGCTCTGCGCAAGTATCGGGGCTCTGTGAGCGCGTGCATACACTCATCTCCCGTTCGACATTGATGGCAAGGCAATCTCTGCCACCTGCCTGCTTATCCCGAACTTACAGGCGGAATAATAGCCACCTCGTCGCCGTCTTTGATCACCAACCCAAGGTCGGGAGCATCATCACCATCAATATCGATGTATGCCAGATTGACTGTCACCGCACAGCTGCTTAGCACCTTGTCGTTAATGCCGGGATACAACTCCTCGAGCCGGGAAAAGAGATTGCGCGCTTCCGTGGGCGCAGGCAGATGCTCGCTGGCCTTATTTGTGAACGTCGACGCGGCAGCGAAGTACAATATCGAGAAATGGCCCGGAGGCGCTTTTAATGGTGCCATGATCGCCGTCTATGTATACTTTGGTCTGTCAGCGTTGCACAGTGCGTGCGATGTGTGTAGAAGGAGTGAAAATTGGGTCAGAAAAAAGTTTGCTCCGCCCTCCAACGCGAAGCGCTGGTCGGATAATACATGCTATAATTTTAAAACTCATCACGAAATCGACAGAGAACCAAAGCAAACAATAAAACTTACCTTTCGCGGGTGGGAGGTTGAGGAGTAGAAGCAGAGCATGTGAGCTCGCGGAAGAAATGCGGTGGTGTTAAGCTTGGACCACCCGACGGGTCGCGCCTCCCCAACTTTTGGAGATGGGAAGAATCAACTGCACTTCTCGGAATCACAACATGATATGGTTTAAATCATCATGGCCGACGCCGAGTATCTGCTGGCAGTGCCATTGGCGACTTGTCAACCAGCGACGAACCTTCACGCAGAGAGCTCTGCGCAAAGATGGACTTGCCCCGAAAGTCGCCTCGCGCCTTCCGCGACGCGCTCTTCACGCCGCCCAACCTGTGTGTTGCGAACCGTTATCATGGCTGTAATCAAGCTGACCCTTGCAGACCTCTCAAATTTCCCTAAACTCGCCCGTTCAACCTTCGATAGATCCAGCATTACTGCACCCATCCCGTCATAAGCTTCCTACAAGGCAACAACTTGAACAATGGAACGAACAATTTGGCGGACCAGATGAGCTGTCACTGAGTGCCTTCGAAAACCATCCAGCCCATGGCGATATTCAAAACAACATGTCCAAGCTCAGCTTTGGAAGCAAGGCCGATGAAGACTTAGAAGGAGATGAACAGATGGGGGAGCATGAGGATGAGGACGACGAGCTTGTCACCATTGGACTTTTTCTGAAGCCAGGAGATGTCGTCGAGCTGTCCATGCCCGGACGTGAACCAGTTTTGGCTGTATTTGTGCAGCAATTGGGCCTCACCAGCCAATTCTACTCCGTCAACGGACGATGGGTCCACTCTAAGCAGGGCTACATCTCTTTTGCTATGCCTGGTGCAATTAACCCCGCCGTGTTGCACCCTTTGATTCCATACCTGCCTACGAAGACTGAGGGCGTGATACCAAAAGATGGCATTCAAGTGCCGCGGGAGTTAGGCGCCCCTGTTCAGGACATGCTCTCTCAACTCACAGAAGAATCAGAGCGCATTTACCGAATAAACGCGCCAGTGCTTGACACCGCGTACTCAACCCTTGCCGACGCCGCCCGCACTCGTATGATGACACTACCGCAGATTGCAAAGACGCTGCTAGGGAAAGGTGACCCAACATGGTCGCCTTCGCCGGCTGCCCTGCTAGCCGTACGCAAAGCGCTCAAGCACAACGAGTTCCGATTTCGCTCGGATGTACACAGTCAACGCTTGACCAATATCTTCGCCATTAGGCCTAAGGTGGATGTGGAAATGATGGAGACTGTACATGAATGGGTCCGAGACTACCGAGAAGATGAGGCTGCGCTCGCCAATACCGAAGACACTGGGCAACTGAACCGCAGCGCCGGTGCTAGGTACATACGAGAGTTTGTGACAAAGGCACAGCGTCTCATCGCAGAGAGTCGGAAAGGTCGCCAATCCAACCATGGTTTTGTAGGGCCGGACCGATCCCAAGTATCATTGGCGCAAAGCTTGCCCGGTATAAAGACGACCACTTTGGGCGAAGACTTCACCAAGACCGATCAGCAAATCATCAACTTTCTGCAAGCATGGGTACTCATGGACCAGTTCGCTGGTATGCCAAACCTGCATTCGGCCTGCGCTTCCATTCTCCATGCCACCGGTTGCTACAACAACATAGATTCGCAAAACAAGCCTTTTCCGGTGATGGGAAAGTCTGCGGGGCAAATCCTCCTGCAAGAGATTGGAGTTACCACGCCATTTGAGAATCGTGCTATTTACAATGAGAATCTGATGCTGCCGACGGTTCGCCTCTCCCGTAACCTCGAGCTTCTCACTACGAAAGCCGAATTGACGAGGAGAAGTCCAGATTTCCAGGATGCCATGGCCGACATGCGTCGTGACTGGGGTCCACTTACAGTATATTGCATTGATTCCGCTGGTGCCAAAGAAATCGATGACGGTGTATCCATTGAAAGAGTGCATGGAAACCTGTCGCAATACTGGATACATGTGCATGTTGCCAATCCGACGGCCTTCTTCAACAAGTCTCACGTACTGTCTGGCCTCGCTGCTCATATGACGGAAAGTGTTTATACTCCAGAGAGAGCGTTCGCCATGCTACCTTCCTGGGCCTCGCAAAACTATTTCAGTCTTGCCAACAATCGGCCTGTCATCACGTTCAGCGCGCGGATCGATGACTCTGGAAACACACTCGAGACCAAGATTCAGCATGGCATTATAAGAAGGGTCGTTAGCATTACTCCCGACGAATTAGCGACTTACCTAGATGAACATTCACCAGGAGAAGCTAAACGTCTAGTAGTCGGCGGTGAACCTCATGTCGACAAGAGGAGCCGTCCCTCGGCCCGATTAGCTGTTGAGCAACTACAAAACCTTCGTGATCTATATGCAGCAGGTCAAGCTCTATGGAAAGGGCGCCAAGCTGCTGGTGGTGTCCGACTTGGTAGGCTAGACAAAGCAGAAGTTGCTGTCTACGAGAAACCCAATGTAGAAGGCTTAATTTGGATGCAACCTTCAATAGAAAGATCACGGCGAGTGGTTGGCGATCCAATCATCGAGGTTCGCGGTGAAAGACCTCAGGACACCGGAGGATACCTTGTCGATACTATCAACTCCAACAACATCGTGGAAGAGATGATGCTTCTCGCATGCCGCACGGCAGGGTCCTGGTGTGCTGAGCGTAACATTCCTGTCATGTTCAGGGGCACAGTGGATTCTCCAAGCGCGCCTCTACCTTTGGCACAATTCCGCGAAAAGATTCTGTTCCCACACCTCGAGAAAACCGGTTCCTTAAGCATGCGTGTTGCACAGGAGTACCTTGGTGCTTTGGGTCGTTCTATAGCACATTCCTCACCGATCCCTCACCGCATTATTGGCGCTCCAGCCTACATTAAGGTCACCAGCCCGTTGCGGCGATTCAGCGACATGATCGCCCATTGGCAGATCGAGGCTGCGTTACGGTTCGAGGCACGCACTGGTCAAAAGCTTGATGCAAGAGCACTGGCAGACTCCCCCCGGCCCATTCTACCTTTTTCCCATCGCCAAATGCAAGAGTCAATTATCACTCTTTCTCCCCGAGAAAGAATCATCAAAAGAGCGAGTACGCAGTCTAGTGAATTTTGGGCTGTACAAGCATTCATCCGAGCCTTCTACTACCAGGAGGCACCCTTACCAGAAACGTTCAGGGTGAAAGTTAAACGGCCGGATCCAATCACTGGGTCTAAAGGGTTCTTCGAAGGATATCGTACGAATGTCATTCTTTCAAACAGTCCGACCGCAGAGTATCAGGTTGGCGACTGTTGGGAAGCGAAGATCAATTACATCGATCCTTTCAAGAGTCACATACACGTAGATCCTATCCGATTAATCTACCGAGACGAAGAGACGTAAGATCGAGCTCTTGAGTGGACCAGGTTTGGACATTCAGTAGATAAGATATACCAATTCAGCATCGTAAGATTGGTGACGAAAGGTCATACATGGAAGATCCGCTATCGTTTTGAGGGTTTCGTTCTCGGCGCGTGCATCGTGTGACCTTAAATCGCATGGCGTCGCTGGTGCTTTGCTCGTCTGCGAACCATATCCTGACAAAGATCCGGCTTCGGCGATGTAGACATTCAAGGGTAGTCGTTACCACGGATGCGGTATGAGGCTTTTGGTGTAACGGAACTACAAATTGCAGGGGCGATGCGCGGACCTCTTGACTTGATTCCCAGTCTTAGATTTTCCATTGCAAGTATTGAGTCTGCATGCTAGCGGTGCATTCGTGCCTGTTGAGGTCCTATGGAGGAAGAGAAGGGTAGCCGAGTGATTGTGCGGTGCCAATTGCCGAATGGATTGGCTGAGCCTCCAGCATTAGCCAAATGCCACAATTACACCAGCGAAGGAATGAGCCAGCCGAAGGCGCATCCGTCTCGACAGCGCCCTCCACTCGCGCATCCGGCTACTGGCGTGAGGGCTTCCTAAGCGAAGAAAAAGCAAGGCTACAGCACCGCAGAAAACGAGGCAGTGGATCCGACAGGTCGGTAGATGCAGCATGCACGGGGAAGGGTCTCCAAAGGACCGGCCCACTTGAGTGGTAAGCGTGAGATCTTGTATCATGCGTCACGTATTGTACCAGACCTGGTCCGCGGGTACCCATGCCACCTTCCCTGCGGCTCCATCACTTGGCGATAAGCTTGTGCGACTCGAAAATGGTGCCTATGAACAAATAAGCCCGCGGCTTCGATGCACCAAGACTAACAGGGTAATACGAAACTTCGGTGAGCCATCTACCTCTACGTCTCGGCACGGTTTCTTTTCGCTCCAATCGAACGTGTTCTGGCCGCATAATGAGGCTTCAGAGGATGAATTTCTCATCTTGGCCTATCTTTCACGTAAGTCTCTCGTCGGCGTCCCTATAGGGTAAGTATCTTTGTGTGGGGTCCATACTGTCCGTTGGAACTGTTCGCCTAGACCGGCCTACGTTCAGTCAAGGGGTTATATAGCGGTACCTCTCAAGCCTATCACTGTCATTTTCCTCCGAAAGACCAAGCCCGCAACCCGCATCCCTTAGTATCCTTTTCGAAGTCGCTTCTCTTGATGTTGCTATCGCCACTACGTATATGTCTCACTCAAAATGACTGAATCAGCACATGTGTCGGGCCTTAAGAGAAGACACCAGACCCAACAGCCTCGTCAGCTGCTTTCGTGCACGAAATGTCGCGAAAGAAAGGTCAAGGTATGTAGGATCGTTATGTCGGATCAGTAAGTTTGCTAAAGCTACTCAGTGCGATCGAACTAAGCCATGCTCAGCATGTTGCGCTCGAGGGGCGCCGAAGGAATGTCACTTTGTGGCAGATGGGGGCGACTATGCACCCATCCAACAGTCATACGAGATTCGAAAGCTGCGTGCTGAAAACCTCCGCCTTAAGGAACGTTTACGCGCCTCTAAGATTCCCCTAGAGGAGCATGAATCCGACCATGAAGGTTCTCCGGATTCGCATTTTGGTGAGCGATCAACGGGTTTGTCACAGAGACGTCGGACGGCCAAACAGAAACGTTTCCAAGGATCCGAATGGTCTGACAGCATATATTTCGGTAGCCCAGGACTTGCCAATGTCGTGACAGATGTAGGTGCAAACGTATCCACGGAGAACCCCACCTGACAAGCGGAGCAGTTCGCAAGCATTCATTTGGATCCTGGATCGTCACAATCTCTTGCGCACCTTATGCCTCGTGGTCCTGACATGTATACTTCAAAATCTCCACCTCCTTATCCTTTCCCGACGATTTTCAGAGCAACGCCCGAAGAGGGCATCCCAGAGCTATTGAGCTGCCTTCCCACCACTGAGGAGCTTCTGGAGTATCTGAACTTTTTCGAGAAGCGAGTCCATCTTTGCGCATTCCCTCATATACCCATGGAAATTACACGGGACGAAGTCGAGCGTTTTCTTTCGGATCCTAGAAAGAACGCGCAGATGTGTCCCGACATGCTAGCGCTTCTTTTTGCAGCTTTGGCCTTGGGCTCCCAATATTCGGCGTGGGATAGGTGCGGAGGTCAATGGAAGGCAGACACTATGAAAGCACAACTACAAAGAGGAAACGTCTACAGTTAGTGCTCAAGCAAAGTTTCGTTTCCAAGGCTCTAACAAAATCTTTAGTCGCAGCTGCTATGCAAGCGCTACGTATGGCCTCTTTCATGCACAAGCCTTCCCTCCTCAGTATACAGGCACTTATCATGATCGGTCCTTTTCTGACCAACAGTGGCCGTTTCCTCGATGCATGGACATTATTTGGAACTACTATCCGGCTCGCACACTCCATCGGTCTACATCGACATCCAAAATATCTTGACCCGGCACCGCCCACACAAAGAGAATGCTCGATTCGGCAGACGATATGGTGGTGGATGCTGCACATGGATCAGGAGTACTCAATGACTTTAGGTCGGCCACTCGGCATCAGTGGTATTGGTGACTGTCCTCCACCGCATGAGCTTACGACGAACCCGCAGATGCTACGATTTGGAGAGTTTGCCAACCACTTCACCCTTCTCGCCAGGCAGATATTGAGTAGCGATCGCCTCAATAACAGCAAGATTGACGAGTTCACAGATCAACTCAGGAATCTGCTGGACACTATGCCGGAGATGCTCCAGTTCGATGAGACATGGCTGGATAAGAACAAGGAGGTACCGGAATGGCCACTTGGGACCATGGCAGCTGGTGCGTCATGCCCCAACCAGGTCCATCATTCGCATCCATTACTTACGCATATAGTATTCTACTGCAAAACCCACACGTACCTAATCTTGCTCAATCGCCAGCGCATCGGAAAGGAAACGGCACAATTCTTCCCTCCACAACATGTGTCAACAACGCGAGCTGCACCGTCATCTTTCCAGCCCTCCAACGCATATCCTTCGGCTCCGGATGCCCCAAAACCGTTGCTGAGGGGTCGAGCCTTGGTTTTGTCGTCCTCGCAAGATCTGCTGACAGCCTTTCTGTTTTTTCATCTTCGCGTTCCGGCAGCCCAAATTACGTGGACCATGGGACAACAGGCATTCAATTCATGCATGATATTATTACTCGACGCAATGGAAACGGGAGACCTGAGCCGTATCGAAAAAGTGGAGAAAGCATATGTCGTATTCCAACAACTAGAGAAGAACGGGGTGCACGAGCTTGCCAGCATGGCTGTAGAGAGGGTGAGCTGGGGGTTGGCAGAACTTGGACGAATGAATCGCGAACCCGAAACACACGTCAGATTACATCCGCCCATGTTGTCAAGAGGCGGGGTTTCGGGCTGTGATGAGGAGATGCAAGATGGAGTTGGGAATGAGGCTCGACAGGGCTCAGGCGTCATGCATGACACGGTGATGGGCAACACTGGCATGCTTTTGCTCGAAGACCCTGGCCTTCAGTCTTTCGTTCCGGAGGCTTTTGCGCCGTTGACATGGAGCATGTCACGGGGGTTTCCAGGAGGCGGATATCCGCTGGCGATGCAGGTCAAGGAAGAAGCAGATCAAAAGCAAGTTGAGGAGGTGCAATCGGAGACGGCAATGTCTAGATGGCGTGAGGAAGTTGGGGATGCTCGATCGTCGGAACAGAGGCAAGAGGAATCAGGGTCCCCAGGATCGGCACGAGACCGATTCACGACGTTTTCGACAGCGCCCTCACAAGCTCTTCAGCCACAGGGTCTGACAGCTCCGACTTCGCGTCCGACGTCTGCGACGATCCTGCAAGAACAGCATGAAGACCAATACAGTGCGCGGGACACGCCGACGGGGCTTCACGAACATCCGCCTCATTTGAGACACCACTCGTACCCGTTGCTACACCAGATTCCCCCGCCAACTATTACATCCGAGTTGCGAGCCACCTTTCACGGTCGGGACAGCCAGGATGTGTATGCAGCGGGTACCGGGCGAGAAAGCCATATCCAGACAGCCAAGGCGGAGTGCAACTGGAACGAAGAATTGGAAGGGGGTAGATTGCATGGAACAATGCCGCGTTTCGCTTCACCGCGGCGCTCGCTGCAGGCGCTGCCAGAGCACGCGACGGCATCGGCTCCAGGGCACTTCATACCCTTCAACAATCCAAACGTACATCCATCGTGGGCGGCCCGACCCGCGGCACGGTCTTCGAGCGCTTCAGAGCTCACGGTGACGTTTTCGCAACAGGTCAACAGAGACCAGGCCATCCCTGCTTACACGCAGGAGAGTGCTCCGATGACTACGTGGCAGCACAGGTTTCCGTTCCACTTGTCGTCGACAAGCAACGAGCCTGTGCCAGCACCCACAGGAACTCAGGCTGAACACTTTGTGACGATGGACGGGTGGACATGGACCAAGGAGAACGGGCCGGGGCAGCAGCCTCAGTAAACGGCCGTGGTGCGCGCTTCAGGGCTTTCGGTCCCAATCCTTCTGTGTATGTATGTTTTGTTTTTGGACGGATGCTGTGTCAGGCCTTGTACATTCTTCCTCCTCACCGGTGTCGCCCTGGTGTACAGCAGGCGTCGGCCCAAGTTGTTCTTTTCGTTGCTGTTTGGACAGGGAGCGCTAGCCACAGACGAGGGCGCACTCCGGAGGATAGGCACGGTTTCAACGATGCACTAGATATACGCGGCATGGGCTGTCTGGTCAATGGCTCGTTCGTGCTCTGCCTGTGTAGCACCTTCTGCATGAGGGCCTCGGTGCTAAGAGCTGGTTAGTCAGCCAGGAGCATCCGACGGAAAAAGCAATCGTCTCACCCACACTCTTCGATCCATGTTGCATGCGATGCATTCCCACCCACGCGCGAGCAGATCGACGCCATCACGTTACGCCAGCCTGCGACGCCCGACGCCGCTGCTGCCGAGATGCAACCCGCCCCGCTGCCCACGCCGGGTCTGTAGCTGCCCTCGCCATTCTCTTGCCCTCGTCGTTGGGGTCGAGGGGAGGAGGCTGAGACGAGCCCGCAGCCGCAGCACAGGCCGAGCCCGCGCCCTCGCCCTCCCTCTGGCGTCCCAACCCAGGGGCCGGCCCGTTCATGTGCACGCTAATCGAGCGCTCCCGAACAACTGGGAGGTGACAGGCGTTCGGCGGCACCGCCAGACGAGGACCTGGCCCCAAAAAGGAACTTGGTCACCCAGCGACGCCTCCGCTGTTGCACAGTACCTTTCGCTCCGCACCTATGTTGTCATGCATCGCTGCCAATCTGCCCCGACCCCTCGACTCCAGCGAGCTGAGGCCGTGGCCAACGTCATGCAACTACGTTAGGTTTGCCACCATGGACCAGCTCGTGCAGTGCAGCTGCGTTGCGATCTCGCCGCCATCGCCACAGATACGCGAGCCCGCCCCGCAGATGGCAGCAATCGGACCATTGGCGCCCTCCAAGCACGTCGCATGTGACATGTTCAGCCTCATTCCAGCGGAACCTCTGCTGCTCTGGGACACCGGGAGCTGTAGCAGCCTCAGCAATCATACCATGCGTCTGCGTTTCGCGACTGATCATCATCATACAGCGTCCAATCCCTCGTCGGAGCGTGAGATGATGAACACCATTCTTGAACTTCGAGGTTTGTTCACTAATCATGCAACGAGAAAACAGGTTTCCAAGGCGAGGCTGGACGGCAAAATTGCTGCTCCACAGGCAGTCCAGCTTACGCACACTTACGCACAAGCAGAACAGTACCTCGTACGCTCATGCTCCATCACTTCTGTTCGCTTCACGTTGCACCTTTTGGCAACAAGGTACATTTCACATGCTCAAACGCAAGCAGGTACCGGGACACCTACCGCAACTGGTTGGCCCACCTCGCCTCAACGGCACTGCGGCACCAACTCCCTTTGTTGATTGCAACTCGAACCGCGACAAGCACGTCCCTTACCAAAGCAGTACATCTGATAAAATGATGAGTCGAATCGACCTGTCGGCCTTACCAGCCAATCTACGCCACCGACGTGGCGCTGCCACTCACTGGCCTTGTCGTACTCCAGAATCAGTCCTCATCCAACGATAGGTCTCCAGTATCTAGATCGGTAAGGGTCGTCCGAGCGAGACCTACGCATGCATGTCACTGGGCCGGTAATCTGCCACCATGCGCCTCCTCATCGTACGATTCTTGCGTCGACAACCTCAAACATGGTCAGCTACCCGGATTTGAAGCACCGATCAGGATGCATCGGCATGTTGAATACCTCGAAAAGGATCAAGACGCTATCGTAGGTCGCGTCTATCCCACCGCTCGTGTCAACAAGTTGACAAAGGGTTTCCACAGCACTTACCGCTCGACCTGACAAACATCGGGATCGCCTCACTACAGAGCTCTTGTCGCCTTCTGAAACAAAAACTCAAATCGCAAGGGAATCTTCTCCACAGATCGTCACGACACGAGGCAGCCATGGGATCAAAACTCGTACCGACGTTCGTCGGACTACCCCCATGGGTTCACGAAACATATAACTGCCCAAAACAAAGCATCCTTTCATCCGTACAGATGTCTTACAACGCGGCCCGCCGTAGCTAGTCACTAGCCGCATAACCCGATCGAGATCGTGTTGCGTCCTTTAGTGCCTCGCCTCTTCCGCCTTCGCTACATCGTGAACTCTTGTACGCCCCACACCGCTACTTGGACGCCCACCATATTAGTTGTAGCTTTGCACCACATTCTCATCAGCTGTACCGGACCCACTGTCATTACCGTACATTCTACGTGGCCAATTATACTTGATCGCGCTCGCGAAAAGATGGCGATGCTGTTGTCATGGGGTGTGAACCTAGCCCTGTAGGCGAGATCTTGGGGACCCTGGCGTCCAGATCGTGGAGTAGATGATGCAGGAGTGCGCCTCGATGGATATGAGCGGGTCCAGGCGCGCGGCGCGGATATGCTTCCCCGTGCCGCATAGGCGAGTGCGCAAGTGCGATTTGCCTTCATGTGGGTAGACTACATGGACCTGCTCGAGTGGGCGTAGTAGTGATGCTAGGTTCACGGTGTAGCGAAAGAGACATCGGAGGTTGTCGCCGACGAATGACAGGTGAGTTGTAGAGTAGAGGTGAGTACTCTGTGATAACAACAATCGCAATCTGTGTAATTTCACTTTGAAGGGGCAGGACCTGCCCTTGGCCGCTCCGTTCTTCACCTTTGCTGAAGTGCGACTGCTATAGCACTCCTCTAGTCGTATACTTGTGTCTCATACTCTCTTATAGGCATATGAACTTGCAATGTGTGTCGTATCCAATTCAACAAAGCGAACGCGGTAACATTTATACGTCGACTCATGGTCCATCTTTCATGCTTAGCGCGGTCCCTTCATCGCAGTGTGAAGGCACACAAAACAGCTCGTTGATCCGTCAATCCATCGTTCAGTATTTGCTTACCCCCATCGTACGCCTACTCATTCGGCATTGTCCGTGCTCAGGTAAAGTCGCATAGTGGTCTTTGGCCCTTTAGTACTTGCATCTATGCGGTCATGATTGAGGAGCATTGCGACAACGCAAATCTACGCCAGTTGCGAATTAGACCATTCACGACACTTTTCTTGATGCATAGTAGCGTGCATATGCAGATTCGCCTTGTAGTAGACATGCGAAAACTTCAAGTACATCAATATATCACCTCAAATAGTGCGGAGTATAAGCTGAGGCCTCATCAGCACGATTATGGCCAATAGGGTGGCAGAAGAAGCAACACAGGCTGTCATGCAATTTTGAATGCTATTGACCGACTCACGTACATTCGCTCGACCTTTTGTCCTCCTCTCCTCTCCTGCCCTCCCACTTCCTTCTCCTTACAATCGCTCTCATCGTTAGGCAGCTGCGCACTTCCCCTGCACAATGGCGCAAGTGGTGCTCCATTGCATTGCTCCATCCCCAAGGTTGCCCCCTTCCCCCTTCTTATTTCTCTCCAACCCACCATTGAACGTAGACGTCGCTCATCGCACTGTCGCCTATGCGTTGTCTCTCACGCCCAATATTCACTCATAAGAAGATGGAAGATTTTAAGAGATGGAAAAACCGTGATGGGAGGTTCATTCTCGCCGCCCTTGGTGCCTTTAGAAAGAGAGACTGTCGTTGTAACGCAGCATGAGAGCAGAATATGGAAAAATGCCAGGGACAGGTGTGGATAAGCGAGGGTGACAAGAGGGGGAAAGCGGGAGGATGGTAGAATTCATGACTGTGATGAGGGCGGTTTACTGGAAAGATACGATACACGCGAGTGTTCAGTGAGTGATGGTGGGAGACGCCCAAACTCAGGATCTCCACATGTGTTCATGCCGTTATGTGATTTATAGGCTCTGTTACAGACGCGGAGCATTTACCAACTCCTACTGTAAAACGGCAGCCCAAATGAGGGAATGCAATACTTGATAATCAAAAAGGTAGACCTAGGTTCAAATTGATGAAGAGAGAGAGAGATAGACTAAGAAGTCTAAAATATGTAACGTCACAAAAAATAGTGTAACGATAGCCGCCACGTTCCGGCCTGACTGACGAAGATAGCAAACAAACTCTCGCGACACCGGACCTTGTCGCTCAGCTATCTGGACAGGTGCCCTGCTAACCCAATAGTGTCCCTCATATATCACTCGTGGTTACCAGGTTACATGCTTACATTCCACAGGGCCTAGTTCTCATCAAAAGTGAGCTTGCCCAAATCTCCGTCCAAGACGTTCGTAGTCTTCTCGCAGATACTGGGATCACAGAGCTCTTCGTATCCCTGTAGCATGCCATCTTAAAAATTTCCATGGTACGAGGCATGGGATGTCACTTACGAGTAATTTTCCAGGCTTGTCGGTGCAGTCCTCGGTGAGATTTACGTGCCTAGTGACGGCTTCGGCAAACGATGTAGGGCCCCAGTTGTACACACTTGGCGTCGTAGATGCCAGCTCATCGAATAAGTACGATATATCTTTAAGCAATTAACAAGAACAATCACCCAGGGTGCAAGGTTGCCTGACCTTCGAATCGAGCCGTAGCTGTTCCATTCGCGAAGCCTCGAACGCCGAACCCGATGGAGGTGAAATCCCAGTGTTTCCCTTTCATCCGATCGGCAAGGTTAGATAGTGGCTCTTCAGGACCTTGAAACACAACTATAGTAAGAAATTAGACGAGCTGGTCCAGGGGAATATCTGGTTCGGGTTGGTCACCATGGACGTTGAAGCCAGCCTTGACAAGGCCGGCAGCACCGTGTCGCAAGCCCTTGTCAACCTCGTCAAGCGAGAAGTTCTGGGCAGCTACGTAGGGATGGTAGGCGGTAAACCCTCTGTTTGGCTCCGATTAGTCTAGAAACTCTGGTCGGAGATCGCAAAACCCACGTGTAAAACACATTGAGCTCTCCACAACCAGCTACAATTGGTAGCTTCGTAGGTCTATGACTCGGAAACGCACACGCACTCCCAAGGAGAGTAGAGAGAGCAATAGTGGAGGTTGAAATCATCTTGGATATTGTGGATCGAGGCGAGATTGTTACAGTGCGAGTGTCTGCGTTGTACTTTCGTAGTACGGAAGAAGCCAGTGGCGATCAGATTAGCTTTATAGAGCAACTTCATCTCCTTTTCTTGCGGTGTATTTGTCTCAAACGATGATTTCGGACTCGTCGGCGCCTCTGAACCGACTACAGTGGGTATACTTTTGTCGGACCTCGCCTTGAAATGGATCCCGACCCGAGTCTCTCGACACGGGATTATCAAAGCATGCAGATCATCATTGCAACGAGACCCAGCTAGGACTGCTAAGCACGAGAGGGAGTTGTTTTAGCTTGCTCCGCCTACCTTCATCTCACTCCTCTATAGGAGGATCACTAACGCTGTGAATGTCGGTGTTCCGATGCAGACACGCCGACCTCTTACTTTCTCGACACCTTTGACGACAATTTCACCGCCCGTATACAGGGAGACCGCTGCAAGAACGCGGCAGGCGCCAGAAATGGCATATATATAGTAAGGAAACTGAGGTTGTATCGAACCTGGAGTACTTCCATTCATTCTTGTCAACGTGGAAAATTGATGCTTGCAACCAAGTCTTTGATCCCCATCACAATCTCGCCTGCCTACAATGACTTCTGTCAAACCGATCAAAATTTGGAGCACGGATGGTCCGAACCCTCTGAAAGTCGCCATGGTCGCTGCTGAACTCAACCTTCGTCATGAGATCATTCACATCGGTTTCGACAAGGCCAAGGATCCTGAGTACCTCGCCATCAATCCCAATGGCCGCTTGCCTGCCATCTATGATCCTAATACCGATCTAACTCTCTGGGAGTCCGGTGCCATCATTGAGTACCTCGTCGAGAATTACGATCACGATCACAAGTTAAGCTACGCGATCGGTACACCTAGCGCATACCATAGCAAACAATGGCTATATTTTCAGGCTTCTGGCCAAGGACCTTACTATGGACAGGCGGTGTGGTTCAAGAAATACCATCCTGAGCATTTGCCGTCGGCGTTGCATAGGTACGTAGCAGAGATGAAGCGTGTGACTTCGGTATTGGAGGGACACTTGAAGAAGCAGAGGGCACGATATCGAAGTGAGCCATGGCTAGCTGGAGACCGTATGACATATGCCGATGTCGCATTCATTCCTTACCAATTGGTCGTCCCTAAGATCCTGAACCAAGAGCTCAAGCCGTACGAGTTGGAGCAATTTACGGAGGTCAGTGGGTGGATGAACCGTCTGACTGGGAGAGAAGCGATCAAGAAGGTGTTGCCAACCACCTAGGGAGAAGGCTGCAGTCGCCTTGTAGGTGCCGAGGAGGTAGAAGTGAATCAACAAGCTTCGTTACTCTCTACGGGTGCGAACCAATGAAACGTGACGTTGATTTTGGGTCGTGCCTAGAACTCTACACTAAAGAATGGCGGAAATGAATAGCATACGTGTATCGTACCAGTAGATGAGACATGGTTGAACGAGAGTTCCTATGGACTTTATCAGTCTACAGGCAAAGCAAGACACATCATGGGGGCGTTATCATATCACATTATCAAATGCTACACTGAACGCCCAATCTAATTCGTACGCTTATACAACGAATGTTTGCCGTCCTGCCATGCCGTATCTATATGAACGAGCGCTAATAGTTGTGCCCATGCAGCGGAGGATCGTTCAATGGAAAGAGTAAGTGGGTATATCCATAACGCCGGTTGCCAAAACCAAAGTGGTAAATCGCGATTAAGTTCATCTTTATTTTCCAACGCTTCAAAAATGTCGACGTAGCTAGAGACAGCAGTGTCGATGGTGCCAGACCAGAGGAACGGCTTAGTACTGCAGCTGATGCGTCGGACACGCTCCTCTGCCCTTTTTGTCCCACCATTCCCTTATACAGGACTGCAGCTTTGTTAGTCTCTTGCCCGGAAAGGATGAGGAATTGCAAACTCACTTCATGGAATTTGCACCAGCAAACCAGCCTAGCCATCTTATCACCGGCCTCGAATTCCTCAAAGCAGATAACGCACTCGGCCTCGTCGCCCTCCTCGTCGACACAATCTTTCTCCGTCGCTACGTACGGCACCATTCCGCGCGCCATCATACTCATCCGGTTGCTTGAACCCTCGCCGTTGCCTGCAGCACTGCTCATACCACGAGTCCGTTGGCTCGGCAGGCTGGTTGATGATAATTCAGCAGGAGTCGTAGCTGGTGGAGGCGGAGAGCCAGAGTGAAGAGCTATGCATTCCTCAACGTGCTGGGTGCGTGCGGTCTCATCACCGTCTGAGCCTTTTGTGGGGAGCTCATTGCCGCAGACTGGACACTCGTCTTCCTCCGCAATCTGTCGTCGGGCAGTGGGCTGCGCTTGCGGAGCAGGAACTGGCGCTGGCGGGCCGTGTGCGAAGAAGCTACGTCTTGAGCCTGGCATGCTGTGACCAGGGAAGTTGCTAGGAACGAGCTGATGATTGGAAACAAGTAATGAGCGTGAGTGTGGTCTGGTACGATGATCGTAGGAGGGTGGCTGTTCATGTCCGTGGGAAGGTGCTTGAGTTGGCGGCCATAGGTCGGCTACGTGAGTGGCTCCCTGATAGCTGGTCCTCTGATCTGTGAACAGGTCGCGTGAACGCGGACCTTCACCATGGCTGATAGTGCGCGCGCTGTCGTTGACACTCTGGGTCGACCTATGTAAAGATCGGGAACCACGTAGAAAAGCATTCGAGGGTGGGAGATGCGGTGAATGTGCTGTTGGCGATAATGGAGGAAAAGAAGAAGTTTGGCCGTGCTGCGGCGGCGGGCTGTAGTTCGGATCAGGTACACAGGGGTTGCATACACGGACTTCCTCGCCTCCACCTAGCGCTGGGTTACCGAACGGGCCGTAGCGGGACATTGGGTGGTCTTCATCTTCGCTAGTTAGATCAATGATATTAGGATTGTCGTTGGGCGGATGAACGATGTATTGGCGCGGAATTGTTATTCGATGGGGCGAGCAAGCGGAGCAAACAACTCTTCCACATTTCCTGCAAATACGTCAGTATCGTAAGTAGGTACCAATAGTTCCAACGGTGTTGTTTGAAACAACCAAATGAATGAGGTGTAAGCCACAAACACAAAATAGCACCTACCTGCAATGGTGCTTTCTATAGAAGAAGGTAAAATGACTCCCGCAAACGAAGCAATGCGTCACCTCGGAATCCGGCTGCCACCGCGGCAACACAAACTCGCTGTCCCTCCTGTCCGCATGATACTGTAGTGGTGGCCGATGTGAAGACGCAGCAGCAGCAGGCGAAGAGCTTAATACGACGGGATTGTGGCTAGACCCAGCCTGTTCCTCAGAATGCATCCTTATACTTGACGGTCTCCGGAACGGCGAGTCTGCCGTCGTCAGCCTCCTCTTCCGCTCCGACGAACTCCGCGAAGAGCGCCCCTCAGTATGAGCTGGTGGGCGTGCTGGGAATGTGTAGTGCGGTGAGGAACGGCTCTGGTGAGACTCTATGGGTAGCGGTGGCAGCGGCGCGTGGAGGTTCGGTTGTGGTGGAGCAGGTGGCTGTTGAGTTCTGGCGCTTGGGTCGGCTCCAGTGTCGCGGAGGAAGTCCATCCACGTCTGTCCGCCGTATGCGTCATTCGGTTGGGCAAGAAAGTGCGACGCAACGGCGCCGTGAGAATGTGTACGCGGTGGATGCATGCTGGCAGTGTTTCGGGGCGCTGCGGAGCTGTTGTTCGTGCCATCGAGCTGGTGGCCTAGGTTCGGCGAGCTGTGCGAGAAAGCGACCATGCCGTCCATCACATGAGGCTGGTGATGCCCTAGAACGACGCCGGCATGCGAGTTGCGCGGAGAACCGGGGTCGGAGGTGTCGGAGGACGAAGACGAGGAGCTCAAGGAGCGGCGTTGGAAGTACGGCGTTGGAGAGGTCATCGTAACATGCCCCCACCACGTTTAGTAATGCAGGCTGGAGACAAGTTGTAGCCTTCTATGAGACAACAGGATACGTGCGAGGACTGGGGAATGCTGCCCTGCTGCTCAGGAGCCCACGCTCAGGGCGACCGGTGAATCCAGACCGCTGTGTGACAGTGTGCGTCCGCAGTCGACAGTGAGGGGCGATGCGGGTGGAAAGAGGGCGCCGACTGCACCGCAGTACTTCAGCGGGTAGCGAGATACAAGTCAAGGAAATGGCGAGTGTCAAGGCTGGTCCGCTCCAAGCATGCGTGATGAGCGCAGCTTGAAGGGCATGGGGAAGAACCTCAGGCCTCAAGTTGCCTTATCGCCGGGAGCATTGAGATGCATGCATTGGGGGGCACGGTTCCCCTCATCACGCGACTGGAACAACAAACATCCGACCAATACACATCCAGGACTTCGATCATTAATCGTACGCAACTTACAGCCATGGCCTTGCTGAATGGCGATCAAATTGCTTTATTATGTAGGTACCTATATGTGGTACTCATCCTGCTAGCCGTAGATTATACACCCGAAGAGTCCCATGCACGTGCGCTATGGTGGAGTCCGACGATGCCCGCCTCAAGAACGCTGAAAATACCAAAAACCCCTTTTTGATGACGATGAATTGTACAGTAAGGAGATTCGTGACACGAAGCCGGGTTGACTCCGGATTACACTGGAGACAGTATGGTGCTGTATAAACACCGTCGCTTCCTCAACCATCTGAAAAAGCTGTACAGATGAATTCAGAACAAATTAGGTAAAAGTAGTAATAGCTGCATTATCTGCGCCTGTTACCCAGACTTCCTTGCGTACTGACACTTCTGCTTCGATCAATGATCTCCGCTGAAGTCTCTAGATGGCTGCCGGGAACATGATTGTCGATCTGAATGCTGTCCCGTGCCACGTGCTGATGAACGTAGCCAGTACTCAAAGGCCGCTCCCCGGTCTGCATGTTCCGAGGCAGTGCAAGGGAGTCTGCAGCGTCCAATGCATTGTACTCGCTGTCATGCGTCGGATACAGACTTGAAGCTGCCGAATGGTTCGGACTTGGGTCTGGGGAAGGTGAAGGATCGGTGGATCCGAAGGGTAATCGAATGGGAAGAGTGTCCCGTGTTGGGCGAAGACGCTGATTTTGATTGCCAGGAAAGTGCGCAGACAGTCTTGCAGGCGTGCCCGGCGGAGTTGCCATGACCGTCGACAGTCGGTTGCTGCTCTCGAGGATGGCTGCGTCCGTAGAAGGAGTCCGCCGAGAGCTCTTGCGTGGTATGGTGGGAGCGCGACTCGGCGGTTGATTCCGGGATACATGCGATGCGCGAGACCCAATCCTACTGGGAAGCTCGATTCCACCACCTGTATCGATTGGACCGAGGGTAGGAGCTAGGTCAGGTACTCGCGTGTGCGGAATGTCGTCGTATTCCTCATCACTGCTCTTATCTGATTCGCTGACGCTTGAACGTCTAATAGCACCAGCTGCCGTAGCTACACCGGGACTGTCCTGCTGTAACGATTTCTTTTTGTCACTGGGAGACCCAGCCGGACTGTCGTGGTAGGGCTCTTGAGGCATATGTGGAGACTCTTCCTCCTCTTCGGCGATCATTTGCGGCGGCATACGCGTGCTACGGACGACTTCAAAGCCCTTGCCCTTCTCCTTTTTCTTACCAGCAAAGAATCCTAAACTCTTGAACCAGCCTGAGGCCGATGCAACAGGACCCATCGGATCAGCCGGTCCAGTCTTCAGTTTGCGGGTGGGCTGGGATGATAAAGCAGGCCCGCGAAGACCATAGTAGAAATCGGACTCTCGAACAGAATAGTCAGTGTTGTTCCGGCGCTCGATACTGGGATCAGAGTCATCGCGCTGCATGCGTAGGAAGGCTGGAGTTATCGATCGCTTCCCAGGTGACCACGATGACGGTCCCTCGCCCAAGTCCCCACTTTCTACGTCTGGGCTGTCTGCGTATGGCGTGTTCGTCAAGTCGGCGCTGTGAGACCGTCTATTTGGCATGTTGGCCGCCGTCATCGAATCCATGGTCTGCTTCCGCGCCCTAGGCGGTCTATAGTACGGATCAGGGTTGTCCAACATTGTGCCCATCGTCGGCCGTCGAGAGCTTGATGCGGAACCTGCCAGGAAGGTGAAAGGAGTTGCGTTAGTACCCGGTGTTCCGGGACTTGTTCCTCCATGGCTGTACTCGCCTTGGCTGAAGCCATCGAAACCGACACTTTCACGATTGCCACCATAAGGCCCGTTCAGAAGAACAGCAGAGCTTCCAGAAAGACTACGAGCTCGCCCTCCACTAAGCTGGATGGAGCCCTTGTTTCCATCATGCACAAGCATTGCCGCGTTAGAATTCAAGCTGCTGCGCTGATGTCGATGGTTTCGCTTAGCAAGATCGCGCTTGCCGAAAACCTTTGTGAGACCTCCACGCTGATCCGCCCCTGCGCCCGTGAGTCTAGCAGCAACTTCGATTATGGTCTGGAGAGAGTTGAGGAAGAACCCAAAGACCAAGACGATGGCATGGAGTAGAAGGATAGCATATCCAATCCATCCTTTCGGTGCTTCAGACACTCCTAGAGAAGGAACGAACGCTATCATAAGTAAGATGCAAGCGAGCCGAACTGCAGCGAAAAAGGTGTGGTATGCGTTCATGGACGTGTTGGACTGGAAAGGCCGGAAAGCATGCAATGTCATGATTAAGATAACCTCACATATGGCTAGAATGATGATCTGGGCGATGCCGGATGGCTGGATAGCTCCGATGGCGATGCCGCGGATCACGGTCAGTAAAACCGGGATGAAAGCAAACGGGGCCGCATCGTCGGAATAGGTGTTGTACAACGGACCGTACGTGAGAACAGTAGGCAGATCGTCGAAGAGGTGAGCACGCGGTCGAGTCGTGAATATCATCCAGAAAATCCACACTGCTGCTCCAGTGACCCCAATGAGAAGGATGACGGCACAAACCACAACTGACGCGGCTGAATCCGGGGCGACCACCATTTGGAACAACGATAGTGTGATGATGGGAAGCATGAACCAGTTGAGCACGATGCGCACAATGTTGCCAGCTGTGAAAGGCCAATTCTTTCCGCGGAGATCGGTACCCTGCGCGTTGGTGAAGAGGCGGAAGACCCAGCGCAAGAAGAAGCCTAGCTGCACCAGTAGTACGACGATGCCGATCAGCACAAGCAGCCAGATAGCCATGCCAGCCCATACATCTTGGTCCTCTGATATGCCGACAAATTTGCTCAGGCGCGACAATCCATAGGTGCCGTTCACAAAGTAAATGCCATCATCCAAACTCTGCGTTCCGTTGAGACCGCTAACGAAGCTCTGATTGAACATGAGCGTTGACCAGCTCGCGCGGCTGATCACGGGTTGGAAATAGCCTGGATACTGCAGGTTCAAGCTGCCAGCCAGGACGATGAACTGGATGTACTGAAGACAGTCTCCGAATCCAGGCGTGACCAGTCGCAGTAAATCCTCGTCTCTGCCATAGTTGCTGGTCCAACGGAATATGTTGGTGGACCCCCATGGGCTATACATTCCGGCGAAAACGGTAGCAACGGCGACCAGGATAAGAATGGCTGCGGGAATGTAACGTAGACCGCCGCTCAATTTGGGTCCTAGATCTGGAGTTATCGTAGCTGAAATGCACCCAATAGTAGTAGCGAGTTCGTCACCAGCAACAATACGAAACGTGGCTTCCCAGGTCGTGAAGGAGTAACTGCTATAGAAATCCCTCCGTATGCCGAATGCTGGCAGTATGGTGGGGTCGCTCAAATTCGTCCCTTCGGGCACAGTCGATGGAAAGACGGGCGCAAGTGGACACTCTTTGTTTACGGTATAGTTGCAGAATTGTAGGGCGCCGGGATTCCACGATGAGTAGGTGAGCGCATCGAAGGTCGGAAACAGGGTCGTAGCTACTCCGCCAGGATTGCTTGCTTTCCCCACCTGCAACGCATTGGGGATCTTGCCGAAAGAATCCTTGGGATCCTTCCATCTCGGAGACGAGGGAGGGGGATAGTCGCCGCTTGTGAGTTGTCCGGACACATTGCCATAGATGGTAACATTCAAGCGGTGTGCGGAATCGGTGTTGTTGAACTTGGCCCAGACATGGTAGGGCGTGAACTGCAGACGTACTGGATCTGTTTGGCGCCGGTAGTTGGAATCCAGACAGTTTTCGAAATTTATAAAGACGGCGCTGGCCGCCGGGAGTGCTGCCAGGATTACGAGGAATACGGAGGTAAAAAGGAACTTTGACAGCGGTCCCGGCCTTCGTTTCCGTCGCGGTCGAGGGGGTGGGTTTGTAGGTTGTATAGAAGGGAGGTCGCGTTGCCTGCAGTCCCGTATTGCGCGGGCGCCATCGGGCGCTGTGCACGTTGCCATCATCGCCCCCGTGTCCCTCTCTTCATGTTCACTGCCCAGAATGCGGACTGCGGTGTGGTTGCGGCTCCAGGCCAGGATACAGCGTCGATGCGGAGGCCCACACGCTTGCTCCAGTGGGGCTTGCGGTCGCGTGCGTGGAAACAGGGCGAGGAAACGGATACCAGTTGAACAGGCAGCGGCGAGTGAGGTAGGAGAGTAATAGATGCCTGAGGACAGGCTCGACGTGGAGAACAACAACGCTTTAGGCGGTCGAGGAGTGCTGGGCGTGGATGAAACGGGCGGCGGAGTGTGTCGGGGGTGTGCTGGCAGGCGCGGTGCTGTGGCTACTCTATTCCACAAAGCACATGGCGTCCTGGATCGTCAACAGGGGGGAAAGCGAGCGTACGAAGCGGAAAGACTTGGAGCGAGCGGAAGGGCGACGCAGGTCCGGGCGAGGACAGGTCAGGCAGTAATAAGGCGGACGGACGTCTGGGCGGGGTGCAGCAACAGGCAGTTTGACGCTTGACAGTTGCACGAACTAGCGAGAGGCAAGGCGCGGTTAGTGCAGCGTCAGTACTCGTACAGCGACTCGGGGACCTCCTGCGTCGGAGGCGATGGCCGCGCGGGAGCGGTTGGGGAGATGCAGTTTTTGAGCGCGACGGGGCGGGCGGCGGCGTTGCGGAGAGGGAGTGCTCGTCAACAGGCTTAACAAGGCGCGAACCCTGGCGATAGCATCGACACAGTATTAAGCGCTGCATCGCGCAACAACGTCATAGCAAATGGGAGTCGTTGCGAGCAGTTGCGTTTTGCGCATCGAGATCCCCCAGCCGTTGATCTATACTGTACGCAACGGCTGGTTTTATCCATAGAAACACGCCTGTAGCACATCCGTCCCCATTCACACGAACAAGCACATCCCCACGCGCATGCACAAAAGCAGTCCTGAGCTTCCCATGCAGGACTTCGTTCATGTTGACTAGTCTACTGCGAAGGCTCTGCTCTTGAAGAGATCCCTCCGCTTGAGGCGCAGCAGCTCACCAGCTTTCCTCGGAGCGTGTGGCACTGCTCCTCGTCCGCCACGTTTCATCCCCACCCTCGTGTGAGCTGACCAGCTGAACCAAGGCCAAGGCTTCCCAAAGGGCTAGTTTGCTGACGCTGCTCGACGCTCGTGTTTCACGTTTCATTGAGAGCAGCGCGTTCATGCTCGCGACAGAGATATGCGCTAGAAAGAGATCCCGAGGCTGCCGTTCCTGCATCCTGGACAACGGGTACACGTGAGATCCACACGCCTTGGAACCTTGGAATAGGAAGTGCGCATTCCCGGTGCTTCTGGAAATCTAGAAATTGACAGAGCTAGCAAAGCACAACAAACATGAAAACAAAACCTTATCCACGAGCTCTTGGCGCCCTTCCCCTGCATAGCACTGGATAAGACTGCAGACCTTCCTGGGCTTTCTGGATCCGGTTAGAGAAGAACATCGCACCCGTACTCCTTCACAGTGTTTGCGGCCATCATTCCTATGTGCTAGTACGCTTTCTTCAACAGGGCAACACAACGACAAGACTTCCACGATTGAATTAGAAATTGCAAAGTAAGGGCAGTCTCGACAAAACTAATCTATATAAATTCAAGAGTTGTCTTCTCCCTTTTTCACACGAGTCAGTACGACCCGAAAATAAGTTTCTTCGGTACCAAAACCTTTGCGTACATCCAGCCGTAGCATAGAATCCACGAGCCCACACGTGCCCACTTCCTAAGAGCGATCCTTCTCGTGGATGGCTCCACAGTCCATGTATGGACAAATTCGTTTTCCCGTGTCAGGATCGATATACCACTGATTAGCTTGAATCATCCTCCAACATCCTCGACACTTGAACATGGAAGGATCTTTCGCGAGAAAGAGTTCGGATACTGTCGTGATACCCATGTGAGGCTGTAGTGATTCGAGTTCTCGTAGAGTTTTGAGACGTTATTGCAGAGGAAATTGCTTTTCGGTGGCTGTTCCACGTACTTGAAAAAGTTAGACAAAGGGAGGAGGCTGCGAACTATTTACTCGATCTGATTGTTTGTCAAGGAAGTATTGTTAGAGTCGCTTGTTAAATATTAAACCTAGTAATGCCAAAGGCAGCAGACTGCGTAGACTTAAGGATTGAAGGGGTCGAGTAGCGTCAATGCATCTTACATAGTATATTGCGTTCATTCAAGTCAATCTGGCGCATACTGTTATTGTTTCGTGGCTACATACGTCTACGGCACCAGCGCATGCCCTGTCTCGTGGCCAATGCACAGCCCTATGCTCTACTCTATTCGCTCTTCTTCCTCATGCCCATGTCCCTCAACGTCTTCCATATCCTCGTCCATGCCAGGCCAAAGTATATCACCTCTCCAAACAGCCCGAATATTCATCACCGCCACGAAAATCCACAGAATGACCAAGATAACTGTCATTGCTGAGCAAACCGCCTTCATTCCATCACTTTCCAATACGTTCGCGATTTGAATGAGCGCGATGGTCAAGCCAACATTCGGAAATATGAACGCCCACCAGTTTAACGTGAAGTGCATGTCCTTCCATGAGGAGATGATGGAAACAGTGGACAGTGCGCAGAACCAGAAGGCAAGAAGCCAGAGGAATATGCCTGCGGTTACGCCGACGGCTTTCCAGACGTCGCCAACGGGAAAGGAACCAATTCCTAGGAAATTCGACGGTATGACTTTGGGGGCTTGCATGCCTAGTGCGACCAAGGTGTTTGCGGTGTATGCTGCCGGTCCGACAGCAACATACATAGCTGGCCTCTTACTTGGTTCAGGCAACTCGCTGTTGATGAGGCGCGTTACGTAGATCGTGTACATGATCAACGCGACACTCCAACCCAAGCCTTGGAAACAGATTCCGCCAATCATGATGGGAAGTGCGCTCTCCGGTGGTTGGCTGTACTCAAGCACAGCTGAGAGCGGACCCAGTACAAGGAAAGGGTAGATAGGCAGAATCCAGGCCGGTAACGCATCCACGACAGGCAGCTGCTCTGTATCGAAAATGACATGATATTGGAATACTGCGACTAGTATAGCGCACCCCGCATATGTCCAGAAGAGCACCTCGAGCGCCTTGACAAGCCATGGCCCTGACGAAGGAACGCCATATTGTTGGATGCAGTACAAGATCAACGCGATGCTGACCCAAAAAGTCCCAAAGAAGAAGCTTTCATGCGGATGGTGCAAGCTTGCAGATAGCGAACCACGTTGTGTACGGATGAAGCGGTATGTTATACATCCACTAAAGGTGAGAAATAGGACCAAATCCAAGATGAAGAAGACTGTTCCGATTGATTTTACACCATCAAAGCTGAAGGGTTGCTGGCCAAGCAACGTGGCAATCGCGCCTGTCGACATCGTACACTCGAACCATGACCAGGTAAAATGATGGAGTCGCTCGCTGAAGCGCAAATGCTTTCGTGGGGGGGTATCGCTGAGTATTCTCCGAAGACGCATGGCGCCGTTTCCGAGTAAAGGAGTGGCTTCTGATGTGTCTAGACTCGCCATTGCGACGTATGCTCGCTCTTTATTGTGACCTCGACCACTTTCGTTTTACGTCAGGTGATTGTTCGCGTTATGAAGCGATCATTAGAATTGGTGTTGACATCATCTCCGCGTCTGTCCTGGCCTCACACTAACGCGTCCTGATCGGGTTAGGAAGGACCATCGGTAGTCAAGCGTTGATTTATTCTGAGGCAGGACTCGTGATACAAAAAGTGGCCCTATGGCTTGACCGCTCGGTGTCGCTTTATCTTCCCTAAGGACGAGGATTCCGCTGCGATAGTCCCACTATTAAGTACGTTACCAAAGTGCCGCATACGGAAACATAACCCTCAGCTACATCGTGTACATTGGTTCCATCCTGGGGATCTCCACTCGACACTCAACAGAACACCATCCAACAAGTTAACACCCCTGAAATGCAACTTCAATCTGTTTCAAGTTCAATCGAGCTGATATGGGAGAATTGACTGTTATTATTCGCCTCCAGCACTTCGGAGGTCAGTGAGGAGGCCACCTAATTCCAAGCCTACGACTTCTGTGTTGTTCACAACGAAGTTCCGTTCATCTTTACTGTCGCTAATGTCTAGATATCTGTTACAATGTTGAACGTTTGCGATTTGATTGTCAGATTACAGTACCTCGTTTCACCAATTCGCCCAGTTAGCAGACATGAGCTCTAGTGATGACATACATTGGGATTGCTAGCGAGTGCTAGTCTGAAAGCTTCTATAACGGCCTCCGAAAGCCACAGATTCCCCAGACATTCCTTATGCCGCTCTACAAACGTCCTCATCACCCCTTAAGCATTCCCTTCCACTCAACCAAAGGCTAACGCCTAATCGCCAAAGGAAGCAGTCACGGCAGTAAGAGCACCCGGCAAAACCCGCTCGCTGTACAAGCAAGTATAGGGCTCACTATTCACCACTGCGGTTGCTCTTGCTTCAGCATGAGCCATCCGTTGGCATCGTGGGTAAGGTGGCACGGATAGTCTTGACAGCCATCGCGGAGGATGTGCACCTGAGAACACCTCCAACGGCGACATCTCTCACTGTTGATGGCACCTATTTGAGCGCAGAACATATCAGCGAATAATTTACGAGTCAATCCCGTTGAATAACTCACAATTGTGACAGCGGCTGTTCGCATCACAGGTGATGTTCTTAGCGTAGCACTCCATACAAGAAAGCACAAGCCTCGGCAGCTTGGTCTGATCGCTTGGTACGATGAGGTGGGCCGCGCCCTTGAGCTGTTTGTGGTGTTCAATCTTGCGGAGGTTAGTGGAGGCGACTTCGAGCCTCTTCTCGGTATGCTTGAGGTCGTTGCGCATGCGATCGCAGCTTGACGACTTCTCGCAGAGCTGAGTCTCGAGGTCCTTGACCTGCATCTTGAGAGGACGGATCTCCTGGCAGGCATTAGTAATCGCCCTACTGGTCATACGTTTCAAAACACTTGCCATCTTAAGCAGCTCAAGGTCGTCGAGTAGTTTCTCCTCAGTGTCCTGAGCAGCGCGGAGTTGCTGGTCAAGTCGCCTCCTACAACTTATTAGCGAGATCATAAATCCTTGGTGTTTCTTATTCAATCTTACAGCTTCTTCTCTCTCGTGGTTTGAGTATCGATTAGATTGTCTGCCCGCGTTTGGTGATCGGATAGTTTCGCCTTAGTATTAGTGATCGCCTCCTTCAGCTGCGCGATCTCTTGATCCTTGAATTGAATAATCTCTGTGACTTGCCCGACATCCGCAGCTTTATTCTCGGCAACTTTGGCAGCCTCGACCCGAAGATAGCAAGCCTCAGTGCTGAGCTTCTCGATCTGCTCCTGCATGGCCGCCATGTCCGCAATCTGCTTCTTTAAAGTGTCGAGCTCAAGGTTCTTGTTGAGCAACTCAACGTCCTTTTGACGGATGTCACGACTCATGACGGCTTTGTGATCCTTGTTGAGCTGGAGTCGGTATCGTAGCTCATCCAGCTCGCTCAAGTTGTCGCCCTTGTCGCCTTTGTCGCCTTTGTCGCCCTTGGCCTGACGGCGCATATCATAGTCACGCTCCAAGGACGCAAGCTTGACAAGAGCTTCCATTTTCTCCTTCTTGAGGACTGTCATCTGTTGGATCATAGTGTCCCAGACCTGCGGGGTGCAGCGAACGATGCCCGGTGCTCCAGGGTGAAGGACAGAGTCACTATCCTTCGAGCGGAAGATGGGTTGCTCATTCATTGTATGAGGACCGAAGGCAGACATGCCAGAAAAGAGCTTGCTGAATTGGCTGTTCGTCAAAGCAGGCTCCGCTAAACCGACTTCAATAGTTTCCAGGGAGGGGGGCTCGACCGGCTGCAGGCTCATGGGCTGGGCCGGAACAACCTCCCACTCAGAGGGCGCCTCAGTGTCCAAGTTGCGCATCTGAGCAATCATATCCTCCATCTTTCTCATGTCAGTCTCATCATAGTCCCGATTCTCCACAGTAGGCGACTCTGGTGACAGGCAGGCGCCGAAGGAGATTTTGCCATCGGATACTGGTTCAAGATCTCGACCAGGCGCAACGGAATCCTCGCTCGCCTTGCGAAGAGCAGTTTGAGTAGAGGTCGGGGTGGGAGTGCTGGACGTGCTCTCGCCTGAGGAAGCCGGAACGAAATGGCCATTAGCGACTGCATCAAGTCAGCCATCTTGGCGGTCGTAGACGTCATGTTATTGCAGAGTAAGTAAGAGGGCAAGCGGATCATAGGCTACCTACCAGGAACAAGAGGCTTTGGCGTGACTGGCCAGGACTTCTTTGACTTCATAAGGCCAGTCAGGCTCGCAAAGCTATCGTTCGACACTTGCCGCGGCCTGCTGTTCTCCGCCATCTTGCCAGCAGGCCGATATGGCGAGCTTGTGGATCGGGTAGCCGTCATGCTTGTTGAGAGCGGGACGCTGACGAGGTCAATCAGGTCGTCTTCGGTAGCTACGTTGTTTAGGTGGTTGTAATTGTTGTGAGGAAGCAAAACTCACATGTAGCCATAGCTAAAAGTGCGGGACGGCAAGTGTAGACGTTTAGGTCAACGACGCAAATTAGAATAGAAATGCAACGGTAAGTGAGGGCGGAGATGCCAAGGTGGGATTGCTGTTGTCAAGGAAGGAGCGACTTGTTCTGGCAAGAGCAGGTGAAGCCAGACAGGCAAGCACGCAGGATGAGCCCAATCAAGCGCTTCTAGTGAACGTGGTATCCGCAAGCCTAGTGTATAACTATGAGACGGCCGCAGAGCGAAGTTGGGCCTCGAACGCCTGGCAGACCGTGAGGCTCCAGCAGTCTCATTATATTTCGTACCTCGACCACGAGACACGAGACACGGAAAATATGCGTGAAGAACTGAATGAAATGCTTTCACAAGGATGGAACATTGCATCGAGAACCGACCCTAATTCTTGTATTGCCACGGTGACACGATCGGCACGCTAAAAGAAGTTCAATTGCTCTTATTCGTGTCTGACCTGCCCTAGGGGGAGGGTCGCGCACGTGTTCCAGGCATTATCTAGGTACCATTAGGTAACAACAGGTGAGCAGAACTGCAACAAACCGTTGTGTGCGCGCGGAATATCACTCGCCCCCTTAGCAGCGTAGGCAAGTCACTCCCTACCTGCAACTTAGCTTCGACAGCCTATCTTCCGAATTTCTTGAGCTCCCAGAAGCGGATCGGTGGGTAGATGACCGCGGCCCAAGCGAACCCGACATAATTACCCATCTGCGACTATTAGAAACACATAGTGGTCGGCCGAGAAGATCATACGTACGTCAGCACCATAATCGCCCAGAAGCTTTGCAATTGGTCCAATATACCACACCTGCGCCATGCATAGGATGGCACCAACCCAGCCCACAATGAACGCTGTCAGAGCAGCAATGCCGAGCGGAAGCTTCTTCCTGACGTTCCAGATCTGCCAATTGAACCCTGTGGATCGCCTGAAGATGAGGTGCTCTTCCAGAATGATGGCTATCCAGATGGACACCCAGTAACCCATCAGTGCAAGGAAATTGGTGAAGATCTCAGCCAGATGACTGCGTCCTGCAAGGGCACACACTGTGTAGATGATGACACCTACGGTGTTCCAGACCACTCGAGGTACCACACTGGCCCAACGTCCGAGCACCTGAGCGTCGATGCCGGAAGCATAAGTGGGAACGATTAAGTTCTGCACCAGACCTAAGGCTACAAGAACGCTACAAAAGCTACCAAAGCTTCCAAGGGGTTTGAAGCCTTCAACGATGAGGGCGCCTTGCGAGATGCTGTACGAGGCTTCCCAGGAGGGCATCGTCGACATGCCGCTGGCAAGTCCAATACCGAGGATGAAGGCAAAGGTGAAGCTGGATGTGAGCCCAAGCATAGTCACAGTGAAAATTTTCCACCCAGCGGTGTGCTCAGGATAATAGACGAACAGATCCGCAGCCCCTCCGCTGTAGGTAATGGCCGCAGCAAGTGTGAGGCCAAAGAACGAGAGGCGGTTGGCGGCTAAAGTATCACCGGAAACGAGCGACGCGGAAGTTATGTTGAAGTTCGGTCCCGCGACTCCAGCAAGTATGCTGAGGATGATAAGCTGGGAAAGCCAGGCGTATCTTTCGTAGTAGTGGAAAACCTGGTATCCAAAGGTGGTAATGACCCATGTGATGAGAGCGACAACAATAATGCCAACCACGACCGACATGCTGTTATCCGACACTCCAGACAAGATCTGACCAGCGACCACGCAGTCGATCAGAGAGTATCCGAGAAACACGATAAGGTTGAGAACCACCACGATCTTCGATGGCCACCAGCCCATGACATACCTAGAGAATATCATAGTTCGGTTTCCGCTCCTAGGTCCAAACGTAGCGATGTAAGCCACCGGTAGGCATCCGACCAGCATACCAAAAACAGCGCAGAAACATGAATCCATGAATCCCAATTCGAACACGGCCGGGCCTAGCATACCCAGCGTAACGTTGTTCGCGGCCAGATTGATCGATATCCACAGCATGGCGATCTGAGAATAGCCGAGCTGGTGTAGGTTGTGGCGCTCGTCAGGTTCAACACGCTGTATGCCTCTCGACTCCACGCTGTACTCGGCCATGAGTCCTTCCAAGCTCTTCCATTTTGCCTGCCATCTTCCGGTAGATATTTCGCGGTGCATGTCCGTATAATTCGTTGGAAGGCCTTCGTTCGGGGCCAGGACCATGCGTGAGGTCTTCTCATCGTGGGCCGCGGAAAGGCGCCGATCGGGATCCATGAGGTCCTGCACTCATTAGCAGCGTCTTTACGAGGGCCGCAAAGCATGATGTCCTTTCGCAGGCTTTGACCTGATCAAGTTCAGACCGTATTTCTCAGATCACCGGCCAGTTACCCTGGCCGGTGAACACCGGTCTCATGCAATTGCTCCGCCAATACCTTGATCGGGTTCTCTGCTACTCAGCTGCTTGTCAGACATTGTCGTACTTGCTGTATCGCAGACGTGTTTTGTAGACTGGAGGTTATTCGGGACTGCAACTAAAGGATATATGCTGAGAAGCTGCAAGGTTCTTTGTCGCACAATTGAGTTGCGATGATGAATGAGTAGTCAATGGGTGGCACGCAGAATTTGACGGATCAGTCCAAGCCCCGCGCTGTTTCTACACCAGCCCCAAAATCGCCATTGGCGAGCTCACGCGTCGTCGACACGACGCGCTCTACACTCGAACACAAGAGGAGGGATGATCAGCTACGACATATTTGCTGACATCGTGGCACAGCTCAACACATCAGTAGTGGATCCCAAGTCCACGGGTCCACGGGTGATACGCGTGCACGTGCTGCTTGCGTCACCTCGGCTCCTGAGTACTACACTGGGGAGGCATGGCGTGTACTTAGCCAGGTATAGGAAGAAAGACTGACACTCAGACGCATGCTGCTCGCCATCAACTCATTCTTCTCTGAGCTTGAGGCCATTTATACCCTTGCTCTTTCCGGAGTCGCCTCCTGCTCCGTTCCCCATTCCTCTTGCCCATCATGGCCACTCGCTTGATACTTGTGCTGACAACGTTCTCTCCGTGCAGTAGTATCCTCGCTTGCTGCTGAATTTTCAATGTTACTGACTCTTACGAAGTAGGTATGTCCCTGAGTGTGGAGAGAAGAATGTGGGGCAGGAGTGGGGCAGCTCCTTCATCAGCAACAACCTTAACTAAATCACCCTCACTAACCCGCTTTCTGGTGGCTATCGGCAGTTCAGTATGCGTCGTTGTGAGGTGTGTCGCGCAAGCTGACGTACAGGACTTCATACGATTGGCTTCGTCTTTTCCCCGCAATCCCTTGAGCTCGTTCGGCTGTGTATAAGCGGCTTCATCGTATACAAACATCATTGGCGCCTTACAAAAGAAAACGTACTAAGCTGTTCTTCTGGCAGACAGTATGCCTTCAGCAACCAAGGAAACCATCAACGATACTTCAAATGGCGCCGCTTACAGGATCCCTACGTCATGCCCTTCATGCCCGAACCCACTGAAGTACTCCGGTTCCCTCGATCATCTCCGTTATTTCGAAATCACTCCTATCATTGGCCGCGAGTATCCGGACGTGAAAGTCACCGATATACTCAACGCTCAAAATGCCGAAGAGCAGATCCGCGATTTGGCAGTCATCATTTCTGAACGAGGCGTCGTTTTCTTCCGTGATCAAGATGATCTTGAGATACCCGACCAGAAGAAGTTTTGCGATTTACTTGGAAAGCTGAGTGGAAGGCCTGAGGAGAATGGGCTACATGTGCATCCGATTTTTCGCGATGCAGGGAATTTGACCTTGTCAGATGGAACAACTGATGAGAACATATATGTTATCAACTCCGAAGCGCAGAAGAAAATCTACAAAACAATGGCCCGACGCGCGCCCACAGAGCCTCGCGATCTCTCTCGCGAATGGCACAGCGACAGCACCTTCGAAACAGCACCCTCCGACTTCTCATTTCTCAAAATGGAAGAAACGCCCCCCCATGGCGGTGACACGCTCTGGTGTTCTGGCTACGAAATTTACGATCGCATGTCACCTGTTTTCCGCAGCTACCTGGAGACACTCACAGCAACTTGCGCGCAACCCGTCTTTAAAACTGCTGCAGATGCTGGTGGATATGAAGTCATGGCAAGTCTCCCGGGTACAAAGTGGATGTGTTCTTTCTGGCAAGTGAAAGACTATCTTTATCGACTTCACAAGAAAAGAATCCTTCCTTCGCTTAGCTAAGACACGAGGCAATGTACCATCCCCACTTGTGTGAGACATACACTGACTTTGTACCTTCTGGTTTGGCAGAGTCCCAGGGGAAGCCCACTGAACGTTGGCGATGAATTTGCTCCCAGCCATCCAGTGGTGCGGACGAACCGGATTACGGGTTGGAAGGCGATATTTGCGGGTGTCGGATTGCATGTCACCAAGATCAATCATGTTTATAGCTACGAGGACCAGATGATCAGAGAGTATGTGATGAGGTTGATCACGCGCAATCACGACTGTATTGCGAGAATGAAGTGGACGAAGAATGCGGCGGCAATTTGGAACAACAGCTGCGTTTGGCATGCTGCTACGGTATGCTATACTAACACAACGCCGTGGATTGTTAGCTGATGATACACAGCCTGATACACATCTCGTTAATGGCAATAGGACTGGTGTAAGGGCGTCCAGCATTGGGGAGGTGCCCTACCTCGATCCCAATTCGAAATCCAGGAGGGAAGCGCTCGGTATTCCTATTATGTGAGATTCGAAAGTATGACATAACTACCGGAATTGTTTACCTTGGGCATTTTAGGGCAGACGCAGGGTCTAAGGAAGTTTGGGCGATGTATGTAACGGTTCTGCATTACGCATTGCACCCTACACTGTCTAGGTGCTACGTAAGGCAGGACTTGGAAGATCACAGTGGCAGAAGTTCTACGTTAAACAATTTGCGCACATGCCGTATACCATAAACAGTCGGAAATGCATGTCGGACTTTGTCTCCGCTTCTTCTGATATCTCTGACCTTATCGCATCATCCCGAGGTCCGTAAAGATGTTTTCAATTGCAACGCCTTCCTTTCCTCGCATTAATTCCAAAAAGGCGTCAAGACTGATCAATAGGATAGAAGGAACCCCATCTCGAGGACAATATTTCGCCAAATCGATCAACCTGCAGATATCAAGGGTTAAGTATAATTAGAAGTTGCCTCGCTACCTAGCACTAGAGTCGTGTCTTAGCGCGTGTGATAACTCTTTCCACATCCATGCAGCAACCTTCCTTCAATCTCACACCAACATAAGATGGCATAACCCACGCTAGATCTTTCCTCATCCCTCGGCAAAAGCTTGCCGTTTTTCTTCCGCGATCGATGACCTTGGCGCGAACGAAGATACCAAATGGCATAACCCGAAACGGCAGGCATGAAACTTGCCGAGCTGGAAGGCGCCGAATCAGTGCTGCCGCGAACCTAACACGAAAATTTAGTCGAGCAATCTCAAAGTGCACGCTTCGAATATGACACTGGCCGTTAGACTGCGATTTGGAAATTTCGGGGAACCGATCTATACTAGACGAGATCGCCGATGCTGTATCCCAGGCATTCTACACCAATACCGAAATCGTACGTGACAACATGAATTCCCAGGACCTTCGTATGCCGGTACACTGCCAAGTGCGGTAGGCCTAAGCACCCCTGCTATCACTACATCCACACATCTACCCAATCAGGAAGGTCGAACTCACATCATTAAGACGACCACAGTGTATTATAGTGCCCAGCCTGCAGGACCTCAGGGTCCCATTCTTGGCTACTCTTTTACAGAAGATTTTAACAGATATCGCAATGGGGCTTATCTGCAAAAGGCAGCCGGGAAAACGCTGACTTGCATATACCTCACAAGAATAGGATGAGGTATCGAAGAGTACCACCAGCATTAGCTTTGCGACTATTGGCAAGTCAGGTGTGCAGAGATGGTGATACTTTAGGTGGGGTTTGTTTAAGACTGTTACAGTATAAGAAGGAGAAGATTAGCACAATGTTGAACTTCGTGTGGCTTGTTCAATCGCTTGTTTGATTGCCGTGCGCTCTAGTCCGTGTTGTACTGTGTCAGCTGGATCAGACAACACAAAAACTAGAAACAGCTAGTATGCGGTCCTTCCTTCTCGCATCGTTGACTTCGTTGGCGACGCAGCATGTCTATGGACATCCCACTCATGCTCCACGGACATTGAGCAGGCGAGCTGTAGATCTCAGTGCCTTCCGCCAGGTCCTTGAGACAGTGTACGCGAATGCCACCAGTGTTCAGTCCGACCCATCAATTGCCTCCTTCAGTAAGCGAGCTGAGCCTGTGGACACCGCTACCGAGTTGGTGAAGGCAACTGTAAGGCACTCCGGATACACAAATTCCGAAGACTTATGCTTATATTACATTAGGTCCCGGGTGCAACTTTCCGTCTCGTTGATGATCATTATGTGGGCAAGAACGGCATCGCGCACTTCAATTTCAAACAGACCGTCAATGACTTGGACATTGACAATGCGGACTTCAATGTCAACATTGACCGTGACGGCAAAGTGTTCTCGTTCGGCAACTCGTTTTACCAAGGCAAGAACCCATCGGCATTGAGGAGGCGAGATACCGTCGAGCCTACTGAGGCCCTTAAAACCGCCGTGCGCACACTTCAACTCCCTGCTTCTGCCGACAAAGCCAAGGCTGAGGAGACTGAATCCAATGTCTACACCATCAAGGACACCACGGGTACCGTTTCGGATCCAGAAGCTCGCCTGGTCTACGTGCAAACAGGTGACAGCCTCGCACTCAGCTGGAGGGTCGAAACCGATGTCGACGTTAATTGGCTTCTCACATACGTCGATGCCGAGGGTGGCGAGAAGATCCACCATGTGGTTGACTACGGTGCCGATGCAACGTATGAAGTCTAGTAAGTTGTCAATCACTATATTGACGACACAAAACTGATGTTGCCTAGCCCTTGGGGCCTCAATGACCCTACGGAAGGAGAACGTGTCACCATTACAGATCCTTTCGATACGGTTGCTAGTGAGTTCGGGTGGCATAGTGACGGCTCGACATCCTACGACACGACTCAGGGCAATAATGGTGTTGCTCAGAGTAACTGGGATGACCGAACAGATTACCTTAATCTTCCACGACCGCACGAGGCAGATCTTGACTTTGAGTACCCATACAGTCCAGAGGAGAGCGACTGGAAGAGCTACATCAACGCATCCATCATCCAGCTTTTCTACACTGCGAACACCTACCATGACTTGCTTTACAAGCTCGGCTTCACCGAAGCCGCCGGCAATTTTGAGATCAACAACAATGGTCAGGGTGGTGTAGGCAACGATTTCGTCTACTTGAATGCTCAAGATGGCGCAGGTCTGTATTCCTACCATGAAGATCACACCCATCACTGAGACGATGCAGGTTTGAATAATGCCAACTTCCAGACTCCGGTTGACGGCCAGCGCGCAAGAATGCGAATGTACATGTGGAATCGGACCGAGCCATGGAGAGACGGTGCGTTCGAAGCCGGCGTCGTCATCCACGAGTACACGCACGGCCTCAGCAACCGCTTAACGGGCGGTCCCAAGAACTCTGGCTGCCTCAGCGTCCTTGAGAGCGGCGGTATGGGCGAAGGCTGGGGTGACTTCTACGCCACTGCCATCCGTCTAAAACCGAACGACACGCGCACGACTGACTACCCCATGGGCGCTTGGGTTTACGGCACTTCCGCCGGTCTCCGACCGTACGTCTATTCAACGAACCAGACGACCAACCCGCACACATACAGCGACGCAGATGCGCTGACGAAGGTGCACTACATCGGCACCATCTGGGCGACGATGCTCTACGAAGTGCTCTGGAACCTGATCGAGAAGCACGGCAAGAATGATGGGCCCTCACCCGAGTTCGACAGCAACGGTGTGCCAACAGACGGGAAGTACCTCCTGCTGAAGTTGGTATTGGATGGCATGGCGCTACAACCCTGCAACCCAAACTTTGTGACTGCACGAGACGCCATCCTAGATGCGGATCTGGCTTTGACCGGTGGCGCGAACGCTTGCGAGATCTGGACTGGTTTCGCAAAGAGGGGTTTGGGTGAGGGCGCGAAGTATAGTTCGAGTAGGAGGACGAATAGCTTCGATGTACCAGATGGTGTGTGCTGAGTGCAGGTAACGTAGTAACAATGTGGTGTATACTAGTCATACTTGTCCTATGATCATGACTTGATTTGCAGGGCCTCACACAGTAAACCGACTCTTCCTCGGGCAAACCGCGCACGTCCTAACCAGGAACACATCATCATGTCGAAAGCGCGCTCACATGCCAGACATAGACCCCTTCTCATTCATCCGTTAGAGGAGAACAAGAAGTCCAACAAAGACATTGCCTGAATAACAACAAACATGTGCAGCGACCAATGCCTCCGAAGCGCCTACTCTCACCTGATTAGGCGTGACACATATGAAACTGCTTTCAGATCTGAGACCCCTGGTCCCGAGGCATCGGATTCTACGCGATCCGGCCTTTACTGTTAGTCAGGCAAGTTGAACCTGTGAATCTAGATGCGCGTTGTTAGTTATCCGTGGAAAAGTCAACCTCCATGCGAAAGCAGGGTTGGGTAAGCCCGACACAGTGCTCGCTCGGCGCCGAGAAGAAGAGTACAAAGCGAAAGCACTGCGGCGAGAACACCAGGACGGTGAATGTTGAATGTTAATATTATATTGAATAATGCTGTATCCCTGCATCCCCTTACCCTTACCATACGAGCCCAGCCATAATATACACACATGCAGAAGTACGTCGTCCTCAAGACGCTCACATATCATTAAAATCAACAGCCTCGTCTTATTGCTTGAGGCCCCTTCATCCCCACCATTTTCCTAGTCCACCACTCAAATGCAAATGCTAACGCGATACGGTAAATGGGGTACTCGATTCAGAAGCAGAACAAGAATGAAAGAGCATGTGGTGTGCTAAAAGGTACGCTGTGCTCACGACAGGACGTTGTTAGGGCGGCCGCGATCGAGGATCTCGGAAGGAACTGCGCTGCGCGTGCTGAAGCGAACCTCGGTGCCAGGATGCTGTTTGAATATTGGTGCCGTGTCGACGGTAGTACGGGTATCGTGACGCTCGTGCTTAATGTTTTTGCCTGGAAGGCCCTTGGAGATGGGAAGAGGAGGGGTGGCGGGTGCGCGGAGAGGTAGCGAAGCACTCATTGGTGCGGAGCTCTCGCGGAGCCGTTCGACGTTCTTCGGCATAGCGGGAACTTCGGGGACCTGGTCGTTTTCGTCGTCTTGCGAGTAGACAGTAGAGGTGGAGGTCAGGCGAAATTGATCTTTCAGCTTCTGTGCTTCGATGCGGTTTGTTTGCTGGTTGACCCAGGAGTCGACGGTACGGAAGCGGGGAACGGAGGAACGCGATGTCATGTAGCTTTCACGGCCACCGTGGTAGGGCTCTTGCTGGGTCGTTATTTTGGGTGTTTGTGGTGCGTTTGAGTTTGTCCAGCTGAATCTGCTCATCATGCCACCAAAGCCTGCCTTGCCAGAGATAGATGGTCTGTTGTTAAGGAATTGTTTGAAGGTTGGTGGAGGTGGTAAAGGAGACATTCCACGTTCCTGAGGAGCATCGTTGTATATCAGAGTGGAGGCGTCGTCATCGACTGAGCGAGTGTTACGGGTAGAGGCACTTCGTCTTGAGTCTTGACCGAGTACAGCGGAGGACGGAGTTATGCTGGGGCCACTACGGTGTGAGTTGTTGCGGCGAGGCGGAGGGGATTCCAAAAGAAAAGTTGATCCTTGCCCATCAACAGAAACTTTTTTTGTATTCTGTAGGTTGAAGCTGCTTCGAGTCAGTCTACTAAATGGCAGGCGATTAGTTCACATCTCATAGAACGCACCTGTCACTACGACCGAGAGCCATGGGTGGCCTCTGGGATGAGAAGGAACCGGAACGAGCCATTGCCGCTTGCGGAGGGGTAACTGTGTTATTTCTAAGGGCACCGTATTCGTTGCTGAATGATTGCTTCGCGTCCCAATCGCCCTGAAATTTGGGCGGTGGCGGTGGGCCACGACGAGTGACTTGATGTTTCCCTTGTTTGATGGCTTGAGCTAGCGTGAGACCCCGTTTGCGCATCGTGTAGATAGCCAACACGATCATGACGATGATAATTGTCGCACCTGTCCGTGTTAGTCGAAGACATGGATTACTTTGTAATGCGCTCCGTTCGTACCAATAGATCCAGCGGCGATGAGCAGGTGCTCGGTCGTCTGCGAGATACCGCCCTTGTGCCCTCCACCGCCGTCTTTGCCATGGCTACCGTCTTCTGGTGGAGGCGGCGGGATTGCAACCACCACTGTCGCAGTTGGGTCGTTAGCAGCGAGCGCTCCCCCCGTTGATTGCGCACCGCCCATCACAGTGAGGGTAAACTAATCCAATTAGCCAAAGAATACGGTTTGAATGATTTAGACCCGTCTCGTACCACTGGCGGTTTCTTATCGTCGTCGTCGTCGTCGTCCCGGATGCGTAGAGCGGTGGGCTGGGGGTGAACGTAGCCCTGGGGACGGCTGATGAAGGTGGTTGATGTAGCTGTCGCCGTCACGCGCGAACTTTCCACCTCTTGTGCCCGGTCGTCTTCGGTCCTCTCCACCACGATATATCTCACATCGTCCACTCTCTTCTGAACTCTTGGAACCGGCATGTTGAATGGTCGGGGCGTGGGCCGATGGCCCTCTCAATCCTGCCGCTCAACGAGTTCCAACAAACAACATCTGAAGTTCGCCCGCGACAAGATGGTCTCGATTCAATCGTAAAGGTAGTCCTAAGCCTGCTAGGACCGCTGCCAGAGGGTGAGAAGAGAAGCGAAGGTGAACGAAAGTGTGGAGTATTAGCAACAGCAGCCCGGCTGCGGAACGAAGGACAGACGGAGGCAAGTCAGCAGCGAGCAGCAAAGGCTGGGCGAACGCTCGAGACTACATGGTACTGCGACAGGACAGTGAGGGGATATGAGCGAGCGCATGAAGGACGCTAACCAATCTGTCGCTTCTGGTCCCGCGTCGGTTTGAGAAGTCCAGGTGCGTGTGGGCGCCCCTCGCAGCGCGAAGCAGCGAGATTAGCGGCCTCGGCAGCAGGCATTTGCCCTCGAGGGGCAAGTTTAGGAAGCTTAATTGCGAGTAATTGGCTCTTTCGGGAGATGGTGGCCCGGGAGTCTGCTTGAGCATGGAGCAAGCGCATCAGAAGGTTGGAGCAACCCCTGAAAGCTTGTCTTGGACCTGTCTCAGGGCAGCGTGGCCGCGTTTCAACACCCGCTTCGAGCTGGAGTCGGTAGGCGGAAAGGCGCCGCGGAGACACGATAGTCGTCGAGGCGTGACGATGCTGGTGGAGCGTCCCAGGTCATCATCTCACGGTGCGCAGCTTTCCGACTGCGATTCCGGGGCGTGCACTCCGCAAGGCGCCACGGACAGGTGACGGCAGCCAAGCCACAGTGAGCTGCGCCACCGGCCTGGCGAGGGACTGGGGACAGCTTCGCTGCTGCATGCCGCAGGACGACGCGAAAGAGCCTCGCCGTGGTACGCCAGGAGACGATTCGCCTGGGCTCGCTCGCAGGCTGTTCGCGGGGCAAGCTACGTACGACCGAGGACAGTCGGTTCGTGTTGGTACCTCTTCACCGAGGAGGCTGAGCGCCACAAGGTCAGCTCGAACCTTCGTTGTTGCTTCGCCTCGTTACTCAACAGAGGCAATTCTCTTCAGTCAGCAGGCCGGATCCGAGATGCCGTACTTAGTGTATAAAGATTGACCAAGTAGCGATTTGACTCCCACCTTTCGCACCGTCCTCTGCGACTTCCGTCATTGCCTGTACCCCTCAGTGCCCCTCCCGTTCAGCTCACGAACATCCCCATCACCCTTCATCCCCAACCCACACACCACCTTCGCCATGTCGAACCCCTACGACCAGTACGGCCAGCAGCAGTACGGCCAGCAGTACCCGCAGAACAACCAGTATGGCGGTGCGCCCTCGTACGGATCGCCCGCCCCAAGCCAGCAAGGCTATCCGCCGCCACAGCAGGGTGGCTATGACCAGGGTTACGGACAGCAGCACCCGCCACAGCATCAGTATGGCCAGGACCAGTACCAACAACAGCAATACGGAGGCTACGGACCTCCCGCACATGGCGGCTTCCAAAACGGGCAGCAAGGCTACGACCATAACCAGCAATATAACCAACAAGCGTGAGTATCCTCATTCGCCATCACGTTCAAGCTGCGAAACAAGCAATTAACACACCACAGGGCTTACGGACAGCAATCATACCCGGGCCAAGCACCTGCGCAACAGTTCCCCCAGCAGGGCGGTTACCCGCAAGATCAATACCCTCAGGGCCAGTACGGCCAGCATGGACAGCAGGGACAGCAGGGACAGTACGGACCTACCGATCCCAACGCACAGGCTGAGGGCGACCGAGGTCTCATGGGCGCCCTGGGTGGAGGTGCTGCCGGGTACTTCGGTGGTAACAAGATGGGTGGCCACGGTATTATCGGCGCCCTCGCGGGAGCTGTCCTAGGTTCGAAGCTCGAAGACAAGCACAAGGACAAGAAACACCATAACCAGCAAGGCGGTTGGTAGACGTGATTACGACCGAGCGCGCCATGACAACGACGTTCTGGACATCATGAAATTGACGACTTTCGGCTGGTCATTCTTCTTACCTGATCATGGCATCAGCGCCCAAGAGGGCAATTGTTACACAATCCTGGTTTTCAATATAATTTGCAACCCTCCACTAAGCTTCCAAGCTGCACTAGTTGACGTGATACGAGCCCATGGTTTGTACTTTGAATTATTGGCGCCCATGCCGTTCCCTGTCCAGTATGATCAGTGTTGCAGCCAATATGATCTCTACAGCGTTGCTGAGTCGCGCATACCCGACCGCTACAACCTGCCTTCATTTTCTTTCCGCATCTACATCGCTGCCAAGCGAGCACCCAAGAACACCAGTGCCCTTAATCTACAGTCAACTGTTTCGCAGTGTTGGCGACGCGATGTCACATTGCGAGAGCAAAGCCTCAGGCGATGAGGCAGACAGCTGTTTGATCCTCTCGGAATCTCGTTAAATGAAATCTTCCGTCGAACGCCTCACCTACGGTCATGCCATCAACATATTGCAAACGCGGAAAGATTGCACAGGGTGACACCAAGATGTTAACCATTATATGCACTACCGGAACACCGCCATGCAGTTCTCCCACTTCCACATACCGGGCCTTGCGACAAAAGCTACCTTACAGAATAAGGTGACTCGGAGACGAGGCTATCGAAGCAAGTAAGAAACATCACGCCCATAACGGTGCAGCGGGCGGACCACGGCGGAAAGAGCGGGCGATGAAACGGGCCTTGTTTCCTCAGGTTTGGTTTCCTGTGGCGTATGCCCGTTTTGTGGCGCGACGCGCACGGAGAAATGGCCAACGTCGCAAATTTCAGGGCTACAGTGCTGCTACAACCTATCACCAACCTCGTCCGTATGAATGCCTCTGGTTCCAAGCTTTCTTGTACATCATGTGACGCAGCAACTCGTTTACATAAACAGAGGCTCGGTCACGGCGCGTTCACAACGATCGCGGAGGTCTTTCCGGGCCGTGGAAGAGAACTGGATGGAGACGGAATACTCGCCTTCCGAAGCGATTGTTTCGCTGTGTCGGCGATTGATGAGTTGAAGGTCTGGGGATCGGGATTTCCGGGTTATTCGATCGAGAACCGCCGTCTTGGCCGTATGGATGCAATAGCGGTGTCGGATGCGTACGTAAACGCAGCTCAACTTTGTGAGGATCGAACCGTACTCATTGGCTGGGGCTGTACTTTGCGCATACGTGCACAGTAGATTACGTTCAAACATACGTGGACTGGGGTCTACTCGCTGGCTAACAGCCGTTTCAGTTTATCATCAAACGTCAAATGTCTATAGCTAAACACCCACCAGCGAGCATCCATGATTTGCATCTAGCTGTCCCAGGCTGTGCTTAGTTTAGCCAGTATAGATGAACGTACGTGTGTGATACCTTCCGACTGCGCGTCCTGCAACGCACAAGTCGAGCTTGAATGTGCCGTCGCAGACAACTTGGGATCTGCTGGTACGTTACGTCGAGGTACGCATAGTACGCGCCAGCTCCAAGTCCGGAATGGCCTCACCGAGAAGTTCACCAGCTCATATCATCGTCCGACTACTTTGAGGTCTCCATGCTTGGCATGACCAGTACGTTGTTAGGAGCGTACCACTACAGAGCAATAATGCACTACAACTCATCAGCTGTCAGCGAGAGCTGCCCACTCCGACGATGAAGGTAGTCCACTGCGTGGGTTATCCGACTCCGCACCTCAGAATAGAGCTTCGATATATTTCTTCGCTTCGCTCATTTGCATCTAAGTTCGATCCGTAATGGACAGTCGATCACTTCAGCCCTGTAAGACTGCAAGAACAGCGCCACGCGTAGAGCCGACTATGCCTCGGTCGACAATGTTCCTCTCAGACATGAAGTCTTTACACTGGCAGCTGACTCCTCTAGCATTGCAGCCATTCTAATCATGTCAGCAAAAGAACGAATGCAAGCCTTAATCGATGACTGCAGACTCTGAGATGAGCAGGCTTGGAGAATAGAATGTGTGATCAATCATCCTAAGACCATACTATAGAAAGTAATCTCATGACCTGAGCGTTTCAGCATGCACTTCTAAGGGTAGCAGTTCGTTCACTCGGACAACACCTATACCAGGACATGCAGTGCGAAGCAGCGTGTTGTGTAGCGAAGTAAACAGGCTGACCGATGTGCAAGCTATACCGGGAATACAATGTTATGCCATGCAATCATGCGATCAGATCGAAAGCCACGTCAACCTCGTGGTGGTGGCCGCGTACTACGAACCCTTATAGTGCTATGACAATCGGATCAGCTATTGTCCGCTAATTAAATCCGCAGTTATGATCTCGTGTAAATCCTACGCCATCACCGACGGCAAATGACGAGGCTCTTCACTATACTTGACGGCAGTGGGCGCATCTAGCCATTGATGCGCACAACGGCATGAACGCCACGAACGCCACCGCCGTATGTTTATTAATGGCGGTTGGGGAGTGGAACCATGACGCCGTGTGTCCATGCAATCTGTATGTAGAAGTACTGCGCCACTAAGGCCCCGCTTCAGCTTGACAGGCACATGTCCGATGTCAAGCGGCACGTCAATCGTGCTGCGTGACATGCCGTTCCTGTCGGACGCACAGCGGCAATTACAATTCTGATAGGCCATGATCCGTTTCAAAATATATCTCTTCTCGTTGGGTTGGTGAGTCCTGAGTGGACAATCTATGTACATGTCTGCCTTGTCCCACGGCAGGGTCGGACCACCATAACCACGCCCCAAATGGGTAACAGCTCAGCTGGTAAGAATGTACAAATTGTTTCTAAGAGTTCCAACGTGTAGACTCGACACCGCGTAATCTTACACTGAACTGAAACAAGGAGCCCAATTGCCCGCCCAATCGTACGAAGTCACTTTAATTCCAACCTCTCGATTCTAGCGCATGGGAAGCCACAGTGGACCGTCCTCTTCTGTTCCAAGTCAGCAATATACTCATGTGTAGTTTTGCGCAAATTAGACTCACCCTTTGGACCTTTTCGTTCCCATGCGGGCAGCTCCAGTCGTCTGCTTCATACCACTCTGCTTCCTCGCACCAAGCTGCACCTTCATCTTCAGCTCGCGTGTCCTCCGTCCACTCAGCACCACCATAGGACATCCGAAGATGACCATCTTCGCCCTCCACAATGGTAAGGGTACGGCTATCGCCTTCAACGCTCGTGACCTCCCATGGCTTGTAGGGAAGCAGGCGTTGGTAGCTGTTGTACTCTGCAATTGGCCTTTGATGGCGAACGTTGTCTATATCCGTAGCCTCCGTGCCATAGGGTGAATACAGCGTATTAACTTGCAGGTAGTTGACCAGCTCCGCCGAAATGGAATCCGGAGTGCAGACTTGGACTTGTGAGACCGTGAAGGTGCATACCCCTGTAGTTGCTCGTTGCTGTTGCGATGCTGCGAAGCGACGCTGGCTTCTTTGGTTTAGGCTTGGATGCTGCAGACCCGACTGCGGAAGTCGGCTTCGACTTGCGGGACCAGAGGGAGAAAGAACTTCGTCTCGAGGTGGAGCTCGAGGTCGAGGCTGGCTTGGAGATGATTGAACTTGGCGCCCGGGTAGAGCTTGATGTTGATCGAGGCCTAGTGACAGTGCTCCGGGCTGGAGAAGAGGTCCGGCTGTGCAGAGACCGGCTGCTGCGAACAGGGAGAGGAAGCTCCAGGTCACGGAGAGGAACGACGATCTTTGCTTCATCTTTCGTGATTTTGATAATGGAAAAGACAACATATGCTAAGAAGAGAAGAGCGTAAAACTGCACAATGAAACCCGGCATCTTGACAGGAGGCGAGACCAGCTCGATAGATATATCGAATAGACAAATTGGTAGAAGGAAAGAATCAATGCGAGCACTGCTGCGCCGTAACTGCGCCGTGGATGCTAAGCGCTCGGGATAGTGATGAGCGTTGGAACTGCTATTTCAAAGATGAGTGCGCGATGCGCTGCGGCGCTGTCCTCGGCGTGGTCTCGCGTAGTGTTTCAACTTGGGGGCGATCAGGCGAAGCTGTTGCGGCTAACGTGCTTGCGCGGCACGGTGAGCGCGTAACTGGTGCAAGAATATGGGGCAGGAAATTGCGTCCAGACAAGAGAGATAAAAGAATGTTAGCAAAGGAAGAGGTCGGTCAAGGAATGATGGTGGGCAAGATGCAAGTCTAATGCGATGCTGCTGCGTCCAACGCCCGGCTTATGTCGTGTTCGGCTGTTGGTTGAGACGGACTTGTCGCACTGCTCCATGTTTCAGGATGCACACCTCAGCTCCAAGCCCCTCGCTCGCGTGCGCTATGGCTCACGGCCTTTGCAGCCCCTCGTTACTCCTAAAGATCCTCACCAGTGATGTCTTCGGGGAGAGATTACCGTCCCCAGGCAAAGACATCTGCTTGCTTGCTCGCTCGCTCCGCCATACTAGATGGCGCGATCTGTTGTGCGACGCGACGCAAAAAGTGTGCAGGCAGAAGGACGAAAACGCATGTGAATATGCCATCGGCGTGCGCTCGCGGAGATTGGACGATGAGAAGCACGCTGCGGGGAAGGGTTAGCGTTGTGGCTTCGGAAGTTTGTGTGGGGTCTAAACTTCCTGGCACCGTTGCGAACGAGGGGACATCATGCTCACCCGTTCATACCGTAGACTTTCACAATGAACGGTTGGGTCCACGAGGAAGCGATCCAATCAGAGATAGAACAGAGCGTAAGAGCAGGTCCAGAGGAAGATGTGCGTCGCGTGATTGGTGACTCCCCGACTCGTGGTCAGCCGGTAATCGAAAAAGTCTACGGTAGCCTTAGCGAAGTGCTTGTTCGGCCACCTAAATTGAAATGATAAAGAAGTGAAAGCCTTACGTATAAAAGAACATATGAATGAAGAATGAAGTATTGTAACAGATCCGAGTCGACTCTGGATACCATACCTCTTCAGTTGTCAAATTTCACCGAGATCAGATTCACTGATAGTAGCATCATGGCACACATCGTAAGCCTGCGAGTAAGCTCTGCCATGAAGATTTAATCCACTTCTAGAGAACGCATTTCGAGACGATTCAGTTACTCCGAACTCCTCTATTCTTGGGGTGTCTCGCCTGAAGATTTGCGCGCGACATCCGCTTCCTCTAGACGTGACGATCATATCATAGTGACTTCTTAGATTACTCAGTCCGGCAATGTACCAAATGCAAATAAATGTTGGAATGTTCAAATATTTCCATTGTATCGTATGTAATTGAAATACAATGTAAGAACATTTGGAGCCTTGACCGACGGATGAAACGGGAATATTGTAGGTAGTACTCTTCATTCCTCTACCCACTCCAAACCTTGGGCCCAGGCGGAGTGTACGTTGTAGCCTTGCTTCCGTATGTGTCGACGGTGATTCCTGGATCGCTCTGGGGCGCGTAGCCGGGGATGGTAGCAAGGAAATCACCGCTAGGTTGGCCAGAGCCGCTACCAGTGACCTGCAGTTGAGCACACTCAGCGTAAAACTGGGGTGTGTTGGCCTGGTGAAGAGCGAGGAGTTCATGACGGATAAGGTAGTTGCCTGCTGCAAGAGAGCTAGGGATGGTAGACTCCCTACGAAATATGTAAGGATATAATCATAATGTAGGACACCAGGACTTTTTACCAATAGAGGTTTTTCAACACGTCGTTTGTCCCCCACGCAGTGCCAGAAAGAGGAGGGGCAGTCATTCCCTTCTCGTCGATCTAGTCAAGTTAACCTCCGACTCTTCTACGTTGTGGCGATTGACAATGTGACTTACCTTGAACCATTTCTTGCCTGATCCATCGCATGATTTGAAATCACCAGCGCACTTGTACATCCAGACCATGACAGGGCCCTGAGCGTGCGTCCACTGTTTCCAGATGGCCTTGACCTTGCCTCCAGCCTTCACCGGCGCGCTGAGGTCTGCGGACGTGCCACCATTGCACATGACCTTCTTGTCAGTAACCCTAAAGGTTGGGACACAAAGTCAGTGTAATGTTCGAAAATCAGGGAAGTGGGTAAGTTAGATGTTCTAGCCAGCTACTAATGTCTGGAGAAGTCAGACCTAGAGTTGTAAGGCCTAGATTCTTCAGACAATCGGCAGCCTGAACACCCCACTTTGTACCCCGATAATCCGTACATCATTGTTGGATTGTAGTCAGGCCACTCTCTCTGAATAGTCTTGGGGCTCGTGGCGGGTGCGAAGCCTTCGTATCCAGGATATGTTGTGCCATCGATCACGTAGCTGGTCACGGCGCCATGGGCGGAAGCCTGCGCGGCGAGAAGAGCAACGGCGGTAACAGCGCTGGAGAACAACATTTTGACTTAGATGTAGGGCACGCTGATGATACGAAACAGCACAGAATAATGTACGACCATTTGCTCTTTATACTGCCACCACTTCCAACATCGCCTCCTACCAATCTCAAGTTGCCACCCGATCCCTCATCATGTGCGACAGCCCGGGTTTCGATTCAGTGGTCACCCGCGAATAAATGCTATAGTGGTCAGATATTGAGAGCTCATATATTACTATCGCACTTCCGGGCCGGCGAGTCCTAGGAGGTCGTGGGCTCCACAGTATGCGCGTGGTGGTTGGTCAAAAGCCAGTGGCATACCGATAAACAACCTGCCAAACTGATTTGACTGCACGGTTAAGCTTTGCTGCACCCCAGATGCTTAATATGCGGCTCATTTGGGGCGTGCGACATGACCGAGGTGTATATTTGAGGGTAGGATGGAGTGGATAAGCAAAACAATCTGGACAGCGAAACAGAACCTCGGCTTGAATTGGTCATACGCACAAGGACTCATCAAACGGAGGTTGGGTAGCGGTGTCCAACGTCGGGTTGATGAGCTGCAAAGTAGAGAGCCGGGTATATTGGGCGGAAGGAGGGATACAGTACTTGTTTCGAAACGGAACAGACCGCTCGAGATCAGAGCCGCAGCGTACATCAGGCGAGGCTGAGCATGTCGAAGCGCTCTTGGCAACTATCGCCGCAGTTGTGTACTACGGATGGTGAGGTTGAGTTCACGACCATAACTGACGATCGTACATCGCACCCAATCGGTGCTTTTTCAACAACCCGCAGCCGATACTGACGTCTGATAGACTAATACAAGTAACGTTGAGTCTGGCTATATTATATACCTCAACTATTTGCAAGGTTTGCAAGAACGTTGGGCACTGGTTGAAGGTGGTAACGAGAACCCGGATGACGCTGTAGGTGAAACAAGCTAGCGTACCTTTCTCTCATTCTCCATCTTTTCCAACGCAACTCCTCTTCTCTGCTACTGGAGCGTCGGAGACGTCTTCCGTGCTTTATCAGCGTCTACTTCATCGCGCATGTCAATGGGATAGCAACTCTTGAATGCTTCTTTCGTGCATCCTCTCAATCTAGACTGGGCCAAAGAATGACGACGTTGAGCGACAATCATCGCACAAAGAAGATACTATTGAACGACAACTCGACTGTCTGACATTTTGATCGTCCGCAGTCGCTCTTTGTACCTTCGCCGATTCACTACATACAATGTCTGAGAAGTTGTAATTCAGCATTGGTAACACTCCACAGTGGCCGCCCCAAAAATTGAACTTCTCAGTGCTTGCTCCTCCCAAATCAATCCCTCGTGTGGAGATGGGGGCTAGCTATGCATGCATAATAGTATAGCGTAGGGTAACTCAGACTATGGTATGTATTGAGAGCTACGATTTAATACGTAAAATTGTCTCTCGTGTTGGCAAAAGAATTGGTTCAGATTTTAGTGTCCGTCTCTGCGCATTGTCAATGGACATTACGAAGGAAACTTAGACGTGGAGCTGAAGCTGTATGAAGAATTGCATGTATACTACAGGTAGCAGATATCATCAATCGACCGAATGAATCCAATTCCAAGCTGTCAGCTGGCGCATATAAGGCTCGACATATTGAATATGATACCATGGGTAACTTCTTGAGACCGGCGCAAATGGGAGCCTTCTTGCACTTCGAGCGCCAGCCAATTGCAGCGCCCAAACTATTCGAGCTGTGGTTACGTAAGCACCCACAACGCGCGAAAAAGCTAAGCGACCGCGAACTTTTCGGCGACCCTCTTAAGCAAAGTCCACACCACACGCCCAGCGCAGGATAACCACTTCTTTGCGTATAACCACTCTTTCATTCACAATGCCAGCAACTGTACGTACACCGCTTTGCTGTCCGCTTGGTTGAGCACAGCGCTCCCTCGCACAGAACAGTAGGCTAAAGTACCCAATGTAGAAGCGCGCAACCGGCGGTGCCGCCGCGAAGAAGGGCCAGAAGATCACCAAGAAGTTCATCATCAACTGCTCGCAGCCCGTCAACGACAAGATCTTCGACATCCAGGCCTTCGAGAAATTCCTTCACGATCGCATCAAGGTCGAGGGCCGCACCGGTAACCTCGGCGAGACCATCCAGATCTCCCAGCAGGGCGACGGCAAGATCGAGGTCATTGCCCACCAGGAGTTCTCTGGTCGCTACCTGAAGTACCTGTATGTCCACTACATGTATGTCAAAGGCCTATTGCTGATGCCATTGTAGTACCAAGAAGTTCCTCAAGAAGCAGCAGCTCCGTGACTGGCTCCGCGTCGTTTCCACCTCTAAGGGTGTATATGAGCTCCGCTTCTTCAACGTCGTCAATGACGAGGCCGATGAGGACGAGGACTAGATACCACAATCTAGTTACGCGATATGATCTGCATGTGTATGGAGTCTATTGCTCAAAAATGGGTCTGGGCGGTGGTTTTCTAGAGGGTATATAGAGCAATGCAAAATTTGCCATGTCCCTCAAGCACAAGGGATCTTTACTCGTGACATTTTGCACCGCGTCGTATACTCATCTGGGAGGATTGGCACAATTGAGAGGGGAAATCATTCCATTCAGACTTCCATGCTCACTCAAGAGCTGCAATAGTCTGTGCACCAGGATCGTCCGCAAAAAAATTCAGCGCAATTCACATGTTTAGTGTGAGGGGGAAGAGTTTCTCTGTACGGCTTCGGTTCTACACTGCTTTGCACGCCAGTCTAGGTCATGCGGTGTGCGGCGCAGGTACAGAGCTAGAGAAATATAAACGCATGCTTTCAAGAGCACAAGTTCCTGGATTATCTAATTTTGATAGTAGCAGCTAGTCTGCAGGGCGATGGGCTTTGGCAGGAAAGGGATACATGGATGGACGCGACGACATCAAGCACAGTTGTAACTTAGAGCCTTTGCAGCATTACGCTAAGTTCGTCAACTGTATGTTATCCAGGCAACCCTAGTAGTCGCAACACACTCGTCAACTTGTAGGAGTCACGTAAGGCCTGAAACCTTCGTACAATGCCGTCGAGAGAACCGAGTAAAAAGCCCTTAGGCCGATCCAACGCCAAACGCCCACCGCCATTTTCAAACGACGGACCGCGTGCAGGTACACAAGAATAACCACCGTGGCCGCTTATTTCCGCACCGTCTTACTAGCCTTGATAACAATATCCCTCAGCGTACCATACGCCTCATCCCACTCAACCTTGTCTTCGTCGCTAATGTCCTTCTTCTTGCTCGTTTTCTCTCTACCTACCAACACGACACTGGTGGGCCGTTTCGTTGCGCTCGCCTCACCCAGCTCTGCACGGCTCTTGACAAAGATGTATGGCACGTTATGGTCTTCGCAAAGGACGGGGATGTGGGAGATGACATCCATTGGCGAGATGTCTGCAGCAATAACGACGATGGCCGAGGGGTTCGAGATGTCGGACGAGGGCGGTGCGTTGGAGGACGACTTCCGGAGGAACTTGACTACCTCTTTAACGCCGCGTCGGAGGGTCTTGGTCTTAGCGGCTATACACGTATTAGCATATGACTGCTCGATTGCCGCGCAAGAAAGGTAGCTTACATTTCTTGACCGTCTTGAGTACCTTCTTCACCTCCTTCGACTCCTCGAGAAGCGGTTCCGCAATGGGCACCAACGCGCTCGCAGGAATGTCTCTAGGAGCAACCTCGCCGTCCTCGTCCACGATTCTTACAAGGCTCTCCTCGGGCTCTTTCTCGAGCTCCTTCTCCAGTGCGTCTGCGACATCGTCGTTGAGCTTGGACTTCTTCTCCTTCTTGGACTTCTTGACGCCGTCTACCTCGGAGCGCTTCTCTTTCTTCTCTTTCTTCTCCTTCTTGTCCTTGACTCTCTTCTCTTCCTTGTCCTTGCCCATTGTGCGTGCGTGCGCGGTAGCTGTTGCGCGGGTGTAGATCGGGAAAGTGGGAAGGGTAGAGTCTGAGATCACAAATGAATGATTGGTAGCAGCTTCTTGCACAGAGAGCAATCGGTTGTAGGGGTGCTGGCGGGCCGACGCGTTCTTTGGTGTTGGCTGTCAAGCTTCGCACTTTTTCCGTCCAAAATTTCGAAGCTGCATAAACTTAGCGCCTTGGCATCCACGATATCTTGGCAACAGCTCAACTGGAAGCCCCCCACTCGTACTGCATTGTTCTCAACACCTCGTTATCACAAAATACGGCAAAGACTAGCAAAGATTCACCCAATGCATCCTATTATACATGACTATATAGCAACCTGTAGCGCCCTTGAAAACACTTCCACTGCCCATTGACCCGCTGTCCTCCTCACTCCGCCGTCGCGAAGACAAATGGAACAAGCACTAGTGGTATATGCGATAAGAAAACAGAAGAAAGGAGATTAGGAGATATAGCGGGAACGAGAAAGCAAGAAAGCAAAACATTAACGGAGTGTCGCAGCACAACCGTGACGAACAAGAAGCGCAGCATGGGGCCAGCCACCAACAGTAGTTTCCAAATCAATCAAAGGGTATGTAAGAGTAGGAGAGGTATTAGTAGTGTGACCCCATGTCCAGAAGGGGCGAGCCCAAGCCCAACTGCGTCTACAATGGACCAAGACCGCCCCATGCGCCAGATGAACCCATCCTTGAAAATAAAATCGAGATCGATAAAGATAGGACAAAACTCACAGCACCGAGTATGCAGCGGAATTGAGAACAGCACACCAAACTCCGAGCCATGCACCAAACCATTGGGAGATGATCGAAGTGGACATGTTCAAACAGTCTAAGAGTAAAGTGGAGACAAGAATAAAAAGTCGTAAAAGTCGTGAAGAATGGCGCTGGCGGGCCTAGTAAGCCATCTGCATTTCGAGAACTTGAACACCGCCCGCAGCCATTGAGGGTGTTGCGGAGCCGGAGCGTTCAGACATGGCGTCTTCGTAGCCCACAAGAGCCTGAGAGTGGAGTTTAAAGGCTTCGCCCATCAGCTTGGTGATACTGGCACTAGTCAGCATGGATACAACATAGAGAGAAACGATCACTTACCCCCAAACAACCACCTCATCAATCATGCTGCCCCAAAGACGAGCCACAGTAGAGCTAAGCTTGGCCCCATACACATCGACAGAGTCGTCATCGAATAGGTTCCGAAGCTTGTTGTACATGGCTAATTCTTCCTCGGTAGCGGGCTCCTCATCATGTTCCAGGCGATATAACCAAAGCGTAAGGATGACCATAAGATCCATACCGGTCAGGGGATGTTCGATGCTCCAGTTGGTAGCTGAAGTACGTGCCACCCACCGGATGCCTTGAACAGCTGCGACTTCGATGCAGTCAAAGCACTCTTGAATGACTTTGATCATTTCCTCGGATCGCTGTACCTTGTCCCGTGCATTCGTCATGGCTGCAGCAACCTCGTAGGAATCATGGTAGCGTAGAGCTTCCTGGACAGACTTTAGGTCTACCACAAGCCTTGTTCGCGTGTTCCGATACATGGCCATGGCGTTGAAGATCAGTGGGTGACCTTTGTGGGGCGCACTCAGCTGGACCACGACAGTCTCAGGTTCGCAAAGCTCGAGAGACTTCTCCCAGGTTTCCAATGCAAGCCTCAGCTTGTACTCAGTCACGACGTCCTGTAAAGCCTCGGGACTACGCTTGTGGTACCATACTTCCAAGAACAATGCGTTGATCATGACACGGGTAGCAAAGGCGCTGTACTGAGCTGGTTCCCCTTGGAAGAGATTGTCATGGGCCTGGCGGAAGGTGATAATCTTGGAAGCGGAAACGCTCTCGCGCCATGACTCCTCATCAGACACCTCCATGGTCCAAAGAGATTCAGATGACGGGAGCTCAAGTGTGTCAAACTCGTTGAAGCCCATGGCAGGTGTGTGGTTGTAGGTCAAGGTCATGAGACCGAAAAAGATGTACACCGCATAGTAAGTGCGGCGACACTGCTCGTCTACAGTCCACTCTTCATGATTTGGCTGCGCGTTCTCCCGAGCCTCTGAGCGAAGCTTGAGTTCATAGCGATTTCCGGCTACCATATTAGCCAAAAGGCTTTTGATAGAGCAAGCCCACTCAAGGCCCTTCGGATCACCGCTCCAGCTTGCGAAGATCATGTTAAGTAAAGTACTTTGCATTGTCCATAATGGGCACTTGCGAGAGCTGAAGTTCTCTTTGTTCTGCAAAAACTGGTTCACGAGAACTTTAGAGCCGATGTGGAGCATGTACGCCTGATCTTGGTCGAAGATGTAGAGTGCACCAATTGAAAGCACAGCAAGGAGCAGGGGAGCTGCGACTTCAGTCGGTCGGAACGTGGCTGGGTGTAAGAATGGCAGATGATGATGGAAGAGATCGAAGTACGTTTTGAGCAACCTGTTAACGGTGTTCAGACTCGGTAGGTGGAAAGTCTCCAATAGGGCATTCTCGCTGTCGTACTGCCTAATGTTCTCGATGATCTTAGCGCATTGTTCGTCGTTCTCCACTTGAGGCGCTCGCGCAACCATGAGTGCCTGGCTAGGACCAGGAGACCTGCGGTAATCGACGGGCGACACTGGGCCGAGCATGCCCGGATAGGGCGAGAGAGCACCTGGCGTCCCTAGACCAGCGGCAGCGGCAGAGCTGCTCATAGGCTGGAAGGTAGGCGGAATACTGGAGTTCGACATCTGGCGTTCCATCAGCGGCGGCAATTGGTGAGGATGCGAGCTAAGAGCGCTGGCGCTGTTGAAAGCCGGATGTGTGTCTTGAGCGCCGTGTGTCCTAGAATCGGGCACCATAGAGTCTCCCCAAGGCATTTGAGGCAACGACATGGAGCCCGGGGCAGGGTAAGTAACAACAGGCTCCATCATTGGAGGCCCAGTGGGCGAAATAACGGCGTTTGGGGCTTCAGTAGACATCTCGGGCTCCTGGCTAGCCATAGCCTTCTGGCGGAAGTCGGTCATTAGCATGGCCGCCGCTTCTATATCTACCATCTCTTCACTGCTAGCCTCGATCTGCTCCAGAGTAGTTGCCGAGTCGTGAGCCATGACTCCTTTGGACGGGCCTGGTGCGACATTCTCTTCTTGCGTCTTGTTGCTGGTACGGCGTTTGACCTCGCTGGTCAGTGGCACGCCGCCATCTTTTGCGTGGACGGTGCGATCGTGGCGCAATAAGAGGTCGCGACGAACGAAGGTGCTTCGGCATTTGTGACATTTGAAAGGGCGTTCCTTGGTGTCTGTGAGGGGTAGTTAGCAACAGAACCCCGCAACGCGCAAGCTTCGCGACTTTTCGCATCAACAAAGCATCAAAAATGGGTCGCAACGACCGTTCCGCACACATGAAAGAACAGAGGATGTCATGAAAAGAACGTGAAGCGCGTCCAATGTGGACAGCGTGGTGTCGCATCAAGATAACAACGACCACACAGACATCACTACCGTGCGGCGCGTTGTCTCAACGCGCGCCGCCATCGAGACAGGATTCTATTAGAGTATCAAGAACAACTTACGCGATCTTTCATGGCGACTGCGGTGCTCGCTCCTGCTGAAGGCACGGTTGCAGAACTGGCATTTGTACTTCTTTTCGGGTGCGGAGCCCGACTTGCGGGCGGCGGGGGATGAGGCGGCGGAGGCCATGGTCATGGCAGCAGCGGGCATGGACCGGTAGAGGGGGCTTTGTCTCTACGGCGAGGTTGCTCGGATGTGAGGGCGATGCTGCCGGGTGCGCGACGGTGTTAAAGCGTGCAGGGCGAGTCTAGTAGCATTCCTTCGCGTCGAAGTCGGCGTTCGCATAGAAATAGGCGTGCCGGGTTGAAGCCGGTGATAGAAAGACAACTCGAGGGTTGTTTGCGACGCTGGGTGGGATGGAAACAATGGAGGTGATGGGTGAAAGGCGAGCGCGGGCAAGAGCGACGACCTTAGCGAACTAAAGGGGGGGGGAAAGAGGGAAAGAGCGAGGGGTAGGGTTAGTCACCCACTGTCAGTGCTTGTGGCCCAGCGTGAGTGAGGCTAGCTGGGGGCGTGGTGCTGGTGCCACGTCCGTCGCGGGATGCGGCTCTCGTTTCTTTTCCAAGGCTCCCGCCCCGTTGTTTATTCCCTGACGCTGACTTGCGTGCAGTGGTGTTGATGCGCGCTGCCCCTCCTCTTGTTGACACTGGTTCGCAGCGGGGCTGCTCTTGCTGTGCCCCTCCATAATGGAGCTTGCAGAGAGCTTGCGCCGCGCAACCACCGAGTCCATCCAAGCTCCGTCCGTGCTACAACTTCACCAACGTTCAATGCCCGGGGCCCCGGGGCTATCTGCATCACGCGCTGCAGACCGCCGACAGTGCTGCAGCCGCGCCCACTGCGAGCTGACCAGAGCGCAACATGGCAGTCCGCCGTCCAACCACCTTTCCAACGACCTGTACCCAGGTACGCGCCTCGCGAACGCAAGGCTAGTCGTGCCAGAGTGCTGTACAACGGAGCCGTCAATAACATTGACCGAGCAGCACAGCGTGCACAAAGAGCGGTATGGACTCGCTATGCCCTATGTATCTTCAAGCGGTCCACTTCTGCCAACAACCGCATATTCACACCGCCTTCCGACACTTCTTCGTGCGTAAAGTTACTGACACAGCCGTAAACATTACAGCAGAGATGGCCCCCTCAACCCGCTTTCGCTATGCTCATCTTATGACGACGATGGAAAAGGGGGTGCCTTTGTCTCACGCAATGACGCCAGGACGAGCCTCTAAATTTCACCAACAGCGAGGCTACGCCTACGAGTAATCTTGGATGCGCCGGGACCGATCGGCACCAACTTACTCGTTCCTAGCGAAGGCCCGTAGCAACGGGAGCTGGATATTCTTCCCCGGACCCACCAGCCTAGCCTTAGCACCCACCGAATGTCGCATGAGAGGGCGAGAGTTTGTCGCAGTCTTGGTTGCAAGTGTAAAGTCGTGCAGGCACTTCTCACTTTGCGACACCGTTGCCTACGGCATACCTACCGCAGGAAGCCAAGACCTTGAACAAAGTCGAAAGAAAGGACAATCAAGGCTCGACTGACCCTGGCCAGCAGGAAGATAACCTGTATGGTCGTTGCCCCGCTGAGCCCGTTCGCCTCCAAGGATCGCGGGCGACGACCTCGATCCTTACGCGTGGGTAACCGGCGGTAAAAGAGTTGGAGACGCGCCTCGCTCGCCAAGGACTCGTCCAACGTTCCTCATCTTTTTCCACGCTGAGACCGGAGTGGGATGAGACACGGTCGGGCGAACCTCCCTTCGCGATGTGGCCTCCCCTCCATCCTCTCCTGCAACGTTTGGAGGAGGGGCATTGCTTTTACGGCCAAACCCCCGCGCTAATACCGATTCCGTAATGCTCCAGAAGAAATGGGTCTGCTCCTGGTTTCATATGCGGATCGCGGCACCTTCCCGTTGCGCAGGAACACGCTGTGGGCTTTGAGATGATTTGTTGAGGGTGCTCGACGGAAGTCACTACCATGATGAGGGTTGCGGTGCTGTATGTCAGGCTTCGGTCAAATCAGACTACCAGGACCGAGAGGCTTTCGCTGTGCAATCTGGGAATAACCGGGCACGCGATAAAGTTTTTAGCTACGTGTGCATGGGCAGCATGGCACGGAAGCCCGGACACCATCTCTTCACGTGGGAAATATGCTTTCTCGGAGAAGTTAGAGCTGAAGCCTCAAAACCACCCGCGCTGAGGGGCGCACGTCGTCCGTTTCCACGCGAACGGCTAACGGTTCTAAGCATCATCCGGCAAGGTGAAGCCTGCACGTTCCCTGACGTATAACAATCATCGTATTTTCCCTCGAAATGCTGCTTGCAAGGAGCGCATTCAAGCCAGACAGCTTCTTTGCGATGTCATCGAGCATCTAGGGTGCGTTTAGCAATGGTTTGCAGGCGCTGTCGTGGTTGGGCAATCGTCCTGCAGATGGGTGAGAGGTGGGCGTTCCGCGGGTCGCCTTGCTATGGACACGGCCCATCCCGTTGCACAGGGCTTGTCGGTCAAGACCCCCTTCCGAGCTCAAGCCGTGGGTCTGATCGGGACCGGAGCTGCGCGTCGCTGGACTTGAGTCAGCCGGCAACAGGTGTGCTTGCTGTCCGTCAAGGCGTCCCTCCGAGAGGCGGTCTAGATGTGAAGTCGAGGTGGGGCAATGTCGAGGATGCTGGTCCATCGTACCATGGCTGTCTCGTGGCAGGCATCGTCGCGGTTTGACAGGTAGGGAACCGTATGCTTTCTCAGGCTGCAACAATGCGTCTCAGATGTATACAAGTCGTTGCAGACAACGGACGGAGATGTGTAGTATATGGTCGCAATCCTCCAATAAGGTAGGAACAACGCCTAAATGTATACTCGACCAGCATACACGATGCGCGCTGCGGCGAGATGCGCCAATGAAGGAGCTCTGGATGCATGCACCTGTTCAAGGATCCAAATGGACGGATCACGTGTGCCCCATCCATCTTGAGGCAGTTCCGGTGTGCAATCCCTCGCGGAGTCCTGTCCAGCTGCTTTGGATTCTGCAGCCGCATTCGAAATCCCTTTCTGGCACGTCTTGCACTTTGAGAAACCAGTTTTCACCTTCGTGTCTCTGTTCGCACGTGTGTTTGCACTCCTCATTCGCTGCGAGGCTCCCGCAGCTACGAATGGGACTAAGCGCCCAGCGGCGGTCACACCGATCCCCTTTCCACACGCAGATCGCAGCGCCGCCCGCCCACAGCACGCGGAGCTCCTGGACATCTCGAAGCGGGTGTTCACCTCAGCAGCCCTCCGTCTAGGGCTTCCGTTCAAGGGCTCCTGCAGCTGCCGGTGGGGCTAACGCAAACGCTCCACTCCCTCTCAAAGAAAACGCACATCTCCCCCGCGCAGCGACGCGACGAGGCACCAGCATGGCGTTCAACGGCACAGTGCCTCCGCCTGGGAGTATGTTCGTGCGCGCCCTCTACGACTACGACGCCGACGATCGCACGAGCTTGAGTTTCCGGCAGGGCGACATTATCCAGGTCATAACGCAGCTGGAGAGTGGCTGGTGGGACGGGGTGATCAACGGCGTTCGCGGTTGGTTTCCGAGCAACTACTGTGCGGTCGTCACCCGCGCCGACGACGACGTGCAAGACGATCGGAACGGTGGAGATGTCGACGACGACACGCAGTCCGACCTAGGCGGCACCGACTACACCAATTCTGACACCGAGTCGATCAACGGCAACGACACGATCCTGCCCATCGAGCGCAATGGCAACGAGAACAGCAAAGAGGAAGAGGCAGCTTTTTGGATACCACAGGCAACCTCCGACGGCCGTCTGTTCTACTTCAACACTCTGACTGGCGTGAGCACCATGGAACTGCCCCTCGAAACACCCTCAGCCAACGAAAACGGTCCCCGCGATCGCGTGAACGTCTTTATACCAGACTCCTCGAGGCCACCCGCAGAATTACTGGCTTCGGGCTATAATGTGGAGGATACAGACGATGAAAATTCAGCTTCGGACTTCGAAGGTCCGGGCATGATGGGCTCGCACAGCTCTTTGGTAAGCTCAGCGCAGTCAGACCCATTCGAAGTATTTACTGACACTTTCCCTTAGCCCGGGCGCAAGAGGCTCTCGGACGGCGTCTCGCCTGCGACGTCAATGGATTCCATGAACCAACATCCTTCCTTCGACCGGTCGATGGATGCAAATGGTACGAGCTTTTCAATCGCCAGCATCCCCCCTCTTGGAACCACTGCCACCTCGTTTGCTAACAACCCAACGGGTGGCCCACCCATGACGTCTACCTCTTCTCGAAAGTTTTACGATGATGTTAATCCCATACCTCTCACATGGAACCGCATGGTTGAGGACATGCGCCGAGCCATTGAACGCTATCGACAGGCGATCAACAACAGCGATCGCTCCGAGTTCGTAAAGCGTGCAGAAGATATCTCTGACCACTTGCGGTTGATTCTTGCCGCTGGCTCTGGAACAACGGACAATCACTCCGGTAACCCCTCCATTATTTCAACCAACAAAGCTCTCTATCCCCACTTCCGCGAGACTATGTCCAGGTTCTCAAAACTAGTCCTGTCATCCCACATCGCTGCTGCCGACTTCCCTCCACCGGATTCATATTCGAAGTGTCTCAAAGAGGCCGATGGCGTTCTCAATGGTGTATATGGCTTTGTTGAGGTCGCTAGACAACAACGCGGGGAAGATATTCCTCGCCTCGTTCCTGGGTTCGTGGTTGGTAATTCCGCAGGTGGCAATTGGCACAATAATGGCGTTGACGTCCGGAATAATTCGGGTCCAACCTCATTCATCGACCAAGAAGACTACGAACCGATGGTCGAGCCTACCGTGAAACTTGACTCTCGTGTGCTAGAGCGTCTGGAAGATCTCAAGCGGTTGATCGTCTCTAGCATTCGAAGGCTGGATGAGCAGCTGGTCGTTCGCGATAAGATTGTGACGCCATACAGACATCAAATCATAGGCGACAGCGTCTGCAATGCTGCCGGGAAAGTTCTGGATGTTTGCCGTCCCTGGATATCCACGATCGAGTCCATCAATCTCTCTGCCCTCAGCTCGACCCTGCAAGGGCAACAATTAGGCGAGTTCAGCATACAAAAGCAAAAGGTCTATGACTTGGTTTCAGAGTTGGTCATTACCTGCCAAGGTGTCGCTGCCCCATTAGCCGATGAATGGGCCGAGAATCGTTGCGAGTCCCTGGAAGAAAGGATCAACAGCTGTCGATCTGTTTCGCGCGATCTGGAAACCAGTATTGTGCAACAATACGGTCTACTACAGCACTTGTCAGAAGCTGTACCCTTAGGTGACATTGCAGTGCGCAATGACCCACGACGAAATACGGACACCGAAGTAGGGAGCTCACACGCCCTTGGAGGCCCAGGCAGCTCAAGACCACTTTTGAAAGACGTGCCGCAATCCCATACGTATAGCGAGGGAACGTCACTTGAAGACAAAGTGGTGGAACCAATTCGCACAGCCAATAGCAGCAAGAAGATCAAAGACTTCTTCGGAGAAGTGCCCAATATTCCTCAAACAACGGTTGAAGAGGTGCCCGAATTTCTCAAGCTCGACCACGAGGGCGAAATATCCTACGATCACAAGACAAACCCACCGCAGCTTCGTGGAGGTACGCTCCAGGGTCTTGTAGAACAGCTGACGCGACACGATCGACTGGACCCTGCGTTCAACAATACCTTTCTTCTCACTTACCGTTCTTTCACAACTGCTTCAGAGCTCTTCGAGATGCTCGTCAAAAGATGGAGCATTCAGCCGCCGTACGGTCTTGCAAAGGAGGACTACCAGACTTGGGTCGACAAGAAGCAGAAGCCGATCCGTTTCCGCGTGGTAAACATTCTCAAGAGTTGGTTTGACAACTACTGGATGGAAGGCAATGACGAAGAGGCAAGGATTCTAATTCAGAGGGTGTATAACTTCGCTAAGGATCATGTTGCAACCACCAGTACTCCTGGTGCTGCTCCATTGATGACGTCGGTCGAACAACGATCACGAGGTCCCGATATGCCGACGAAACGCATGGTTCTCACTCTCAATGCTCAGACACCACAGCCAATATTGCCCAAGCACATGAAGAAGCTGAAGTTCCTTGACATTGACCCTACAGAGTTCGCTCGGCAATTGACCATTATCGAATCGCGACTCTACGGCAAAATTCGTCCTACCGAGTGTCTCAACAAGACTTGGCAGAAGAAGTTGGCGCCCGGCGAACCTGATCCGGCCTCGAACGTGAAAGCACTGATTCTTCACTCGAATCAGTTGACGAATTGGGTTGCGCAGATGATCTTGACTCAACAAGACGTCAAGCGAAGAGTGATCGTCATCAAGCATTTCGTGAACGTGGCAGAAAAATGTCGGCTGCTAAACAATTTTTCGACTCTAACCTCGATCATTTCTGCCCTCGGCACGGCTCCCATTGCTCGGCTTAACCGGACGTGGCAAGCTGTGAACGCGCGATCGATGACCACCTTGGAGAATATGCGGAAGCTCATGGGTAGTACCAAAAACTTCACAGACTATCGAGAAACACTGCACAAGGCGAATCCGCCGTGTATTCCATTCTTCGGTATGCTTGTTTCAATTCGTTATCCCTAAACCCTTGCTAATAGCCTAGGTGTGTACCTTACCGATTTGACGTTCATCGAGGATGGTATCCCTTCCTTGATCAAGAAGACCAATCTCATCAACTTCGCCAAACGTGCGAAGACTGCCGAAGTGATCCGCGACATCCAGCAGTACCAGAACGTCCCATACCCGTTGCAGCCTGTTCCAGAATTGCAAGATTACATATTGACCAACATGAACTCGGCGGGTGACGTGCACGATGTACGAGACGAGTCTACAGGTTGAACCCCGAGAGCGTGAAGACGAGAAGATTGCAAGGTCAGTCATGACATGGTCTAAACTGCAGTTTTCAGTGGATTGACAGCTTAATAGGCTTCTCTCTGAGTCTGGATTCTGTGATGATACCCACACAAACGCATTTGACATTGTTTGATGACACGACCTCGACTTGGCGTTACCAGGGCATGAACGACACCATTTTTGTGTTTTTAAGGACACAATTTCCCGAGGCGCGCATTACGAGGCATTCTTTAGGCAAGCTTGGAACAAGCTACGACGGACATGTGACGAAGCACTGCGAATATCAGTTTTTATGTTCAGCGCTAGGTTTCGGAAAGATCCGGCAGAGGGGCTTTCTATGGACTGCTTGTTTACCTGCTATCTCTGTAATCAATGAAGCGAGATGTCGATGCTTTGACTATTGGATCATGATCTCGGTGTATTCGTCGTTGTTGGCACGGTGCCAAAAGGGCGCCGCCGGACAGGGCTGGGCGTTGCTGGAGTGCATGGGATTCGGTGATTGGTGATTCGCTCGTCTCCCAGGTGGTCCGAGGGACAGGGACACAACGTCTGCAAGCCAAAGAGCGGAGGCGGAGTCAGTACACGCGCGAACGCCATCGTCACAAGTCTGTTATGCACGCAGTCTATGGTGGACATCCGTCTATGCTTGATCTTTGCCAGCCTTTCTCGTGCGGCGCCGCGTTGAAGTCCGCGAGGTCGGGGTCGCGTCCAGAAAATTATAGAACGTCCACACTGCCAACGTTGCACGGCCAAAGCACGTCCCAACATCATCACCAAGATATTTCCCTTCGTTTCCAGCAAGTGGGGTTTAAAACAGCCCAGAGTCCCTTGCGGCGAGCATTGGGAGCTGTCCGAATGCATTGTCCCCGCATCACACGACCACCTTCCCGGTCGCTGGCGAGGGATACAGGAGTATGCAAAAGGGAGTGCTGGTTGCACAACGTCTGTTGCCTGGCCCGCTCGGTGGACTGGAGGCTCTGCATTGCAGCACCACCAAACAGGTGTAGGGCTGCCGCCTTCCTCCCGCCTCTTGGGTTTGACAGGCGGGTGCGCACTGACAACTCAGTGTCATCCGTCAGGTCTCCGCTATTGCCCGCACACGTTTTCACTCGGCGACCTCTGGCACTATCAGCTTCTAGTTGTTCTGCCTGTTTGCTTTGCAAAATCGCCCCTGGCTCTAGGAAGACAGGACCGTGCTTTCTCCTGGCCTAGAGGGACTGCTGTCTGTTTGGGCAGGTTGGATCCGCTGCCACGCTGGAGAAGGAGGGTTGACCTACTTGCCTTCTTCCCCAGATACCTGCCCCTCCTGACCTCCTCGCTGGCTCTGATACTTGAGTCGCCTCGACTCCTTGATCGCCTTCGCCCTCTCTGTCGCTCTTTTGACCCTTTGTTAGTAATCTTTTCACCTTCTACACGCTCACGACCACAACGTCTTCGCGCAATGTTTACACTTCGTGGCGCCTTTGCCGCATTACCATGGTTAGCTCTCACAATGTCTCGGTTCGGTACGTGTTTATCCCAGCATTCTCGCAAGCGATGCAATCTACCGCAATCCTTCGGCGCTAACGCGCCTCCAGCCAATGCCGACTGCGAGTGCGGCTACTCCCTCGATGGAGCCAACAGCACGACAACTGAAGTCTTCACTGATCTTATGGAAAATGACTTTCTACATACCAGCGGCGACAACATCACAACGTTCGGTTGGCAGCCACAAGCGTACAATGTCTCGGCCAAGGATGCGCGAGGACCATATGGCAAAGGTTTCGATGTCGCGAATGCAGAGCTGAACCCGTTGAAAAACGGACAGGCATGGTCTGGTGATTCGGTTAATGGCGGTGACGCAGGATTGAAGCTGTGGGTTCGCAGTGACCATTCGCATGGGCTCATAAGCAGTGCAGAATTGGCTACAGTGCGCAATGACACGCTCTACGGTAGCTATCGCATTGGCATGAAGCTTTCAGCAACGAGCGGGACATGCGGCGCCTTTTTCTGGGTGCGGAACATCTTCGCGGCGGAATTATGGATGGTTTCGCTGACTGCCACAGTTCTACAACAACTCGCAAGAGATCGACATGGAATTCCTCTCCAAGCAGTTCAACCAATCCCAAGGAACGGTCCAACTTGTGCTGCAATCTCCTCAATCTGTACGAAACGGCTACGATGCGTCCAGCACAGCCGGATATCAGGCCCAACATCTTCCATTTCGACCAGACGAGAAGTTCCACGAGTACCGCTTTGACTGGACGCCCGGCAGTGTCATCTTCTACGTCGACGGCCGGGTCGTGCACGAGATGACCCAGAACATTCCAAGCGCACCCGGACATTTGTTCATGAACCACTGGAGCAATGGCGACCCTTTATGGTCGGCAGGACCACCGGGGCAGGATACGTCGATGACTGTATCGTACGTCAAGGCGTATTTCAATTCGACTGACCTGGCACGAAACGACAAACACAGGAAGCAGTGCCCGAACTTTGATCCTATAAAGGTGTGCTCAGTACCAGCGCAGACTGTGGCGCCTGACGGCAACGATGCTAAGACGTACTTCTTTTCACAGGAGGAAGGCAAAACACCTGGACAGACCATTTATCACACAACGAACGGCAACGATGCCAGGAGGCTCTTCAGCGTACACACCACTTATATCTCGATCATTTTCAGTCTCTTGAGCTGGGCATTACTGCAGTCGTTCTTCTGAGCGCTAATGGCTTCGCGCCCAGGCGTCAAAATGACACGCACGGCCTTCCACTCATTCCCAATTCTTTACACGATTTAGCACGAGGAGATGCGGCGTTTGTGCAAGTTCATTATTAACATCACACCTTCTCCTGAGCGCAAGATATCCCATCGCTGCTCTTATGCCGGACCATTACCTTTACTTCCTCCTTGAGTAGTGTTTACTAGGCTTCGCTTCTTGTATTTACACCTGTTCCACTCAGGCTCGTCCATCGCGAGGCTTCCGGACTTTTTCACTTCTCTCTTCCTGTCCGGTAGGTTTAGTCACGCATATGTTATCAAGCTTACTTAAAATATCAATACCACTTTCTGGCCAGCTAAGTGGCTTTTGGATGTCGGGGGTACATGAATTGGCGAAAAGTAGAATAGCCGTTACAATACATCTGTATAAACACCATCAACAACATTGAAGCTTTCGTACCTAGGCGACATTGACAAATGCGGGGTACCGAGTAGGAACGCGAGTAACGTGGTTCGGAAGGCGCGGTAGCCGGCATGGAGCGACGTCCGCTACGCTGTTACTGTTGAGCGCTTGAACAGCAATGACATGCTGGGCGTTCGATCATCAAAGGACGTGCGTAGACGCCGGTCGTTACGAGCCATGGATAGCTGCAAGGCTGGTGATGGGATCACCAATATGAAGATGGCTGTCGAGGTGCACTTTCTTCTGCAAACTCCCCACTGTCGCCATCCCTATTTTGGGTCGCATCTCAAGTCCCTTGGCTGCAGATCATGACCTGGAATCAGATGTATCGCAAAACATATGACTTCACCTGGTCAATAAAATTATTAGAGGCGCGTGCTCATTATTAGCTTGGGATTACTCGGGGTCGATTATCGCCAAGAGGCAGATCATGTTTCAATCCTCAACAGACCACGTGAGGACCTGCGTTGGGCTTAAATAGCCTTCTGTCCCTGAATAGACGACTTTTGTTTCAAAGTACAGCCCATCTCCGAGCGGCCCGACCGTTTAGTGCCTCCCAGCCGTCCCAACATCATCGAGAGTTCATTGATACGGTATGATGTCTACTCTTCTGCAGGGCAACAGGACATCACTGGGCCTTAAAGTTTGCGTAGAGGTCGGCGCCATGATCTCTCAACATCTCCATGTCTTCAGAGTCGAGACTTAAAATAGGAGGTGATCTTTCAGCTTATCCTTGACAAACAATAGTTCGACCGAGCTGCCGAGGCCCACTCCACCTGCATTGAGCATCATCTCGCCAAATTCTCATGCCCAGGAATCTGGAGATCTTTGCAGCACAGGTCAGGGTGCCCTATATATCGATGCTCTGCGCACAAGTCATATAGTGCCATCACATTCGTTCCTTCGTGTAAATCTTTGTAAATTTGGGCATAATGCTGTTTTCACGCTCGTTCCTGCATCTATTACCATTGATCTCTTTGGCCTCGTCCTTGCCATCCGAAGAGAGAAATGACCTTTCCAGGCGTAACAACGGCACAAACTCCGGCACTTATTACGGCGTCACAAGTGCAGAGCATGAAGAACGTAGCAAAAGCTTGAAAGCAGGAGGTTATCGCGTCAGATCACTGAGCGTCTTCGGAGTGCCTCCAGACGTGAAGTACGCAGCCATCTGGTTCAAGGCTGAAGGTCCAGAATTTGAGACGATCGCGAGCGCTGACGCGGTCACTTTCAACTCTTGGTACGAATCTTGGAAGAACAAGGGCTACGTCTCTACACATGTCTCTGCCACAGGACCAGTCGAAAGCGCCGTCTTCGCTGGTGTGATGGAGCAGGCTGATATCTCTGAAAGACTGAAATGTGGTATGGATACCCCATACGCATATGCCAACGCTACTATGGATCTGAACATACTGGTCAAGGGCGTCAGCGTCTATGGATCCCCCACCAACCGCCGGTACTGTATACTCGGGCATGAGAACATCGGGAATAGAAAGCAATCGACATACTACCAAACAGATACTGTTGTATTCGATTACAAGAAGACGTACAATGCAGAGACACAAAAGCGCTTTTGGAGGCCGACTTACCTTGACGTTACCAACGATCACCTCGTTTCATCCTTGTTCGAGGACACCAGTGTCGGGATGTGGGAGTCAAAGGTAGGCCTGACGGGATCTCAGCTCAAGGCAGAAGTTGAGACGCAGGCGAAGAAGGGACTCTCTCTGGTCCAACTTCAGGGCGGCGGTGATGGCGACGATGTGGTTTACACGGCTATATTTGCCGAGCACAGCACACCCCTGTCTCAGAACTGGAACGCCAACGGGAAGGTCATTGGCTTCGAAAATAATGACGCCGTTACCTCGGCGCTCGATTCTACTATGCGTAACTGGATGGAATGGAACGGCATCCGGCAAGCACAGGTGGCAGTTGCCCGCGAGGGAACATTGCTCGGCGAACGTGCCTTCACCTTAGCTGAAAGCGATCGTGCAATCGTGCAGCCCACGGACAAGATGCTTCTCGGCAGTGTGAGCAAGATGTTCACCCATGCGGCCACCCAGCGCCTCATCGACGACGGGCTTCTTAACCTCACGACGACAGTTTACCCACTCCTAGGTTACAAGCCATCCGACGAGCGCGCAAACAACATCACCGTTGAGCACCTGGTTCATCACACCGCTGGGTACGACCGCGCCGTCTCCGGGGATATCGGATTCATGTTCCGCGAAGTGGCACGCTCCAAGAACAGCTCCAGTCCCCAAACCCTCCGTGACATGATTGAATACATGGTCGACCGGCCTCTGGACTTCACCCCTGGCGACGGCGGCTACGCCTACTCCAATTTTGGAACAATGCTCCTGAGCTACGTGATCACCAACTTGACAGGACACCATACGTTCAATTTCTACGGGAGCGAGTCTTGACCAGCGGCCTCGAGGCCGAGCTCTTCGCCACCGCTGCTGATAAGCATGTTAACGATCCCATCGTTCAGGAGACGAGATATACCAACTTCAGCCCCCTGTTTCCTCAAGAGGAGGTGTTAGTGCCGAATACCGCGGGAGGAGATGGCGATATCAAGGAAGAAGCTGTGGGGTCTTTTGGGTTGAGGGCGTCGGCGAGCACGATTGCGAGGTTCATCGGCAAGAACGGTGGGTAATCTCTCATTCACAAAAGCCCTGCCCGACCTAGTTGACTAACGCATTCTTAGCTGTCTGGACGATTGGGGGCCGCGATTGGATGAGCTCCCGTGACGGCAGTGTATCGGGCGCTCGCTCGTACGCGCGCAGTGAGGGCGAAGAGAACTACGATTGGGCTGTAATACTCAACTCGAGAGACTTCATTTCGGAAGAGCAGTGGAGTTCTTTAGTCTACACAGCCCTTCCGGATATCTGGGCTGCGAATAAAATCGCTGGGGCGTGATCGTACGCACATGAATGATTATGTTCGGGTGCCGGAAGTAGTCATACGAAGTACAATCGGGGGATTTGTACGCAAGTAGACTTTCTTGATACCCAATAGACTCTAACACGTTCAACCCAAGGAATGGATAGTTCGAATAGGACCGCCTAAGTGCGTTTGCTGGGCCAGTATGGTAGTTATATTGGGACGGGGAGATGCCATTGCGAACTTCAGCCTAGGGTGACTACTTTATGATACATAACAAACATTATAACCTAAAGATGGACGCCCGTATCTCTTAATGGCTGGGAGCTGGTTCAGTTTCTTGTGTCGGCCACTATATCGGAACACGTATGATTGGCAACAGAACAGGTGAGATTGGGTGCTACATAGGAAGAATCCAATAGGAACTATTCTAATAATCTATGTTAATGTATGCACCAATAATCAATAACGAGTAGCTAGGTAGATGTCTTAGTTGATCCTGTTCTGGCCATGCTCCAGCGACATGGGTTGTGGGCCATGACTTTGTATAAACGATAATATGGGGGCTGGCTTCAGCCACGGTGCTTAAGAAGTTATGAGTTCCAAAACCTTCCAAACTAAGGGTGCTATAGCGTCTCGAGCGATAACAGGAAAGAGCTGCTACGGAGGGACATCCCTTGCTTCCTACTTTAGCGCACTTCTGCATTCCACATTACCACCTGCCCGGACAATCACAACAGCTCCTGCCACAAGAAACATCGTCAAGCCATGAATAATGTACGCGCAGGTCTCTCTCTCTCTCTCAACGGTTAGCTTCCTTGAATGTCTTACATTCACCACACTCTCTCAATCAGCACTGTTACCTCGCTCCTTACGTCATCGCTCTTTACAATCGCGCTTTCATAGCATCTTCCGTCTACATTGTATTGCGTCCAAGCTGACCTGAGCACGGTACATGGTGATCGAATCGTGGTTGTGGTAGCGGAGGGTTCCTAAAGCACAGTGCTTGTATCGCCTTTTGACTGCAAAGGTACAGCTTTGCTACTCATGGCCAGCGCTTGACGGAATAGCACACACGTATATACACCGGCTGGGGTTTCAGCACCTCTTGGATTTTTGGCAGCTGCATCCATTGGTAAGCTAGGATACCTGCGTTTGCAACATCGCTAAAACGTGCAACAAGCCTCTGAAGGGCCCGCGCCCTTAGAAATGCAAACACCAACAATTATCGCAATTTTACTATCATGTCTTACCATCAATGCAACAATGGAAATCGCCGCAACTATACGCTTCACATGTGCTTCCGCTACAACCGTCCTAACGAGTCGATGTTCGGTACCAGGCTCTGGAGCCCCCGCAATAACTCGAATTTTAGACAGTCCAAACGCGAAGGCCCTCGAGTGAGTCGGTCGAAAGGATGTTAAGCGGTGATCGTTGACAGGATGACATAGTCTGCGACAAGCACCACATGTTCCGCCAGCAGCGCCAGTTCCAGCGGTCGAAGCGAACGCTGCCGTTCTACCCACTGCAATAGCACCTGCAGTAGCTGTGCCAGCAAGCCCTTCTGCAAACTTACCAGCAATCCCTCCCTGGCGTTGCACCGCCGCACCGCTTGAAGTACCCCCGCGCCACCCGCCGCCGTGCCTCTGACAACTAACGGACCTGCGGTGGCTTCGCAACATGAACCTGGAGTATCTATCACCGTACAATGGCTTGAGACGTGGATCGGGACGTCTCGGACATGGCTCCCTCACACGATCACGCTCCACAACCAGCCACTATCAGAAACCGCTCCATTACCAGGAGAGGGAGAGATAGGCATGGGAACGATTACGGGCCGGTTGGGCGTTACGAGAACAGTGATACAGGGCGCTGCCCGGACCGTAGGACCGGAGTGGAAGGTGGGGGCCATGGCGGCTGTGGGCGTGGGCATTGCTGGCATAGTGTGAGCAGGAGTGAAAGAAGAAACGGCATGATCTAGCAAGATCGAAAGGAGATAACGAAGCGATGAGCATAACCATGCTATGGGCCCCCCGCGATGGTCATACTCTGGTGGAGATAATATGGATCAAGGCGTTACATCATACCCAACGGCGAGGAGCAATGATTTTGAGAAGGGAGAGGTGGATAACAGATCATGAGATACTAACAGTGCAGCTTAGTCGTTGCAGCTAATTTACCGTTAAGACGAATGGTATCGAACAGTTTCTGATCGGGGCTTGGCCAAAGTAATTGCAACCACCTCAAGTGAATAAGGTTAGGAACCCCTACGAGATTGAATGTAACCCAAGCTGCGGTAGCTTCTAGGTCAGTAGATATGCGTCCTGTCATCCGTTCCCCGCCCGCATTTCGCGCTTGGTCTTATTCCGTCGCAAGTGAAGTAGTATGGCTCACTGGTGACAGCGGCTACTGTATTCTGTCTTCTTGGAATAAACCAAGGGTAATAATATTCCCGGATCAGTACACAGAAAGACAATTCTCTTTACGTTAGCATGGACGAGAAGTGAGCGATCGACACTATGCGCCACTGTGGTATTCTTCGGGAGAGGCCGCTTGCTTACAAGCGAAAGCAACGGCCCGTTCAATCCCCCGCACAGTCTGTCCACTGCAACGATCGACCCTTACCGGACGGAATGTTCTATACCGCGCACCAAGCAATCCCAAGTCTTATGCATCGGAGCTTAACTAAAAGCTTAAGTTTCGCCGCGACGGGTGTTGCGAAACGCGAGGTCGGGCAGGTGCGGAACTTGATTGGTGCGCGAAAAAGACGCTTCTGCGGACACGGTCCTAGGTATATTAATGTTTCAACGCACCACAAGGTTCCCATTGACGGATTGCGCGGAGAAATTTGAAGTCGAATTGGACGGCACGGGCGTCCTATTTCTAGGGCTCCTAGGGTCGTTGACCTCTGCATCGTGGCGTAGGTGCGAGTGACCATGAGAAGTCAAATACCGGGGCTTTTCAGCGATATTGATGCCTCTATACTTCCTTTCTGGTAGTGTCTCAAAAGCGCAGTTTCCTATCTGTTGACGTCCTTACCATGTCCAAGTCCACACTCGGTGCCTTGAGCGGTGCTCTTCTCGTTAGCATATCGCTCGCCGCTCCGGCAGCAACTTCGTGCACGGCAACGGCATACAGCCAAGTCTCTGCTGCTGTTGCTTCATGTACAGCCATCACGCTTAGCAACATTGCTGTTCCTGCTGGGAGCCAGCTCGACCTCACGAAAGTGAAGCCCAGCACTACCGTGACGTTTGCTGGAACTACTGTATGTTTGTACTGGAAGGCCACTTACGTTTAGGAGGAATTCAACTGACGTGTGCTACCACAGACATTCGGCTTCAAAGCCTGGGAGAGTCCCCTTATTCTGATCGGCGGCACTGACTTCCACATCACTGCTGCATCGGGTGCGGTCATTGACGGTAACGGAGCGGCATGGTGGGATGGACAGGGTGATAACGGCGTTGAGAAGTATGTGCTACCCAATCTAGTCGTCGATGGGTACAGCTAATCGGATTACTGCAGGCCAGGCCACTTCATCCAGGTCAAAGCCGCTGGCACGAAGTCGCTCATTGAGAACCTCTCCATCAAAAACTATCCTGCCCATGGCTTCACGCTTGGAGGTTCAAACCTGGTCGTCAAGAATGTGAAGTTGGACAATTCGGCTGGGAATGCTCCGAACAGTTTATCAGGGGGGAAGCCTGCCGCGCATAAGTATGGCAGTCTCAACGACAGGGATCCACTCTGACCAAGTGCTAGCACGGATGGCTTCAATGTGAAGGCTACAAACGTCCTCCTCCAGGACATCACCGTCATCAATCAAGATGATTGCGTGGCCGTCAGCAGCGGCGCCAGTAACGTCACCGTCAGGAACGCCTCGTGCGATGGTTCTCACGGTCTGTCAATTGGTAGTGTTGGCAGTATGTGACTCTGCGAGCGACGCTTCCGCAAGTAACTGACCGGCTCAGGCGACACCACCATCAAGGACATCTTCTTCTACGACAGTACCGTTCAGAATAGCCAGAACGGCGTCCGCATCAAGACTGTGTCCGGCGCTACAAACAGCGTAGTGCAGAACATTGTTTACCAGAACATCAAGCTATCCAACATCACGGGATACGGCATCGTAAGTGTACTCGAGTCAGGTTTGTCGAGACGATGTCAGCTAAAATTGGCCAGATTGTCGAGCAGGATTACCTCAACGGCGGCCCATCGGGCACACCTACCAACGGAGTCAAGATCAATGATGTGGCGTTTGAGACTGTCACCGGCACGGTCGCTTCCAAAGCAAAGGACTATTACATTCTGTGCGGCAGTGGCAGCTGCTCGAACATTACCTTCAGCGGAGTCAAGGTCACCGGAGGTACGGGGGATAGCTGCAACTACGGCAATCTTTGTTAGGGCGGGCTTCAAGCTGCCCGTGTAGAGTCCACAATTATCGTGAAACGTGACGTCCGCGGCTGTGCAGGCGATATACAGGCTCGAGAGTGCTGAAACAAGTGCGTCCTTTGGCTGATGATCTTTATATCGAATAGTGGGTTGCGGTGAATAGTGGTTTGCGATGCGAGGCGACGGATCGGGAGTAGCGCGGACCAGGGCGCAGGTTAAGCTCCAAGCGCGGGCTCCCGTCTCCACCTGTGGACATGCTTCACCGTCCTTGGGAAGCTTGGACGAGACCGTCTTCCCAACTCGGGTCCACAGAAGTCGCCCTGGTGAGAGGGAAGACGCGCCGACACGCCCAGGAACACGAGCCGGGCGGGCCACAGCGCCAGAGCAAGCGGCTCAGCCCCGTCGAGGGCGTCCCACTTGCCCGAAGCAGGCATCAGCCATGACGGACGGCCAACTCGGGCGTGTGTGGATGACGGTGACGTGCTGCAACCATGGCGGCCAGCTGCTTGTTTGCGGGCGGCGGGCCCATTGTTCTGCGCTCGTTCGTGCATTCCTCAGCGCCCTAAACCGGCTCCCACGGATGCTGCGCTCCTGCCTTGTCCTGCCCCTACTTCCACGAGCCTCTTCGCCGTGGCCTCGTCGTGCGCTCGCTCCGTCTCCATCCGCTCGCTCTTCTGCCCTTCGCCGCAGATACACATGTTGCAGAGATGAAGCTTTTCCGCGCCACGCAGGCTTGCACTGCCGTGTCACTCTTGGCAGTGAACCTGTGTTCGCTCCCCGCATCCGCCATCGTCCTCGACCCGACAAGCCAGGATTCGGTGCGCGCCGCTGCCAAAGATGTCGCCCAGGTCCTGTGGTCCATGTATGCCACCACAGACAACCAGGTCATCTCCGGCATAACCGGCCTGTTGACCTATCCGCCCTACTACTGGTGGCAGGCCGGCGCCATGTTTGGCCAGCTGATCGACTATTGGTACTATACCGGTGACGATGGCTACAATGACATGATCCGGGACGGTCTGATACACCAAGCAGGAGACAAGTGGGATTTTGTACGTTGCATTCCAGTGCGCCGTCCTGCGCGCGCGCCTTGATGTACGCCCACGGAATTTGCGGGGTATGCACGAGCGTCGCGACACCCACTAACGCCCTGCAGATGCCCGCGAATCAGTCAAAGGACGAAGGCAACGACGACCAGCTGTTCTGGGCCTTCACCCTTATGAGTGCCGCCGAGTACAACTTTCCCAACCCTCCCGACGGAACACCCGGCTGGCTCGCTCTCAGTCAGTCCATCTGGAACCAGCTTGCCACGCGCTGGGAGTCCGCGACATGCGGTGGCGGCGTCCGCTGGCAGATATACCAGTGGTTGCCCGGCTGGACCTACAAGAACTTGGCTTCGAATGGCGGATACTTCCAGTTGTCAGCCCGCCTGGCCCTGTTCACCGGCAACGAAACGTACGCGAACCGCGCCGTGGAGATTTTTGACTGGCTGGAGAACACAAGTCCGCTCGTCACAAAAGACTATGTCGTCTACGATGGTGCCAGCACCGAGGGCAATTGTACCAAGCCGGACCAGAACCAGTGGACTTATAACTACGGCATCATGATCGGAGGCGCCGCATACGTAAGTCATCCACGCGTCCACTGCATGCGTTGCGCTGTGCACTAACAACGCCAGATGTACAATTACACGAACGGTTCCGACCTGTGGGCCCAACGCTTGACTGGTTTCATTAACAAAACGTCCATTTTCTTCCCCACCCAGAACAACGGCATCATGACAGAACCCTGCGAGGGACCGCAGAACTGTAATGGCGACATGGTCTCCTTCAAAGGCTATCTCGCTAGGTGGTATGCCGTTTCCGCCCAACTCGCGCCCTTCACTGCACCTATGGTCATGCCGCATCTGCAGAAGTCAGGCATTGCAGCAGCACAGTCCTGCGTCGGGCCCTCCACCACGGGTGGTGGTCAATACGAATGCGGAAATCGATGGTACTGGGATGGCTATGATGGCAAGTCGGGCGTCGGTCAACAGCTGGCTGCCCTCAGTATCATCAGTGCAAACATGGTCCCATACTCAAAGGCCCCATTGACCTCTAACAGTGGCGGGACCAGTAAAGGAGATCCCGGGCTTGGCACCGGTGAAGACGAGGGAATACCGCAGATAGACTATGGGGTCGCGACCGCAGGAGACAAAGCGGGCGCGGCTATTCTTACAATCTTCATGACTGTCGCAACGGTCGGTGGTGCATATTGGCTGGTTATTTAAGAGCAGGAATCGGACCTACGGCGTTTTGCATCGTTTTTCACGGCGTTTTGAAGGCTTGTCACGGCCTGGTGGCATTGTCTGCATTGGGAACTGCATGCTATGAAGTGCACGATTGTACATAGGTACGTGCCCATTCGCAAAGAGTTGCGAGCACAGCTACGCGACCATGAACATAGGATTTCGACTATCGTGTTATGGTATTCCTACACATGATCGGCCATGATTAGAATCGATCGCATCTCAACTTGTTCGATTGAACATCCAAATTCCCAACACGTGCATTCCACACGCGATCGGCAAAACCTATTGCTTGGCTTTTCTCCTGGTTACGGAAATCAGGTTCATTCCTCCATTTACCGATAAGAGATAGTACCCATGTTCATGGCATGCTTGAGTTGAGCAGCTGTGCCGATCCGCACCGAGAATTGTAGGGCTATCTCGCGCGACATTAATAGCCTCACTCCACATGGTTATTTCGTATTCGTTCCTCGATTGAATGCGCTCCCGACCCACGATGCTATTTTCTGCCGATACGTCGGACATGATGTCAGTTTGGCGTCCACGTTGCGCACATCCTTGCTTGGCCGTTCAGCCTCATACGTCGTGTGCAAGGCTTTGACTCTTCTGTCCGCACCTCTGCTGATTGCCCTTGCGGGAGTTGTGTAGCCGAATGCGCCTGTCATAGTCTGCACCATGGCTCTGCCATTTCCTACTGCCAGGAAAGACCCTCCAACCCTCAGCTTCCACGCAGAGAATCTCCTGATGCGAGAAATTAGTATGCGTATCGCGAAACGCACCTGCCCGTATGAAACAAATGTACGATGATCGGAGGCGACGACAAGTCCGGAATACGAAGCGAAACGCACACATGGTTGATGAGCAGGGTTTCGATTGGGGGCGTCTGCACCGGGATCGTCGCAACGCCCGCTAAAGAGTCAAGGTTTGGGATTAGTGTGGTGCACCCGTCCGTAGTAGACTATTCTGCTAGAAACTCGTATCAGAGACAGAGTAAGAATATAAAAGACGTCTAGATATCCTGGGATATGCACATACGCACAACAAAGCCAAAGACAACCTGATTTCCAAGTGCTCAACACGATCATACCACCATGAGATTCGCATCGTACCTCTCAACGCTGGCCTTGCTCGCCTCAACAGCCTGCGCGGACGTCCAAGGCTTTGATATTTCCCATTACCAACCCACCGTCGACTTCGAAGCTGCGTATGCAGGCGGTCTCCGCTTTGTCTATATCAAAGCCACGGAAGGCACGACCTATCAAGACCCGAAGGTACTTATCCTGCTTCCACCCTTTCTGAGCATCCCTAATCCAAGCGCTACAGTTCTCCTCCCACTACAGCGGCGCCACGTCCGCAGGCTTCATCCGCGGTGGCTACCACTTCGCGCAGCCGGGCTCCAGCTCAGGCGCCGCACAGGCAAGTTACTTTGTCGCGCACGGCGGCGGCTGGACCTCCGACGGAGTCACCCTCCCAGGCATGCTCGACCTCGAAGTCTCCGACTGCGGAGGCCTCTCCACCACCCAAACGGTCGCCTGGATCAAATCCTTTTCTGATCAGTACCACAGCTTGACTGGCCGGTATCCCGTCATCTACACAAATCTGAGCTGGTGGACGACCTGCACGGGGAACAGCAACGCTTTCAAGGATAACAGTCCGTTGATGTTAGCGAGGTGGGCAAGTGCGCCGGGGACAATCCCGGGGGGTTGGCCGTATCAGACTATCTGGCAGTATAAAGATACGAATGAGTTCGGTGGCGATAGTGACGTGTTCAATGGGGATGAGGCAGGATTGAAGAAGTTGGCGACTAGTTAGAGGGATGGATGGGGGCTTAGGGTGTTGGGTTTGAGGTACGTTCGCTTATAGGTGTAGGGAATCTGCCATAGGTATAACAAAACGTGAAGCTCTTCTGCGGACATTTTCTGGTCGGTCGTGGCTGTATGTGCTTCGGCGAAGCCCGTATCTCCTGCCTTTATTCTTAGCACCACGATCGCAAGTGTTTATATATGCACAATCATGGATTGTCGTGCTATGGTATATCAGCGTACCTGTAAAGGTCGAGAGAGGTGGTAGTGATATTGGCATTGGCTCGGAGCCTTGGAAAAGCTGGATCAACCAAAGCTGTACTCAATATGCGAAGTGAGCCTGAGTTATGATGAGATGACATTTTCGCATCAATATGGTTCATTAGCAGCGAGGATGACACGCAATATTATAATATGAAGGTATGGAGTGTCAGCTCAGAGGGCTACTGGGGCTCTAGGTAAAGTGCGTGTAACAACTGCAAGAAGCGAGGGGCAGCGCGAGTAAGTGGGCATGGCTTTCTGGACGTCGAGTGCATGAGTGCTGACGGTTGTTAGTATCGCATGATGACTTGTCCGTCCCAATGTTCGTATCGGCCTAAGAATCTGATAATGACGTTCATTAGGCCAAGTTCACACAGTGGGTGACACAAAAACTCGAACTTCATAGTGCCAGAGTTTCGGATCCCTATGCTAAATTGTTAGACAATTAGCTATAAGCTGAAAATTTAATAGTCTAGCCTAGTGTAACTCGCTTTATGATACGTATTTGGTTTGAAACCTAACGGCCGTCTCACATTGCCGGAAGAGCTCGTTCAGTTTTTTGTGTCGACCAAAGGATCATAGATGGTCTTGACGAAGCTAAAATGGTACGTTTCATTCATGCCCCGTATGTGAATCTGCTCTTCATCGGTTTTGATCATCAACACAACAATGGCCGATATCAGTGCATGACTTAGGAACGGAGGTGCTGCATTATACGGTGCGTGGAGCGTCTAATAGGCTAGAAGGGGTCTTTTTAGGACTCCATGTTTATCTAGCAATGGCATGGGACATGACAATACCCAACCACCATTTGATTGGCTGACGTTCCTTATGTCCATCATTAGGTATCGATAGATCGACATCATGGATTCTAAGACCTCCACCACTAGTTTCCCAGCACGCGCGGGGTGGAATCAACCCAAGAAAAATGTAGGGATCGGATATACGACCGGTTCAATTTGCAATCAATGATACTAGTTCAACACAACTCGGCGCACTCTATGGGCCGAGTTTCCCATACTACAACATACGCATGTGCATACGGAAATTGAGTGTTAATTTCCGCCTTGCGATGTGCTACCTTCACTTCAAGTCCGTGCACATGCGTTGCACTCGAGCACTTCAACCAGGTCTCCTCCATTGCTAGCATTCACAGCTGCTCGCACATTGCATACATTCCATCCGCCTCCATTATCTTGATGCGATTGACATTCAGAACCTGCGGCCGAAGGGTTTCTAGATCTACGAAAATCTTGCGACGACAGAAAACCACACATCAAGGGAGCAGCCTCCATTACAGTTGCAGCTAGGATGCTCGTCACTCTCCTCGCCTTCGTCTCATTTCTCGTAATGGGCATGGCCGCGCCTGGCCCGCAGGCTCCCCAAGGTCACCACCGTATGTCAAGATAACACGCGCATCGACATACACATTGTACTTTCAACGTCTGATAGAGCCGCTAATACACGTCATAGTAAACTGTAACTTCACCGTCCACATCACCGAGGTCTGCCAATTCGACACTACCCCCGACCTCAGTACATCAGCTCGTCTCAATACGATTCTCTCACCATGGGGCAACGGCATCACTAACTACACGGAGGGGCTCGACATCGACGACAGGCCACTCACCATCTACGCAAGCAATCCCAGAGAGAGTATTACCGGTAGGCTCGATATTGAGCGCCCGAACAACATGAAAGTCGAGTTCCAGTGGACATACGGGCCTTCTGGAGGACGTCCGGTCACAGAAAGGTGGAGCGAGGACAAGGAAGGGACGGACGGCCGATACGGTTGCATTGTGCAGCAGGATTGGAGTTCCACCGCGGCGCAATGTGATGGTGGTCATCCTGTGGACGAGCGGGTGTGTACAGTGCATGACAGATGGGCCCAAAGATTCAAACTAACGGTGCACAGGACAAGTTACTAGACTGCTGGTTCAAGTGCAATGCCGTAGCTGATTCGGAATCTTGAGGTGGAGCGGAAGCAGAAGGGCAGGCTGAAGTCACACGGGGCACCTGATTGGGTTTAGTTAGCGAGGGATAGTTCAAAAGCGGCCTCAGAGAGCGTTTGCCTGCAGTTGTCTCTTACTTCGGAAGTCATGCACGTGCCTGGGCTGTAATACCTAAGCTCTGATCAATTCATTTACCTGCCAAATTGAAAACCCACCCTTTCTCGCTTGACAGTTTGTTCCCCATCAAGCCAACCTTTGCAAAGCATTGCGAGCTTGTCTAGCTTACCTCCATCACCGAACAGGAAACAATCGGAGAGCATTCTGATTGCGTACAAAATGTTTTGCAACCTCCTCACCCTCCTCGTGTTCGCCGCAGTGGCTGCCGCAGCGCCTGGTGCCCTCGTCATCCGAGATGCTCGTAAGTCAACTCGGCGCACCTAGGTCTTTCTGGTGTAACATCCTCTGTACTGCTGTAATAATCTCGCATCCCAGGAAACTGCACCTTTACCACTCATATCACAGAGAAATGTACCTTCCACCCCACCACTACCAAGATCACGGTTGCGAAAATCTCCAACCTGCTCACCCCATCGATGTCTGCTGTTCCCGTTCCCAACGACGAGCAAGTCATCTCGACCGACCCACTGGCCACCCACATCACCAGCCGCAACGAGTTGATTGAAGGTGATCTGTCAATCGACCGTCTCGCTAATGACGAACTGAATGGGGCCGGCAACGACAAGGTTCACTTTGCTTGGGCGTGGAATAATTTGACCACGCACCTTCCGGAGATCGTGACGTGGAATGAGGACGACGATGGGGCGACAACTAGGTACGGGTGCAGGTATGATCAGCGGTGGTCGAAGGACGAGATACGCTGCGACAAAACCGATCCTGAGGCCGAGAGGGTAGGTTGCGTGCACGAAACAATGAATGGTGTTTGCTAATTAGCTTAGGATATGGTCTTGAGCTGCTTCTTTAAGTGCCGGAACTGATGAGTTGCACCGCGCATGGGTACGGAGTGGTCATCCAAAGCCGGCAAGAAGGGCGATACAGCTAGTCGGACTCTTGTCTCATCATACAAATTGAGTTGACACGGGCTACTAGTCGGGAATGCAGCATGAATAGCAATGAATAGAGACCGATCGTCCGTCTGAACTTGGGCTAGGATACAGCGTACTACGACTGCTACGTGCGAGAACATGAGTGCGCGTCAGTCAGGCAACACATATTCTAGGATCGGCTTTTTTCAGAGTTTCCCACCAGTAGACTTCATGCATGCGAACCGGTCGAAGTCACATGCGTACAAGATCAAGCTAGCTACGTGCATGCTTGAACGTCGGATGTGAATGGTACGGGCAGCTCGATGGGCGTTTCTACTCAATTGTCCATAGCTCTTTCTTCATGACATCGAAAGCTGCTCACTACTGCTTGTCAACGCTTCCCGTGCTATCGTATCTGTGGAACATAATGACAAGGAAAGATGACAGAGATATCAGTAGAGTCATCAGTCAAGAGACTGCACCCAAAACCAAGCGTGGCGCTGCATTGTGCCATTTTGAGGATACTATCTTCTGGAGCCGACGTGTTCAATTTCCTTGCTTCAAAGACGTTATAGGAGATTGTGATACAAGGATTAATTTACTGGGAAAGGCGTAGAAAAAAAGAGGAGGACTTTGAGGTACGTAGTGACATACCTGTCAGCCTCACCGACCTACTGTCCGCGTTCTGGCACCCAATTGGGAGCTGCGATCCGGCTAGGACGGTTCAGGCAAGTGTATACGAGGGTGTTCGAGCACTTCGACTTTCCGATGCTATGCAAGAGAGGCCACGAGCAAGGGAGAGGAAGTTCTATTGCGGGCACTAGAAGCGTGGCTGCGTGGCTGCGATATCACGAGCTGCATGTGCGTTGTGGACGGCACTTCGAGGATGGCGCACAGGATACTAGAGACGCCCTGCATCTTTTGGTCCGCATCCGAACGCGGCCACTACGTGCGGTGCAGCAGAAGATGGACATAGCACTAAGATGCAACATCTGATACAAGCGGTGAGGTCGGCTGTCACCAAGCCTTGGTTCTTGTTGCAGGACCAAGGCGACAGTTCGAGAAGTGACCAGGTCGCGATGACCGGGATACCGCGGCGAAAAGATGCTCGGATCGCCGCGTAGGGCTGGACATCGCGCAACTCCGTCCTCACAAGCCACATGCCGATGGGGAGGGAGAGGTCGTTCCCAAAGCCAGATATTGCGGCAGATGTCGTCTCACCGGCCGTTGCGCTGTACAAGAACAACGTCGAGACGTAGTCATGATGAGCGGTGAGCAGGGTCCAATATCGTGATGTGTTAGGTCATGAAACATGGAAATGGCGCAAGGCGGTGATTGACACGACGATGGTGCAATGCGTGGACGGTGGCCAGACCGTCGCGAAGGCGTGAAGGAGTACTGTGCGGGACTGGCGTCAACGATTTGCGAAGAAACTGCTGGTGGGCTCCACCGCGAAACGGTTGCGGTGGGTCTGCGGTATAGAACTGCGATGTTGGGATGCAGAGGCTGCATAATTGTGCCCGAAACTGGACCGATGCACGCGCTTAACGACGGCAGGCGATCCAGCTAGCTTAGTCTTTCCGGATGAGGCTCCGTGTACCAAAAATAAGCGAAGCATCGTGAGATGCCCTGAGGAGGCACCCTGGAGGTCACGTTGGATGCGGGCGGTATGGCTCCATCTCATCTCAGGTACCGGCGACGTGTCGGGGGCCCGGAAGGAGCGGTGGGGAAGCTCGCCAGCTTCTGCTGCATGCGGCGTTGCTTGATCGCGTAGCGAAGCCCGGGTACATGTGCGGCAGAGTCTGGATTGCTGGTGAGTGGAGATTCGCTACAGCAACGTTCGCGATGGGCTCAGGTGGGCGGTGACCTTCGCTGAGGTGAGTCAGGCGAGGCTACACGGGCACCATGCCGCTGCTCCGCTTGGTCGACGGGTCCCTAGCAGAATTTTCGACATTACCTAACGTGCGGCGCCTTGGCATCAGATCCAAGTGGACTGAATGCATCACGAAAGGTGGCGTGGGCTGCGAGTTGCACAATTTGCGAACAAAGACACAGGTTCGCGAGGGCAGTTGACGAGCGGCCAGGAGGCTGCGCGAGGGGATCAAGTGCGCCCTGGGCGGGACCATGTCTGGGGAGCTCCGAGGAGATGCTCGACTGCTCGACGCCCGCATCCCATTTGCACAACGCCATGCTCTCTCAAGATTGCGGGGGAGCGGTCTTGCGATCCTCGTGCCATGTATGATGGCCCAATGACGGTGGAGGGCACCGCGGGTACCTTCCATCCCCAGGATCCGTAGCGCAGCGTGTCGACGCATCGCGGTGTGGGCGACTTGGCCGACGGCGAGCAAAGGCTGAGGTCCGATGGAGCACCCCGAGCCCTCGCAACGGAGTGCGCAGCAGCGGCCTGCGACGGCGCCAGCAGCCAGCCAGCCGCTAGCCACCGCTTTTAAGAGGGAGAGGGCGCAGAGGGCGACGGCGGCGGCGGCGGACACGCATGCAGCTGGAGGTGAGGTTGGCCGAGTGCTCAGAGGCAGGCGCGCTGGGGCGATCATAGGCAGCGGCAGCCCGTGCGCGGCAGGTGCAGGCAGCCTCATGACCCAAAAACGTACTCAGGCGCGCAGGGATGCGGCGCCTGGAAGCAGGCTAGCGCTGCTTGTGAAAAGCTTGGACGCGGTTACGCCATGCCATCAGACACTTGCTCACGGGGGGCTACCAGTCATGGAATTTTCATCATGTAAAAACCCCGTCCGACTTTCGACAGCTTTGTTTAAAAGCCTTGCTCCCCCAGGTCCTGCTATTCTGCCCTCACCGCGATGTTCTGTCCGCTTGTCCTGCTCCATCAATTGAACGTCCACAAGATCAACTCGTAGGGATCTCTTACATCGAACCGCATCCACACCACGATACCACCCACGCCGCCCCGGAGATACCCCACACACCACTTGCATTTCTTATCGCAGCCCAGCACACCTCGACGCCCGCCTCACGCACCCCGGATTTCTCTGCAGCGACCTTTGTCCGCTAGCTTGGAATTATGCCGGGCCGTCTGCTTTCTCTTGTTCGCCCCGCGCCTGCGTCATCGCCGCCCTTTGACCAGTTAAAAGGCCAGAAGAACCATTCCGACATACCGCCCCTGTTCCCCCCTGTCTATTCTGTCGAGCGCCCCTCGAAAAACAAATCACAAGAGTCGCTCGTCATGGAGGCTTTCAAACGTCATGGCTTGGGCTCTCGTCAGAACTCGTTCAAGAAGAGCCCAAAGGCCAGTCCCAAAGCGGAACCCCAGCCTGCAGCCGTGCTGAACATGGTCGTCGAGTCGCCTCCACTGGTCTTCTTCAACTCGCCGCAGTCATCTACCGGTGCCATCATTTCTGGCTTGCTCAAGATTGAGGTCCACGAGCCAAATGTAACCGTCGATAACATGGTCATGCGGCTTCTTGCCATTGTCACCACAAAAAAGCCTGTGCACCAGCATTGCCCAGACTGCACTTCCCAGACCACCGAGATCCACAAGTGGGAGTTTTTGCGGGGAGCCGTCCAGCTGAACTTTGGCGACCACTCTTTCCCTTTTAGCCATCTCGTCCCTGGTCACCTGCCTGCAACTACGCACGGCCAAATTACCACCCTCGATTACTACCTGGACGCTGTTGCTACCTTGTCCAATGGCAAGAAGCTGGAGTACAAGCGCGCTCTAGACATCAAGCGCTCAATCGTCCCCGGTCCTGACAAGCACTCGATCCGCATTTTCCCTCCCACCAACCTTACCGCATCGGTCAAACTGCCACCGGTCGTCCATCCTATTGGCGACTTTGGTGTCGAAATGCGCCTCTCTGGTGTAACACAGACTAAAGATGACTCGCAGTCGCGCTGGCGCCTCCGCAAGCTCAATTGGCGCATAGAGGAGACTCAGAAGTCTATCTCCCCCGCCTGCCCCAAGCACGCCAACAAGGTTGGCGGGGAAGGAAAGGGCATTCTCCACGATGACACCCGCACCATCGCCAGCGAGGAGGTCAAAACGGGTTGGAAGACCGACTTCACCGAGGGCAACATCGATTGCGAATTCCGCGCCCGGTGCAACATCGCCCATAATCCTCTCTGTGACATGGACAGCCAGAGCGGAATGAGCGTTAGGCACAACTTGGTCATTGAGATGGTCGTTGCCGAAGAATGGGCTCCGCTCAAGAAGCTGAGCCAGGCAACCCCGACCGGCGCTGCTCGTGTCCTTCGAACCCAGTTCCACCTCGTGCTCACCGAGCGTTCCGGCATGGGCATTTCCTGGGATGAGGAACAACCGCCACTGTACGAGGACGTTCCTGCTAGCCCACCCACCTACATCACCGATTACGATGGCCCACCACTGCACGACGATCACGATGACCTCCACCTTGGTTGAGAAGCATCGCATTACGAATTTCCTTATGGTCATAAAAAGTCGCAGACTTCTGGATTAACAATGGTTGGATTCGAGACGGATATACCCCATGTTGAATAGTTCAACATCGAGTTTGTTTATTTCACCAGAAGCATCTTCGCTTTCACAATGCCTCTTCACTTCAACAATTTGGGATCTGTACACTAGCGCGGAGTTTTTGGATATGGCTGGATGGCTTAAGCCTCGCCAACGAATTTTTGAGGAATCTCGAATTTCGAATTTCACCTGCAGGATGAACAAAAGTCTTACGTAGTACCCACATTAATGCCTAGTAGAGGACCGAATCAATTCATCCTCGAATTTACCAAACAACAACCTCGTCAAACCTTGTTGTCCCTGTGATGCATACCTGTGACTCAGTTCACAGATTATTCCCGGCCCTTCACCCCTATGCACGGGGTGTTCTCGAAGTTCCTAGGTAGCTCACGCGTCACACCACCGCAGTCGCGCCGGTATCCCGGATTCACATGACCGGCTGAAAAATCACCCAGTCCGATGCTTGGCATCCCGACGGATACCTTTCCGTCACGTCGAACTCCGATCGCACGCTCGGAGCAGCCTTCCGCTGAGATCTCGGAGCCATCTTATCAGATTTTTGCCTCACGATTCCGCTGTTGTCGCTGACACCATCGCACGTAACAGCCAGGCTAACTTCGCGCCAATCAGATGTAATACCCCCTTTTTGCTCCTGTCATCACCTGCCAGCACTTCATCGCACCCTGCTCTGCAGATATTACGACTCACGATGCATTCCAGACCCTGCACTAGACTAGTGACACATAGATCCTAGAAGGTACACCTTACACCTTTTTTGTACGCACAAGTTGTGTGGATACTTCTGCGATGCGCGCAGGGATAGCGAATCTGGCCTTTGGACTAGTCCATTCGTCCCTGCACGCTGCATAAGTCTGAGCATGCCTGAGTCGTGGGCACAGGGGAAGGATTGTGTGTTGTTTCAAGTGCCCCACCGAAATTTCGTGCGGTGGACATTATGAGGTAAGACACCGAGTTGACCTTCTCCATTGAAGTGAGGTGATGTACACCAGTGGTGTGACATGAAGTAAGGTATAGGTGGAGATCTGGGTAGAAGAAACTATGGGTAGGATTGTGTTACGACTACTTGACGATCGTTGATCGTCTCTGGTGGTTCCGTGGGGCCTGAGTTGCGTTGCTGTCCTACCTTGCGAAAACTCTTGAATGAATTTTTTACTGAATCATGAGGCGGTGCTACGAGTATGGTATACCATTGTGTATGCTGAAATCGGTGCTTGTCCTAACATTGGCTCGAAGGGTGATACGATAAGTTGTCCAAACATTCTATGATAGGCATGCAATGCCTGTCATTTCCTTGCTGGGTTAGTGCGCTTGTAAACCCTAAAACTACGAGTACAGCTTGATGGCAAAAGATTCAACTTCTGCCACCCGACAACGAAGTGCAGAATCGATGATACCGCACTCGCTACAGGTTTCCAAATTTTCAGACATGAATGGATTATAATGTGTAGGTGATCTAAACCTTTAAAACATGAAATAAATAACTGCCCCAAATTCCTGTTCATCCCTGGCACAAACCCCAATCCATCCCTCAACACACTTTCTACTCATCGAACTTCCTGCAACCGCAATACCCCTGTTCCTAAGCTGGACACCTTATCATAACATCTGCCACAAAGCATCTCCCTCATTCCCGTCCACGAACACACTTCGTCATCCTGACATACCTCCTCACACCCTTCTTCTTTGGGCCTCATCATCTGCTCCTCCAACCACCTCGCTAGCTTTGCATCTACATCACCACCCACACGTGCGAATTGCACGCCACGGACAGCGGTAAACAGCTTCAATATAGCGTAGTCGCACGCTTCAAACTGCGCCTGCCATACCCGGATCTCGAGGTATTCTGCGCCAGAAAACGCAGCTGCAGCTTGTGTAGCGGTAAACTGCGGGTCTGTGTCCAACCGTAGACAAATCTGCCAGCGCGAGATGAGGTTTGTAACGCTGGGGTACAGGACAGGTTTCGCGGAGGATGTAAGATGCGGAAGCGAAGCCAGGAGAGAAGGGTGCGCATGGAATATGTGAGGCGCATAAAGGAGCGCAGTCGCTTCATCGTGGATTTTGCGGCAGGATGACAGGATAGCTGGGTGAAGCGATGTCGATGTCGAGGTCTGGTTGTAGTGCCGCACGTTGAGGTCATTTGCACGCTTCGTGATGCTGGTCAGGTTCACGGCGTCTGGGCAGAGAAGCTCCTTGTATATTTGGTTCCTGAGCTCTGCGGGGAGCTTGAAGAAATAGGAGTCTTCTTGGGTGGAAGTCGTGCCAGGTTGGGATTTCAGGCTCGAGGGTACGGACTGGCGTTGGACATCAGACAGAGCGCACCCGGGGCTTTGCTCTTTCCTTGTTGGTCGTGGTACGCCTGGTTCTGTGCCGAGTAGCTGGAGTGTGGGATGCGAAGGCGCAACGGTTGGATATGGGCTCGCTCGGTTGTATACCACGGTGGGATTTGGATGGTAGTAGAGGGCGTATGTTGCCATTCTTGCTCTTGTGTCCTCAACCGATTGGTCTTCGATCTCGGTAGGAAAACACTTTGGGAATACGAATTGGACCGGGGGTGCGCGGGTTGTGGTTCGTGTTGTCGCGAAGCAGCAGCCGCTGTGAAACAAGGGTCTATAGGAGTTTGAGGTGGTGAAGTTACTGGTGTCGAGGTGTTCGAACTGTTCGGTGTCGATGCTGCTGATAGTATTGGAAATGCTGGTCGAATGATGACTGGCGATATCGAGGTTGCGGTCATGGGAGAGCTAGCCTCCAGTTGATGTTGATTGTTGGCTTTATCCGGAAGGTTCTCCGGAAGTTGGTGTTGAGCTAGTCGTTGTTGCGAGTAACAATGGAAAATGTCTCTGTGACGATTCATAGGATGAGGGGCTCAGACGTTTATAAGGGCTTCAAAATGAGGCTCAGGGAGGCTCAAATATTAGCTTCGCCTACACCGTCAAAATCACGTTGTTGGACAGCGGATATTCCCGAGTGAGACGGTACCGACCGTTAGAGGGTCTGTGCGCTGCGATAACAACACGGTGAGCGACAAGTTGCGCCACGCGTCACACCACCGCCGGCGTCCAGCTCACCACCTGCGCGCAAAACGTGAGCTGGATGCGACGCCGTCCCACAATAAAATTTGTTGAGCTTCGTTATCTCCTGGGATGATGGACGTTCAATAGAATATCAGGATTTCCGCTTTGCTCTCGATCGTTGGGTGTGTTGGCGCGCCTCCGTCCACAGACCGCTGGTTTGCACAGCAACGAACACTGCAATGCTCACCTGGAGCGGAACAAGTTACCGAAGGGTCTCCAGGACAGCATGTTAGTCTCAACTATTCCAACCGACAGATGATGAAAGCCACGTCGTACTTGTCAAACACAATGTCCGACAACAGTTTCAGGTGCTAGGCTCGCTTTCAAGGTTGTTTGTGCGACATGGACGAAGAGCAGGTAGCATTAGTGCCGGATTCCGAGCTTTCTCCGTTTCAGTCATCCCTACCATCGTATCGGACGTGACTATGTGGCCTGTGTATTTGGACTTTCCCAGCCTGCGGTCAATCTACGAATTCGAGTTGTGTTGCCACTAACCTACGTTTTTGTCGGAGTCAACTAGTGATCTGTAGTCAGACTCAGGATTCAGCTTTGGCTGAGCATCAGTTGGAAAAGACGTGGTGCTCACATGTAAGTAATAGCTCACAAAGGTGTACCATCGTGCAACAAAAAGAAGCTTCCTGCCTCATAGGGCTAGAAGTTTAGAAGGAAATCAAGAACAATCGTCGCTCAAGTTAGAAAGAAGAACAGCTGAGGTAATGTCCACTCATATAGCCTTGCACTTGCATGCCCCTGGGTATAGTTGTGCGATGAGCGCCAGCGGTCTGGTGTACGAGCGTAGTCCATTATGGTATAAGTGCAATTCCATAGTGGCTAATTTGAGCTTTCGTTTTCCTCCTCCTGGTACATGTGCCCGTGATCAAGGTGACCGCTTCTCGCGCGCACGCCTCCCGTCCTCCTCATCAGAGTTGTAGCGGCGTCGCTCACGACTATGATCGCGGCGATCACGGTCGCGTCGTGCTGGTGCTTTGTCCCGAGCCTGCCCAGGTTCTCTTGCGTCATTGCGAGCTCTACGCGAGCTTCTGCGGTAGTGCTGGTCGTCTGAGTTCTCCTGCTTGCTTCGATGCTCCCTCCTCTTGTGACGTTCCTCATCCTCCGACTCCACACGCCGACTCCGTTGTTCCTTCCTTCTGTGGCGGTCCTCATCTTCCGAGTCATCATGCTTGATCCTTCTGCGTTCCCTATCGCGATCGCGGCTACGGTCTCGCTTTGAAGAACGATGGTGCTTCTGCTCCCGTTCCTTCTCTTTCCGTTTGCTTTTCTTGTACTTTTTAACCGCAGATGCAGCATTCTCCTGCAGCCTCTTGACCATGGATTCCTTCATTGGGTCTTCCTCGTCAAGATCTCGTATTGCTTTTTCCAGCTCGATCTCCTCTGGCAGCAGCGGACGGTCATCATCCGAATCGCTCTCGCTTTCTATGCGCTGTCTCTTGCGTCGACCCCCTTCCTCGGCCGCGTTGTCGTCAACCTCTCCCATCGTGTTGTCCTTCATGTCCTCATCATCTTTCGGTTTGTATCTAGTGTGGTCCACTTTCAACACCCTGTCCATAACCGTCGCCCCTCCGAGATTGTCCACGGCCAAGTCGCAGCTCCTCTGATCCTCGTATTTGAGCCATCCGAAACCCTTTGACTTGCCCGTCTCTTTGTCCCGTGCCAGTCGTATCCACACGGGCTCTCCAAATTGTGAGAAAATGGTGATAACATCGCCTTCAGAAAGTTCGAAAGGCAGACCACCAATGTAGATGAAGGCAGTATCGCGGTAGTCGGTATGCCATGAGCCTTCCGGGTTGATGCCTGCCTCGAGCTCGCGCTTGTTGAGCTGTTGAATCGCGCGTATGGAGTTCATGGCGGGTGTGCGCCTAACCGCGGACAGGGCGTGACGATACGCTTCAGTAGAGGATATGCGCCAATGGGCGGGGGATCAATAGGTTCCCTGACTGGTAGTGCCTTTAGCGACGTCGTAAGAGCAAACGAGGATGGCATGTGCTGGGTGCAGTTTGTTGTAAATGGGACTCGTGAAAGTGACGGCAAGCCGAACATTCGTCTTGGCAGTCGCGTATCCCTGCATGGAAAGCTTCCGTCAAACAACGGATCCCAAACCTACACAGCATCCCCGCAGCGCCCTCACTCTCTCCTTATCGCTTTACTCACGTGCAGTCGCACTCGAGTTCTACGCTGCGCTACCTTCCTCAGAGTAGCATATGATTGTGTCGCTGCCGTCTGGAACCTCCGAACCTCTCCGCAATGGCCAACGCGCGCAGCTCTAACTTTGGTGTGCGGCGGCCGAACAGCAGTGACCAGGAAAAGGAAGAAATATGGAAGCCTATGCTGGACAACATCTCGAGCGGAAAGCGACTACCCGAAAAGAGCTTGCTAGTACTTGGTAGGGAGACATGGACACATGGCATAGGGGCACATGCTAATGTGACCAGGCGGCACCCCCGAAACACAGAGAGGATTCCTCGAATCAGTAGCAACAGACCCTACAAACAACCGAAGGCCCCCGGATAGAGGACGGAAGCCACCAATCGCAAATCAATTTGCGTTGGGTTACACCTATCAGGACGTGCTTGATACTGATCATGAAGGTATACACTATGGACCAATGTTCAGGCAATGGACTGATTCGTGAAGATACTCTCGCTCGTCTGTCGCTCTACCTCCTCGCGAACCCGTCGCCATCGTTCACACCGCTTATTAAACCGTACCTTAATCCGCGTACGCTCCCGCATATGCTAGTAGTAATTCTGCTTGACTGGAACCACCCTTGGTTATGGATACGGCAGCTTCGCGACTGGATTCGCGTTCTACGATCCTTAATCTTATCGCTCGACGACGCTTCGAAGGAAGTGCTTGAGGAGAATATTACCACACTCCAAGACAAGGGTCGCACTGTTGGCGGCGCAGAAGGAAGCAGTGCGCTGGACAATGTCAAAGTGCCTATGGGGCCTGGAGAATGGGACGAACCGCTGGGTATACCGTTGTGCGTTGTTTGCCAGAACGCCGACAAGATCGAGGCCTTGGAACGAGAACGGGGTTGGAAGGAGGAGGAGTTCGACTTCATCCTGCAGTATCTACGGACAATTCTTCTTAAGCACGGCGCTAGCCTTGTTTATACGATGCCATCGGCCCCAGGTTCTCTTCAGACGCTCATTCATTCTGCCCTAGGGATCAAGTCCCTCTTAAAGCAGAAGCAGTTGAAGCACAATGTGACAGACCGCGACCGAGTTTTGGTTCCGCCGAATTGGGATTCTTGGGCTAAGATTAGAATCTTAAGGGATGGTTTTGACGTCGAGGGAGTTAGTGAAAAATGGTCGATCGACATCGATCACATACCACAACAGACGAAGGCTGCCGCGAACGGTGGACCTCCAACGGATGGCGAGGAGCAGGCACCCGATGTTCCGCCACAGCGATCGGAAGAAGAAGATGAAGGTCCCTCTGCCACTACGATCTACGAAGAGACAATCAGGAATCCCGAAACGGACTTCCCACTCTCTGCTCTGCACTCCAAGCAGACAAACGGTATCGAAGTATCGAGCCAGGGAACACAGGACTTCCTCAAGGAGCAGGTCAAGGTCTTAGATCAGCTACGTCTCGAAGATGAGAATGAGGCAAAGGTCAAAGCAGCGAAGAAAGATGTCGACAACTACCGGACATACACGGACGATGCGTCCGGCGTAGTGGAAGAGCACATCGGGCCAGTGCAATTCAATATGGGCGGTATTCAGGTCAACGCTGATGAGATGGTAAAGCGATTACAGGTATGTGTCCAATTTGCTTCAGTTGTAGGACCTGCTGACACTATCCACAGGAACGTGAAACTAGCAGAGCCAGCGAATCCGAGTCCGCTACAACGCCGCCCGTCAATGGTTCCGAACCCGCCAACATGGATAACGAGAAGCTCATGTCCTTCTTTTCTGGCCTCATCAAGAAGCCCTCCGCCAAATAGACACTTCCCATTTTCAGTTTCACGCTGTCAGACAGCTGCCCCTTTGTAGATGGGGTGCGCTGTCCATACGTTAGGTTCAGCCGGATATCTGGGTCGGTGCTTTTACTCTTCTGCGATTTCAGCTTCACTGTGTCTATGTTCGGGTTGCCGGTTTGGGGTTAGCATAGCTTTATACCCATAGCATAGTCCGCGCTATCACATTGATCTCTTATGTCGTTGACATTCTTCGTAGAGCTCTAGCCAAGTTCGTGTCATTTACATGCACCATCATGATCCATCGTTATCCGCATAGTATTGCGGTTGTCAGCCTCCGCTTGTCCAATTTCACTCGCGTGCATATGGTGAATAGATTGACAGAAAGGGTGGTTTGTCCACCTCCGGATTGTAAGTTGAGACAGCATCAAATTGCTGTGAACATATCCCAGCAACGGTGGATTTGAGCCATATCCCTAAGCTCACCCTCCCGCGTAGTTGTGCTTTTCTTTTCTCTGCGTCTACGCATCCACGATTACTAAGATCCATCTTACTGTACATCCTCTAAACTAGCGCCTCCAGCCTCCACCTTCCCCACACTCGGCCTAAAGCGGAAGCAAGATATTCCCACTCCGGGAACAGCTAATGGTCAGCATTCACTAAGCCCCATGAACCAGCGCGACATATACAAATCTACCTTCGCCTGCTTGAAGCTTGTTCGAACATCCTACAGTCGCTTCACCACGAGCTGACACCAAATCCTCAGCTATCGACATGGCATCGCAAAAGGAATGGGCGACCGAATTACGGAGCTACCTCCCATGGACGCAATCCCCCCTCATTGTCTCTGCTCCCATGGGCGGCTTTGCCTGGTCTCCTCTCGCGACAACCGTCTCTCTCGCTGGCGGTCTCGGTCTCATCGGCGGCTTAAACGACATGGCGCAGCTCTCTACTGAACTCACCCAAGCACGCTCCACATTCGCCTCTTCCTCCAATCCTGCTATTCAAGCGTCGAAAGCGCTACCCCTCGGTGTAGGCATCCTAGCTTTCATTTGTAAAATTGAAGATGTTGTACGCGTGATCGAAGAGTTCAAGCCCGCCGTCGTGTGGCTATTCGCTGCGAAGCAGCTAGGTGACTATCGGGGTTGGATTGAGGCGCTGAGAAGCGTGAGTCTGGAGACGAAGGTGTGGGTTCAAGTGGGAAATGTGGAGGGTGCGCTACATGTTGCAAAAAATGCGCGGCCGGATGCGATTTGTCTCCAAGGTGCGGATGCAGGCGGCCATGGCTTCGAAAAAGGTGCAGGTATCATCAGTTTGGTGCCGGAGGCAGCGGATGCGCTAAAGAGAGAGGGGTTCGGTCATATTCCGCTGCTCGCGAGCGGAGGTATTGTAGATGGTAGGGGCGTTGCTGCTGCGCTTGCGCTTGGGGCGGCGGGTACGGTGATGGGAACGAGGTTCCTAGCCAGCAAGGAGGTATCGATTCATCCCGTAGCCCAGGCTGCTGTTATGGAAGCGGAAGATGGAGGCCAGGTTACAAAGAGGAGTAAGCTGTTTGATCAGTTGAAGGGGCCAAATATCTGGCCTGAGGAGTATGATGGGAGGAGTTTGGTGATTCAGAGCTATGAGGATCATATTAGTGGCGTAAGCTTGGAGGAGATACAGAAATTGCATAATGAGGCTATTCTTGAGGATCATAAGGGTTATTCGATTGGGAGGAAGGGGAGAGCCGCGATCTGGGCGGGGACGGGAGTGGGGATTGTCAAGGAGGTTGAGGCGGCCGCGGATATCGTGGAGAAGGTGAGGAAGGAGGCGAGGGAGATCATGCGTGGGTTAGAAGGATTGTGACAGATCAGAGGAGATGCGTGGTGAACACCTGGGCACAAATTTGCTATCAGTTCGCAGAACATGTGAACATGCGCTATATTGAGTCCCGTCAAATTCTTGAGTTGCCGAATAGCGGCGTCGATGATTGAACTGGAATGGACGTAGGGCAACTGGAGACAACACGTGCGCCAACGCTACCAAGTGGTATGTCGCGTACATCTCCCAAAGCGATTGACAACGTGCAGCGTTTCCCAGCAAGGTTCCCATGCTCGCTTGTGTCCATTAAGAAGGCCTATTTAGGCGCCAAACGCGCGAGTGCGGCAACGCTTGAAAGACCATGCATACAAGACTTGCAGACTAAACGATCAGCATAGAGGCAGGATGTAGCCGACCTCCTTTTGAGACTAGTAGCACACGAGAGAAGGCGGACAAGCTCCCTGTGTACGGCGCTATCATGCCAGGACTGGCAGTGACAGGCGAGCTATCGAAATAAATTTCTTGATCAACTGCCGCCACAAATGCATCGTGGGCATAGAGCCCCGTTCGCCATACCATCTTGGCCTCCTGTGACTTCGTCACGAATTTCATCTTCTCACGCACTCTGTCACTGTGTGTAGGAAATGTTCACTGAGCTTGGACAATGACAAAGAGGAGCTCGTCGACCTACGATTATATTATGTATGCATATGGGAACGGTCCGTGCGGCCAGGCCCTAGAGTTGGGGTGCTCAGCACATTATGATCTCTCCGGCTATGCGAAATGGGGATGGGAGTCGACATATCAAACGCTTCGCTGTGAAGTAGTCTCAGGATCCTGTACACGATCGGCATTATTTGATGAAGAGGAACGATTGCGCGATAAGAGGGCAGCTCTCACGCTTGCTGCTATCGAATATGGGTGGAGAAGTATACGCGTCCCTTCATGGTCTATCTGGACGTAGCTCCTCGGCCCGCTGATCTTACTGGACGTACATCGTAACCGCACTCATGTTCTTGAGTCACAAGTATCTTGCGGTGCGAGTGATAGCGGATCAGGATGATTTGTCTGTATCCTGGCCGATATCACATCTCCCGAGTGGTGGAAAGATGGTGCCGAGACAGACACTTGAAGCTGCGCCGCATGGCTGCATTGGGCACTATGCGTGTGCTCTTATGCTCGCCCGTTATCGGGTGTACAAGCGGTAGGTCCACGGAGTTGCACTGTCTTACCCGAAAGAAGATCATGCGAGGCGCATCTGAAGTCTGCAGTTAGCAATGTGTAGATGGACCAAGAACGCCCGTCTAGAAACCAAGACCCTCTGGAATGAGCAAGAAAGACAAGGCGCGCGTGAGAATCGACCTTTTTACTGCCGGCCTTGCCGTACGCTATGTTCGGGTCCTGTGAACAGGAGGATTTGTCTGATTGCTAGTCTGCGGCTATACTCACGCGTGGCTTTTGCCGTTCGGTCCGGTGTGAACGAAGAGCAGCGAGGAACTGTGCCGCAATATACGGGCAAAGCTTCGACCTTAAGTGGACATGGTGCGGGGTCAAAGAGCCTCGATCTGGGTGTTGGTTTATCGCGCGATAACACAGCAACAGGGAGGAAGGCTTCAATGATTGGACATACACGAAATCGATACGGAGCGGAACGTTGTGGAGGCGGGAGGACCTCTCGTCCTTCCGCAAGCGCTGTGGTTTCGGTCCGTGCTGTCGTGCTGATCGCCTCAATCCACTGTTGGGGTGGGGGTCGGTTTTAGCGCGTCAAGGAAACACACCTGAGCGTCCATTGGTGAATAGACGAGGAAAAAGCGGTTCGAAAACCTGCCCTGGCGCGAAACCAGGGTCTTCCACCGAATGAGATTGATCCTCTGCAAAGCTAACGCGAAGCGAATCTTCCGGCGCGTAATCAGACCTGCTGTAAGGCTTGCCTCGCTCGACTCGCTGAGCTCCCGATCCTTCTCCAAATCTGGCTCCACCATGGCACCTCAGAGCTCATGCTTGCTTGCGACGCACCTCTGGGGCTTGCGCCGCTGCCCGGTCACTGGAGATACGCAAGATCAGCCAGCGCTATTCCTGGGCAGACGTGTTGGCAGCCAAATATAGTCATTACGCCTCTTCTATGCGACCGTGCCACAAACGCCGTGCCTCAGTTAAAGGTATGGTAGACTCCGGTCCCACTGTTGAGCCTCTTGATCTTTTCAGTCCGCGGGCAGACACCTTTTCGATACATAATAATTTTTCAACAAGCGGGACCGGTCTGGACTGAGCGTCCGCTTATTACTTCATCATTTAATCATGCCGAGGTTCCCAGTGTCCCCGTACTGGTCCTCAAATCCGAATATTCCAATATTTCTCGATCAGAGTGACGATGGCGAGGAGCACAAGGAGCGCAACGAGGATAATAACACATCAAATGCAGTACAGCCAAGACATTTACCGGAACATGTTTGTCCTACCTGTGAGACGAGCTCGAGGGATACGCCGATTCACTGTGTGTCCGTATCACCAGCCGCCGCACCGCCTTCATACAACTCCATCACCCCGCAAGTGCCACCATATCGACAACACCTAGCTGTACCTACCCTTACGATTGAAACACCGCGCGAAAGTTGGTCTAGACCACAAGCTCCGAGCCGCACACTTCAGATCGATGCTGAAGGCAGACCGCAAGTTCGGTTCCGTCGAAATGCCTTCTCGCCACTATCTCCTACAACGACCGAGTTCGATGAACTCGACTGGGGCCGTAAGAGCCAGGTTGGCTTGGGTATCTCGGATACACCTTTCAAACATGACATCAGTCCGACCACGCCTGGTACAGCAGAGAGGAGAGGGGAAGAACGCAGCGAGAGCACGCAAAATGCTTCTAATTTCGCCCAACGCGTCGAGCAGAAGCTCTGGAACTATACCTCCTCTCATAACGTCGTTAAAAGGTGGATAATAGAGATTATCAGCTGGACTCTGAGTGCTGCATGTATGGCTGGTATATGCGTAATGCTCATTGTCTACAGGAACAAAACCATACCGAGATGGCCCTTGGGTCTCACATTGAACGCGTACATTTCTGTCCTGGCTAAGGTTGCATCCGCTGCTCTCATGCTGCCCGTGTCAGAAGCGCTGGGACAATTGAAGTGGAGTTGGTTTCAAGGCGACAGCTCGAAGAAGCTATGGGACTTTGAGCTCTTCGATAGTGCTTCTCGGGGTCCCTGGGGATCTTTCCTACTCCTTGTTCGCACGAAGGGGAAAACTCTTGCAGCTCTTGGTGCAGCTGTTACCCTTATGGCTCTTGCTTTGGATCCTTTTTTCCAACAAGTCGTTGAATACCCGGAAGTCTGGCGACTTCAAGAGGGCCGAGGTGGTATACAGAGAGCGTTCGGCTACGAACCTTTCGCCCAAGGTCAAGAATTCCGGAACGGTACTCAAAACGTGGACACTGACGCAACTATGACTGGCATTGCAGCCCGATTTTTCTACGACAACGGGACTGTATCAGTCACATTTGGAAGAGGTGTTCGTTCAGAGGTACCCTTGGCATGCCCTCACAGCAATTGCACTTGGGAACCTTATGAAACTCTTGGTGTCCACAGCGAGTGCGTAGATGCGTCGGACAAGCTGGAATTCAAATGTCAGAGCGCAAAGTTGGATTGGGTCCAGTTTCCCAACACCGATCCGGAGGGCGTCATGGACTTTACCTATCCGAACGGTTCTTCGTGTGGTTGGTGGCTCAAGGCAGACAAGCCCGTCCTCATGAGTGGCTACAACGTCGATCGCAACTCGAACCACTCTGGTGAAACTCTAATCGTACGTGCGGAGCCTCTCTACGATATCTTCTCGCGAAATTTCATGCCCGGCTACGTTCCCAAGCTCAATAATAGCCGCAATCCGATATCGCACACGGTCGTCGCGTCGGGCCTGACTTTGGATAACATCTATAACAACGCCACTCCAATAGCTCATGAGTGCATCGTTTCATGGGCTGTCAAAACTTTGGAATCCTCCTATTCGGAGGGTGGTTACGTGGAGAAGGTTACTGATGTTCTTGTCAACGATACCTTGACTGAAAGCCCTTGGCTTACAAGACATATCCCAATGCCAAACAATGCCATGGATCTCTGGGAGTACATCTACCTAGAGAATGTCACCATGGTGAGCAAGAATGGAAACACGTACACCATCGACAATGACACTCATCTCCTTACACTTTCGATCTTTGACGATGCGTTCCCATCATACTACACTCTGCTCAACAGTACGAATGAGGACGACGCTATGCTCAGCTACAAAAGATGGAAAACGATTGTACCTTACACGCGCAACGTAACCTACAACCCTCTTCAATATAATAACATCTCAAAGCATTTCGACAATATGGCGGAGGCTATGACCAATTTGCTACGTTCTGCAACAAACGACGTTGAAATGGTACTTGGTCCTTCTTTCGACCAAGAGGCCATCGTTGAGGTTCGCTGGTGGTGGCTGTCGCTTCCCTTAAGTTTGCTCGCCTTCACAGGCTTGTTCCTGTTGGCAACCATACTGAGGAGTTCCAAGGAAAATGGTGTCGTGGGGGTTTGGAAGACTTCGGCCATTGCCACCATTTTATATGGCCTACCTGACCACATGTCAGAGAAGATGAGGTCTGAAAAAGAACACGGAACTCCTCGAGCACAAGCGAAGATGGTGAAGGTCAAATGGATACCGAAGCGGGGCTGGAGGTTTTCTGGGGCCAGCAGTGTCTCGCCAACTTCAGTCGCTGATCACAAACATCGTCACTCTTCAGCGACTTCAATTGCATCACACAAGCTCCGCCAATCACCACCAAGTGAATGGATATGATCAGCGCGACGGGCGGTCGTTGAACATCCCTAGTCATGTCGCTCTCTATAGCTCACACTCTTTTTTAATAGCCCATATTAACGAATGCAATGCTTGATGTGTGTTGGCTTTGTTCATCTCCCGAGTTGCTGTTCCAAGCATGCTGGACCTTTCCACATTGCCTGCCATACACACTCGTTATGCTAGCTGGAGTGGTTTGCCGAGGGAACTTGACATTCAGTTGAGATTACTCGGATGAGGCATGAAGTGTACAAAAAGTCGAATGGCTACAATGCATTGTACAAGCGAAGAGGCTACCACTTTCATATATAACAAGTGACCACATCAGATCGTGAAGCGTATTTGGTTTAGATTCGCGTTCGTTGAAATCTATCGTAGTTACGAAAAAGACGTGCTGCTTGAACAATCACTGTGACATCGAATAGCCACATATTCGTATCGGGTTGCTTCGGCTTTGAGAATGAGGCATCGCATGGTCCTGCACACGGAATGTCAATCTGCCTACGGTACCGCCTGCTCGGTCCGTTCACAAGCAGACGGATCGATGGCAATATCAGAAGTACATCAAGATCGGTACACTTGTGGGTCCATTCCACCAATGGATGGTGAACAGACTGCAGCACATGCACTATTCTGTTATCATCACATATACAACGCATGCACTGTAAGGTGACTCTTTCTTGTACCTTCCAGAATCGAACATTTCAGCCCAGCTTAGTGGAGGAATCCTGGCGCAACTATGCGGCACAGTTGCGATAGATCGAGCCGAGATCAGACCCACCTAGTCATTGGACAATGCTGTACTATCCACGCAGGATCAATATAATGCAAAGGGCCAGTCAAGAGCTTCAGCGTGGCTTATAGTTCATGCAACATGGCCAGAACGGTACAACGTAAAAGCCAGGCGCTTAACTTGACCGTCCCTCCTACCAATAGCGCACCGTGCGCTGTTGTGTCATTGTGGGTACATCCAGTTAACGCGGGATCTGCTGGAGGATGTCCACCTTGGCTCAAACGATGAGTGGCTGGAGAGTTTGGGTACCGTCGTGGCGGATTGCGGGCGGCTAGAGGATGCTGGACAACCTTTTACGCGTAGCCTATCATAGCCTAGAGTAGCGCTTATTTTTATCAACACGAGATCACGCTTTTGCATCTGCATGCCACAACACCGAGGCCACAGCGCTTCGGCAGCCAAAGTCACTTTACCCTTGGCCCAATCAGCGCTCGCATGAATTCCGATGCCATGCTTCGCCCGAGGCCGTTTCGAAATGGATAAAGGACACCTCCACGCCCGTCATTCGAAGACCAGAGGATCCGGATCTTCCCAACGCATTCTTTGCAACTCAACTTCTAATCATAGGCTGTGCCTACTTTTACTGCTTTACTAATTTCACGTGCTGTGCACTACCTGCAAACCAATACCCACAAAAAAAACCAGAGTCAATATCACAACCAATCCACATACCCGACAACATGCGTTCCGCACTTATCATCGCAACTATCGCTATCAGCGCTCTCGCCGCTCCCCTTCCGGCAGCGGACCCTTGGATCAGGAAAGGAGGCGACCAAGCTGTCGAAGATGTGCTCGAGGCGCGCTTCTCGCGTGCTGGTGCTGGCAAGCGAAATGCTGAGCCCGAGCCCTTCTCGCGTAGTGGTGCCGGCCGTCGCTCTATCATCGATAATGACATAGAGGACGAGGAAGAGCTGGAGCGTCGTTTCAATCGCGCCGGTGCTGGGCGTCGCTCTCCTGAGCCCACACCTTTCAGCCGCAGCGGTGCTGGCAAGCGTACTGCCGAGCCCGAACCATTTTCTCGCAGTGGTGCCGGCCGTCGCTCTGTCGACGAGGAGGACGACGTAGAGGACGAAGAGGAGCTCGAGCGCCGCTTCTCGCGCAGTGGTGCCGGCCGTCGCTCTAATGACGAGGAGGACGAGGTAGAGGACGAGGAAGAGTTGGAGCGCCGTTTCGATCGCGCCGGTGCTGGGCGTCGCTCTCCTGAGCCCACACCTTTCAGCCGCAGCGGTGCCGGCAAGCGTACTGCTGAGCCTGAACCATTTTCCCGCAGCGGTGCCGGCAAGCGTGAGGCCCAGCCTGAACCCTTCTCCCGCAGCGGTGCCGGCAAGCGTGAGGCCCAGCCTGAACCCTTCTCCCGCAGCGGTGCCGGCAAGCGTGAGGCCCAGCCTGAACCCTTCTCCCGCAGCGGTGCCGGCAAGCGTGAGGCCCAGCCTGAACCCTTTTCCCGCAGCGGTGCTGGCAAGCGTGAAGCTCAACCCTTCTCTCGCAGCGGTGCCGGCAAGCGTGAGGCCCAGCCTGAACCCTTTTCCCGCAGCGGTGCCGGCAAGCGTGAGGCCCAGCCTGAACCCTTCTCCCGCAGCGGTGCCGGCAAGCGTGAGGCCCAGCCTGAACCCTTCTCCCGCAGCGGTGCCGGCAAGCGTGAGGCCCAGCCTGAACCCTTCTCCCGCAGTGGTGCTGGCAAACGCTCTACCTGGGCTAGCGGACTAATCGAAGCTCTCAAAGCCCGTGGGTTCAGCAGCGCCACCCTCATCAACGAGGCCCAGACCAACTGAACATCTCAACCGCATCACCCGACAGTTTATTCTTGACTACTATGGCCAGGGGATGCCGCAGACCTGGGTCTAGCTCACGCGGATCTCGATATACCGCACTTCCTTCTCGTCTCCTACCCAATGCGATGTTTTGTGTATACGTTTGGATTTCTTGAGAAGTAAACCCATGAAGAAGAGAGCGGGAACGAAGCCGCCGAATAGAGATGGATTGTGTACATACACTATGTAGACTACATGCCAATGAAACTCCATCCTAGGAATTGTTATGTTTTGCTCGCCTTTGATGCGCTCTATGTTACGACAACGGATGATATGACCTGCATAGACCCTCCATGCGATACCTGCGTCACGACAAGGTTATCGCATAAACTCCCTAAGATACGGGGTTGGGGGCGCAAGGCAAAACCAGATATGATTCTGGTGGTGGCACAAGGGGTTGTAAGCTCCCGATGGCCCACATTCCAACGTTAGGAAACGGGACCGGTAAAGTACATATCAAGAACGCTTCCTCAAGCTCCATCGGCGATCAACAGCCTGGTAACGCTTTTTCTGTCTCTCAAGCAAAGCGCCTCCGTCTGAATTTGATATGCTGCCGCATCGAGGCCTATCGTCAGTGGAGTGTATACGTTATTGTGCATCCACAATGTACACACTAACCGATGGGTCGCGCGCAAGATCCTGTTCTACGCACCGTCCAGTTCCTCCGAAAACTGTTTAGGACCTCCCATTGCATCGATCACCACGCGTTACTTCTATCTTACATCACCATTGTAAGAGGTGAAGGCGTCAAATGATGGAAAAGCAGAATCACCGCTAGCTTTCATGGAAACGGCTTCTATCCTGCTTCTGTCAGTTGCAGCTTCTTGCTCAGTAGAGTCCTTGCACAGTCAGCGTGCGACGCGTGATGGCAACTCATCGACTCGCTGTAGAGCTCGTCCTGTACCCAAGTTGAGCGGAATTCAAGAAGCCCTCGAGCTATGTTCGCAACTGCCGTCATGTAACTAGGTATGCTTCTGATGTGAATTTTAACGATTTTAAGATCTTGCTTTGATCAAAATTGCAATCGTTACAACTAACCCAGCGCTTGATACATACTTGCGAAGTCTGCATTGCACCTATAAACGCTGCGGCTGTCCCGCCCTCACTATAATTTTCATGGGATCGTTTCCTGAAGGAGCTGCACGCGCTCCACATGTAGGTTCTCTGTCTTGTCACATCGAAACACTGCAATACTCAGGTAACCCATATGAACGCCTTCCAGTCCGGGCGAGCAGTTCCTTGGTAGGTGAAGACTTGTTTGAAAGCGCTGCGGCGTAGTCCTCACTTGTCGTCTTTAGGTGGGGTCTAATTGTAGCTATTGGTCAACGACTGCCGATCCGCTCACAATAGATACTTCATGAAGATCCATGAGTTTTACCGGCTCGGTGCATCGCACCCAAGCGCTTATTTGATTGCATCGTCCCCTAACCCGAATCGTAGCTAGCTTCGATATTCGACCAGTTGTGAGCTCAGATGTCCTACACGCTTTTCCTGTCCCGGACTGGATCGACCCCGTAACGTTTCGGCTCTCAGAGTGGTGTTGGGGTCTTGTTCATAACGAACATGGTAGACACAGCCTCATTCACCGGTGCGGCACAACCGGCGCTTCAGTACACTCCCTAGGCTCTCGGCTCTCACAATACCCTTACTCAGATAGGAATAAACAGTGAATCCAATTTGAATACATAAACCACCAAACTTGCCGTTCACCATATTCAGAAATCAGCAAACCCTCTTTACCAATCCCCTTCATTTGGAGGCTGTGCCCAGTCCAATTATTTTTATACGTTTACGTGCTGAGCACGTTGAAAATCCAAACCCTACACAGCCATTATTCTCATCATCGACACCATGCGCTCCATACTCATACTAGCTACATTTGCGCTCCCCATTCTTACTGCACCGGTCCCCGAGCCCGACGACGGATCCATATGTCTTACGCATCCTGCTCTTGATTGCACCAGTGAGGCTCCGTCGCCTTCCGGGGTCGGAACTGGTCCAATATGTCTCAAGCAGTATGCTTATATATGCTCCGGTGCGGGGAAAGCCGGTAACGGCAAACGGCAGCCTAAACCCCCTAGCCAAGCCGATATCGACATTCGATTTCCTAAGCCGAATGTCAGAAAGGAGAACTCCCGCTCCTCAAACTATTGGCAAGGCGGCCGACCAGATCTTAATGGCAACGACAAGCGGCAACCTGAGCCATTTGACAGAGCAGGAAGCGGCCGTCGAGGATCTGGTGAACCCAAGCGTGTCCGTTATCAAACCCGGGGCATCGAAATCTTCTCTACCGAATTTGGGCCCTCGGTCAATAACGCCCCCTCAGCTGAGATCCAAGATGAGGACACCGAAGCGCTCGAAGCTCGATTCTCCCGTGCTAACCACCAGGAGCGAACGGCTGCTCCAGAGCCAAATGTTCGTGGGCCAAGGACTGGATCAAACAAGCGCACTGCTGAGGAAGCAGGCGAAGACACTGAAACCCTTGAAGCTCGATTCGCCCGTGCTAACTACCAGAGGCGAACGGCTGCTCCAGAGCCAAATGTTCGTGGACCAAGGACTGGATCAAACAAGCGCACTGCTGAGGTAGCAGACGAAGACAGTGAGACTCTCGAAGCTCGATGGCAACGTGATGGTTCTGAAATTGGTGGCAGCAAGAAGCGCACTGCCGAGGCCAACCCCATCAATCGTATCAATGGCGAAAAGCGCACTGCCGAGGCCAACCCCATCAATCGCATCAATGGCGAAAAGCGTAGTGCTGAGGCGGAGCCCATAAATCGGCGGCCCGACTCTCGTCGTGAGCCAGAGCCATATATCCGTGGAAAGCCTCCACGGAACTGATCCTGCAACTCGGTAGCACAACTCTCGCCACGAGCTCGATCTCGAGCCTAGAGTTTCAGATCCACGGGAGCGCACCCCCGAGCCGGATATGTTAGTTTGAAGACACCAATCGAAGCTTTGCCAGAGCAACGACATTACCGGAATCGGAACACTGAACATCATGTGGGATCGCTTGTCGTGCATGGTCTCTCGCACGTGCGTTGAACCATGATACGATTGCTTACACAATTTTCTTTCAACGCTCCTTTATCTCTATGCGGGTATACGCTCCAATTTACTTACGATGACATCGTTTAGGTGGTGATGGTGGTGAGACGTTGCGTAGGAGGAAGGGGGAAAGCAATGGACAGGGACCGGTAGCATACATACATCATGTAGACTGCGAGATAATTCAACAACCTGTCCCAGAATTCTCTGTTTCTCTTGTATCGTTCAGGGGACGATGAATAGTGTATGATCTTCATGAAGCCCTTATGAGATGAGGCATCGCTTGCTCTAATACGAAGTGCCTACCGGCATGAAATCTGTGGTCTACTGTACCTACAGCGAAAAACGTCTCTCAAGGTGGTGCTTGTTGATAATGTACTGCAGTCGCTATCAATTACCCTCTCCCGTGGGATCATGGGTGTTGAACCGAAGTTTCTTCAAGAGGATAATGCGCTACCATTATGAAATAGTGGTGCGCAGTATATGTTCATCAGAAATAAATACGGACAAATCAAAGACTGGCTCCGCAGTAAAGATGTATTGTACTCGGGCTATTGATCTCAGTCATCCGAGTTGTAAGTGGGTGGTAGTATGGCTTTTCATCCTATGTCTATATTCAAGTGACTGTGTCATGTCGATGCATCAAAAACGGTCTCATGCTCTAGCGAGAAGCTCCAATACTGAAGACCTGTTGAGGATCACCACCTTGTGCGTGAAGAGAAGCGTCAGAGTGGACTTGCATGTTTGCATTTGCATATCAATTGCAAGTCAGCTGCGCTAGTATTACATGGAACCTAACCATGAAGGCGTTCATGCGCCGTGTGTTCCCGACCCATTTTCGCCTCGGATCAGATTTCGCTCGACGTCTACAGGCTTTGCGATGGAAACTCAGCCAGATTTACGCAGCAACTTCGGCCACAGCAATCCTGACGCCATCTGCTCGTTGCTCGCCCTCCTTTGCGGGTATCTCCCACATCCTCGATATTCTCGGTGCATCTTCGTGGTGTCCATGACAAGGACACTTCCTGACGCCTGCATACGCGTTCATGAGATCCTCGTCGCCGTCGCCCTTTGTGATGTTGCGTAATACATCCTCACTTGGTAGCTCCGGAGATGGGGGGTCCTCCTCATCCGACGAATTTTCTTCAGATGGAACAAGTTCCGGTGGCTCTTGCGGTGGTTTCGCAGATCCGGAAGGAAACCGTATAAGCGAAAGCTCGTCCTGTTCGTCATCACTGCTAATGTATTCGTCCTCGTCATCTTCCTCGTCCTCATCACTTGCATGCATTTCGGCAAATCTGCTTGGCGGCGGGCTCGTTCTTCTCTTCGTCGAGCCGTTCGAAGCCGCTTGGAATTTGACACCGCTCGCATGGCTTGGTTGCTGGACAGTGGCGGCCTCGCGTTCAATCTCAACCAACCGTAACGAGACCGAGTCGAGTGTAAGCGCATGCCCGAGCATAAATCTGAGGTCTCTATCTGGACGGTCTACTTCGAGGCGGAGCTTACACTCAGCGGTATGGGCGATAGACAGAGTCTCACGCAGAGATGCGTTACTGAGGTTGGATGGCATTGTGCGGAATGTAAATCACATATGTACCGCGAGGATTTTGATCTTTGTCAGGCTGTTGTGTTATTATCCGCCAGGGTCAGCGCCTACATCCGGATGGGCGAGCTTTGGCCGTTGTTGCTGTTGTCGCAGTTGACAAAGTGATCGGTGGAAGACAAATGAAGTTGCAGCCTCAGCGGACCTCCGCGGGTAATAAGCTGTAATACCTGAGCCGAGAAGGGCGAAGGAATGAGTCAACTCGGCATCGCTAGAGCTGCTGAGTGAGGGCTTTGCTTATGAATCGCATTAGCACCTGTGGTTGTGATTGGGCAGAACGAAGCCAGCCCTTCCCGTCAAAGAAAGGGCGTGACATCACAGGCCCAAACAACGACTTCCATTGCGGGCAAGGCAGTTGCGTTTGTCATCCGTATGTACAACGTTTGCGGCATATCATAAAATTGTCCAAGCCACCCTTCCAGGTGTTCGGTCGAACGTTCTTCCAGACTGGGTGCGAGACCCACGACCAAGCCTCGGCCATCAGTGTAAAGGCTGGAGATACCAGGGATCATCTTATAGAACTACTGAGAAGAAGAGGCAAACCTGTAACGCTCACGTTGACTTGCTGCTCTGCAACATCACGCAAGCTCAAGCACGCATGGCAAAGACTTTCAAGGCTCAGCGAGAGCTCACGCTACGGTTTAGACCCTGCATATGCTATCACCCTCATCTGATTCGCGGATCACGAAATCTGGGGTCGATCATCTCGATTAATGCATGGGGCTAGCAGTCATACGCTCGCATTACATCAATACCAACCATCATCACCGCTGTCGCGCCTCATATGCAACTGTGGACAAGTGCAAAGCATCTTCCTTCTCTTTGCTTTACAATTGTTCACTTAATATTCACCCAATTCTACGGTCTCAATTTGGACAATAGACAATCGGACTAGACACAACTTGCACCATGGTCCGTATCCCTCTTCGCACCCACCTTCTCCGCCGCCTCCCCCTTCCTGCTCGCTATTACTCCTCTGGCTCACCCAGCCCCTCAAATGTTCCCGCCAACCACTTCATTAAAACCGGCGAGCGCGAAGCCTCCGACCCAACCGCCGTAAATCTACGCAGAGACGAGTACTCCCAATCCGGCGGCGACGACATGGTTGCAGAGCAGTCACAGGCTTCTTTCAGCAAGAACGCAGATTCGCCCGTCGATTCGAAAGAGACGGCAGGGAAAGGGAATGTGGTGAACCCGTTGGATTTCAGTCCTGCGACGCCCGAGTTGAGTGAGCATACTGCAGCCGTAAGTTGTATATAAACGAGAAGGAGGAGGGTGCGGACGTGAGCTGACTTATGGATAGTGGGTTGAGAAGGGTGTTGAATGGACGGAGGGGATGAGGACGGGGAAGGGTGTGACAAGGAAGAGTAAGACTGTGGTGAAGTCGGAGATCGATTTTGATACAGTGAAGCACAAGTCGGGTGGCAGCTGAGTTCGAGGGGGTGGCACGATCTGCGGCCTGTGTAGGAAGTCGTACGGCGCTCTTGATCGGAACATCAGAGAACGCACCAGCATCTTAGTAATGCCATGTTGGAGATTAGAGTAGTAGGAGGAATCAGTAAGCTGGCACCAACGCCTCTGCTTTGTATACCAGTATAACTATTACATTTCCCAACGCCTTTGAGATCCGATTGCTGTGTAAACTAAGCCCATGTCGAGGACATCGAGGCATAGCCCCTCGAGTCTGCTTAGGACCCCAATAAAACGCCTGCCATGATGGTCACCAATCAGATCCTCTCGTCCTCGTCTTTTTCAGCTCCCTTCCACTAGAAACATGTAAAGTCAGCGAAACATCTCAACCAAACTGATCCGAACATGACCCATTATTCAGCTACTCCTCACCTCCTCCGACTTCTGTCCCCACTCGCTTGTTGCGCCGCCTGCTGAGCAGCCTCATGTCCAAGCTCTTCCCTTAGCGACTTGAGTTTGGCCTCCGTCTCTTCCCTCTTTTTGTTCTCCCCTGCCAATGCCTTGTCAACCTCCGCCATCTTGGCTTTGAGCTGGTTTATCAGTTCAGCCTCCTGCTCCTGGCTGAAAGGAATATCTTCGCCACCCCTCTCCGGTAACTGCGCACTTCGCTCCCCATTAGGAAACCCGCGCTTCGGTCGCCCATTCGGTCCTATACTCATACTCGAGGTCTTCTTACCACCCTTGGCACCAAGCGCAAGGTAGCTCCATTGGTCATCTGCAGTGAGCGCCTCGTATAGTGCCTCGGTAGGTTCATTAAATTGTACCACCTCTAGGAATTCGCTTCTCACACAGCCCGTCTTCTCCTGTTCTGCTTGTAGCTTTTCATCACCATATTTCTCGAGTTGCAGAAAGTGCTGCCTATACTGAGCCTTCTCGCCGCTGATGGGCTGAAAATGTAACCGTATATCGATGGTGAAGCCGCCCCAGCCAGTCTCGGTTACCTGGAAGGGCGGGTTGTCGCAAGTGCGGAGTGGGTTCTCATAGGTATTGAAGATCTTAAATTGAACTTTGTTGAGCCATGTTGTGAGCGAAGGGTCACCGTCCGGTTGTCGCACGTAGACAGTCCATCGCTTGGTATGATCGTCGGGTACACCCTTGGGGCGGTCGGGATGGCCTACAGGAGGGAGGGCCCAAGCTTCGGAGCCAATGACTGTGCGTGTTAGGAGAAGAATGCGCGGTCATACTGAAGCATACGCACTGATATTCCGGCTCACACGCTTGTTCTGCGCGTCGTTAGCTCGCGAATGATGTAGCAGATGTGCGCCTTCACTGGCCTTGACGCGCTTGTTTGCTGCGGGGGCGGGCATCTTAGCGAGAGCGCAACGGCGCTCTACCTATTGGTGTTCGATACAGACGAGTCGCGGTGCGTTTTGGGGACGAAGATTCAGCGATAAGAATCGAGTCTCTGATGGTGCGCCGTGTAGGAAGGCAGCTCCAAGGTTCGTTGTGGAATGGAATCATCGAGCTTCACATGCGCTTTCCAAAATTTGGGGCTCGCCGCGGGAGTCTTGGCGGTCGCGTGGGACCCTTGTAGCCTTGCGGCGGATAGCTTCGGTGGAGTGACCTCACCACTCGACATTTTGAGCATCAAGGTTCGAGGCGTCTTCCTCCGCACACAACACGACAATGGCTTCAGCAGCGAAAAAGAAGCTTGTAGTCTGTGGAGGTAATGGATTCCTCGGTATGTCATCCCCATTCATAGTCACTATTTCACTCACTCAAAGCTCAAGTGGACATTGATATTGACCTACCGCATAGGAAGCCGTATCTGCAGAGCAGCGGCGCAACGCGGCTGGGCCGTAACCTCGATATCGTACGTTCTTAGACCACTAAGCTACCATCTCTTACTTTTTATTCATCATAATCTGATATCGTTACAGACGCTCCGGTGCTCCCAACTGGCCCTCCGTCTCCTCCCCGACCCCACCCTCCTGGGCCACCTCCGTCTCCTGGGAGAAAGGTGATATTCTCGACCCGTCGACCTACGCCACGCACCTCACCTCCGCAGCTGCCGTAGTCCACACCATGGGCATTCTCCTCGAAGCCGATTACAAAGGTGTCGTTTCCGGCCGCGAATCCCCCATCTCCGGCCTCCAACGCGCCTTCAGCGCCACAAAAGCTGGTACACAAAATCCGTTCGAAAGGAAAGAGGGTGAGCGGCTGACGCCGCAGGAGAAAGACGGACAGCTCACGTACGAGGTTATGAACAGGGACAGTGCGGTTAGTCTGGCAAAGGAGGCGGAGGGGAAGAATGTAGGGACATATCTTTATGTTAGTGCTGCGGCAGGGGCGCCTGTACTGCCTAAGAGATATATCACGACAAAGCGCGAGGCAGAGCAGATCATAGAAACCAGCTTCTCTGGCATGAGGAATGTGTTCGTAAGAGCGCCATTCATGTACGATTCAAGTCGGACGTTTACGCTGCCGATTGCTGCGGCGGGCGGGATCGCAAGTATGGTGAACAGCGCTGTGGGAGGGAGGCTGACGTGGTTAATGGGGGCAGGGGGGATCAAGCCGCTTAAGGTGGACACGGTTGCGGATGCAATTGTGGAAGCTTTGGAGGACAGCGACGTGAAGGGGCCGGTGGAGGTGAGTGAAATTGAGAAGCTGGCTACGAGGGCGTGGAGGAAGAATATGTTGTAAGATACTCAACAGGTAAAGATTCTATGATCCTGTAGAACGGTAATGTAAATATAGTACTTCTGACGCAACGTCAAGCATTGCATATATTCGTTATGTTGTGCTCCTGCGTGGGTATACACATGGTCTCATATATTCTTCCTTTCTGGATACCAAGTGCTTAGAAAAAGACACTTGTTACAGGCGTCTAGTCTGCCTGGTCCGAAGATCGCAATGTACGGGGGCTTTTGACACGGCGCTTCATCTTAAGCTCTGCAGCATATGTCTGCCTTTCGGTTAGTACGTCGTACTTCTAGTCTTGAATGATCCAGTACCCAAGCCTCATGACTCTCAGTGCTCTCTTTGATCTGCAAAGCCGACCACAGTCAAAACCAAGGCAAGGCTATTCGGCGACACCTAGTTCCAGTAGCCCTACCTCACGGGTTTTCTTGTGAATACCACGCTGTAGCAGGTTCCCAGAGATGCCAACTTTTCTTCTTCATGAGTCCCCAACGTTCCCATCCAACAAATTCATGTGCGGTAGACTTACCTTGAAGACGGATTGTGGCTAACCGTGGTGCCTAGCTGTACTTGGAATGTGTATGCATGCCTGAGTCTCTTCACTTCTTCCGCGAAGACTGCGACACCAACTTCTTCTTCACATGCTTCGGAATCTTCTCCTTCCGCTTCTCACGCTTCTCCTCCTTCACAGCCTTCTTGTGCTCCCGCTTCGCATCTTTATCCATATTGCGTTTCCCCCGAGGCGTTCCCTTCTCGCGTTCCTCGAACGCGCCTTCCTCATCCTCGGACGTAGTGTCGTCGGCGTCGCTACCCTCCCTCGAGGCATCAGACTCATTTTGCGACGTTGGCGTCCCATCAGCAGATTTGCCAGCGAGTAATCCCTGGTAAATCAGATCGTTACCCTGTCCGCTATTGACGAGCTCGGCGTCACGTTCGATATCGTACACCTGGTCAAGCGTCTGGGGTATATACTGGTTGCGGAAAACTTCATCATCATTGTCTTCCCGTTGCCTCTCCTCTGCGGTCAGGCCATCCTTCTGTTCAAACATACTGTGGGCGTATTTCTCCATGTCAGCCAACTCCTTCCCACCCTGTTCGCCAGTCACGAAGAGGAACACCTTCCGCTCGGAGAGCACATCGACGTTGCGCGTCCGGAAGAAATCCGACACGTTTTTTACGTCCATGCGCAGGAATTCTAAGGAGCGGGGGTGATCGTGCTCAACGGATTGGGAGACATCGATCATATAGAGTTTGTTCTCGTGGTAGAGTAGGTTGTACTCGCTGAGATCAGCGTGGACCAGGCGGCAAGTCTGGTACATAGTTCGCATGTAGCCCAGGAGCTGAATGTATAAGCTTTTCCACTTCTGCTCCTCCTCTTCGGTTGTAAGACCCTCGAACACAACATCTCGGAGCCGTGGAGCAGGCCAGCCCTTCTTATCGCCTAAGAAGCTCATGACTAGAACGTGTAGACGCAAGTATAGAGGCTCGGGAGCCGGGATACCAGCGTTGTAGATGCGCCTGAGGTTTCGCATCTCTTTCTCTGCCCACACCTTCACCATGGCGCGATTATTGCTTTTGTTGTAGCCTGTGCGAAAACGGAATTCGCCCGTCACGTATTTGTCGCGATCCTTGAAGACCAAGATGGACGTCTTATACACCTTGATAGCTCGATGGAGCGGCTGCGCATCGTCTTCAGGTATGGTAGCGGCATGATACACATTCGCTTCTTTGCCTGTTGAGATGACACCATTGATCTCAGACACAATGTTGCGGTTGAGGAGTTGCAGGAGTATCATGCGCGTTCGCGGATCTAGCACCTGCTCGCTCGTCGCCCGATCAGCCTTGTCCTTATCTCTTGCTGAGCCCCCGCCTGTGCCGGCCATTCTGTCGTCGAGTCGTATTCGGCTTGCATGCTTGGCTAGCGATGCCACTTGATCGTCTATGGAGGCGCTGGTGTTAGCCGTGGGCTTCGACTTCTTTTGAGCGTTAGGGCCAGGCACGAGTTCGGGCACTTCATCGTCCTCAGACGGGTCGAAGATATCTTCAAAATCGTCCTCCTTCTCGTCGTCAACGACAGGCTCGGTGGCGGTGGGAACGGTCGGTTCCGTGCTCGCCATGGCGGTGGACAGTGATTTCGAAGTGATCTGTGGCGAGGCTATGCGTGTGGGTGCTGTGAAAAGTGAAAGAGTGGACAAAGCGTGCCTGTGAAGTATAGTTGGTATGCTCAAGAGTGTGGGTGAGGCAATAACATATGGCGGTGGCGGCATGCAATAGCGAGTGACTCGGGCGCGCGAGGGGCAGAAAAAGTTCGTATCGATAACACGTCAGTAGGGCGAGCGAGGGGCTAAGCTTGGGGGCAGCAGACCGCCTCTGTAGGGCTGATCAACCCCGCTATACTGCCAGTAGCTGCTGTCTATCAGAAATCGACAAGCATAAGTCACGTCTCAGGACTTGTCAATTGGTCTGGACTGCACGTCTTTTCGTCTCGGTTCCAACATCTTCACACGCCTTCGCCGTCAAACGTACCATGCATGACTCACAACTACGTGCCATGATATCTGGGCATGCCAACGCAGCGCATGCACCACGCACTTCAACCAAAGTGAAGCTATCACGCTGTCAGGTACCCACTAGACTAGCAGAGCCTCTGGCGCCGCAACCGAACATTTGCACTGATCACCAAGATCAAGGGCTGGGCAGACGGATGAAGGACGCCTGTTTGAACGATGCAGTTTGGCCTGTCCTTGTAGCTCGTGTGCCCTAGAACTAGATAAATGCGGTAATACACGTAGCTAGCAAGACACGAGTCTACGATGTGGATCATATGCTTCGTCCTACGCCTAAATATCCGGTAGCAGCTCGAAGCGATTCTTCCCTTCATCCTCTATCTTACGTTCGTCGTTCGACGCTTAAACGTCGATGCAACGGACGAGCTCTTAATGCCTATACCCAGGAGTTATTTGCATCCGATCAACGTCCATGCCCTACTCATGATAAGATAGCTGTCTTCATGTTCCAACTGCCCGGATCCCAATCTCCGGCAACTACGTACAGTTGACTTATCGTCTAAGTAGACTCAAGCTTCACCAACTGGGATGCTAGTGAGTTGGAGTATCCAGTCGCGGATAGGTGCAGTGTGTGGTATCATGACTAAGAGCTGGTCGATAATCTCCATCGTAGCGTGTGTAGCCCAAGGAAGTATCCTTTGGGCATCTTTTGGTGACATGCGACCCTATGCGGACCATATCGGCTCCTCACATACGGTTTCATGCGGCCTCTGGCAGCTCACATCCTTCTTTTTACCCTGACCAAGGCGCGCTCTACGACTTTGCGCCCTAGCTGCGGGATGCTCTTGGCGACGAGATCAGTCTCCTGGCCCTCACCCTCCTGCAGCTCTTGCTCTTGCGATACAGGAACGGCTCGCACTTCGTAGCGTTTGGGTGGGTCTCTCAAACCAGGCCATATGTCCAGTGGCAAGAAGTCTCCTTGTGCGAGCGTAAATTGTTCGCGCGCGCGCTCGTCCTCGGCATGCAACCTGTCAAGCTCCTTCTGTGCTTCCTCGGCCTTGCGCCTCGCTTTCTCATATCTTCGCCTTCGTGACGAAATTTCCACCAAAAGCTCAGCATATGCCAGGTCAAACCGTTCGTAAAAGTCTCGCTGGTTCTCCCACTCCTCTATTCCGCTCAGCAGTGTAGGTCGCGTATCCTCCAACCAAGAGTTATGGAAGGCTCTGGAATTGGCAATGTGGCCTTTGACCTCTGTTGCAATGTTCGCTATCATCTTGAGGATACTGCCAAGTGCCGAGTCTTCGTTCCGTAGGTGAGTGATGTGAACGTCGATTTGCGATAGCAGGTACGACATCTCGGACCCGTGTTCGCGGATCTCAGTCACAACATCTTCAACTTCTTGGGCATCCCTACCCAACACAGTGAGCATCTCCTGACGTTCCTCTTCTGCAATCGGCTCCGGAGGTGGACCATGATCGTTGCTTGGGGGTAACGAGACATCCCCGGTAGCCTGTGTTACAGCAGCCGCGCCTCCTTCCGTGTGCCGCAAGGCAGTTACGCACAGGTCATAATGCTTGACTAGGGATTGGAATGCCTGTGCAGTCTCTCTCCCATGCCCTTCGAGATCACGGTATAAGCTGGGTATGGGGCTCGGGGTGGAACTCGTGACGGGCGTCTTCGGGACGTTATCAATGGAGGAGTTCAGGTTCTCGAGCGAGGTATCGAAAGCATCGGTGCTATCTTCAAGGCTTGAGCGGGCCTCATTGTATCTATCTATGCAGGCTCTAAGCGAGTTCTCCAGGGCAGTAACGGTCGTATTGTCAATGAAATCAAAGAGGTGCTTCTGCGGCGTGCCAAAGGGTTGGAGAGCGGTTTCGATCGGTGTTTCGCGCAAGACGGTGAGCGTGGACTTCAGGCCAGCGAACGAGGTATCCAGGTCGTGAAGAAGTTGCTGTATAGTTAGTACTTCCATCTCGTCCGTGCAGAGTAGGGAGGCTGGCATACCTTGAATTCGGCCTGCACATCCGCTTCTACAACATCTATGCCACGGCGCACAGCCTCCAGCGCATCGACCTGCTCGTCGACGATGTTCCGAATGGATGTGTTCTTAGCGGCGAGGACGGCGTTCTCTTCCAGCAGCCCACGCGCAGCGGTTACGATCTCATTGGCGCGCCATAGGATTGTTTGCGTCTGCAGTGAGCGCTTCGAGGCTACAAAGTGGGTCACGAGATCCTCAAGAGTTTGGGGCCGGTCCTGATGCAGCGACCTTTGGGAGCTCGCACTTGTAGTGGTGGAGGAGGCCGGGGACGGTGGAGAGGCCATTGCATTTCGTGAGGCTGTTCGTCAGTAGCAAAGGTAGAGGAAAGCGCAGAGATCAAAGTTATCTTCTAAGGCAAACACGTAACGCACAAACTCAAACGTAGCGCGCAAGTGAGATACATCCTCGGTGGTAAGAGCACAGGCAACAGGGCGCGCGTGAAGCTACACGGCTGTCGGCGGTGGAGAGCTGCGAAGTGTGGGGCGGGGAACGGCAGCCGGCGCTTCAATTCATGCCAGGGTGCTGCAAGGGAAGGCGCGCCAATCAGACGCCGACGTGCATCATTTGTATGAGTTGAAGCTTCCAGCAATTCGGCAGCAGTACGAGGGCCGAGTCAGCTTTCGATTGAGCCTGGCAGCTCTGTGAGAGTCCGCCAGATCTGACACGGCGCCGGAGCATTGGTGTATTCTGGCCCGTGGGCGTGGGCGTGGGCGTGGGCGTGGGCGATGGCGTTTTCTTGTCTTTCTTGATTGCGTGCTCTGAGGTGCTTGGGCGGCGACTTCCCTCTAGTCATCTTGCCTGCCCTACCCACGCCCCCCACACTTTGCAACATCAGAGCCAGCACCCAGTCTGCGCGCAACGCGAAAAGAAATACCAGTTATCTCTGCGCGCACGCTCAGGAGACATATAGCGATCCTCCGCCCAGCGACCCCTGCGCTGTGCTCACCGTCTTACTCACCGCTTGTGGAACCGCAGGACCCTGGGCGCAACAGCACGCCATCTTGGAGAATATCTCGTCTTCAGCGCTGCCCATCCGGAGGTTCCATGAGTGAGCCACTGCCGGGACCTTCATAGGGACCCTCTCCCTCGCGCCATCGCACCGAAACTTCCCAGAATGGCGTCAAATACCACTTATGTCGCCGAACCTCGCGCAACCGATTCGATCTCTCTTCCGCGATCGCACAGCCCTCCGACACGGCGACGACTGTCATGGCGCACGTCCGTTTCGCAACATTCTGACATCTTGCGCGATCACCCTCCCCATGTACATGATCCCCACACCGCTCTAATGCTCGGCCACGACCACGAAGGCCTTACTGAGCGCGTGCGACACCGCAGAGGGGAGGACGGGGAACAAGACGCCGAACAGAACAACTCGTTTGTGAACAAGAATACCTCCACAAAGATCGAAAAGATGATTGCGCCGTACCTCGCCGAGCACATACCCCAGCAATACAATCCGCTGGGCGGTGGGGGGGAGCAGCATGTCGATGGCCGGTCAAATACAAAGTTCTGCTACCGCCATCGACCCGACATGCTGTGTAGGAAGCAAGCAGATGAGCCGACCATGGAGCAGCTACAACAAGTAGGTACTCATTCCCTGATATCGTGGACATCGCTAACAATACTAAGGAACTGGGGAGAGAATCGCAAAACGACCAGCAGAGCATTGCCAACGTTTGGTCGCTCTTCTCCGCTGCGCCTGCCAGACAAAGAAATCTCATGCTCCAAGGCATCCTCTCGACATGCTGCTTTCCCCAGCTATCTTTCATCTCCTCCAACGTCCGCAACCTCATCAAGATCGATTTTCTCTCCGCACTCCCGCCAGAGCTAGGCTTTAAGATCCTTTGCTACCTCGACACTACCTCCCTCTGTAAAGCAGCACAAGTCAGCCAGCGCTGGAGACAATTGGCAGACGATGATGTCGTATGGCACAAAATGTGCGAACAACACATTGACAGGAAGTGCACCAAGTGTGGTTGGGGCCTGCCATTGCTAGACCAACGGAGGCTCCGGACAGAGAAGAGACGCATCCAGCTGCGCGCTTCTGGCCGAGGACTGAACGAGTGGTCACCTGATATTACCCCTGCCGTTGATGGTCCTGCACCGCCGCCTTTGGTTTCACACAACTCGGACCTTTCCGAAACTACCGCTGGTTCTAAACGCTCTGCTGAGGATGATCATTCATCGCCGGAGGCGTCATGTAAACGACCTTGCACCACGCAACCGTCACTGCGAGATCAACAGGCATCGTACTTCGACCAGCCGAAGAAGAGGCCGTGGAAGGATGTTTACAAGGATCGTTTTAAGGTAGGCACAAACTGGAAGTATGGTCGTTACTCCACGCGTGTTCTTAAAGGACACACAAACGGTGTCATGTGCCTCCAATTCGACGAGCAGACACTCATTACCGGATCCTACGACAATACCATCAAAGTATGGGACGTCAATACCGGCACCGAAATCCGCTCTCTCACTGGCCATCGACTTCCCGTACGGTGTCTACAATTCGATGATGCGCGTCTGATCACCGGTAGCTTGGATGGTACCATGAAGGTGTGGGACTGGAAGACTGGCGAATGCAAGACGACCATCCCGGCTCACGAAGCAGGAATCATTGGATTACATATGGCAGACAAGCTTCTTGCTTCGGGATCTGCGGACCATACCATCGCAGTCCATGACCTCGGTACGAAACAAAAGTTCAGACTGCGGGGTCACGAGGACTGGGTCAACTCTGTCAAGATCGATCTACCTTCTCGCACCCTATTTTCCGCCTCCGACGACCAGACTGTCAAGCTTTGGGACCTCGAGACTAGGACCTGCATCAAAACGTTCGAAGGTCACGTTGGTCAGGTTCAACAAGTTCTTCCTCTCCCCAGGGAGTTCGAGATCGACGAGGCGGATTTCGTCCCCAACGCCAATAATGACTCTGATACGGCATCAATCTCTTCGGAGAACTTGAACTCTGGCTCTCAGGAGACTTTTACCACCGAAACTTTCTTCCCAAACGAACCAGACAGACCTGCGCCGCCGACATACATGCTCACCGGCTCACTTGATGGAACAATCCGCCTCTGGCACGTTCCCTCTGGCCGTACCATTCACCGCTTCTTTGGACACATTGAAGGCGTCTGGAGCCTCGCTGCCGATACTCTACGTCTGGTCTCTGGAGCCGAAGACAAACTGATCAAGATCTGGGACCCTCGTACCGGCAAACACGAACGTACATTGTCCGGACACGAAGGCCCGGTCAATTGCGTAGGTCTGAGTGATTCGCGGTTGATTAGTGGCAGTGAAGATGGCACCGTGAGGGTGCATTGCTTTGTTAGCGAGGGGTGAGCAGCAAGCGCAAGTCATTCACACTTATTTCCTTGATGCTAGCGTTCGATACCTCCCAGCATGGTGTTTTCGGGTTTCACTTGGAATCAGTCTTCCATAGATTCATTGGGAATGTGGGTACGGGTGTGGGCGGCGCCCCATCACTGACTACGGAAAATGTGGCGCATGGTATAGGTGCTTTCGTCACTATTCACATGCTATAGCGCTTTTTGGCGCTCACGATATCCGCAACCTGTCAATAGCGCGATATGGCATGACAATTTTGCATGCGCACTTTCAATTGAATCGCTCTGTATATGACCACCTGCCGTTACACAGTCCGAAACATAGCTTGACCTTTTATGCCGAGGGCCTCCTGCGCGACGTAGCAAAGATGCATTCGGGATGGTGTCATATGAGACCATCGGTGTGCTCAGTTCGAACGAATCGCCGGTGCAGTCTGGTCAAATCGCGCATCGGCGATCACGTAACTTTGGGCCTTCAGACGGAGAGCGAGCCGCAAGGTATGTGCATGGCATGTGCACAAGTATCGTAGATATCCTAGCTTGTTGTTTGTTTAGCCTGAGGCAGTGTTTGAGGCATTTTCAACCACCGCAACCACACCTGGACGGCGCACGTGGGCGCGACTATCTGACCCGTGGTCGTGATCCGCCACGAGGGTACATCTTGGAACATCGAGAAAAGAATCTCAGAACGTTATTTGACAAGCAGTCTTCGCAGTGAGTCCTTCGGGCTGCTGCTGCGTCGGCGTGCTCCATTATCAGACCAGACGCCTGCAACAGCTCTCGACATTCGATACAAGAGGCGTACATCGCGAAGGGGAGTAATCTTATACTCCTGGACGTTTCGCTGGAAGCGGATAACAAGCATTCCACGGATTGCTGCTTCCTACACTTCACCCCAAACATCTCCGCCGGAACAATTATCTGATTTCTTCCACACGACTCAAGATCTCCAACATACGATTAGACTCCAGCCGCAGCCACACCTACCACTATGTCTTCGCCGCCTTCCTTGCCACTGGCTTCTCTTCCTAAAACTAGCCTTAACGCTTGGTCAGTCCTTCCACAGCAAACTGTGTATATCGAGAAACACGAGGTGCGGTGTACGTCCAAGGAAGCAGGGTTGTACTTTTTGATGGGATTTAGGAGGGTGGAAGGGGGTGGGGTTGGGGGTCTAGGATGATATGGGTCATCAACAAGAACGGCCTCATGAGGGAGGTGCATGAGGTGGTTGAATACAGGGGCGAGAGATTGGCGAGTGTCATGGAGCTGGGTTTTGATGTGACGTAATAACGATGTACTTGAAAAGCGCATGGGGAGGCTCTGGGATGTTGTCTTTAGTTCGATTGGCGTGGTTGCACTTTCAAGCGTCGGCGCTCCTGCAGCGAAGGAGTTTGCAAAGACCGCATTGGTATGTACTGAAGGGAGATTCAAGAGGATCTACCAGCAATAGGTCCGTATGAGGGCATGGCAAAGGTTTGAAACAAGTAGTATGTCTTGATCTCGAGACGATGCGTGCTTTTGAAGATGGAGCGCAATGTAAGGACATGAAGACAATGAAGGACAATCAAAGAACGTATGGTAGTCGCCTTCCGGCCGCAGGTTCTTACTGCCAAGGTATAAAATTGCAGTGACTTGGTCTCTCCTTAAATCCACAGGTAGGAGAACGTCACACATAAAACATATGTAGTGAAGAAGACAGTGTTCAGTGCACTGCGCTCTCTGGCTTTCGCCCATACACAAAGTAGAAGCGGATGTACATGTGCAAGCTCTTGTCTCGCACTTCTTCTCGCACTTTCGCAATCATGATCTTGCACTCTGCTTCGCTCCAACCGAGCACTTTCCCAAGAAAGCCCAAGGTGTAGGGCTCGATACCTGGCGACGTATGTGAGTATCGAGGTCTAGATCCGACACTCGCGCGAGACGTACCTATGGCCATGTGTTCCCGCTGGTATCGGCCAATCTCCTTCATCTTTGGATCCTTCGGCCATGGCCCGATAGGAACCTGCGACAGGGTTAGCAATTGTCTGCATGCGTGCGCACAACGCCTGAAGGATGTCTCGCCCGTCCCCGCATCTCGCTTATCTGGGGGCGATCTGAAGACGGAAGGAACGACCTGCATTGTGTACGGACCTTTACTACTTTCTCGTGGACATCGACAAAGCCTGCGTTCAACAATTGATCTTTGAGCAGATGCCCTACTTTGATGACTTTCCCGAATTGCGCCGCCCCGTCATTGCACAATTGCTGCCACTGTTGCAGATTATGAGCGCGCTCTATTGTATCGTCGTCGCTCTCTACCCACGCCATCGGCTCCTGGAACTCCAGCCACCCTCCCGGTTGGAGATTCTCATAGCACTGCGTGCTCAGCTTTTCCCAGTCGTTGATGGCGCCCGACAACCCCCGCGCGTGTATCAGATCGAACCGCTCGTGCGGGCTGTACACCCACTCGCTTTCCGCGTCATCGATGTAGAACTTTACGTTCGGGGGCACCCAGCTGGGCTGGATGGGCGACAGATCGGTGCCGACTACTTCTGAGCCTGGATTCTCGTCGCCAAAATCCAAGGCCCATATGCCAGTCCCAGTGCCTATGTCCAACACCCTCCGAGGAGCCGAACCAATTGGCGAAGCGTATAGCTTCCCATCGAGCAGCATCAGGAAGATGTGATGCAGTAGGTCGAGACGGTCTTGTTCGTCTTCGTCGTTGGGTAGAACGTACGCGCCGCTACGGTAGCCATGGTATCGACGACCGTTGGAATACTCGTAGTTGAGGATGGACGAGGCCAGCGAGGTGCTCGCGGTGGATCCGCCGTCGAAGGCCGAGTCTGCGTCGCTGTCCGAGGGGGTCGCAGTGTCCAGCTCGAGCGTCGTTTCTTCGTGGCTCGCTTCTTGGTCGGGAGGCGCGGGCGAACCAGTGGCAGACGGCTCTGCTGGTGCGGATGGTGGTTCTGGCGCCGTCGCGGGCACGCTTGTGGCGGCCGACATGGCGTCTGGAGGGATGCGCAGTCTCCTCAGTACTCACAGCCCTTGCCAGCTGCGTCGCGTGCGGGCAGGCAGGAGGGGTTATGTACAGCGTTGCACCCAGAGTCCGGCACAGGCAAAGTATCCAGTGACTCGGCACCCCATTCGTCTGGCGTGCGGCGGATGCTCGATACGGGGCTGCAGGCAAGCAACAGACGCCGATGCATTTTCGACGAGGCGCCGTCTGCTGTCACTGATTTGGCTCCCGAGCGCTCCGCCTTGCACTGGTCTCCACGCGGCAGGGGCCTCTTCCCGGCCTGGCGGCGGCATTCCCTCGGCACGCCAGCGCCCTTAAGGGACAATTCACCCGCGCGAAAGCGCGACGTCGAACCACGTTGAAGAAGCGTTCCGCAGTTGCAGCGATAGCGTCCTGTGCGTTTGCGACTTTCCGCGCTTCGACAAAATGCCACCTCTGCCCGCACCATCCGTTCTCGCGGAACCGTGGCTATGGAACCCCACCGTGCCTCCATGGCTTCACCCTCGCTGACGGGCGTCGCCATCTTCGCTTTCGTGGTGTATTGGCTTGGGCTGGTGCTTTACCGGTTGTCTTTCCACCCTCTAGCCAGGTTTCCGGGCCCTCGCCTGGCCGCCGTCACGTCTTGGTACGAGGCCTACTACGAGATTGTGAAGAACGGACAGTACTCGAAGAAGATATCGCAGTTACACGATCAGTATGGTGTGTGCGCCTGCAATTGCAACATCTCGCGTGGGAGATGGCTGACCACTGTCTCAGGGCCCATTATTCGTGTCACACCGCATGAGATCCACATTAGGGACTCGCGCTTCTTTGACGATGTCTACCCCAAGAACGTTCACCTCCTCAAGGAAGGATGGGACAAGCGCTTCGGCAGCGAGGGGGGCTTGCTGCCGACACCTGACGCCCAGGTCCATAAACGGCGCCGTGCAGCCCTGAGTTCCATGTAGGCAAGCCCGTTTCGTGCCTTCCTGCGTGAAAGAATGCAGGGCATCCTTGACCATCTCATGTTGTGCTCACATCACCTGGCAGGTTCTCTCGGAGGTCCATCATTGACTTTATTCATATCATCCATCGCCATGTCGAGACGTTGTCGACACGCATGCGGGAGTTTGAGGCTCGTAAAGAGCCCCTGAACCTCACACATGCCTTCCCAGCGTTGACCGGAGACATAATCATGGATTATTTCTTCGGCTTCAACTATGGCCAGCTCAAGGATCCGGAATTTGCATCCTTCCATGAGGCTTTCATCAAGATCGGAGGCACTGGCCATGTTGCGACACAATTCCCGGCAATCTTCCCGGTAAATCCCAAGTAGTACCCGACATGAGTCTTCACCATTCAAGACTAACTTCTTCGAGATCATGAACTCGATTCCAGACTTCATAACTGAGTGGCTGCAACCTGCTGCAAAGCCACTGTTGAAGTTCAAGCGTGTAAGTTGTTGGCCGGTCACAATCTCGGCGACAGTCCTAATCAGCGGTACAGGACCAGAGGGATGTGATTGCACGTTACCTGAAGGGCGAGGATGTCAAGGTCAACGATGCGAACAAGACCATCTTCCAGGAAATTCTGGGCTCCAAGCTCCCACCGGAGGATAAGACGCAACAACGCCTCGAAGATGAAGCCCAGATCGTTGTTGGAGGTGGTGTCGAGACGACCGCTTTCGCCCTGGCTATTGCTGCCTTTCACATTATCAACAAGCCTAAAATCTACGAACGACTTCACGCCGATCTTGTCAAAGCATTCCCAAATTGCACGACCCTTGAGCTTCAGCCGCTTGAACAGATGCCCTACCTGAAAGCTTGCATCATGGAAGCTGTACGCATGGGCTATGGTCTCAGTGCGCGCAATCCTCGGACGCACGACAAACCGATTCGATACAAGGAGTGGGTCATTCCTGCCGGCACGTGCCTTTCCATGAGTATCCCAGACCTGAGCCATGACGAAGAGATCTTCCCTCAATCGCGCGAATTCATCCCAGAACGCTGGCTAGGCGACCCGAAGACGGATGACGGGATTCCTCTAGATAGGTTCATGGTTTCATTCGGTCGTGGAACACGGTCTTGTTTGGGCATTACGTGAGTATACCTTTTACGCTGTCCGTGATTGTTCCCGCGTTTGCTCACAAGGGGTAGGCTGGCGTGGACGGAACTCTACCTTACTCTAGGCATGATGTTCCGCCGCTTCAAGTTCGAGCTCTTTGAAGCCGATGTTACGGACGTTGAGATGGCTCACGATTTTTTTATCCCCGTTACGAGTCCGAAGTCGAAGGGCGTGAGAGTATTCGTCACTTCGACGACCGATTAGGAGACTCGTGGTCCAGCGACCTGTAGTCCGGATATTGCATTGAGCACAAGCTTAAAAGGACGTGAGCCTGGATTTATGATATGGCTGTCGACAGCGATGATACCCCAGTAAGTGTATACTCGTCCTCGACAAACATATGTATGCGCATCCGACCATAGCTAGACAAAATATCCAGCGCCGTGGTATGCACGTTTAGGACGTTGACACATGAAAGATACGTTGGGCTGATGCCCACGTCTCAGTGGAATTTACAAAATGACATCGCTACCACGCTCTCGGAGCTGACATGTCGGACTCCGCCGAGACCGACTCTTGCTATATCGGAAGTGCACAGCCGACGTGCAGTTTTCCCGACTCGCACCTCGCGCCTTGTAGGTCACGCTAGAACTGTTCAGGAACTCCACGATGTGGTCTGGGGTTTATGCAACGTGCCATCCGATCAATCCGGGTCTCTTTGTCTTGCCTCAGTTTCAAAGCGGTATGTGAACCTGTTGGCCGCATTGAGCCTGCGCGTCATCATAATGCTTTGTATTCCTGCTCAATGTTTGGAACAAATGGGCGGCGGGCCGCTTCGGGTGTGGCTATGAAGATCACTCGCACGCTCGTGACCACGTCCAATTGCATCGAGTACTTGTTGGGGTACGCAGGTCAAGTAGTAGTATCGTCGTTGCTCACCCGGACGCTTGCTGACGTGGTGAGATGGGACTAAGAGTTGCGCACTCGCCACTGTGGGCTTCGAGTGCCACAAATGCTCTGTTCGGGACGAGGGATAGCTGTTACCTAGAGGCTGAGCACATGTTTTGCAAATCTTCGGTTCAGTCTGGTACCTGCCTTGCGATGCTTTCCGCATTGGGACAGACATACGCGCCTCCCATTCCGGACCGCCCAATGCGTCGGGCTCACCCAACGTTCACCTTCCGTCTCTACCCCAGAATTAACCTCAAGATATAGGTCACGCGCCCCCCCCGACCGCTTCCGGCCATTTTCCATCGCACCAGCCACGCAGAGCTCGACCATCCAGATGTCTGCTCCCGCCTCGATATAAACGCGGCCGGACCTCACCCAAACTCCCACATTCCATTCCGCACCCTTCGATAAACCCCACGCCCACGCGAATCACACGCAGAACTCGATCTCCCTTGCTTCAAGACTCTATCGTCGAGTTCGGTCAACATGCGCTGGGCTCCTTCCGCTGCACACCGCGGCGGCGATGTGCGCATTGAGGCTCCAGTCACGCTGCGTGGCTATCTCCTCTGTGTTTTTGCCGCTTTTGGTGGTATTCTTTTTGGCTATGATTCAGGTACAATACCCCATCCCAACCTATTAGATTACGCTGACGTTGTATGTAGGCTACATTTCAGGTGTGCTGGCTATGGACTATTTCAAGCAGACCTTCGGCCACGGTAAAGGCGCAAACGACTTCAGGACCTGCCAGCAATGCTAACAGAGATGTAGCCCCCGACTATGCAATCCCCACCTGGCAAAAGTCGCTCATTGTCTCGATTCTTTCCGCTGGCACCTTCTTTGGTGCACTCAGCTCATCGCAGGCTCCGTGGCCGACTGGATCGGTCGCCGCTCCACGATTATCATTGGGTGTATCATCTTCTCCGTCGGCGTCGTTTTTCAAGTTGCGTCGTCCTCTGTTGGCCTCCTCGTTCCCGGTCGTCTCATTGGAGGCTTTGGTGTCGGTTTCGTCTCCGCCATCATCATCCTGTACATGTCTGAGGTTGCCCCTAAGGCCGTTCGCGGTGCCATCGTCTCTGGTTATCAGTTCTTCATCACGATAGGCCTCATGCTCGCATCTGTCGTCGACCAGGGCACGCACGCCATTGACAATTCCGGTTCCTATCGTATAGCCATGTCCCTTCAATGGCTTTGGGCCTTGATCCTAGGCACGGGTCTATTCCTGCTTCCTGAGTCTCCGCGCCACTATGTCAGGAAGAATCGCTTTGATGATGCTGCTGTCTCCCTGAGCAAGCTCCGCGGCCACCCGGTTGATTCGCCTTACATCAAGGATGAGCTTGCCGAGTTGGTAGCCAACCACCGCTTCGAGTCTGAGCACATGCAGTCTAGCTGGCTGGACTGCTTCCGCGGTGGTTGGGCGCCATCCGGTAATTTTTGCCGCGTGTTTCTCGGTATTGCTCTGCAGATGATGCAGCAGTGGACCGGTGTCAACTTCAGCAAGTACCTCGATTCAAAATAATTGGCCAAATGCTAACAGTGTCAGTCTTTTATTACGGTACCACGTTCTTCAAGCAGGTTGGGATCAAAAACGAATTCCTTATCAGCATGATCACGACCGTTGTCAACGTCGTCTCAACCCCGATCTCTTTCTGGACAATTGAGAAGCTCGGCCGTCGCATGCTTCTCATTTACGGCGCCGTCGGCATGCTGGTCTGCGAGTTCGTTATCGCCATTGTCGGTACCGTTGACGAGGGCTCTAAGGCCGCCGGCATTTGCCTCATCGTCTTCACCTGCTTCTACATCTTCTTCTTCGCCACTACTTGGGGCCCCGCCGCCTGGGTCGTCATCGGTGAAATCTTTCCTCTCCCGATCCGCGCGAAGGGCGTCGCTCTTTCTACCGCCTCCAACTGGCTCTGGAACTTCGTCATCGGCTACGTCACGCCGTACATGGTCGATGAGGACAAGGGCAACCTCAAATCCAAAGTCTTCTTCGTGTGGGGCGCTACTTGTACCATGTGTGTCTTGTTCGCCTACTTCCTTGTTCCTGAGACAAAGGGGCTTTCGCTCGAGCAGGTTGATCGTATGCTGGAGGAGACAACCCCGCGTAAGTCGGCGAAGTGGCAGCCCAGCGAGTCATATAACGATGGGACTGTTGACAAGGTCGATGCTATAACGTCACAGAATCTTGAGCACCGCGAGAAGGTTTAGACGCGGTGAGCGAATTTCCTTATGGTTTGTTATTACGGGATGTTATCTTACTAGGTGGTCTCGCATGAGGAGCTACTACGTCTTGGATGATCAGTTCAATGAGGCGTCTCGGAGGCTGGTAGTGGTTTTCACGAATATACCCGGCGTGTGAAAGGATTGATCTCGTCACGGCGTTGCAGGCGATAATAACGGAGGGTATCATGACATCCTTGCTTCTTGATGGCACTGTCATTGAGCGCCATTACGTTCACTCATGTGTTTCATAGAAGCAACCTTCATAGAATAGTTTGATTGATACAGTGCAAATGGCTTGTATGCGTCGTGAGAGTGTTCAAACTTAACGTGTAGAGCCTCACCAGGGCGACCCAGATGGAACTGAATATGGTGAACGACATCTCACCCATTCGTGACAGCGGGCACTCCACAACGTGGTCATCTAACATGAGATTTGCTGGACAACTGCGCATTTCGGCATAATCCACATTTTGTGGATTCCTTGCCTCCAATACTTTGTTGTTTGAAAGCTACTTTAAGGTAGTGGTGTTGAGGTTCAGTGGTATGAGAGGCATCTCCTCCACCTCGACATTTGAATCGCAGTGTTCGCGGTCTTTCGGGTTCACCTTGCCAGTTACCCACTCATAGAAGCTGTACTTGTTGCCCCGGGCCAGCAGTGGACCGTGGGTGCAAGTATGGGCATAAGCGTACAAAGATATTCTATACGTTTCTCTATTTCAAGGCGCGTAACTGCATGAGGTTGATTATGAGCTCAATATGTCGCATTATTCGTAGCAGCGTAAAGAGCAAAACGACCAGACAGTTAAGATCATCCTGCAACGCTGGCACAGCGTGAAGTAAAATTCAAGCGACCTTGCGACTGAATTCGCTCGTTTTCGCAACCTCCCAGCCCTTCCTAGTTATTTGTTCGATTGCAGTAGTGCAGTCAAGATAATGATGTGAGCAGGCCATCCTCGGAGGATGGTGGTAGACCTCGACTGCCTCTGAGCCAGGCGGTGCCCCAGCTCTTGACGAAATTGACTTTGATCGTATTTGACTCAGCTTCGGAATGTCCTCCGGCCGTCGCGTTGCGCAATATCCAATTAAGTCACAAAGGCTGAAGTCTCGTAATCCTCGTGTAAAGGTTTAACAGACGAGCTCATCGCTGCGGTTCGAAATTTAAGGAACAGATTCTATGCGTGGAAGTTGTACCGCGTACCCTAGGGTAAATGCGTTCCACAATTCGTCCTTGAGTTTCTGGCCTTACCGTCAAGCATAGGTTCTTGCCGACGGTGCTCGTTAGAGATGACCTCCGCGTCGCTTAGTCGGAGCCCCCGGCTATATCCCGTTCCAACTACTGGAGTCTAGCGAAGTGCAGTACAAGTTCGTCAAAGTCATAGCGAGGGGGAATGTCGTGCCTGAATTGGGGAACAGCTCTATCTGACACGAACTTCGTTAGAAGATAGTACAAGAGACCAGTGATGACTATGTCGTTGGTATGGCTTGTAAGCGGTGGGTTGCAGAGGGTGTGCTCCGGTCAGTGTGGATGTGGGCATGTGGTGGCGCAGGCGGGTATTGAAAATAATGGGAGCAGCCGCGACATCAAGCCGCAGCGTGGCGTATACTAAACTTGGATCGGACTATCTGCCCTTCAGTATTGATTGGAGGCAACTGGTGGCTAGATGGGGCCTTGCATCTTGTGGGGTTGGTGGCTTGAAAGTGACCTAGACTAGCTTTTATCGTGCTCTGCTTGAGGACAGCGGTGGGTCTGTTGCCGCCCCCAAAAGCAAGCAGGCGAAATTTTGCCGGCCTGCATTGCGGGCCGTTTGGAGATGGCTCAGCGGGAGTGTGCGATGATGAGATGATGGCGGCGTTGCAGGGCCTAGGTAGCGCCCACGCTAGGTACCCTCCGCACAGGCCAACGGATGTTGGTAGCTGATTTTCTTGATTATTGATCTGTTGCGTCTCACCCTCCCTCTTCTCTAGGCGGCCTCGAGTGTTATCACTCGCAATCTCACAGTTGTCTCAAGAGTTTGTTGCTTGTAGGGTAATGATGTACGCGTTTCTTGGGGACAAGCCGCACACTGACGAGGCTATCGTGCATGCTGGATACGGTCTCGGCTATGGCAATGTATGCTCCGAAGGACAAGTACATATGTCTCAAGGCGATCGGGGTCACGAAACTGACATGACGAAGTGGCTACATCCTATTGTGGACAATACGGAACTGGACGCAGCGACTGTGACTGACAGTCTTTCATCCCCTTCGGACAACAACTTATCCCTAGATGCGGGCGTCGTACCAGCTCGAAGAGGGAGAGGCAGGCCGCGAGTAAATACACCGCGAGATGAGAGCGCTGTAGAGGTAGCTACTACTCTATCAATTTGCGCGCAGAAGCTAAACGGCGCAGAAACGCCGGGCTCAGGTACGAGAGGCGCAACGGGCTTATCAAAAAAGAAAAGATAGTGCTACTGCCTCAGAGCGGAGGAGGTGCGACGATGTACTGCAAGTTCTCTCCGACCTTTCCATGGACGTAGAAGCACTTCTCCAAGCCGCTGCTGATGCCGGAGTGATGAAAGAAGATGGCGAACTTCCCGATCACATCCGCCGCCTGTGGTCGACTTACGACACCGCCATCAACAACGCATGTCTAGGTCCTGAGTTGCGATTGTTGCAAGTCAAGAACGAGCGCCGCCAAGCTGTACATCAGAATACTAGCCACTCGAACACTGAGCTCAACCCTAACACGCAGCGACCATCGCACCACAGAGATTCGATGGACCTCGACCTTGGACCGGTGAACGATCAAACGCTCATTACTCCATTCGCTGCGACTCAAATGAGTTATCCTAGTTCGGGGCCTCGAAGCATTTATCAGGTGTGCAGAGAACGGCAAGCAGAATTTCATCATCGTACTCGAAATCCCGCGTAACGGCGCTGGCTCGAGCTAGCGGGCCTTTCCTCAAGTCCCAGCAGCCCTCCTCACCATGCAGCCTTGGCTGCCAAGTCGATCATGAGTATGTTCGCAGGCAGTAGGAATGTGCTTGCTGGCATGATTCCGTATACCCACACCATTGCGCTTGCCGCATTGCTGGGATAGATCTGCCGGTAGGCAACCACTAAGAGCCACGTCTGGCTGTGACACCACGCAACGATTTGCCTGGTGTTACTGGACGACTCTTGAGCACCACTTGCTGCTATTATTAGCAGCATGACAGGCTTACAGATGTGATGGTCATGTGACCACGGCGATTGCACACGCGCAACCAGCGCCGCCTTAGGAAGCGATCGCGTTTATGATCTCCGAGCGACGCACACAAGACTCAATGCGCGGCTTGCTTGTTCCAGCGGAGCAAATTCATCGTGAGTCCTATATCCGCTCGGGGCGTAACTTCTGGCCGCTGCAGGCCGCTTCTGAACTGTGCCCCTCTTTGGCGCTTCCTTGTTCGCGCCCAGTATAAAGCCAGAGGCGACCTCGATTACGGCGTTAGCTCAACACCACAATACATCCCCTCCGATCACCAAATTACCAATCATCAGCTTGACGCGCAATATGGAACATTTTGAAGAGTCGCTTTCTCGGGCCACGCAGAAAGGCTCCAATGGAATACCCGGAGCTGCAGCAGCAGTGGTGGATAGGACCGGTACGTTCGACTGTCACGCAGCCATTCGAGTTGGCAGAAAGCAAGGCTTTGAAGAAAGCGAATCACCGTTCTCGTATCGACAACCAGGCTGACCACACGCCATAGGCAACATCATATACAAGCATGTTGCCGGATTTAACGGCGCAAGGAAGGACGCGGCAGATCTTGCCTCCGACCAAGTGTATTGGATAGCATCTTGCACGAAGCTCGTTGCCTCTATTGCAGCGCTTCAATGCGTGGATCGCGGCCTCATCACGCTCGACGAGAGCCTCAACGCGCACCTACCGGAACTCGTATCGCAGCCTATCATTACTGCGACTGGAGGGAAAGAGTTCTTTGAGTTGCACGAGGCCACCAATCCCATCACACTACGACAACTGTTAACGCACTCGAGCGGCATAGTCTACGATTGGCTTAACCCCACGCTGACAATGTGGCGTAACTCACGCGGAGAAATCGCACAACTGCCATCCACTGGCCGTACCGAGGAGATCTTGTTTCCTCGAATTGCAGAGGCAGGAGAAGCGTGGAACTATGGTAAGATAGGATCGATACCGAGCTTTCACAGGGAATCTTTCAGTTGACTTTCGATACAGGCACTAGTCTTGACTGGGCCAGCTTGCTTGTCGAACGACTAACGACTACTGCATTCGAAGAATATGTCACACAGAACATCGCTCAGCCGCTAGGGATCGAGTCTTGGACGTGGCACCTTCCACGCAAACCTGGGGTAGCGGAGAAGCTCATGCAAATGAGTGAGCGAAGACCAGATGGGTCACTCGCTCCAAGCAAGACGCCTATATGGGAAGAGCCGGAGGCTGAGCGCGGCGGTGCTGGTATTTATTCTACCATCGACGATTACATGCGCATTCTGGCCGATACACTCAAAGAGTCACCCGTAACTCTCAAGGAAGAGACTATGAGCGCCATGTTCACACCACAATTTAAGGAAGGCAGTAAGTTGCAGAAGTCGATGTGGGACATCGCGTGCGCCCCGTGTGTGGGCCGCAGCATGGAAGGAGTAAGTCCTAATCAAGGGCTCGGTGGGTTCCTGACCACGCATGACATCGACCGAGAGGACTACTCCAAGCCCAAGGGTACGCTTGGATGGCATGGGATGGCGAACCTAAGCTGGAATGCGAACCGCGAGAAGGGCCTGGCGTATTTCTTTGCGACGCAGGTCATTCCTTGGGGCGACGAAAAGAGCGAGACGTTGATCAAAGAGTTTGAAGCGGCGGTATGGACAACATACAAGGTTTGAGGTAGACGTTGATCTCAGGAAACGACCCTTAGAACGCTAACCCTCTCCAACAATTTTCTCACAACCCCTTTCGGAAGCTCGACATGCTCACGGACTCCTTTGTTTTGTTGGATCTGTGAACCTCATACTTCGATCAATGGCTCTTCAGTGGTGTCATTCAATCCCATGCGAGGGTATCAGTACAGCCAAGGTTTGGCTTTCAATTGGTGTCACCCAAAGTGGACAGAGCTCAAGTACGATTTGCTTCGCCAGCATCCACGCCGGGTGAAAGCGGAGGGATCTTAACCACCCTCTCTTCCATCCTCAACGTATGGACGAGAGCTCTGTGGAGATTTGCTGTGGAACATTGATATGTAGCAGCGCGTCCCACCAATGCATTGACCACATTTCTCTTCGAGTGGCTGCGTACCTGCGTAGCACTGCAAGTTGCAGCGCCGTCGCTAACCGTCCCCACTACAGTACATACGACACTTGTGTATAGCCTACCATGAGTACCTTATCTTTCGAGCTGACGTATAATTGATGATCCTTCGTTGCTGGTGTGTTGAAGCATCCTTTCTAAGCCGACATTGTGTTCGTGAAAAACAAAGGATGTCTACACTGTGAGCACGATTAATGGCAGGACAGGTTAAACAAATCGGTCGCAGTGGGGCGTGCGTCATTGCACACACAAATGTACGCCTGCCTAATCTGGCTAACCCCTCACTACCCGCATGTGTCGTGCGTCTATCTAATAAAGCGGTCCACCTTCAACAGTATCGCATCTTCGTATATAAGCTTCAAGTCTCCATCTAATCCATCCGGCCCAAACATCCTCTATAGTCCATCATCATCCAAGATGTCTGAAGCATTCGATGTTGCCGCAGCCCGCGAGCGCTTCCCCGCACTGAGGCAAGACCAGGTTTTTCTCGACAACGCCGGAGGAAGTCAGACCCTGGGAGATGTGATCGATTCGTAAGCTCTCCTCTGGTATATGAAGGGGGGAAGAGCCACTAAGAGTCCAAACAGCATAACCCAATATCTGTCAAAGACCAATGTCCAGCTCGGCGCCTCCTACCACACCGGCAAAATTTCTAATACTAGATACGAAGAAGGCTATAAGGCTGCTGCAAAATACATGAATGCAGGCCGCGATGAGATCGTCCTCGGAGGCTCTACCACCCAGCTCTTCATGAACCTTTCGTCGGCGCTGAAGATTCCCGAAGGCTCAGAGATCGTTCTGTCGAAGATGGAGCATGAGACGAACGTGAAGCCCTGGCTCCATTTGGCAGATCGTCTGAAGCTCACGGTCAAGTGGTGGGAATCGCCTAAGCCAGAATTGAAACTTACGCCTGAAAACCTCAAACCGCTACTAGGGCCGAAGGTAAAGTTCGTTGCGTGCACCCACGTGAGTAATATTTTGGGAGGGATTCATGACGTGAAGGCAATTGCAGACATTGTGCATGAGGCAGGTGCTTTATTTTGTGTGGACGGTGTGAGCTTCGCTCCCCATCGAAAGGTTGATGTGAAAGCCTTTGGAGTGGACTTCTACGCGTTCTCGTGGTACAAAGTAAACCAGCCCACCTCCGGGCCTTTCTCTATACATACGTGTGCTGATTTAGCCAGGTATACGGCCCACATATAGCGGTCCTATACGCCAGCAAGGCTGCCCAAGAACACGTCAAACCGCTCCCGCACTACTTCAACCCCACCAAAACCCTCGAAGACAAACTCGGCTTCGCAGCTTCCAACTACGAAAACGTGCAGTCTCTTCCCTGCATAGTCGACTACCTGGCCGACAAGAGCGATGCTATCGTCGTGCATGAAGGAAGATTGCAGTCCATTCTGCTTGACTTTTTGAACTCACGCAAGGACATCACGGTGCTGGGTTCTACATCGACAGACTCAGCTGTAAGAGTTCCGACCATCTCGTTTGTGGTGGACGGCAAGAACTCACGGGACATCGTGGAGCAGGCGGACAGGATCAGCAACTTTGGGTTCAGATGGGGTCATTTCTATTCCAAGAGGTTGTGCGATGAGGTATTGGGGCTGGCACCGGAGGGTGTGGTGCGCGTAAGCATGGTGCACTACAACACGGAGGAGGAGATCCAAGAACTTGTAGAAACCCTCAAGAAGATACTGTCTGGATAATTGGAAATAACGTTGACGAAGAGAATGAGTAGTAAGACGGATAGGAATTGTATCAAGAATAAGGTGGATTTCAATCGTAAAAACATTTGGTGCTAGTTAGATCGCTCATTGTTAAACTGGATTACACTTCCTTTACCAAACTACGGACTGCAGTTGAAACTCAGATATACTATAGGATATATAAATGGCGTAAACCTCCTGGTCAAGTCCGAGCTAACGACGACGATATTGTGAGTCCAACGTAAGGAACCCTTCTTCCAGCAAGGGATTCTACCCCATGCTACAACGATACCAGACTCGGCCGCCTCTTCCTCGAATTTCATCGTCCATAACGGCCCAGTCAACATCAACGACAGGTCAAACACACCACTCAACGATCGTTTGATGTTTGATAGCGGCTCGAGCATGGACGACTCCACTTGTGCGCTATTGATAGCCAAGAACCACTCCTTGTCAAAGCTGCTATTCTTACAGCACACAAGCATTAAATCGAGCGCGACCACGCTGTTCAACGTCCTGAGCCCCGTCTTCTTCGTAGGATCCTGGCATACAGCAACCTACGTACTAGGTACTACGTACCTGAAGAATTTAGACAAAGTAGTGCGCACGCGGTTATCGTAATCAACGCGACAGAAGAGAGGTATAGTAGAGTTCATTGGAGCATACCGTAGCAAGTGGAGGCAGACGATGTGTATCTTGACGGTCCTCTTCTACATCTGACCAGTAGCGTGACGGGCGCTCGGAGAAGGAGCTCTCATGTGGCCTGATTCTAAGCGTGACGGAGCCGATCTTCTGCTGTGGGTGAGAAATTAGTTGAAAATAGTAATATAACGATGGCGTTGTGGATTATGAAGCGCGATGTCATATAGAGCATGAGAGTGGTTCCAGTGTACTTGAGAGACATTCAGTAATAAGTAGCATACGCAAAGAAACATGGGGATCGCAGTTGCCCACAGACCAGCATCGAATACAGTGCATTTTATTTCGCTTTCAGTGACCTTCGCCGCGGTGATCGTACGGAATGAGCCGTCGCGCGGCCAATGTTCGAGATCGAGGTGGCATCTTTCACTCCTTCAGCGCACCTACCATTATTTGAAATGCAGATTCCAGGTCCATCAGAGAAACTAAAAGCATGTGAATGTTCGGGTCTCAAAATGGGAGTATAAGGAGGCCACTCTGTGCTTGAAACTTCTCAATATGATGCGCGTCCTCTGTCACTCGCAGCTTGTCACAGAGGGTCAGCTTTCCATGCTCAAGTCGAGTCAAGAACCTGTTCTTGAAGGATGTTGGACTGGATCTGTCGTCGAGTCGTGACCGTCCGTCGGTTGAGGTCCCGGTTGGAGTACAATGATGGTGCGGAGGCATGAGCAGTCGCCTCATCTTCGATCTCTCGCATCCGCGACGCAGAGGCTGACAACCAACTAGCCAAATGTACAATAGCCCAGCCCAGTCTACGCATTGCGGGGAACAGGCATGCTTCGCTGCATTTTCATCAAGCTACCATCGTTGGTGGCCTGCCTGTAAAAAGATCTGAAATCGAAGAGCTTCACATGTTTTGTAAGCCGGGTTGTCGTAGACTTCTAAGCCTAGATAAGAGTTGCTCACAGCCTTGCATGGGTGGTGAGCTGCGTTTATTTTTGCATTGATCAACACGATGGCTTTCGGTTGGCGAGCTGACAGAGTCCACAAGCTGACGAGCTACAAAACTGAGTCTCCGGAAGAAAGATTTACATGCGATCTGGCTGGCAATACTTCATTCTTGAGAGGGGTTCCCGATACCAGTGGCCCAGCGAAAGTCATCGGCATCGAATGCCGTGGCCAATCCGGCAGAGAGCGCATTCAGGGGCCAGTCTTCCACAATCCGTCATGCACATGGTTGCAGGTCGATCAGACCACTGGTCCCACGTACGACGTAACGTGCCGAACTATCTTGAAAGTTCGGCGGGTCCACCGCCTTTCACGGATGATACTCAGCTACGATTGACACATGACACATACCATAGTATGAGAGCGCCGCGGTTCTTCATGCGGGGTATTCCCAGGCCGACCCCAAACGTTGCCGTTGGAACCTTTCGGCAAGCTACGGGTCATTGGCCAAGGTAAAAGGATGCCGAGCCATAGCAGTGTGGGGCAGCATCGACAGTGCGAGCAGAGCCTTTGTTGTAAGCAGTAGTGAAAAGAGTTCGGACTAACATCTTGTCATATCATGTAGGCGTTTGCAACATCAGACGCGACATATTCAAACTTCCGGCAGGCGGGAAGCCCCACAAGTATGGACCATGGTTTCTGTTGCTGTCCGCAGAAGTTCCCGCGGGGCTTTTTAGCCGTAGGTTCGAAGACACCGTAACAAACGATGTAATGACTAGACGTTCTCTGTCGACGAATTGGAAGCTGTGCAGTTGCAGTTGAAGTCGATCGGGATTTTCCGCACAGGGCTATCCGATCCACGACCGTTTTCAGACGATATAGGCCTGGATGGAGCCTGACGAGCGAGGGCTGCTGTTCAGAGCGAGTTCAGCAGCAGAAAGCCCATATGTACGAGGACGCGGGGGTTTATAGCGCGTCATATGGTTCGACTTCGGCAGCCATCGCGCTTCCAGCGCTGCGTACTGGGAGGTGTACGCTATCGCACGGCGGGGAACAGCGCACGGTTGCACATGGCAAAATATGCTCAAAGATGGGGAAATGGAGTGATCGCCATGGGCAAATTGACAATGCCATCATCCCATGACGTCAAGTGGCCTGCGGATCGCACACTGCCCTGTGACGAATGGGGATGCAGGGTTATGACAGGCAGGCTGCGACGCCTGATTGTGTTGGTGAACGAAAGGGCAGACGCGGGATGGTGATTGGCTGCGGCAGGATTTTCCGTCCATTTCGAGGTGGTATTAGAGAGGGATAGGAGACACCCCATATTTTCAGGGGTCGGATCCGCGGAGCTGCCCCTCCGTAGCGACGTCATGGCGCAGGGCGATGCTCCGCTAGGTTCCTGAGCCAGCTCGCGGGCTGCTGATAGGTGTCAGCGTCGTCGAAGGCAGGCCGGTGGGGCGTGGGAACTGCGAGGAGGTTCCAGAACGTCCGAAACGTGCTCACCAAGAGACCCGATCGGAGCGCGACTCAGAGCGGTGCTGCGACGGCAACAGGCTGAATGTAAGGGTCGTCAGGGCGCAGAGGTTCTGTGGCACTGCGAACGTGCTGGGCAGGGACGGTCGGGGGCGGTCGGGCAACGTGACCGCGCGCGCCAGACGCACCAGGCCGCAATGGAGCGCTGTTGTGGGCGATGGACGCCTAGTGCGGAGGCGGGCAGCATCGGTGCAGTGTGCGGCGACGCGTCCTGCAGTGCGTGCTGTGCCCCTCTCTCTCACAGGCGGCGGGCAGGCGGGCAGGCGGGCAGGCGACGCGCCGTGCGGATGCAAGCAGCGAGGGCTGCTGCGTGCGGGCGGTGGCAGTAGGGGGCTTTCGCGGGCGGGCTGCGCGCGACGCGATCGGAAACGGCATGCACAAAGGCCATGTTCAAGCAAGTTTAGCATGGCGCGGGTGGGCGCCTCTGCAGCGCCTGTTGGCTCGCTTGGCCTCGCGCTTGCTGCCATCGACCGATCCCTCGCATCCAAGCTGATCTTGCCAGCAGATGGGATTTTACATTGGCCATGACGGCTTCCCCCATTGTCAGCCGATTTCCATCTTCCGCCCGGACGAGACTCTTATAGCCCCTCCGCCCAGCGTTGCCTTGCGCTTGCTCCCTGATCCCCTCTGCCGCACTCCCCTCAACCTGCAGGACCTCGCTACCGCTTTCGTCGCCTTGCCACACTGCTACCCATTCCGCCGGCGCATGCTTCGGCCGTTTGTGCCGCCAGCTGCTATAACACAATTCCGCCCTGCTCACTGCCTTGCAGCAACACATTCCACATTGGTACAAACACCAAAACTATATCCGCCCCACCACTCAACCATCCATAACAGCACCTGCCACCACCGCAATGGAGGTCGAAGCGAACATCCATCACGCCTTCGCGGAGCCCTCGTGGGCAAACGACGCATACCTCGCCCTTGACAACGGCGAGCACCCTTCTTCCGATAAATGGCCTTCTTTCACCAACGCACCCTCCTTCCCGCAGTCGGCCTTTACCATCCCGCCGTCTCTGCTCACGGCTGCCTCTGTCGAGCGCTATGGCCAAGTCACCCCGCCCGAGGAGCTGTCTCCCGCCGAACCCTTACGCGAGCCGCTTCGTGAAGGCTCAATCCCACTCGAGGAGCTCCAGAACGAGGCTCTCTTTCCGGACCACCAGGTGCAGGCATTGCAGAACTACCAGCCACACCAAGTAGCACAAGACGAGCCTGCTTCGAAGCGCCGGCGCACCTCGCGGCAGTCCTCGGCAAAGCACCCCGCTCCCGCGCAGACCCAGCAACCCCAACAAGACGGCCAACCACCCAAGCGCAAGCGAGGAAGACCCAAGTCGACGCCACACATGGCCGAGCACTACACTGCCGATGGTTTCCCCTTCCAGGTATCCTCGGCACGGCAGTCGCATCTCGAGAAGAATCGTGTTGCCGCCCACAAGTGCAGGCAACGCAAGAAAGAGTACATCAATGGTCTCGAAGCACGTGCACGGGACTTCTCTTCCAAGAACAAGGCTCTCAAGGAGAACGTGGCCATGCTCCGCGAAGAGATATTAGAATTGAAGAATGAGGTTTTGCGCCATGCCGGCTGTGATTTCTGGGCCGTGGACGAGTACCTTGCGCGATGCGCTGGCGACCTTTTGGGTGTCGACGCACCCACCTCTTTGGGGAATGCGCAATCAACGAGACCGAAACCCAGTCCTATGACTAGTACTTCGTCGCTCGATCTGGACAGTATTCGTCGGTCATCAAGCACGAGCTCAATCCTGAGCGCAGCTTCTTCGCCAGACGAGGATGATTACAATGGTCTCGATTTTCTCCAGGATATCGACGAGGAAGAAGAGGCTCATTCGACATGAGCTTCTATCCGTCTGCTGTCATCGTCCTTGGACAGGACAAAACTTTGTCTTCACGATTTATGATACCCGAACAATTGTTCAAAAGTTTCTTCTAAGGCGTAGGAGTTCCCACATCCTGTATTTCATCACTTCTGGTGCCAGTTTGGAGGATCGTCTTGCTTTTGTGCAAGATTGTACGAGCCACTATGGCGTGAGTCGCAGGTTGAACGCTGCAAGCGAGCATGTGCAGTGAGGTAGCGAGTGAAGTCAAAAAGGATACAAGAAACAAGTGAAAAGAGAGATTTAGCTTGGCCGCCTGCAGAGGTACCTTAGTCGAGAACGGATGATCAAACCAATAATTTCGCCATCTTTGCGTGCCTGTTTTGTTTGGCCTGCGTGATTTCGTAGTGATGTCGCCGGTTTGCTACCCTAGGCGCGCGATGGTACTGTGCAAGACGGTTTTGCTTTGCGAGCTCAGACAGATGATCAGCCCACCGGCGAGTACGCTACCAGTGTGGGTCCATCAGTGCCGCCTCGACTGATTCTGATAGGGCAATTGTGTGTGTTGACGTAACAGAGATGCGACAGACGAAGAGCTCCGCAAACGGCAAAATGTCCAATTAAGCCAAAATGCCGCGAGCATGTCGAGTGAGCGTGAAGTGTTTTCCAAGACGTTAGGAAAGCCACGGCGCAATGCCTCCCTGTCACGTCCGCTTGGTTGGGTATGCTCAGATCTGCAACCGACAGACCGGCAAATAAAGGACGAAAACTCCGCGACCAATGCTGCTCGATTGAAGGCTGGAGAGGAGAAACCCTTCCAATTACGTCCGTCAACCGCGTATTGTTGGACATGTCGACCTCGGCTGCCACATCGTCGGTATAAGCGCACGTCACTTAGAAATAACTGGAAAATAACTACCCATTCGCCCCCCTCCCCCAGCTCCAGTACGGTTGCTTGCTTGATCAGCACACACATTCAGCCTCTCGGCAGTTTTATACTTTGTGCGGGTCGGTAGCATGCGGCATCTGCCCAGGTGCGGTGGCGAGCATGTGCGGCGCGAGAACGATGCATTGACCCTAGCGCGAACGATGACGTCACGGCACGTGATTCCAAGCTGCGACGCAGTCTGATCTCACCAACCTCACGCGCTATCAGCAGACTGAGTCCCTCCCTCAGGGCGATATCTATGGATTCTCAGAGTGGTGGCTTCTCAGAGCGACTTTTATGGCTTCTCGTTCGCTGGCGTTGTCCGCACTACTCACATGCCTTGAGTTGACGCCGTAGCCTTGCGCTGAATATGTTCTGACTCTTGTGTTGCCTAGAGCACCTTCTATGGGCGGTCCCTTCTTTGATCATAATGGCGACGAGCTGTGTTGTGCGGTCCGGCAACCCCAGACACGATGCCCGAGACGAACAGCACCCAAACGCCGAGAGAGTCGCCGGACTTCTTCAAATCGACATGGGACAATGCTAGAGTAGCCGACTGCGAAAGAGCCGACAAGATTACTTACTTTGCATTCCATGATTGAGTAGATAATTCTTCGTCACGCGTTAGAGGGCGCGAGCCCTGGAGTGTGTCCGCCCCTTCTCATAGGTCGTCGGGTCGGCTTACCGCGAATGACGTCCATCAACGAGCTACTGTCCTCGGTGAGCCTCGATCACGCTCCTTGCAAGCGTAGGAGCCCGAGTGAAGGTGAAGGCCGCCGCGTTGGCGAAGCTCACTGCTCGCACCGCCGCACCCAGCGGTCGAGGACTTCACCATACGCATCTCAACGCGACTCTCAAGCCTGGTTAGCCGAACGGTTCTGCTTACCAGGTGTGGATCCCGCAACCCCAGGTTTTACCGGCCCGCGGAGCCTATTCGCCCCCATCGTGTATCGAACGGCTGGACACAGGCTCCATGGACAACCGTACCGCTGCGGAAGCGGCAAAGGTCGCAATACCCTGGCAGCCACGTCCTGGCCACCAAGACCTGCCTGGCGAGCCCAAGGATGTGAGCCAACGAACGCCACGCGCCGGACGCGCAGTACGTGCTTTGCTCTTCCACTTTGCCTCGCGATAAGCCCGTGCTAACATCCACAGTGTCTCAGCTGCAGGAAGCGGAGTACGTCGTTTGAGCTGATGTTTCGAATAATACTGATAAGTTTACCACAGAAGTCAAATGTTCTGGTGACACGCCACGCTGCGCTAGTTGCGTTGCAAACAATCTTGATTGTGTGTACGATCAAGCGCGTCGGGACCGGCTCAGATCAGCTACGGACAAGAACAAGGACCTTGTTCTGCTGCTGCGGGAACTCAGTCTGCGACAAAACCTAGACCGGTCCGATAAAGCCCGCATCCACGATGCGCTACAAGGATATGAAGATGACTCCTCGTCAACTGTTTCGGCCCGGACTTTGAAGAGAAGGAAGCTATCAGTCTCCGAAGAACTGAAGAAGGAGGACGACGAACGCCCCTTTACTGCACGGCATGCCCGCCCCGCAGTCGATTCGGAGGAAGGACTGGCCCGCTTAGATGAAGACCTTCTGCGCAGCCGCAAATCACGGTCAACCGGCTTCGTGGGCCAGGGCGCGGGTGTTCATTGGCTACGCTCCCTGCAAGATCAAGCCAAACCGGAGGGTGTTGATCAGAAGACCATTCCGGATACAAGCAATGCGATCACGACGCTCGAGTATGCTTCTGCACGGAAACTTAATCCATTTACTCCTGTCACAGAAGCCTCGTTCTATCTTGATTCCGACAGCAGCGAATTAGACATGGATGTTGACCCTTACGAGCTACCCGCCCGGGAGATCGCAGAGAAGCTTTTGGAGTGCTATATGCGAACTGTCCACAAGTCGTTCCCTATCCTGCCGACCCAGTTCGAGGACCAGTTTCGACGCTATTTCCAGGCCGTCAAGTCAGAACGTCCATTCTCAGTTCCGGACAAATGGCTGGCGATACTAAACATAGTGTTCGCCATAGGCGCGCGATATTCGCACGTGATCAACGCGGATTGGCAAGGAGAGGATTGCGATCACCTAGTATACATGACGAGAACGATTCGCTTGCTGGGTTCATGGCCGTTCGCCGCTGCACCAGACTTGGCTTTGATACAAGTGGTGAGTTACAGAATTCTGGAAAGACCCTCCGAATCAGCTGTGCCATTCAATAGTATTATCTTGAACAGCCATTGCTAACAATCATGAGTCCGGCTTGTTAGCTTTCTACTATCAAGTTATCGGGCATGTAAGTAGAGGCTGGGTGATGATCGGCATCGCTATCCGGCTAGCTCTGGCGCTGGGTCTCCATTTGCGTAACGAGGATCCGAAGACACCAATCAACAAGAAGGAGACTACTTTGCGCACTTGGTGGAGCATTCACGCGATCGAGTGCCAACTAAGTGCCATCACTGGGCGACCTTGCGTTCTCGGCCATGAAGATTGTACTGTTTCGCTGCCAACATCTTTTGCTGAAGAAGCATCTAGCTCGACAAGTCCCACGGGCTCTACTCCATCGGCTCGAGACCCAAGCAAGTCATCCACGCCGGTCAGTAACAGTATTGCAGGAACGAGCCGTCAACGACAAGCCACGCGATCGTACCTAGACGCGCATTTGGAGATTGGCCTCATTACCCAAAAGCTCTTGGCTGCGCTATACTCTCCCCGTACTGCTCAGTACGAGTGGAAGGATGTTCAGAAAACGATTCCCGATTTACTTCGAGAGCTGAACGACTGGAGGCACGTTGCATTGCCGGATGATAATGATCTTCACACTCAAGGTTTTCTACTATTAGAAGAACCGCGTGAAAGCCTCTTGCTTCGATTCTACTACTTTAGTACCAAGATACTAATTACACGACCATGTCTTTGTCGTACTGGACGTAAGATACGGGATCAGAGCAATGCTCCCGCGACATTCGATCAGCGGATGGCACGAACGTGTGTAGAAGCTGCGCTCAACCTGGCCGGCCTGGTGTCTGTTGATTTGAGTCCTAGGATCCTGTATGAGAAGGGCCCTTGGTGGTCGATCGTACACAATAGTAAGTTTCACTTACACAGGCAAGAATATCCGGTCACTGATCCAATGCCCAGTTATGCAAGCGATGGCGGTCTTGCTCTTAGAACTATCATATGAGCAGAATCATATGCAAGATGACCGGGTCGATGTCACGAACAGCGTGAAAAGATTGTTCCATATGCTAAACGCGATGCGACATACCGACGCTGTTGCGGAACGAGCGCACAAAGTCATCGTCAAGATTCTACAGCAACAGAGATTCCAAAAGATTTTCAGTGAGCTCTTGATCGATAAGGAACCAGAGCACGTAAAGAACGAGCAAGTCGCCCCTACACTTAGCCAGTCTCGACAAGAACCACCCACCTACCTTACCAGCGGACATGTCCCGCTGCTCCGACCAAATCAGTGGTATGGTGGCTACGATGCGTCCAATGCTCAGCCCGAAAGTGGCAGCTTTGATTCAGCGACCACAGGTCCTCAATTTTCGGCAAGCTTAGAACGGTCGCCGGCACAGCAGCAGCTTTTGCCGCAGATGAACCAGCTTCATTCCCAGGCAGAGCAGTATCAGTATCTTGAGGACCCTTACAGCAGTCAATTCAAGTTTTCAAATCCGTTCATGACCAATTACGACCAGAACGCACCGTTCGCGCTGACCTGGGACGACTTATGGTCGAGACCTGAACCGCCGGGACACGGAAGCTTCGTCGAACACCAGAATGTGATTCACACGAACTATCCGTATGCATTAGATCAGAACCCGCAGGGTCGTCCTCAGCGACCGCGCTAAGGAGCACAGAGCTGATATGTTACGAACAAAGTCAATTATCATTCAAAACGATTCTGGCATGTATCGCTGTGCGGCATGCCCATAAGTCGTATTCGGAACGGAAGATGAACGCAGCGACATTGTGGGCAAAAGTAATCGTGTTTGCTCATGTCTCACTGGTGCCACAAAACACGTAGCTTCATAAGATGAGAACATGTGAACGATAGCACTCCGCATCACTTCTATTAATCGACGATTTACATCGAGCCTAACAATACCTTATTCAACTCATTGTTCCTTATAATACACTAAAGGCACCAGAATCAGCTAGAAATACTGCATCCCCACTTGACACTTACCCGCAGCTTCTCAATACCTTCATCTTCCTTCAACCGACATACTCAACTACAAAGCTCAGGTCTTGAAATGCGCAGAATGGTCGACACGTGTCACAAGAATCACCACTGTGGGAAACACATACCGCAGTATTGCGTCACTTATCCTAGGGTGACACACGATACGAAATTGTTGATTAGTTTTCATCCCAAACACCATATGACAAATCCAAACAGCAAGCAGATAGAGGTATAAGTAGAGCTCTCAATCCATAGTTAATGAATCATCCGATCTCCCAAAAGTCGGTACTTTCCAAGAGAAATTGGCAAGTTGTAGAATACTATCATGTATGTCCCATAGAGCGACTCACCACGCCTGACCCTCCCCTCTCCTCTCGAATTCTAGAATCTCCTCCACGTACTTGTACACTTTCTCACCGCAGATCAATTCTGTGACCCAAAGACTGGCATCAATCCCTGAACTAACTCCTCCAGCATTCACTATCCGCACACCAGCCTCTGTCTCCCCACCATCGACCCACCTCTTCTTCACAACGTTGATCCCAGAGTCCCCTCCCGCGGCCTTATCCGCGTACTCTTTGAGCATATTGTAGCAAATATGATGCGTAGTCGCCGTTCGTCCCGCCAGGACACCTGCTGCGCCCAGGATAACCGAGCCCGAGCACACAGACTGCAGGATACGATGTACCTTTTCCTTTCTCGGTGGCAATTTCGCGAATCTCTGTAGAAGGGCTAGCGTCTTCTGGCCATCCTCGCTTGCGATGAACGCAGCGAGAAGATCTGGATGAGCGCCTGGCACTACGAGGATATCGTAATTGTCGAGTTGTTGTTCAACTTCCGAGAAGGACGCTCCCGGAACGTATACTAGCACGCCGTTTTCGCCGCCGACGGGGTTGTTGTGTGCGAAGGTTGTGACATTGAAGACTTGGGGGCTGCCGGGTGGTGGGCGTTGGGAGTAGACTTCTACTGGGCCACTGAAGTCCATGATGTCGGCCCCCGCATAAATCAGAACGCCAACGTTGAGTGCGGGTGTCATGATGATTGTTGTATAGTTTTCTATCTTGGGGAGAGGGAAGAGTATGTTGCTGCTCTCGTGGAGTTATGTTGGAGTCAGCGTTATATCATTTAAACAGGTCGGGCCGGATGGTAGCGTGGTTCCGTTCCGAGCTGATGGTGAGATTAGCTAGTTCTCATCAGTGGGTCTGCTGAACTCGGTGGGTGCCTTTCAAGCCCTTGACTCACTCGGCGCCTGAAAATCGCAAGACCGAAGGTAGCGTATGGAACCATTGTACTATTCTGTAAGTCTTTCAAGTGGGTTTGAAGTACACTCTTTCTTTATGCAGTCACCATTTGGAATGTGAGCGAAATCTCTTCCTGCTTTCGTTGTAGTCAAGGCGTCTACAAGACACGCGTGCTACTAGCATTGTTTTCAGGGTCGTAGAGTTGGTGGTATACGAGGACCATAGCTGATCGCAAACACCTCGTCTCCTTATCAGTGAGCCAACCCAAAATTTTCAAAACACATGCAGCGTGCGCTATCAATTTTCCGTAAGTCTATACCGGCCTTTTGCACCCGAGGTTAAGACAACATAAACCTGCACACAATATCTTAGAATACTTCATTATTGGCCACAATTATGGTCCAAGGCTCTCAAACACCCTACGCTCCTTATCCAACTTTGCAATAGCTAAGCACCCAATGCCCCTCAACGCACCGACCTTCCAATCCTCAAAGACCATTCTCGCGACACTTCTCTGTTCCAGACTTGGTGCGTACATGGCGACTAGAAACAGTGGTGAATGCAGCCGAAGGTACGCGAAACCTGTGTCACGAAGCCGTAGATACCAGGACACGGAAAGTATCAGCGCGTAATGGTCGGTAGTAGAAGGCAGTGGGAACGAGGGGTCAGAATATACGAAAGGTGGTGACGAGCTCGGTGTGGTCGAACCAGCCGAGGGCCATATTGGGCTGACATTACTAGATGACGAAGATGCGGGTGAGGTCGATTTCGATCTTTGGGAAGACCTTGGGGGCATGTAAGGTAGTATCGACGTTGGATGCACAGCGGGAGCAGCGTATGTTGGCGCCAGCAAATCGTGAAGTATATAACAAGCGCTGAAGTACGCATATGTTAGGCTGGTAAATGGGTCTCTGAAGTCGGTATGGCCGGTTCCAACACTGGTCCAGCAGAGTCGTTGTCCTTTACTTTGTTGAACATACTCTCTCCACATCTGGTTGACCTCATCTCTCGCTGTTTCGTATTGTTGTCTCCTGTGCTCGAATTCCGTAGTAGACAACACCTCCCCTGCGTGCGACTGGAGCTCCATGAGTCTTGCGAAGGGGGTTATTATCTGCATGTTGAGAGGTAATTTCTCCTTCCCCCAACCGCAAGCTCCTAGAAGAACGCGTTTCATGGCGGGATCGTTGCGTATTCGAGAATCGGACGTGGTGAGGTACACAAAACAGAGCTGTATCCTGACATGAAAGAAGACGTTAACGAGCATGGGACCAGGTCCGCTTCCTGCAGGCCCATTCCCCGTCTTGCGCTCGCGCGCTTTTGATGCCTGCTCCAGCGCATTGTCGATCATCTTTGCACAAGCTATGTTGTGTAGTGCAAAACCATCCCCAGAACTTGCTACCACTGATTCAAACAAAGTCAGCATCAAACTTGTCATGACCATGTACAAGTCTCCAGCTTTGTCGCCTCTTTCTTGCAGTACCCTCCCTTGAGTACGCAAGCTGCCACCGTATAGCCCGTAGGCATGGTGTAGTAGCGCCTCGTTCTTCATCTCTAAGCTGCTGAACGCCGCAGTCGTGGCTCGAAGAGCCAAGCTCAGTGCTTCGTTTCCGCGAGCTGACGATGGGCTTCGTGCTGCAGATGGAGGTGGCGTGGCGGCCATCCGAGGCAGCGCATGCAGCCAGCTCGGGGTGCGCCGAACTGCACCTGGGACATGTCTGCCTTCAGCGCACATGAACGCGGTCAGATTTTGAAAGAATGCCTCGCCCAGAACGTATCTTGGGCTTACGTCCACCTGTAATACATAGGCCATCTCGTCCGGCAATTGTCCGACTCCGACCGCTATGCCTCTGCCGTCTTCAAATCGTCGAGCGACTTCCAGAGAGGTGGCTTGAGGCGCGGGTTTCTTGGCTCGGGGCTTCTTCCCGGATGGATAAGAAGATGTATCCACAAAGAGAAGGGGCGCATCTGTGGGACCGGGACATTGCCTGTTGAAGCGTATGCACATGAGGCAGTGGGGCATCGTGGCGTCGCATTTTATACGCTTCTGGCGGCATGTCGCGCATGCTCGAGTTCTGCGTGGCATGCTGGAGGTAGGAGTAGTCTGTTCGATGCGCTAGGCGTGCTAAATGTGTGCAACCTTGATTCTTGTATGTTGAGATTGGCCTGGGTACCAGGGTGCTGGCTCAGCTTTGGCCCGAGTATGCCTTATACGTTCTGTTTGCAGAGACTCGAACCCTTAGAGTAGGGTTTCATCAGTCTCAGAGATCCCCGATCCGTTACTTTGTTCTGAGTAGCCCTGGCTAAGCTTCCGGTCTTGATGGCGCAACCTGTTTCGTGCAGTGAGGCTCAGTGGAAGGACTCGGCGTAGGAGAGCCGCGGTAAGGCTGAGACTCGGACTTTTGTGATGTTACGGAACGCCGATTGATCATGCACGCGATGAGCAAACTTGTTCCAGCCAATCTCGGCTCTCACGGTGCCCTTCTCCTCTTCGCCAGCAGTCCCCAGCGTCGACAGTTTGCTTCGACGACCCCACCTCGCTTCTGAGATTCCGCTAAGCCTGCGATCACCGAATGAGATCCGCCCTCTTTGGCAGCAGGGCCTCTCCAGACAGTAGGGAGACAGAAGGTGCAAGATGGACCGGGAACGACAGACGATGAAGAAGGGCGTACACGTGTGGGTCAGTACAGATGTCGAGGTGTAGACATGGTACGATGAGCCCGACCCAGTCCCCCGGCTCAACGGTCGTACTTAAAACCACCCGCCGAGCGACATGCAATCAGGGAGCAGAAGGATGCGGGAGCAGGGATTGTTCCACCGTGTAATGACTCGTTGGCTCAACGGTTGCAGTGGAGCCTCGTTGCCACGAGCTCGACGCGCATCCCCGCCCGTTGTGCTCGTGCGAAGACGCCGAACGCACACATGTTGCATGCCGGGCAGTTCCTTGCAGCTGCCAGAGGATGCCGGCGGAGTCTAGGGCCGTGTACGTGGTGTGTTGGGTAAATGAGCTGGGAAGAAGGAGGGAGGGATGGGGGCCACGTTCTGGCGGAATCGGCAACTCGGCGGCAGCGCGTGGGCCGCTGGGAATGGGCAAGCGTCAACGTCCACACTCGCTTCCCCCGGTCCTGCATTACAAACACTTTCTGCGGAGCAGCACCACTTTCCTCGTCCAATCGCAAGGCGAAGGCAAAGGTCGAGGAAGGGGACGATTTTACGACGTGGAGCGGAGATTTGTGGCGTGGACTGCAAAGCGAGGACATGCCCGTGAAGTCTCACCCATTCCCGCCTCACGGCGACAGCTCCTCCCGCTCCGATCGACACTCCGCAAGAGGAATTCGATAGGTGCGATACGGCAAAAGCAACCAGCGTGCTGCCGACGACCGACTCGGACCGTAAGGATCCTACTCGCTACATGAAACAAATTTACTGTGACCAAGTCTACCACAACGGCCATCGCAGCCAATTCAGTCGCCAAAGGTACGCAATCATCAGGCTGCATGTATCTGACCCCGTGCTGTGCGCAGACAGTCAGGAAGCATGTCTACCCTCTCCAATGCAGCAGCAATAGGAACGAGACATCCTCGGTCTGATAATGCAATACCACCAAAGTGGCAGAAGGTGCTTCGCGCTACGTCCCCACCAACAAGTGTCCGAATGCTTCGCCACTTCGCATGACGTTCCATACTGCCCCTACGTCGCCATTCGTGTACCGTTACGAAGAGACGACTTCACTGATTGGGACAGCCGCCGTAATCTGTGACAGTAGCAACACGTCAAGTCCGGAAGTACGCACAACGACCAACACCCAGTGTCCGCCACCACTAACGCGACCCGCTCAAATAATACATGAAGCAACGCCAGAAGCCGCGTCCATGCGTTCCTTCATCGCTATCCCAACCTCAACATTGTCCTCTGCGCCACTACCAGCTCGCACGACGAACACTGCTCCATAATATCAACGTACCAAGGGAAGCAGAGCACTACGAAATGACTTTAACCTCAAATCCTTTGAACCATTGGTATACCACGCCCGAACCTTGTGTCATACACGTAACACCTTTGCCGTGAACATAACCACATGAAAAGTAACCTACAGGAAAAACATCCTCTTGCTTCATCGCCACCCATTTCTCGATTACCCCTACATCTGGATTGCAACACACTTACTCTGGGCCTCATCAACCGCCTAAGCCCCCGGCCTCTGACTCGTCTCAACGAAATCCAATGCCCCCTCCCGATCAAACACATCAATTCTACTACTCGCATTCACAAAACTGACAGCATAGCACTTATCCGCCACTTGCACCATCTCGGGCCTAAATGTCGTGCAGATGAACTGGCCTCCGCCCTCGCCGCTCTCCCCGCCCTTACCCGACAATTTCCGCAGCATCTCTGCCACAGCAGTGCGATACTGCGCGTCGAGGTTCGCATCGATCTCGTCGAAGAGGTAGAAAGGTGCGGGGTCGCACTGCTGGATCGCGAAAACGAGGGCGAGTGCGCACAGCGCCTTCTGGCCGCCAGAAAGCTGCTGAATGCGCTGCTGCTCGTCGTGCTTTGAATTGAAGGACACGGCGATGCCGACCCGTGTAGTTTTCAACCGAGGCGCCCTTAGCTCGTCGAGCGTCTTCTTCAGCATCGTCATCGCCACGGCGCGCTTCACGGGGTCGGAGCGCCGCTGAATAATAAGTCGTCCTTTGCCCGCGGGCAAGTTGCACGAAGCCTCAGAGAGTATTTTGACACTTGTTTGAACGTACGGGCGATGGCTTCATCTTTGCGCTGGTCGAGCACTTCGATGAGGTTCTCGATGGATTCGCGCGAGGTGTTGAGTTCGCCACGGCGGTGAATTAGTTGTTCGCGGCGTTTGGTGAAATCTTCGTATTGTTGGAAGGCTTTCTTGTTCACGTTCTTGAACTTTCGGAGGGCTTTGTTGACCTTCTCGAGTTCGCTGGCGAGCTGTACTATGTTAGCTTGGCTAGAAGTATAGCGAGGACAGAATCTACCTTTTCTTCAGACCACTTGGCGTACCGGCGGTAGATGTCTTCTGGCAGCGTGCCGAGATCGCGTAGATCTCGCTGCACCTCATCCAATTGCTTCCTGAGCTCGGCACGCTTCTGCATGTTCTTGTCCAGGTTGCCTTGGTGGTTTTTTATAGCTTTTGCGATCTTGCGATTCACTTGCTCTTTTTCAGCCCACGAGGCTTCCAGCTCTGTGAGCTGCGAGCTGGCTTCGTCGCGTGAGCTCTCCAGCTCATGTATTTGCCGGTCAAGGTCTGTAATCGACCTATCGACAACCTTGAGTTGTCGCTGAACTTCCTTCAACCGTGTTGACTGGTTTCCGCCATCGCCTGAGCCGCTTTGTTGAGCCAGCAGTTGGTCAAGCCTTGGTCGCAGGCTTTCACGAAGCTCGACCTCAATCTCCGCCTTTCGACTCTCCAGGTCCGATCGCTGCGATGTGATTTCGGAGAGTCGTTTGTTCAGTTCTCTGATGGTTCCACCCAGAGACTGCAACTGCTCTTCCTCATCCTTTGTCAGCGCCTTCTTGAAATCAGATGCAAGCTCCGCCTCAAGGTCACTTTGCTGACTGGCAAGGTTATTGATGTCTTGCGCAATCTGCGTTGCGTTTCGCTGGAAACGCTCGAGTCGGTCTTTTTTATGGTGCAACTCTGCTTGTTTTGTGCGTAATTGTTGCCTCATAGGGATATAGCTGTCCTCGGCATGATTCTTTTGGTACTCGGCCTTGCGAACTTCGCTCGCCGCAGTGGTGACCTGTTGTCGAAGGCTGTCCAACTCGTCCCTGATCTCACTTTCACGGGTTACCAATTCTTCGACTTGCAGTCTGAGATCGGCAGCCTTGTTGTATGCGTCGATCTTGGACTTGCTGGGATCGAAGTATCCACCATGGTATCCACCCTTCCTATGTGCTCGGTCGCCGTCTGGGGTAAGGGCTAGGACTCCTTCATGCGTTCTTACAAGGCTCTGACAAATACTGAGCTCTGGACAAACGACAACTCTGCCAAATACGTGCTTGATAGCCTTCTCAAACTTCGGATCGTATCGAAGCTTTGGTAACAATGGCTGCGCATCAGCGGTCTGAGGAATCTGTGTACTACGTGGGCTGACGCGATTCAGCGCCATGAAGGTGAGACGACCTCCCTTCTCTTTGTTGAGTAACGATATGCACTTCGCTGCGGTCTCGTCGGTGTCACAAACAACGTGGAACAGAGATGCCTGCGCAGCTATCTCTGTAGCAATCTTATAAGGTGCGGGAACCTGGATCAGATCTGCCACCGTACCATAGATGCCGGTCAAGTTGTGTCTTTCCTTCAGCCGTTGCAAGGTCTCTAAACCGCGGCTGGTCGCGTGGTCTAACAAGTGATTGAGGCTGCTTTGGGCATGTCGCAACTGCGTGCTTGCGTTTTGGACCTGCGACTGCAGTCTGTATTGCTCACGGTTCAGATTTGATTGTTTGTCGAGAAGCACTTGCTGAGCATCCTTGGTTTTTTGAACGGCTTCTCCATGGCCGATAGTGCTGTCGCCCTCGTTGGAGAGGTTGGCATCCAGATCGGAGATTTCCGTCTCCAGGGTTTCAATGTCCCCTCGAAGCTCCTTTATATCGTCATCAGTCTGCATCTGCACGGACTTTCTAGTCGCCAACTGCATTGTGATGCCGTCGATTTCCGTCCGGAGCGCATCGTCGCGTTGCCTCTTGTTGGAGTATGAGGCGCCTCGGCCCTGTTTATCAAAGAGGCGCTTCTGTTGTCCCCTGGCTTCGGCCAGTTGGGAATTGACATTGTCCTCCTCTTCCTTCTTTGTAGTATACTCGGGCAGCAGCCCCGAGAGCTCATTCTCGCGGGCGGTAATATCGTGTCGCACCTGCGCCAGCTCCCTGTCACGTTGTTTCTGGGTCTGCTTTGCAGCTGATTGGCCGTCGGTGAGATCGTTGAGCTCGAGCTCGATGGCGGCTTTTTGCCGCGAAGCTTTACGTCGATCGTCTTCTAGACGGACTCGCTCGGCTGTCAACAAGTCGACTTCGCTTTGTAGCTCCGTGATCCTATCTGTAATCTGGCCCATCTCCAGCTCATTTTGCACAAACACAGCCTTTTGATTGTCAACATCCGCTGCGCCATTGTGTCTCCTGGCCTCTATCCGATTGAGATCGGTCTCCAGGCGCTCCTCGATGCGTGTGTTCAGGGTATGTAGAATGGCACGGCGCTCGCGGTCGTTCTTGTTGTAGGCCTCGAGTTCCGACTTCTCGCCCTCCAGCTCCTGCAGACGGGTGTTGATGTCGTCGACGAGACCGTCAATGCGCTCGCACGACTTATCCGTGTCGTTCATCAGTTTCAGGCTGTCGGCGCGACGCTTCTCATACACGCTGGATCCCGAGATCTCTTTGAGCATGTTCAACCGCTCCTCGTCCTTCATGTTTGTGAGTGTAGCCACGCGGCCCTGGGGCACAATGTAGAAGGGATTCGATCGCGACAAGCCGGCAGCTTCGAGCATCTCATTGACTTCGCGGCGAGTCGCGTTCTTGCGGTCCATGGAGAACTCGTCCTTCTTCAAGCCGATAGTGCGCCGGAGGGTGAACTCGTCCTTACTGTTGTGGAAGCGACCGTCACTGTTGTCGAAGACCACCTCAACGTAGGCCGACTGCACTGGGGCGCCAGATCCTTCCTGCGCCTGTGAGCACTTGTTCTTTTTGTCGCAAGCCTAAGTCAACGTACATGCAGCAGCGCCTGGCGCTCCTCTTTGCTCATGTTCTCATAATCATCGCCCAGTACGAAGCGTACCGCCGAGAAGAAGTTCGTCTTACCGGCGCCATTGCGACCGACAATGACGTTGCTCTTGGGCGAGAAGGACTCGGTCTTGACCTGATTCTTGTATGTCTTGAACCCTTGAATCGTGATGTGCTTGATGTGGCCCATTATGGCGGCTGCGCGGGCGGGCGATGCGTCAATTCGTCCCTTCGCGCGTGATGCAGGTTGCTACAGGTGTGCGTGGGCGGTCAGGACATGTTCGTCCAGACGTCGTGAATGCCCGCAGTAGACGCGACGCGACTGTCGCTGGACCCGCGATTTGCCAAGCCCGGAGAAACCGTCCGCCGTGCTGTGCGCGTCACCCCTCAACTGGGCGCCGTGTTTACTCGACAACAAAATGTTGAATGCACGTCGGATACTCTCTCTACCGATACCTGTATAGTGACATATTCAAACGAACTGCACTTTCACTTCAAACGCCTTCGCGAGTGGGGCGCACAGCACAGTCAACGGACTGCTCGTTGCTCCTGTGAACAAACTCGGCTTCGGCACTCTTTATACCATACCGGTACCCAAGTATACTCACTATTTTCAGACCTTCACATCTGACGGCTTCTTCCCAGCTGTGTCTCAGTTTCGAACCCTTTTCCTCTTCCCTTCCTTCCTTCCTTCCTTGCCTTTTTTTTTCTTACTCTTGCACATTTGGGCGCCGAGCAGCACTCTCTGTGTACCTAGCTGTGGATGGGCACGATTGGGAGAGGTGGTCAGCTTTCGACTGTTGAGGGTTGACCATTCATACCCGACGTATATTGCATACAGGCAAGGTCATGAGCCCTGGTTCCAGCTTCTTGGATCAACATCTCTCCCCGGTTTTCATCCCAACAGTCTACAACCCGCGGATTACTCATGCAATGAGTCCTTATGAGGACCTTACGCGTTCCACTCGCCTCACGTAGCCCTAATCGTTGAAGACGCAACCTAAGCGCAGAGACGACGCGATTCTCCCCATTTCCAAGCGCGAGTCAAACTTCCACCACCACGTCACTTCCGCCGCCATGGTCTGCAGCGCAATCAGCGCCCTCTTGTCTCGCCTCAACACCTACTTGACCGACAGACGCACCCACAGAGCTGCCAGACACAAAGAAGCACGCGACTGCAAAGTTCATGAGCAACGGTGGGCCGAAGTCAGAGACGGTGGGCCTTCACGTACGTTCCCTTTATTGACTCGAGGTTAGCAGAACCTGTACTATGTGCAATTGTGATACCATAGTATACGGAAAAGCGTGACTCACAAATGCATGATCGGTCAAGGTCTTCGCTAATCCAGACAACAGAGCAATATTCAAGCACATCTATGAGCCATGACGACGAGAAGGAGGATCATGTACAACCAATGCACAAAAAGAAGCGCGCCAATCCCAATGAGACTGCCCCGCGATCTTTGCAGCCGCGATTGCAACCGAGCTCAATCACGCTGGAACTGGGTCGGGTTCGCGCCGCAGAGGTCTTTTATCGTATGTAGGCGTACATGTAGGAGCAGCAAGTTTGTCTAATGTGTTTTACGGTACGATGCTGAAGCGACCCAGGTTTTATTGCTTCGCCTCGCATACGCACTCAACAATTTCGTTGAATATGTCCCCGGATCGTCAAATTACGATGCAAAAGACACTAGAGCCACTCCTTGCGCATTGCTCCAACTCACAGATGTCCGACACATGACCTTTGCTCACTCGCCATGGCAATCTCAACGTCTGTACACCGCATATACGTGATTTCAACTCTAGCAACGGAGCGCGAGTTCAGTGACTGGGGAATACACTACACACGCCCACGTACAGCAGTACAATGCGAGCCCAAGGCTTACCGATCTTCTCTATGCGCTCCAAATTTCTAGCACAATAACAATGAACACGTCTCTAGACACTCGTTATCCCACCGCTTAGCACCAGACCATCCGCCCTTGCCAGTGCCTTTCAAGCCCAATAAACTGCCGTATAACCAAGGTTTCTCATGACACTCCCACAGTACCACAACGCGAGCCTCTGCTCGCCGCAACTTCCGGTCGCAGATCCAGCCTCTTGTCACACTCCTCATCTAAGTCTAAAAGTCACTCCTGCACCATCAAAGGCACCCCCACCGCGTCCCCCCCTTCCAGCCCCACCCTCTCCAGCGCCGTAGAAACAACCTGGCGTTGCTATCTACCGCGTTCGGTCCATATAATAGGGCAGTACAATGAGGCGGTCGCGGGATGCCAGGCTAGGGCGTTGGAGAAGGAGGTGAAGGGGAGTTATGCGGAGTGGGATAGGGAAGACTTGGGAGGGCGGGAAGTTTTTTTTTTTTTTAGAAAGTGAACGGAGAAAGGGTGAAGAGTGACGGTTTGGCATGACTCTGAAGCGGTAATGAAGTAGGGAGAGCGCGGCTGGGGCTGTTTTGGAGGGTAGAGCATGCTTTAACGAAGATACATTGAGGAATTGGAGGTGGAAAAGCCTGATGTTATGGTCAGATACCAATCTTTGCTTGGGTTAGACCCGGTACCATATGACGAGCGTTCGAAGCCAAGCATCTGATAACGGGCTCTGGGCGACTCCGCGTAGTGGGTATGCCGGAGGAGATCCAGGTTCAAGCTTGGCATCTTCTGTAGCACATGACTCATGATCATCCTACTACCCGATTGGCATGATCGTACATCAAGAATCGCAAGCATTTGGTATGGATGAAGGGATTCGCGGGGTGGGCGGGCAGTCAGACTGAGTTAGGCGACGCGTACCACATCTGCACAACATCCAGTCATCTTATCTCCCCTGCGTGGAATCCTAGCTTGCAACAAGCCACCCATGTTCAAATCTAATGTACACTTCCCGCCTCAACGTCTATTTCAACCTCCAAGCAACGCATCTGCAATGGCATTAATCGATCCGACCTCCCAAACTGATACCACCCACTCTTAAGATCGGCCCAGCACACTCAGTCTTCGGCGGTTTGCACCCAATGATCACAGTATCGCTTGTGGCACATGATGAACGTCAATCAGGTGTGGAGCAGAACCCTGTGAGACTAGCACGGTGCCTTGCAACTTTGAATGCGAAGGAAGAGCGTGGGAGCACAGCGGGAAAGAATGAGTCATGTTCGGGCAAAGCGTGAAAGGAACAGATACTTCTGTCGGTGGTTTTATAGTCATTGCAGTGAATTCAATTTTCAAATAGTGCTCCATCGCACAGAATCAGCTCCCACAGATAGACCCCGATGCCATCGCCAATCATTTCTCATCTAATGTGCCATCGCGACGTCCAATGTCCGAGCTCCAGATAGCACTGCGGACCTGAACCTCATCAGTCCCCCGATCCTCGGACTTTTGATCAATACACTATCTATGCATTCGAGTTGATGAAAGACAGCTGGGTAGCAACGCGAGTGTACACACCAGCGTATCCGCGGAGAGCACACCCGTTACCAAAGGAAACAACACCAATGAGGGTCTTCGTGCCAGTAGCAACGAGAGGACCTCCAGAGTCACCCTGGCAAGAGTCCTTTCCTCCAGCGGCCTCGGCAGCGCAAACCATGTTGGTGGTGATCGAGGATGTGCCATACTCAGACTGGCATGTCGAGCGGGCGACGATAGGAACGGTGACGTAGCGGAGGGAAGCGGGGATCGAGGAGCCGCCGGAGGTCGTGGTTCCCCTGTGTTATGTATTAGACGTTATCGAGAGATCATGGGGGATCAGATTCCATACCATCCAGCAACAGTGGAAGAAGAGCCGGCAGCGGGGTCGGAGCCGGAGGCCGGAAGGCTGACGTAGCTGATGGTCGAGCTTGTGGGGATCGAGGTGGACAATTTGAGGATGGCAATGTCGTTATTATTACCTGAGTAAGAGGGGTTGACAATCACTTGCGAAACCTTGGACGTGACGCCTCCGGAGGCCCAAGTCTATGTGTATGTTAGCATTGAGAATTGCATGTTCGATATTGCATGGAAAAACCTACAAGAGTTCCGGCACGGATGGTGTACGACGAGGCCGATCGAGTGGCGCAGTGGGCAGCCGTGATGACAGTGTTGGCATTCAACAAGGAACCTCCGCAGTAGTGCGAGCCGGAGACCTGGACACTGACGATGTAGGGGAACTGTCCGGCGGTGGCGGCAGAGCCACCAACGATCTGGACGGAGAAATCATCCTGAGGCTCAGCTGTAGGCAGAGCAGCCGCGAGAACGGCTGGCAGCGCGAGGAAAAGGTTCTTGAGCTGCATATTGTAGGTCTTTCGGAGAGGTCTGAAGAGCGATGGGAGCTGGTCCTGAAGCGAATGGAGCGACTGGATAGAGAACCTGAGAAGACCTTCGTGCAATTTATATCAGTAGTGGCTTTCAGCCTGATCGTATAGACTGACACAACGGTTGCTCTTGCCCAGGATTCTCACAAACCGGCCGAGCCCGTACCAAGGTGTCGTAGTGAAGGTCCTTCCAAACATGTTCTATCCAGTTCATCGACTATGGGGTCATGCCAGGGGCGTGTAAGTCAGATCAGGGCCGCCATTGGCTATAGCATGTACCTGAATGTCTGAGTGATCACACATGGTCGGTATTGAAGCAGATGCGGAAGGTGAATTTTGTCTTATCTTCGCCTCGACAGTTAGGTCCCCGAAGTCATGCATGAATAGGAGTGTGAACCGAGAATCTAGGGTCATTTGATTAGACGAACGAGCGGGAGATAGCCCAAGATGCTGCTGCCGATCGCAGATAACAGGAGGGATGCGCAAATACGAACATGGGGGTGGTGTATACACCGCATTGCTTGGACGATCACCGCAACGTGGGCTAGTCCAGCATAAGTAGCTCGGCTGATGGCCAAGTGAGCTTATTCTTGGCCCTGTTTAGCAGCTCTATCTTTTATTTTTTTTACTCATATTTCTATAGCACTGGACTTGGTCTGAAGATTGTGGTGCTTTCCATACCTGAACATGGCATCAGCCAAAGCGCGAAGTGGAAGAGTCGCCGCCTTGCGGTACACTCGCCCAACTCTTTGGCGCAGTGCAAGCTTCAGGCGGCATCTCTTGGCTCCGATGACATTGCTGTGCGGTCGTAGTATTGGAGCCGGAGGAAACATCGCCCAGACGGCGGTATATCTTGGCCTCCAAGATGGCTCTTGAGTGGGCGAAAAGGAAGCGATGGAGGACGCGTTTGGAAGGTGCCGGGGTGGTGGCGCAATTGGGCAGGTGGCCGTGTTTCTACTATAGAGAGCCATGGCGCTAACATACTATAGGGACGTTTCTCGGACTAGTGGCGAAGCCCAACTTTCTTACTCCACATTCCTCCCACGAAACAAGTAGCGCTCTTTGCTTACGTCCCTGATCACTACAATATTTGCAGAATCCAGCCGCAGATTCATCCGTCTTCATCACTCAACGCCCACGCCCTTGACCCATGCTCGCTCTGCCTAAAAGCGGTCCTGTTTTCTTGGTGTGCCTACTCTTTGTTGGCATTACCACATTATCCTGGCCATTACCATCGCCGATTTTCGCCCGCCGACAGTTGAAGATGGAGAGTCTCACTGAGCCTTTCACCATTCATATCAATGGGAAACCAGTTGCTCCCGTCACCCCTAACGCCGACAATGTTGTCCAGGCGCAACTCGGCTCTGAACCGGCGACCTTCACGTTGAAGGATGGCCGACTGGTGTCCGGTGACTGGATCCTGGGCCGAAATCTCACCGAGGACCGGAGTATGTTGCCAAAGAAGATCTCTTGGTTCAAGGAAGGCACAGAGCCTGCAACGAGATTGCATGCAGTGACTGTGTTTGAGGAAGGCGGTGAGCACAAGCTCAAGTTCGGGGGCGGCTGTTTGATCGCAGAAGAGAATGCGATCCTTGTAGATCCATTTGGGGGTAAGTACCTTATGCCTCTGCTATGCGCTCCTAATGATTACAAGGAGAAGAAGCTCTTTCCGCTTTACAATTGCAATTCAAGAAGTAGAACAGTCTCCAACGGAGGTATGCACCGGATGCTTAATTAGTAGCTCTACATGACCGTCTAATATCCCATTTTGCTACACCTGACGTAGCCGTTGCCTCGAACAGAAAGTCTTTTTTGGGGATCAGGCATAAACGCCAGATGGAAAATCAAGCTAGGCCGGCTGTAATCGGAGTTGCGCGTCTCAGTGACTATAAAAGCTCATGACCTGCTATACTTGAGTTGGAATCACTGCCTTTCTATGTGAAGACACCTGTGTTGGTTGTGTGCAATGATCTTGATTTTCATTGTGTCTATACGCCCGTGGTACGCCCAGAATGCAACCGAGAGTGTAACCAAATCAAAGTTATGTAACCCGGCCTAGCCGGACATTCAAGTTGAACAGAAGAAAAAGCATAAGGTATATACACAGCCAAGAAATCCTGATCGCAATGTGTCCCACACCTAAACATTACACACAAGTGTCTGTCCAGTGCATATCACTTCCATGTCTATACTCGCGTTCCCGTCACCAAGCCAGCACCATTAAAAATTTATTCGCCGAGAAGTGAAGCACCATGTCCGCCTCCTAGAGTGCCTACAAAGCGAAAACCATGAGGCCAGCAGCGACGGCGAGCAGGTAGCTCACAGTGCTGGTGGACGCCGCGCCAGGGAATTCCTGGACAGGTGGGCTGGTGCCGTTGGGCGGGTTGGGGATGGCCCCGGTGGGGTTGGTAGGATAGGGGACGCTGGGAGGCGCGCTGGTGTCGACGATGATGCCGCCCGTGGGAGTGATCGGGTAAGGCGGCACAGTGACGCTCACGAGGGTAGTGCAGTTGTCGGAGGATGTCTCAACTGGCGGCGGGGGAGGGACCTCAGTGGTAGTAGTGCAAGGAGTCTCTTCTGGCGGCGGGACGGAAGAAGAGGTCTCGGGAGCTGGGGTAGTCTCGGTTGGTGGCGGAGGGGGTGAGTTGGAAGTGGCTGGCGGAGTTGGGACAGTCTCGGTCGACTCAGTGCAAGGCGTCTCCTCAGGCGGTGGGACGGAGCTGCTCTCCTCGGTTGGGGGTGTGGTCTGAGGAGGCGAGGGCGGAACGGTGCTGGATTCCTCGGTCGTCACAGGAGGCGGCGGCGAGTCAGACGTGGCAGGAGGCGTGGGAACAGACTCGGTGGTCGAGTCAGTGCACGAAGTCGACTCCGGCGGCGGTGGCGGAACCTCGCTGGTGCTCTCAGTTGGCGGGCTTGGTGGGGGAGTAGACTCTGGGGGAACATCAGAGGTGGAAGGCGGCGGGCTGGGAAAACGGTCAGCAGAGTTCAAGTTCCTCCTTTTACCCTTTATATGACTTACACGTCAGTGCTAGAAGGCGGCGGGGCACTTCGCTAGTCGACTCAGGAGGCGGTGGCGAGTCGGAGGTGGCAGGTGGTGGGGGGACAGACTCCGTGGTGGACTCAGTGCAGCTAGTCGACTCCGGTGGGGGCGGGCTGTCCGAAGTCTGCGGTGGGGGAGGGGTGCTCTGAGGGGGCTGCGGGACATCGGAAGTCTCGGTGCTTGGGGGAGGGCCAGTCACGGTAACGGTCTCGACCTCGCAGTCGCAGGGAGTCTCCTCTGGGAGCGGGGTGCTCATGGTGGCCTCCTCGGTGCAGGGAGTGCTGGTGGCAGCAGCGCCATTCTCCCCGGCCTTCTCGGTAGTAGAAGGCTCAGTGTTGTTGGAGGAACTACCGCTGGATACGCCCTCACCGTCAATGACCTTGATCGACTCAAACGAGCCGGACTTGTCGGTCCACTCGTACTCCTTTCCGGGAGAGTAGTTGGTGATTTTGACCTTCTCGACGACCTGGTTGAAGGGGGCCTTAGAGTAGTCGACTTTGCCACCAGCCCAGTCTCGGGTGCCCTGGTCCTTTGAGTCGCCGCCAGCCCAGATACCAATGCGGACGTTGCAGGGTGTCTGGGGGAAGTTCTTGCCGCCGTTGGCATCACCGTAGTTGAGGGTGCGCACAGGGGCATCGTCGATGAGCCAGGTCAGCGCATCGGAGGTCCAATTCAGCGCATACCTATGCACTTCCTCAATGCTGGCAACATCGGCCATGATCATGCGATCGTAGACGGTCGTGTTGCCCTTGCCGAAGTAATTCATCTGGGCATGGGTGGCGTCGCTGCCGATGAACTCCCAGTCAACCTCGTCAAGATCGTCAGACTCCAAGACAATGGATGAAACGATACCGGCGCCTCGGGCAGCCTTCATAGTGACCTCAACGTAACCGAAGTGGAGGTAGCCGTCGCTCTGAATCGTAGGAGCGTCGCCCGTCTTCTTGACGCTGAAGACGATACCCTCGTCGGTGAACTCGGCGCCCTTTGCGGTTTGCTGCCATCCCTTGAGTGCGCCCTCTCCGTCCTTGAAATTGCTCTCGAAGGTCTTCGCGATGGCCGGGTTGTTATCGCAGTCCTTCTCCATCGGGTTGCACACCGACCATGTCTGCGCGTTAGCGATGGCCGCGAAGGCGCTCGCCGTGAAAATGTAGCGCATGATGCTTGTGGGAAATCTGAATGTAAATGTGGGTGTATGCAAAAGTGTGACCGAGTTAGGAAACCGTCGGCTTTTGCCTTCTCGGGTGTAGAAGATAGTCCTCGCAGAGAAAATTGTTTGTTCGGTGACGTCGAGCGTTAGGTAATACTGGTCGAGGGTGAATCAAAGAGTGAATGGGTGAATGAATGAACGCTCTAAAGAAGAGCTCTTGTTTCAAAAATGACAAGCGAACACAAAGAAGGTACCAGTACGAAGATCGTCCTGCGAAGTGAATGTAGCGAAGGGAGTGTGTGGTATAAGAAAGGGCACACAAAAGCACGAAAGGAAGGTGATGTGAGGACTGTAGTCCGAGATCCTGCGAACAGGGCATCTCTATAAAAAGTGCTAGTCCGCCAGTACGCAATTTCCGCCCAAAGCCATCGCAAATGAGGACAGGCGGTCGATCGTCTGCGACCACTGAGGGCGGCGCATGGCAGCTCCTGTTTCGAAGGCTTGTCGGACTTGAGTGGCTGCGCGCGGTCTTCGCGCACTCCATGTGGTGTTTGATGAAACAGCTGTGGGGACTAGCGGCATCAGAAGCCGCGCGGGGCCAATCAGGCGCGGCAGGGACCTGGCGACCGGCAGCGGCAGCGTTTGGCGCAGGGCCGGTGGAAAGCCACACGAGCCCTGCGTCGCAGACATTCACACTCGATTGCAGACAGCCGCGCAGGCTGTGCATCGCGACGGCAGCTGACATCACGTGCGCGCCTGCCGCCCGTCGGGGACATTCACCGTCCAGATCGCTGACGTGTGGACGCGAGTCGCCGCCTCCGCCCTCTTGCTATTTGGATGCGACAGGAGAGCATCTCTTCTGCGCACCGCCCACGCCGCTATCCTTCGCAAGCGCTTGAAGATCTGAGCAGAATGGACGACATGATGCAATGATCGACGACCCTCTGTCGATCGAAATCGCACATTCGAATGGGCGCTGCCCTGGCCGAACGCGCTGAGGCTGCGTGTTGCCCAACGCTCCCGGGACACCGCCGCCGTGGCTTTCGAAGGCACGAGGCATCACCCTGCGAACCCACATACCCCGCGTTGTTCCATGTAGCGCGACAGACGACTTCGGCATTGCACGCAAGCAGAGACGTGGACGACATGGTGACAGTTGATCGTCCTGGAAGGTGATGGCGCAGAACGGGAGACGATGAATACTCGATCCAGACCACGACCGCGCTTCATCTCTGAGAATGCATGGCACCATTCGAGCACACAGCAAGAAGGCTCGAAAGGTGGTCGCGCTTCAGCTTCAGGATTGTGCTTGTGGCAGCACTTGGCGAAGCCATAACGCTTTCTGCAGCGCCTTCTAGACGGAGACCGAGCGTGGGGTCGGGAACGTCACTGATGGGAGCTTTCAGCCACATCGCAATGTGCAGACGACCAACACGACGTGCTGATAGAAGCTTTGATGGCAGGCTGGCATTCTCTAGGCGTTCAATCGGAAATAAGTAAGCTGTGCAAACGGGATCCCGAATAGGAAATTGGTGCAGCTCAGTGAGCTGAAGTCCGGCGCTGCGGACTCGCCCAGTCACTGGTTGCCCGTCCTAGTGACCGCTCCGTGGCCGCCTGGCACGCATGTCACCTGGTGGCGTGCACAGCACCTCGCTCTTCGCTGTGGTCGAGAGATTGCAGCCGGGCATTACTGCGGCCCAGTACTCAACGAAGGTAGAGGGATGAAAGTAGCTTCACCATCGCGCGAAAGGTCGGTCAATAGGGCAAACCTGAAGAAAGTCAGCTATCCACAACTTATTTCTTGAGTGTGTCTTTCATATCTTTTCGCGCTTATCAGAGCTTTCTTGGTCTCGTTCAACGAACCTGCAGCTCCTCATCACTCTCAACTCGGGCTAGCATAAGCCAACCTCAACGTAGAAAATGACAGTAGACTGCAGTTTCTACAGTTCAAGTGTATGGAGTCGCCTCCAGTCATCACCGAGGCGTAAGGGTGTGCAATGGACGGGTATTGACGTACCTTTGCTGCTCCGAAATAATTGCATAGCCTTCGTTAATACGGCTATCTACTACATTTAAACCCCCCCGGTCGCTTTTGCAATTGCAAAAGTCGACAATCTCCAGAGTCGTCGTACGCCAAGTTTCCAATTGTTGATCGAGTCTTCCATGGGTTCCGACTGAAGAAATGGTTCTGTCCGATACCCAAGACGTCGTGCCAGTGATATCCTGACGGAGTACATCGCGAGGGGCCGTACTTACTAATCAGCAAGCGGTGCAGTGGGACATCCGGGACAACGGCTGGCTTCAGCCTCTTGAAGTCGCAGAGTAGGGCCCGAGTGACAACATAAAGACATCTCCGCATCCTGAGGATGACCGTGTCAGTATAAAACAAGCCATAAAGTCAAAGATTGGTTCGATGTGCGTAGGATGTAGTAGAATCATAACGGAGTGAGAGATAATTTCTTGGAAGAGAAGGCGCCAAAGGGGGGGATGGCAGGTGTAACCGAGATCACATTAATCACTAGCGCGCTTGGCAGATACTTCCCATTCCGAGGTTCCGAGGTTGGGACACGGTCACGTGCCGATGTACCCTGGAGCCCTGGAGTGGACCAGTGGACCCGACCCGTGCCTCCTACATGACAACGTCAACCTTTGTAGGGCCACTGATGCTCTGGATCATGCAAACCCAATGCTTTGTTGCGCGCTATCGCTTGCATCATAATCTATGGTTATCAAAACATGACGAAAGTTCAAGCCATGGTTGTTCTCAAAAGCCGACATGTCAGGGCTCCGTCACTCCTCAGCTGGTCGTCAGGTTCCTAGGTACTCGTCGTATTCATCCTCGCTCTCCGCATCCCTTCTCTTTCCCTGCAGAGCCTCATCTTACTGCTCTCAGCTCATCAAACAAGAACGCTGCATAATCTTCCTTGATGCTTCCATTCAGCTCTCCCGCTGTCGGACGCTTCTGCATGTCCAATCGCAATACAGACATCATGCATTATTTGGGTTTGTTAAATTGTTTAGATGTCGTTTCGTTTCCTCCTCGCATCATAGTCATAAAGTTCTGACTGCCGATTAATTACCTTACCTAGGTAGGTAGTAGGAGTTTCCGCTCTAACTTTTAGTGGCCCCGAACTTATCCTGTGGATCATCTACCCAGGAGGCGCACAAGTACCCGGTATGGTGCTCTAACAGTGCCTGCGAATCTCAAGGATTCACAACGAGTGGAAACACATACGCGAGTTCATGAGTGTAACATCCTGTCGCCCATACATCGCGCACACGTCGCCAGCCGGTCTATCCTCACGTCTTCCCAAGTTTGCTCAGGCGACCACACAAACTCGGTGTCCCGAACAAACTCGGCGTTCGTGCATTGGAGGAATCTAGAATGTCGATAGACCAAAGTCGCGCGATTTAATGATAATGTTGGGAAGGTCCTCTCTCTGGCCAATAAATAACACGAAGACGTTCTCGATCTCAAAGTCGTGTTATATTATCGAGCATCAAAGATAGGTGCCTTTCGGGTCGCGAAGCAAGTCCCGAGGAAACTGAAAGATCGACGCTAAGGGGGGCAAGAGTCCGACGAGAGTTCAGATGCTATTACACTTCGATAAAATCACATGTAAGTCTGCACTAGAGAATGGGGGACCATAGCAAGGGTGAAGTGATATACACTTTAGGTAGGGGCCTCTTCGCCTGTGGTAAAGCATGCGTCGTGTTCTGTTACGGCATCACTAACATGGAAGAGAAATCGCTTCCACCAAGCGCCATAGCTAGGTTAAGAATTGAAGCTCGGAGTTATTACTGTAGCTGAAAAGCACTCTTCGCTACGACTAGCCTACCTATCCAGACTCCTCTTCGAGCCTATCTTCTCCGATTCATTACCCGCGGTGTCTTTGGTGTACCCGAATGCATCTTGGTCATGATCTACGTCGTAACGACCTGCTGACAAGAGTGTAGTCACCCATCTCTCTAGCCTGGGCTTGTAGGAGACACGTAACCGCTTTCTCGCTGGCATTTCATTGGACATCTGGGGTGTGGGTGCGACGCGGGCGACTCTGATTGGGTAGTAGTAGGAGAACCTTCCATTCCGGATAATTCAGATAAAGTATCAGGTTGACCATTCTTGAATGGAATCGGCTCTCTCCCGATTTTCTTTCTGCTCAAGAGGCTGTGAGAGCCATGTAGGCGGGGTCGAGGTCACCATCCCCAACATCTACCTGTACATGTGCCATTGCATGGGTCTTTGGCACGGTGACCTCACGGAGTGGGTGCCCAGGTGATCAAGAGCTGCAGGTAACTTCATAAGCTGGGCATACGCCAGCGCTTTCGTCATCCGACTAAGTAGGAAATCACGCTCCAATCGCAGCGGCACACTCATTATCTAGAAACCCATGATACAAGTCGGGGTCCTGCTTAACGTCCTCGCCGTCTTACATTCCTACTCATTCAACCGCTGTGCCCATGGCTGACCCCTCGTAAATCTGTCAATCGTCTACAATGGTAACCCTCCTTTTGTCCAACCATGGCTAACCCCTCGTAAATCTGTCAATCGTCTACAATGGTAACCCTCCTTTTGTCCATAACAGTGCGACCGGTTTCAACCTCCTTATTTTTCTTCTTCCTTTTTTTCTCCTGCATCCATCTGGTCTTATAACCCGCGTAATGGTTCCTCTTCCATAGCGGGAAATACTTCCATATCTACCCTGGCACTCGTTCTCACTTGAGCCCCATGATGCTAATATTACAGTCGGCCTGGTCTCTCACCTACCCCGGGCTCGACCCTGACCTCCTTGAGTCCAAATGCTCCAGAATGCTATAAGGTCGATATACCCGGCCTCGCCCCTAGTTGGTTGCAACTTATCCACTGAAGCCTGTAATGAGAGCTGGTATCACCGTCTTGGGCTCCTCTTGGTTCACAGTAGAAGTCAATTAGACCGTGATATCGGGGGCAAGTACGAATGAGAGACAATAGCAGTGGAAAGATAGCGAAAGCTGAAATTCTAGGTTCGACCATTTCAGTATTCTACCAGAAATGAAGCTAGAATCAATGTGCCTAATACTGCGTGAGTTAAATCGAAGGTGAAAAATCACATAACGCAATCGAGCAAGATAGGTCCTAATTGAGCAATCGTAAATTCAATATTGTGCGTTCCAGAAGTTCTGTCTCCACTATCTATGGTTCTGGATGTCCTTTCCGCAAAAGTTTGGCAGATATGTACTCTCAAAGACTAGATCTTAGCTATATCCTATTAGATCTATAAGTTTTGGGCCTGGTGGACGTTAATACAATGACCTAAGCTGCCAAAATAAGCTGACTGTTATGGTTCCAGGAGTTCTGCGTCTACTGTCCATGGAAAAAATCATAGAAAAGCGGAGGCCCATCACTATCTAATAGGCTCGGTCGGATACGTAATGTTACCATAGGTAATTGAAACCTATGTGGAGTTCTACTCCTATATTACATCTGTTAAACTAGATGGCGAGAAATGTACAAGCTGACAGAAGCAATAGAATTCCATCTGGGTCCGGCGCTTTCTTGTTTTCTATCGGTTGTGGCTACCAAACTTGCGAAAAGCACCGGTTGAGTCGATAGGCCATTGATCAGCCTTCCTTAGAACATAAATACCTGGGATTTACGAAAAGGTACCCAGAGCCATGGGAATTCAGGGGGCATACCTTTTGCAAGGTACCGATAGGACATACGCCAATTGATCGATGACGCGAGCAGTCAAGAGTGACCTGCCTGTGGCAAATACGTAACGGAACCATGGCGACGACTGACTTGCAGCAGGATAATGGGCTTGCCAGGATTCGACGAGACACGATGAGCACACTGAAAAAATACCTGACACGTGCTGGATCGGCTAGAAGGATAAAAAAAGGGTACCATATGTATGGTTTCAATAACCAGTCGAAAGCACCTATGCAGCATCTGAATTCAACACGATAATCCGAGTACTCTTTGTAGCCCTTAGGCAGACCACGTAGAGGTTGCCTCTCTAAATGCACAAGCCCTTGTGCCATTTTTTCTTATTCACAACAGTCCCACCACGGGAATGTTGCACCGCCCTCCACCTGGTGGTCGCATGGACTAATGGTGATACTCTCCTTCCTCAATTCCTTCGCTGTCATTGTCCCTTCGCATATTCGCGTCCCGTAGGCCGGACAGCGTTTCCCGGTGGCTAATTACTCGTGCACTGTTCGCTTGCTGGGATGAGCTCACCACGCGCGCCGAGCGTTTGGTCACTCAATCGATCTGGAATGCCAAGGTATAGTGTTGGATGTATGGGATATCGTCCCGTGTAAAGAGATTTCTATCAAGCAAAATTACGCTCCAAGTGGGAGCCCAATGACGCAACTTCATCAATCGCAAACTCAAGATCAGAACCACGAACCACCTTAATAGACTCCTTGAATAGTCTGGGCGGACTCATCAGAGCGACATGCGACGTTGTATATTCCCCTGTCGAAGGAAATTAACTTGGGCTGTGTCGACCAATCGCCGTACCTTGTCGATCAGCTAGCTTGGGCGGAAATATACAACAAGACGTTGACCGGGTCGAACAACTTCTGGTGGAATGGGCAGGTGTGATAGAACGAAGAGAGTTGAAATCAGTCTAAATATCCAAGGTGCGATTTGTATGACGAAGCGGCTTTCTAGCATCTAGCATACTTGGTAATGCCCGAAACTTGATCTGCTGTTTCCTTCACGCAACGCGGGTGGCAAGCTGTCTTACTGTCGCCTTTCAGCATGCTTCACGGGATACTCTACTACCTGATACTCCTCTCCAACGTTACTTACGCCGCGACATCTACTCAGTGGCGAAGTCGATCCATCTACCAGATCCTTACAGACAGGTTTGCAAGAACCGATGGCTCAACGACAGCACCATGCGAACCCGGTTACGAAGGCTTCTGTGGTGGTACTTGGGCTGGTATTACACAGAAGCTTGATTATATCCAGGGCATGGGTTTCGACGCGATCTGGATCTCTCCTGTTGTGGAACAAGTCTCCAACCCCACACGAGCATACCATGGATATTGCGCCAAGAATATTTACTCTTTGAATGACAAGTTTGGCAACAAGGATGATCTGAAGACGCTTGCAAAGGCACTGCATGATCGCGACATGTATTTGATGGTGGATGTGGTACCAAACCATATGGCTTTTGACGGGAATGCGACAACCACGGATTACAGCACTTTCTACCCTTTCAATGATCGCTCGTTCTTCCATAACGTTTGCTTTATTAATGACTGGACAAATGTCACTCAGATACAGCGGTGCTGGCTCGGCGGAGAAGTCAACCCGTTGCCCGACCTCGATACCACTCTGCCTAAAGTACGGACAGAGTGGAATACCTGGATTAAGTCACTAGTCACAAACTACTCTATCGACGGCATTCGTGTAGATACAGCTCAAAATATCGAGGAATCCTTCTTTCCACCATTCGGCAAGGCTGCGGGAGTCTTCGCTCTAGGGGAGGTTGCCAGCTACTACACGCAGTACGCTTGCAATTATCAAAGATACATGGACGGAATCTTGGGATATCCGGCGTACTACACATCCGTGTGGTTCTTCAATGACACTCGAGCCCAATCATATAATATGCTATATGATTTTAAGAACACAAGCGCACTCTGCAGGGATACGAGTCTTGTGGGGGAGTTCATGGAGAACCACGACAAGCCGCGGTTTGCCAGCTACACGGATGATATGAGCTTGGTCAAAAACAACATCGTATACATAATGTTAAAAGACGGTATTCCCATCATTTACCAGGGTCAGGAGCAACACTTGAAAGGTGGCGAAGACCCCTTGAATCGCGAGGCAATATGGCTGTCCGGCTATAACACAGATGCAGAGCTCTACAAATTCATCAAGAAATTGAATGCCATTCGAAAGATGGCTATAATCAAAGCATCGACGATCGTCACATCATTTCTCACAAGCAAGGCGACTGTAGTTTACTACGATGCGCACAACGTAGCTTTTGCGAAAGGACCAGCGGGGGCGATGATCTTGACGGTGGTCAACAACAACGGTGCCAAAGCCGGGAATTACACTCTAAAAATTACGAAATCTGGGTTTGCGCCACTGACTGAGGTCATAGAGCTATTGACCTGCACGCGGACGACAGTTGGGCAGTCGGGAAATCTGACGCCTACAGTGACTGAAGGAAGGCCAATGGTTTTCTATCCTTACAATCTTCTCGATGGCACGAGCTGGTGCGAACATTGACAACCAACACCTCTTTATATAGCATGATGCACAATGACGCATCCCCAGAACGGGGAAACAGGAAGGGACCATCAATGAACTGTGAGAGATGCACGTATCAGCTCCTATTGTATTGTTCCCGCGATTGTGTCGTCCTGATTCCTAGATTGGACCCTGTGTGAAGGATGAAAATAGACGTCGATCCTTAAGCCCTCCTTTCATAAGCGCCCTTGGCCCCTCTTTGTGCGCGCTGAGGACCCGAGCTCGAATGTAAACCACCTCACGTCTATGTATCGTTTATCGCGCTCGCTACTGACGGTTTTCCCTAGTCTAGAAACCTGTTCACTGAGCAGCCCACATGTTTGGCGGCTTGCACGTTGCGCATATCCATTTGCGTAAAAACTGCTACCGAGGGAAATTCAGAGAGACGCGGTCGCCAACATGGCATAGGTATTGTCTGCGCCAGTGAACCACGACTCCATCATCAACATGCTCATCTACCTGCGCAGGTTCTCAACGTTGGACGGGCACATTGTTTTTGTTGGAGTGAAATCTTTTTTGGAAACCTCTTCTAGCTTGAGGAAGAGATGTAGCAGGAGAATCGGTGCGCCTTCAGGGAAGTGTATCTGGTTGGTCTTTGGCCATGGTTTAGCAGTTATTATTTTCTCGTTGAAGGTACTTGGTATTGAGTTGTTCCAGGATCTGACGAAGCTCTTTGCTAATCTTGTTGCTAGTATATACACAGCGGAGCATACCTTGGCTTGATCGCCATATCTTCTTTTGCTGTCCATCCACGGCGACACTGAAACGTCACCCCTATTCGCAGCCCATACTCGCCCAAAGCTTGGAGGAAACACCTCGTGCTCTATTTGGGGGGAAATTTGCGGAACATGTCCGCAAGCCTATCGATAGGAGCTGCCAACAGGCCCATGACTGATTCGAAAGCGGGATTCTGATCGTACATAAGCTTGAGCTTGACTGCTCAGAATGGTGCTACGTACCTCTCCAGCAGAGGGGTGGCTTCGCGTCGGCACGAAATTCTTGGTGCGCTGGAAGTTAGCGGCAAGCTTTGCGGAAGCGCCATCTTGCCTGCTGAGCGCCTTTTCGAACTTTGGAAGATCTTCCTTCTCCTCTTCAGCAATATGTCGTTCTAGCAAGGTGTAGAGAGTCTTGAGCTTTGGAATGTACTCCGGATCCTCCGATTTTAGGCGCTGGAATTCTTTGAGGTGTTCCTTGAGCTAGGGTCATCAGCGAAGTCAACGCCCGGCACATCGAAGACCTCTCACCTTGTGGTGTTGCTTGCGATCGCTCTCAGCCATAGCCTCACCATCCTCAAGGTAGTCCTCGAAACCTGGGTAGACAATCAATTCCTCGGCGATCGAGTGGCGGGCCAACTCCCAGACGAACTGGTTTCCGTATCGATCCTGATGATCGTGGTCTCGAGAATTAACAACTTCGTTGTAATAGTGCTTCAGCTCCCTGTGATCATGGATGATGACGTCGCTGATGGTCGACATTGCTGCAACACGAGCACGCAAGGACGATAGTTGGACGTGCACTGGCATGCGAGGCATCTGAGGCCGAAACGAAGCGCGAGCGACTGGAGCTACGAAGTTGCGTGCAGCGAACATGTTGAGGTTGCTCATCGACAAGATTGTGGATAGGGAGATTCTAAGCAGACAGGGAGATGGCGAGAACAGGGCCGGCATTTTATTTGAGCCAAATGCATCGCGATGCGTTAGCTTGGTGGTACAGGGATTCAACGCAACAACTACGTATCAGGTACGATACAGCAACATGAACTGGACAGAGGCTGCAACCGGATGAGCAATCCTCAATTGTCAATTGGCAGGTGTTCTCTGCCGACGCTGAAGATTACTGGTGAAGTTCCGCGGGCCTCTGGGCAGCACAGCGGAGATCAGCCTTGGTTTGATTGGCCTGACGCAACCTTACCTTCCCCATGAACACAACGAAGCCTCGGCGCTCTAGCGCCAACGCGAAATCATCTGACGTCCTGTTGACATAGTGCGCGTTCCACTGCAACTGCACCATCAGTAGGGACAGACGTCAGAAAACAATCACCTTGACGGCCATGCATCCTGCTTACCGCTCCAACTACGCTACCATGGCGTACGGCTACATTCCCCTCGCAACCCCCGCAGCTTCGCAATCAAGGATGCGCACTATCACCGCATCGGCGGGAACCTTAACAATTCCAGTCAGCTGCCCGTTCATGACCAAGTCTTACGCATCCCTCAAGTTCGAAGGACAGATGCGTGTGGATCCCAACAGCTCTGTGCACAGATTCCGATCAGACACTGCCGAGGCCCCGTACCAGGTGAGCGACAATGTCGTGAGCCGGAAGCGCCATTACTGGAACGAGGGCATAAGGAATATTATGATCAGGCGAAGGAGCTTTGGTCGAGGGTCATGAGCGAGCAGGAGAAACGGAACACGATCAAGAATACCGCTAACATGCTCAAGTCATGCTCAAGTTTGCCAAGTACTCTGAGATTCAGGTAAGTATATATCCATACCCTCCAACGCACTCGCACGTACTGACATCCATCGCAGAAGAAGTACCTTGCCCAAGTGTACAACATTGGTATGGATCTGTCGAAGGGTATCTACGATAGCCTTACCAGGCCTGCCTTTGACTTCAGCGAGGTGGAATAGCTGTCCAAGACGACTCATGAGTGGTATAAGGAGAAGAAGTTCTGACCTACCCAGGGCGGGACCCTCACGGGGTTCCTTACCTCTATGCCTATCTGCAGATACTTGCACGATCCCAATCATGACTTTCAGAACGACGCTCAAGTTTCACTTGGCGATCTCGCGTGTGCAAAGCGCGCACTGTCTCCTTCAAAGCCTCCTTGTATCGCACTGTCAGTTGTCTGAGCGTAGCAAGATTCGTAGCACGCGGCTTTGCACGTGTACAATTGGTATTTTGGCATTCCCTAGCAAGGCCTTATCCAGTGCCATAACCATAACATACATCACAAGCAAAAGCGCCAATCTAACGCCCCAAACCACCATGCCGCTGTACATGATGATGGCCATGTCCGCCTACGCATGTGCGGGACCATGTTGTCCAGTGACAGGGCAGACAGCCACATCACTGGCCGCCTGCAAGCTGGGATGCGTGTGCACCTTCTCCTTGTGATGTTCCACCGACGCCTTCGTCACAGGGCATACATCGCCCTCCTTCGCCTTGGTCGTATCGGGGTGGTCGGGGGGTAAAATCGTAGTAGCGGTCCCGACAACGGGACAAATAGCGTCGTCCATGGCCTGGCTCTTAGGCTCCTGCACCGCATTCTTCAGTGCTGGGCACTCGGTCGCGAGTGGAGACTTGGGCTCGGGGATCGGGACTGAGGGGTGCTTGTGGAGGTTGTGGTGGTGATCGGTTGTGGCGCCTACCACGGGGCAGGTCTAAACGATGTCAGCATAAAGCAGCTATAGATAGCTTGCCCGAGTGTCCTACTTGGCCATCTTTGGTGAGGTCGACGTCGGGGTGGTTGGGTGGAAGAACATCGTTAGTTGAGCCGATGACTGGGAAGATATTAGTAGCTGTTCGACTGCGCGCAGGCGGAAGCTCCAGTGATGCATTCACGGGCAGAGCTCCAGCAGCTTGGCACACCTGGGCAAGCGGTAGCGGCGGCCATGTTGCTGATGAGGACGGCTGTCGTATCTGGTAAATGTAATTTACGTGCTGCAGAGTCCTATGTTCCGTTGTGCCGTGTTCTTTGCTGTAGTTTTCTTTGCGAAGCGGTGAGGAAGCAGGAAAAGTGGGCTGTTCAACAGCGTGAGGGGTGTTGTTTAGCGTACCAGTTGTTAGCTTCTCTTGCGGCTGCCTTCGGCCATTTGTGGAGCGGAGCTGGGGGACGCGCCGTCTCAGGAACGAGCGTGATGTCATAGCCCTTGTTTCCGGTCAGCACGGTGATCTGATCTGTGATTGGGCAAAATATAGCGTAAGCTGTACGGACCATCTGTGATTGGCTGGCACTCCATCATGTGACCGTGCTTCTTCTCCCTCACCACACAACGCGACCACACTTCCTGACGCAACTTCAAGCAGGAAACGGCCTACGAAGACCCATCGTCCTAGCACCGTGAATCCATCCATCCATCACTCCCTGAGCTGTGCCATGCGGCGAGGAAACTTCCTCCGCGCGCATACCCTACAATTGTTCTGCTTTGTTGTTCGCAGATATGGGACATAGTTTGCCCGTCATATTCGCACTGTCATTGTGACACACAGCATTGTGCAGTAATAGTATGTTCTAAAATTTCACAACATCATTGTCACAATCGAACGACAGTGCACGTTTATAAGAAGCTCTCTACTCCCAAGATCAGCCTCTCTTCAATGCTAAATAACCCCGCTTGCACCCACAATGGTTCCGAGGTTGCTTAACAAGGACTCGAAGTCTGGGCCATCTGCACTTGTTGATTCTTCTAGGATCGTAAAGCGGACTATCGCTGGAGGGACCAAGATGAACCAGCATCCCGCTAAGTACTTTGATATTGTTGATGAGCTCCAAAAGCGTCATGCTGAGCAAGCACAAGCCATAGTCGTCACAGGTAATGATGGGGGCTACTCTGTTGGCCTTCCCAAGGGTAGCACCGAGCCATTCCCCGCTTTCATCGACCTGGATCAGAATTTTAATAACCAGGGCGATGAGCATTCCGCACACTGTATGTTGCATTGCCAGCACTACATCTGCTGGCATATGAGGCGAAGGTGGCGGAGTATCACTTACCAGTCTGGCTTTAACAATGTGGAGCCGGAGTGTTTGCGTTTGCGTAGTTGCAGGCAGCTGCTGCGGCGGCGTCGACGCTTGAGGCCGCTAGAGTCGATGCGGGCCCCGAGGCGCTTATATTAATGCCATGCATGATGCAGCGACAATATAATAGTGTTAATAACTCCATTTAGCGAGTCGGCGTTCGTGTTATTGTCGGCTGCGAAACGAATATGCCACCTCTGGTTCTAGTAGGTAGCTTTCAAACGTATATGACCTCTTAACACGCTTATTGGCTGTATAGTGGTAAGATGTCCTTCTTCATAGTAGTTCGCTTTAGAAAAGCGTGAGCTCAGGAACCCAGCTAACTAAGATAGCCGACAGATTATATATATCTAACCTTGAATCTAACCTACTACCATATACGGTGGCTCGTGCTTTTCGCAGAACATCAACATCAGAATTGCTTTATTATTGATATATTTGCTCTGAGGCACGCAATACAATCGACTAGGACACCAACGACTCATTACTCCAAGTGGATGTTATCATAGTGATATAACTCGAAGTAGCTCTGACGATGGCGATGAAGTCGTATGGATACCGTCAGCTAACCTTATCAGAGCGACATGGCTCCAAATCATCGGTAGAATCCGTGTGTTGCTTCTTCGAGGAATTTAAAGAAGACTTGTTTACTGTATAAACAATAGCGAAGACGTGTTTGTTGGGAACATGGTACCAAATATCATAAAAATCGGCACGACACATATGTTTTAACCAGCGAGAAGAAGTATGTTTACCGCGAGAACCAATCTAATCAAGAGACATCTAGGTTTGCTCTTATATATGCATATATAGGTAGGCGAGTTTGTGATAACTACATCAGAGTACGCAAATTGCGCGAACTCTATGCCGGACCGCGTGAAAGAAGTTTTTTTGTCAGGCTGACTCAAGCCCAGATGATGTTCTTCCGTGGACGGCGCCTATCCCGCAGCACAAGGACCCCTATGTAAGCCTTCACTACCCACATCCATCCCGCCCACATCTTCAACAAGTCTTCTCCATCATCGAAGAGACCCTCCTCACAAAGTTGAATAACTTCACGCGTCGCAGAAGGGACCCCGCTAGCACCTCGTTCGAGTGCGGGAGCAACAAATTCGGGCACAACCGAACTCCTTCCATGAGCATCATTGAAAGCATCAGAGAGTACGTACGGCGCGAACGCAAGGATAAGACACGTCTCAAGCTCGAGGCGGATCTGGGACGGTGGTGCTACCCGAATCGAGTTGCGACAGCTTTGATAAGTTTTGCCGATGTACTTCATCATCTCTCCAGCGAGAGGAGAAGAGTACGGAATCCATGGAGTTTTCGGAGTGGTAAAGGCTGGATGAGAATGCTGGTAGCGCGACCTTGCCTTGCCGGCAGCGAAGTGCAAAGCCGTGCGCAAAGCATCACGAGCTTCGGCCTCGTGAACAAAAATGTCATCGTCTGGCCTGATCGGTGCTCTAACTGCACTCATTCCGTCCATAGGGGTCAAATCGGGCAAAAATATTGGATGTGGCTTTGGCAAAAGACCAACGTGAGCGTGTGCAGCTTGCATAGCCGCCTCTTCACACTCTGCTATATTGAACACTGGGAGAGAAGGGAAAGGCTCTGTATGGTCCTCGTACGCATTGTGCTGATATATACCGTTGGCCATCCACTCAGGCGTTGACCTATCACTAGGGAGTGCTTGGGAGTTCACCGCGAAAGGGTCGGCATGAATTTTATTTCCAGCCAACAGAACTGTAGTCGCTCCATTCATCCGGCTGAGTACTGCTGGAGCAAAAAGCCACTGCTTTATGGATGCATACAACATACGGGTGCCGTTTCTCCAGACTTCAGGAATGATACTGAGAACGGACATATTGGTTACCATGTCATGGACTGTTTGTCGATTTTATGTTGCTGCTCCTGTCTAGGGGTTTAGACCTTGCAGTGGCTGTTGCTTATATGTAGGGAATATACACGCAACCTTGGTTCATTGTGTAGGTATACAATGTCCGGTCCTCGAAGGATAATTCTATCCTCGGAAGCACAACGTTGTCGTGGGCATGGAAAATTCATCGGCTACTTCCCAAACAATGCAGCTACATCTCCATCCTAAAATTTGAACGCATTATATGTATTACGTTGTACTTCTAACCTGAGTGCGATGATACGCGGCTTTGAATAGCTGCGAGGATAGCAAGGGTAACGCTGTATCTGTATGTATGTATACACACGTTCGCCTCCGTCTACCCAGATTCCTTCGTAGGTATAGCTGACAGTCCGTGACGATCACATCAGAAATCACACCGGATTCACCGATTCTCCCTGTTCCTTAGAAGGCTACTGGATGTCAACGGCCAGTATCTCTCAGCGGCAGCCCATTCCTTCTAGAGCTCAATAAAGACTCACCATGACCCGCTTTGAGACCTAAATAGTGGAAATCCGGCAGGTTTAGTACGCATTACCAAATACACGAGCACGTTGTCGTCGAACGCCCCACCAATAGCAGCACCAATCGCAGTTGAAGCCCCTCCTCTGCTCCCTAATTCGGGTCGTATTCCTCCATCGGCCAGTTTCCAGACACGGCTACTTCGCGCACCAGGAAAATACGAAATGTGTACGTTAGGTGAAACGCTCACGCTTGTCATATCATATATGATATATAAAGGTTACGCCACGTCGACACCATGACAAACACTGGTATTATTGACCCGACTGCTTCGACACACTTACTTTACCCAAGCCATGCTCGGACTTAATAGGAAGATTTCAGCAGTCTACCAGGTTCAAGATAACGGTCTTCAAGCTGGGCCAGTCGCTGCAGCGAGCATATCCCTCTCGCATCGTGATATTGATCTACGGGACTTGATAAAGAGGGGTAGGGAATCGAGGCTGTGACCATAAAGTGTGTGCAAAGTAAGATGAAACTGTTTGGCCGACTCATTTGGGTGATGCCGCAGGCTCTGCTCGCGCAGGAGAAGGAAGCCGATGACCAAGATGATGGAAAGATGAGGCAGCGGTTGCACGCTGTGGGAAACGTCAACGGTGACTATTGACGAAAGAAGGGGTTTGAGGGATGTGCAAAGGTTTGATCGGCCAGTGTGTCATTGGGAAGTTCATTGCTTTCGTTCAAGTGACTTGTTGAACCATATCGACGTTCATGGAACAGGCACGGGAGGTAAGGAAGAATGACTTTGAGGCCAGCAGAACCGACATGTAGTTTATGTTGTAAATAGGTACACGCATAAGGCAGTCACAGCGCGAGACAGATTGTATGAGGCGAGCGAATTCTTTCTTGTGCCTAGCAACTCCCTCCACAGTACGACCTTACATGGTTGGGGGCCTTCCACCGAAACCACAGTTTTTGCAGCTATCGATTGTCAGTTCGTGATCGAGTCTGCGCAGGTAACGAGTACTTACGTGTCGGGGTATCCAGTCCACGGGCTATTTGGGTACGGCTTGCCGCCAGAGGATGTCCACATGTTCACGGGCGCCGGGTTGCGCCTAGCTTTGGGGTTCACACCAACGTCGATGGTTGCGTAAAGGCCATCTTCAATTTTACTGCCGATGAGCGAGATTTTCATGACTGGGTCGTCGCCACCCTGCTTGCCCATGTTGAAGAGCATATCCTGGGCGTTGGTGGTCACCTTCTGAGTGTTTGTGTTGTATGGTGCGGTCTTCTCGACCTGATTGAGGAAGTTCTGCTCGATGTAGAACTGACCAACATGAGAGATGGTGCCGCCAGAAATAGTATTGTTAGGGAGAAGGGTGGCACCGTGGTGAACAATAGCTGAGAAAGCTTAGCTCGGAGCTTCGTAGAAATAATGGGACGAGTCTTACTGTGTAAGTGGTTTGTGCGACCAACGTAATGACCTGGAATGACAGTGATGAACGTGGCCGTTCCATTCGCACCGGTCGGCTGTAATCCACGAAGCGCATTGCTCACTAGGGATGATGGGCCACCATCGCCATTGCCACGGGATTGAACGCCAGTGTACACACCCTGAACCGTCAGCTTGAGGTTGACTAGAGTCACAATTCTACTTACAGTGGAGTTAGAACCCCACATTTCAAGATATGCATCAGTGACAGGCTTGCAGGTTGACGTATCGACAACGTTGATGTCTAAGTGCGTGATAGCACCCTTCTCGCCAGTGAGGAGGTCCTGGCGGACTAGTTCACCGACAACCCCTGTTGAACTTAGTGTTTTAAATATTCAATTGGCTCGTTGGCTTACAGTATGGGCCCTCAGTCGACTCGGGATCAAGAGTGCATGAAGCCTCGATACCGTACTCCTCTTCGACCTCGACAATATCTCGACGAACGAGGTCTCCCGGCTGGGCAAAGCCAGCAGCAACTCGAAGTTCGTGCAGCCTGGCCTCACGCCTCTGGTGTTGCTCCCGAACCCAGCCACTCCCAACGAGATCTCTTTTGCAAGACTGAACAGTGCGGCGTTCAGGATGATCGAGATGAGCTTGACGCCTCAAGATCTCCTTGTTGACGTTACCACCCGGGTGAGCGAAGACTCCAGTTGCCAGAATGACGGCAGTAATAGCCTGAGAAAGTTGGACCATTTTGACTATCTACAATAGACAATCGTTTGTGGGAGGAAGAATGCGCTGAAGTCTCGGCACGGGGCGCCTCTTGGGCTATTATACTTTCAGCATTTGCATCCTGATATTATTCTCGGAAGCTGAATGCCGCAAGCACCATGACCACCGGGATACTGTGCCAGCTAGCTCGTCTCCTCCTCAGATAATCCAATGGCTTCGCAAAAGTTGTGCGGCGTTACCTTTCTTCTCAGATTGCCGGTCGTAATCGCTAGTATCGTGATAGGTCGTGTAGATGAGTGCCGAGTCGCACGTGCTTCTGCTTGATTATATTCATCAACAGGTAGGATCTGTAAGACCTTGGCATCTGGGGTGCATGGTAGTACTAGGAAAAGCTTGGCTGGGTAAATGTTATACGATGGCGACGCACGATCGGAAGATTAGCCGGGACTGTGGAGAACGAAGATCTTGCAGTGTCGGTAGTTGGAGACGCGGCGAGGGGATGTTGGAGAAGCCCAGAAAAGGAGGACATCGAAGTGTGAGCGAATGAAATTTTCCAGAGTATAGATGAGAAAGAGATTGTGGTACTGAGGCGAGAGCCGTCATGCAGGATAGACCAACCGGACAGACGCCCTGCTCGACACAGCGCGCGGCCAGAAGCCCTGCGCTTAGTAGTGGACTGAAGTTCGAGTGCCTCAATGCTTCTTGTTTCGATAGAGCATAACAGGAATGTTTGCGCGTGGCGAGTGACTGCTACGCCCTGCAACATGTCCACGAGACTGATCTTGTCATCTCTCGCAGATCATATCGGCAATCTCAGTGAAATGCCGCTTCCCCACAGTCCCGACCAATGAAGCTGAGGAGTCATGGACAGATGTGCGCACGTGCGTCCAGGTTCACTGTCCCAGTTGCACTCCGCCCGGATGCAAAATATCTGTCTGCAGCACTGCCCTGAGAAACGTGATTTCGCAGGCGGCACACTGGCTCGAGTTAAGTCTCTGAGTGAGTGGAATAATCGAAAAAGGGCCATTAACGCGTAAGCTGATGGCGCGCGATGCAGGCAGTGGTTGTGCCCGACTCGGAGGGTCCTCACTTGAGGTATTAGTAGGCTTCTCAGACTGACGACGTAGGAACGAAGGCACCGCTCCATGTACCCGAGCAATACTTGACCAGCATTGTACATGAAGCCATCGGAGCTAGACCTGGGAGCTGAAAGACCTTTGGGACACTTGTGGGCTTTGAGCTTGTCTAAGCAGTCGGCACGCAACTGTTTCTCAAGGCTTCGGGGTGCTCTGCAAAGGTTAGAACGTCACGCGCGCTTTTGCAAGCGATCGTGTGAAGTGCTGATGTTCCGATTTCACATATTGCGATGGGCAGGTTTGTGGTTGTGGAGTTGGACAAACGCACCTCACAGGTGCTGTGATGCGCGTTCATCACGCACCATCCCAACATAGTTTAGCGCAAATTCGTCGGAACCCGCGAGCCAGCCGCATATGTGCCTGTATATGAATTTCGCACATTCACTTTGTGTCAAACGAACTATACTTGTCGAGCAGAGGAGCGTTACAGAAGCACTGACCTATATCATTGCGTACTTGGCCATGAGGGCAGGGGCAATCCCTGGCAGCAAGGTCAAGTGGACCTTGCCTTCTCGCGAATGCGGTGGCTGGGATGGCGTCAACCTAGTGGGTACATCACCATCCACAAACGTCTTATCTCAACGACGACGACGCCGATGACCTTCCTCTTCGACTTAGAGTGTAACGAGCAGCTCTCGTATATCTAAGCTTGGTTGCGCCAGAGATTCGGTCTTTGCAATTGTTTCAAGGTCCAAAGCGCAGCTCATAGCCTCGAACCGCCACAGCCGGCATGGACAAGCGACTCTCCAATGGCCTTCCCACATATCGCGATGCAACCGCACCTTCGCCCACGCCGCCTCCGACCTGGAGAAATCGCAAACGAAGGAGACGAGGCTTTCGCATCCTTGCCACAACTTGTCTAGCATTTCTCGCTTATTATGCAGCCCAAATTGCCAGCAACACGCTGAGGCCTATAGGCACTCTCTCAATTGACCGGCTGCGCCAAGATCATGCTGTATGCGCTGTTCTACGCAAGAAACCAACCGAAGCCAGCACAACACGTGATAATAACAAACGTTGGGTTAAGGGCACGAAGCCCTTGCTCATTCGTAATGCTACCATTTGGACTGGCGAACCTGCAGCCGGCACGTCGGCTGAAGATGCAAGAGCTGGCAAAGGCTGGTCATGGGTATCGTCTGATGTATTTATTGACAAGGGTCTGATCGTGCAAATTCGCCCTAGTATTTCCCTGGCGTCTATGCCTTCTGATACGAATGTTTTCGAGGCTTATGGCCGCCTGTTGACGGCGGGTATTGTCGATATGCACAGCCACGCTGGATTGTCAAGTGAGGGCGGTTTACAAGATGACACCAACGAGATGTCCACCGACGTCACTCCGTACGTCCGGTCAATCGACGGCGTAGACCCTCTGCAGCCGGAGATGGAGTACATCAAGAGCGGCGGCGTCACGACGAGTCTGTTTCTCCCCGGAAGCGGAAACAACATCGGTGGCGAAGCTTACGTCCTCAAGTTCGCTGTAGGCAGTAAGAATGGCAGAGAGGAAATCAGCCAGCAGGATCTATATGCGGACCCCGATAGGAACTGGCGTTATATGAAGATGGCTTGCGGTGAGAACCCAAAGCGCATATATGGAAAGGTAGGCGAGCATGGGCCGGTCAGTCGCTTAGGCGAAGCGTGGGAGTTTCGCCATGCGCTTGAGCAAGCACGGAAGTATGTCAGTGAGCAAGACGACTGGTGTACCACTGCCGACACTGTGGGGGCCGAGAACATGGCTACGTACTTGAAGCAAGACCTGCGGCTAGAGTCACTGGGTGCAGTGCTCAGAGGCCAGGTTAGGGTCAATACCCACTGCTACACGATCCCCGATTTGGAGGCTTTCGTAAGGCACACGAACGAGTTCAAGTTTCGCGTATATGCGTTCCATCACGCGCATCAAACATTTCTGGTGCCCGAAGTGCTCAAGCGTGCTTGGGGCGGAACACCCGCTGCTGCACTATTTGCAGATAACAGTGAGTTACTTCGCTGGGTCATGTAGACGATGAACACAATGCTGACTGGAAATAGTGTACTACAAAGTGGAAGCCTATACTGCCTCCGAGCGCGCTGGAGCTCATCTGTATGCTCATAACATCACTCCTACATATGTTTCCGACAATCCAGTTTTGAACTCGCAACATGTAGTCTTCGAGGCCGCTAAAGCCTACGGAAACGGACTACCTTATCATGCTGCTCTTGCCAGTGTAACTTCAGCTCCTGCCAAACTATTGGGCTTGGGTGATCGCATTGGCAAAATCAAAGCGGGCTTCGACGCAGACATCGTAGTATGGGATTCTGATCCGCTGGCCGCTGGCGCAGCGCCTGTGCAAGTTTGGATTGATGGTGCCCCACAGTTCGAAAACCCCTATGAGCTAAGCAAGCCGGAGCCGGTCCCGATCAAGCCAGTTACGGCGCTTGCGAACGAGCTCAAGGTGTCCTCCGTCAGCGGGTCTGTTGTATTTACAGGAATTTCGTACGCTTACCCCAAGACGTCCAAGGATACCACTTCAATGGATCGGAACACCGACAGCACCTCTGCAGTCTTCGAGAACGGTAGATTGATATGCCTGGGCGTTTGCGCTTCTGAGGTGGAAGTTGCGAGATCCGCAAAAGCACCTGTGGTACAACTTAAAAACGGCCATCTAACACCTCCTTTCACAGCCTTTAGCACCACACTCGGCCTTTCAGAGATTGACTCAGAGCCTGATACTCATGACGGCCCACCTCCGAGCGATGGGATAACACGTGCGACTGATGGTCTTCTCTTCGGCGGCAAGCAGCTCGCACAGGCTTACGCGCACGGCGTTACGCGCGCCATATCGGCTCCTAACGACTACGGTTTCGAAGCCAAGGGTGTCAGTGCAGGTTTCCGCACCGGTGCAAAACATGTCTTAGAGGAAAACGCTGTGTGGGCTGATGAGGTAGGCTTACATTACGTGCTGACCCTTGGTGCGAAGAAGGAAGGGACGGCTAGCATATCTGCCGCCATCGCAGCTGTACGTGGGAAGCTTCTGGATGCAGTAAACAATAACGCCACCATTCCTGACCTGTCGACCAAAGATGGCTATGCAGAAAAGACATATCTCAAGCGCGTTGTCAACGGCACACTCCCGTTGATCCTTGCCGTTCATAGCGCCGACACTATCGCTTCCATCATCCGCCTGAAATACACAATCGAATCAGCGATCTCGAAGGCCGAACCTTCATCCATCGATCCAATCCTCAACGTTGTTATCATCGGCGCCGCAGAAGCACACCTGGTAGCTACGGAACTCGCAGCAGCCAAGATTCCCGTCATCGTTGCCCCGTTGCAACCACACCAGGGCTCCTGGGATCAGAAGCGGTGTCTGACGGGTGCACCGCTGACTAACGGCACAACCCTTAATTCGCTTCTCGATGCGGGTGTTTTGGTAGGTATTAGTGTGGAAGAGACTTGGGAAACTAGGGATTTAGGGTTATTGGCGGGTATTGCATATGCAAACAGTGAAGGAAGGTTAACGCTCGACCAAGGGCTTGATCTTGTTGGCAGCAACGTGTACAAAGCGCTGAAAATAGACGACTCAAACGTACCAGGTAGTGACGAGTGGATTGTTTGGGAGGGAAGTCCGCTTGAAACTGGAGGAAGAGTTCGCGCTATTAGCGGACTAAGCGGTCGAATGGACGTCTGGCAGTAGATCCACCGAATCTCAAGTTAGTTACCAGGTTAGCTTAGTTATATAAGAAAGTCTCGTAAACGTAGGTAGGTAGCCTTAGTAATAAGACTTTCTTGCTAGTAATAAAAGGACCTAGGCACCTTTATATACTAGGCTTAAATAGGAAGGTAATATATAATATATAAATATATCTTTATCTAAAAGATATAAATAGAAGTATAACTTATAAATAACTATAAGTTAAAAGGTTATTATCGTTTGCTAGGTACAGAACTAAAAAGTAGAGAAATAATACCTATATATATAGATAGATTAGCTCCCCACTATTCTCCTACTATTAGATCCCCCTAATTCTGATCTACAGATCTCCTCAAACTATTACCTAGTAATTTCCTATCTAATAGTTATCTAAAGTTCTATCTCTAGAATTTCTCCTATTATAGCTCTTCTCTATAGGTTCCTTACGGGTCTCCTCAGAAAACACAAAAAGATAATATAAAAGACTAAGTTTATATACTAACCTAATTTAGATATTAGAACTAATCTAGATTAGGTAATAGTATATAATAAATTATTAGACTAGCTTATAAGCTAGTCTTTTATAGGAAATATTAATTATTTTAGTTTTTTATCTTTTATAAGAAATCTTATAAGATCTTATAAGAATTATAAGTATTAGGCTTATATAGTAGTAAGCAACACTTAGGTTATAATAAGATTAATTTCTGTCTAAGTTCTCTCTACCCCTAATAGGCTTTGTACTTTGCCTTACTAGCGCTGCACTATAGTAGTATATATAAGGCACTATTTATATAGTTTCTACTTTTACCCTTATAACTATCTCTTTCCCCTTATATAACTACCTTAGTTATATATTTAATAGGGTATTACTATAATTGCGTTGTATAGTTACCTACGCTGTAATATATTTATACTATTATTTATCTAGTATTTTGTTGCGCTAAGTAAAGGTTAAAAAAGTAAATAATCCCCTTAATAGGTAGTAACTCTATAGTAATAGTTACTATAGGCAATATAGCAATAGCAGTATATAAATATATATTATAAAGTTTTTTAACTTCTCTTTTTCTTTCTCTTTAGAAATCTAGTGCCTTACCTTTATATACTAATTACTATTCTATTATATACCCTTTATTATAGAGTTATCTAACTAGATCCCTAATATAGGCTGCATTCTACTATTATTTTACTATTACTAACCTTTTAAGTAGACTTTAGTAGCTAAGTACTATAGCTCTATCTATAAGTTACTAGAGCACTACTACCTAAGATATACTAAGTAGATTAGCTATAATAAGTAGAAGTCTTATAAATATAAAGGCCTCTATAAGTATAAGTATTATATTAAACTTTATAAAGGGTATAAAGAAATTCTGCCCTAGTTTATTAAGTATATTAATAGTTTAATTTATATATACTAGTATACTAACACTAAATTAAATAGAAATCCTAAGGACTATATTACCTTAGCAAAGGTAGTATACTAGTTTACTCTTAATATTAATATTTTTTTATATAAGAAGAATAAATAAGGCCTAAAAAAGAAACCTACTATAGTAGAGGTAGTATTACTCTAAGTTAAGGCTAAACTACCTTACTAGTACTATTAAGGGCATCTAAATATTTTTAGATTAAAGGTATATACTTTAGGGCTGTTAGTTTATATATACTAATATTAAGTAGGCTAGGCTACCTACCTTAGGTAATACTAATATACTATTTAATAGTATTTTCTAATTCTAAAGAAGAAGATAAAGGTAATCCTTAGGCCTCTTTATATTCCTCTTTAATAGTAGTAGTAGTAATAACTTAGAGCTTTTAGAGGGTAATACTACTAAGAGTACTAAAGGTAATACTCTAGCCCCTAAGAAGATACCATACTTATAATTTTACTACTAAGAGTACTAAGAGTAATATTTTAGAATTCTATACTACTTTACTCTTATATACTACTACTATACCTCTTAGTCTCCTTTAGCTTATCTTAACTAAGAACCTTCTAATACTCTTTAGGCTTTTATTATACTACTTTAAGCTATAACCTTACTACTGCTATATAGAAGTTTCCCCCTAAAGATAAAGAGAAGAAGCCTAAAAAATAGAGAGAAAAAGCCTATTTAGAAAACCTTTAAAAATAAGTAGAGAAAGGTAGTCTTTACTAGTTTAAAGGCCTTACTTTATACCTCTAGTTTTACTAAAAGTAAGATATCTATCTTACCTCCTACTTTATATACTACTATTAATTTAGTACCCTTTACTACTTTTTAGCCTATTAACTCTACCCCTTTCTCTAAGTATAAGAAGTGTAATAGTAATATACCTATAGCCCCTATTTAATAAGAAGTAGAAGAAAGAAGCAGAGTAAAAAAAAAAGACTAGCTATACTATAGTACTAGTAGTAGTAGTAGTATAATAGCCTTTAGAGTATAGTTAATTTTAGTAGGTACTAGCTTTATACCTAAAAGTATTTTAGCCTTACCTTATAAGTACTGTCTCTATACTAGTAAGGCACTAGGCTCTAGCCCTAAATAATATAATAATTATAACTTTCCCTTTTTTAGCTTTCTATATTATAATTTAGCTCCTTATTAATATTATATTTAGGGACCTATTAGTTGTAGTCTCTTACTTATTCTTACTACTTAACTAGGTATTAAATTACCCTCTTTTACTTTCTTTTGTCTAGTAACTATTTAACTATATATTATTCCCCTTACTCTTTACCTTTATTTAGCTAGATAAATTCTAGGTTTGTAATATTATTATTTTCTCTAGCCTTATATAGCTTTAATAGGCTAGTATAGAAGATAGGGTAAATTCTTAATCTAGTAGGTAGATAGAGTTTATATGCCTATCTCCCTATAGACTCTACTACTAAAAATAGTCTAATATACCTTACTATTAGCTTCTTACTAGGGTATTACAGCCTTAAGTTATAGATAGATAGTAGAACTAGGTCCCCCTTATTAAAGATCTAGGGCCTATAGTATTAATTATAGTAGTATTTCTATACCTCTAGGGTGTAATACTATCTCTATTCTATTACTTCTCTATTATTCTATAAGGTTTATAGCCTCTTATTTACTATAGGTACCTTACTATTTGCTACCTTCTTATAGTTAAGGCGTAGGTAAAACCTATAGTAAGTAAAGAAGAGGGAACTTTCTATTATTATATTTATAGAGTTATTATAGGTAAATTCTACTAAAGGTAGTAGCTAGGGCTAGTTCTTTTAGTCCTCTTAAATATAAAAGTATAAGTATTACTTTAGGGTCTAATTTTAGCGCTTAGTCTAGTTATTTATTTATAGATAGAAGGCTATTCTAAGCCGGCGCTTTACCTTTACTGCAAAGTAGAACTCTACCTAGAATACTAAGGTAAAGACTATTCCCCTATTAGAAACTATACTTTATAGTAGGCTAAATAGCCTAACTATTTACTCTATAAATAGGTTTACTAGTCTAGTAGTATTTATTTTTTTAGTAGTAGGGATATAGCGCGCTATCTTAGTATAATAATTAACTATTACCTAGATTATATTATAGGTAAAGCTGTTATAACAGCTAGGTAATAAGTTTATAATAAAGTCTATAGTAAGTTCTTACTAGGGCCCCTTTAGAATTAGGAGTAAATTTAGTTTACTAGTAGAGCACTACTTAGGCGCCTTTATTCTTATATATACTATATAGAAGTTTATATACTTCTTTATAGTAGGTTTTATATTTAGCTAGAAGTATTAGTAGCTAATAAGCTCTAGAGTCTTAGCCCTGCTAAAGTAACTAGCTAGTAGGTTATTATTAGTAACGCTATAGAATCTCTATCCTTAATAGTAGGTTATTAGATATATATACCTACTTACTATAGAGTAATATACCCTTATCTTCTAGCCTCTACTATATTAGTTACCTACTTTTACTATGCCCTCTAGGCGCCGGTGCTATAATATCTACTTACTTATATACTATAAAGAGGTCTGCCGCTTATAACTTCTAAATAGTAGTAAGAAGAGATTTAGTAATAGGCTTATAAACTTTTTAGTCTTTTACTACTTTTTATACTTATTACCTTATTATTAACCTTAGTACTAAAAATATACTTATTTTATATTTAAGGGCTAGCTCTTAGCTACTTCTAAATACTTTACTAGCACTCTAAAGGGCTAGCTCTTAGCTACTCTCTAGTTTAATTATCTCTTATATAATTATACTAATCTCTATAGGCACTTCTTCTCCCCTTCTTAAGTAGAGAATATTTTATTGGGTAGGTAATATATTACGCCCTAAAGGTTCTAGTATACTACTATTACCTACTAGGTATTATAATAGCCTATTAGTAGAGTTAGTCTTTCCTACCCTATACTTAATCTTAAAGTTATAGGCTACTAAAAAGGTCGCCTATTCTATTTATTTCTATAATAGGGCCTTTATACCTATAAAACCCCTTAAGTTATTATAGTCTATAAATACCTCTAAGGTATATAATAGCCCCTTAATATAGTATTACTAGTGCTTTATTGCCTCTATAATAGTAGTAAGTTCTAAGTTATAGATATAGTAGTTCCCTTTAGCAGGGGATAACTTTCTTAACTAGAAGATAATTAGGTGCTAGTTTTCTATATTAAACTTCTAGAAAAAGACACCTACTAGACCCTATATTAAGGTATCTATTTCTAATCTAGAAGAAAAAGTAGAGTTATAGTATTAGAATAGAGGTATTATTAAAAAGGTATTATATAGCTAGCGCTTTACCCTCTTAGTAACCTCTAGCTATATAAACAGCCCTTAACCCTTTTCTTTCTATTATTCTTTAAGGAGGTTAGTAATTAGTTTTATAATAAGAGAGAACTACCTAATAAAGCGCCTATAACAGGGCCTTCTTAACACTGTAGTAAGCCGCGGCCCAGTTAGGGTTCTGTTAAGAGATAAGTAGCGTGCAGGGTTGTATAGTAGTATATATAAATGTTAATTAATCACTACTATAAGAATGTGTTGCTAAAGACTTAAGGGTAATCTTCTGTAAGAAAACTAGATGCAGTAAACTATTATAGATTAATAATAAGAATTACTAGTGGTAATCGTTGTCTTATATACTGCTATCTAGCCTAGGCTCTATAGGCTCTGTCTGTAGGTCTATATAATTTATAGATCTGGCTCTATAGCTCTATTCCTTAGTATTTACAGATCTATAGATCTTTATATAACCTTAATTACGTGTCATATTATACTTAGCATCTAACCTAATTATAATACTTATCTTATAATCTAACTAGTTGCTGCTGTTATTATGTTAGTTCCTATAATTCTGTATAGCAGCTATAATACTATCTCCCCTTCTATATCTTTAGCCTAAAGATTTATCGTTGCAGGGGTTGCTATATTAAGCGGGGTAAGCCCTATTATATAGTAGTTTATTATTGCCCTTTATACCTTCTAAGACCAATAACAACTTTACTTACTAATAAAATTAGTTATTATAGATTTCTTACTATACCTTGTTCTTGCTTATTAATTAATTAAAATTTACTTAAACTTTCTTTATAAAATATACCTAGGCGTCTGCTTACAAAGCTTATATTTAATATTAGGTTCTTATAATATTAATAGTATTTAGTAGCTAAGAGTATATTATCTACTACTATAGTTCTATTATATTAACTATTTATAGTGCGTAACACTAGTTTTCCTAAGCAAAATTCTAGCTAAACTTATTAAGGCTAAGAAGGCTAGAGAATACCCTAGATACTGCTGCTACTACTACCTAGTTTAGCTAATACTTATTTAAAGATATTATAGTTATAGAAATAGAAGGAGCTTCTTAATAGCAGGAGGATTATTAGTTAGTATTTCTAGAGGCTAAGCTAGATTAGAAAGAAGCAGAACTAAGGGCTAGTCTATAGAATAGTTCTAATAAGGCGAAGTAGTTTCTTAAGACACTGCTTACACCTTCTCTAATAGTAGTAATCTTTATAGTTTACTGTAAGGCAGTTCTGCTCTTAGTCTAATATCTCTAGGCTTTCTTTAAGAGATTAGTTTAACTGAAATTTCTCTAACTTCTTAGGGTAGTTAAGGTTACTTTCTAGTTTCTAGGTATTATTTTATAGGTTTCCCTTCTTATCGCGTCTAGCATTTAACTTTATAGTAACTCTAACTATTTACTAGTTAGTATCTATTAATACTTACTACTTCCTATTCTTCTTACTATTTTATATATGTCTACTTTATAGACTGTAGGTTCTACGTCTATAGTGCCTTTTCTAAGAGAGCTATAGAACACAGGTATATTTTTATACTATTTAGGAGTTGTAGTTTAAATAAAACTAGGGTAATTTATTCTAGACCTTATATAGTCTAATCTTTAGGTAGTCTAGTTTGTTTAATAGTTGTTTACTAGTAATATTTTTTTATAGTAGCTAGACTTTCTCTCCTTCTCTAGCGTAGGCGTAGGCTTATACTTAAGATTATAGTATTTCCCTATTTTTTCTTATAGGAATATGGCGTCTTACTAAGTTAGCTGTAAATTTATATAATTTTCTTAGCCTATTATTCTCTATCTGTACTCTAAGACCTTATAGTTCTAGGTACTTAGTAGGCTGCGGTTAAATCTGTAGTTTAAAAGAATAGTAAAACTCTAGTAGCGCTATATTATAAGCTGTTATAGGCTAGTTGTGCTATAGGAGTAACTCTACCTAGTTATTCTTAATAGTTTAGGTAACACCTAAGAAACTATTCTACTGTCTAGTTTATTTATTCTATCTGCCCATCTATTTATAGATAATAGGCTTAATATACTATGCTTAATACCTATAAGGGTAAATATTTACTAGAACTTAGATATAAAGTAAATATCTTATCTATAATAATTTTGTCTAGAGCTCTATTGTGCTATTACTATAGAAGTAAAGTAGAAAGCTATATACTCTACTTTACTAACCTCTTTATATAGTAAGAAGTATACGTACTTAGTTGCTTTATTAATAATAACTATAATTTATTATATTCTACCTTATTGTCTGGGTCCTTAATTTTAGTAGTCCTGTAATAAAGTCCATTATAACTATACCCTATAGTTAATTAGAAACTTCTATAGGTTATAGTTATCTATACAGCGCGTGCCTATTTAGTTTATTTTAGTAGTAGTTAGCGTAGTTACGTAAGACTTCTATAACTATCTATTAGGCTTAAGGGAAGTAGTAGTCCTTATTAGTTATTCTATTATTTATTTAATTCCCTAGTGGCTGTGTACCGGTGCCTGTAGAATTGTTTATAAATTTATATTAAATTTGGCAGGAACAAAGATTCTATTAAAGACCTTATAGATATTATTTATATTTTATTTCTATAGGTAGGTAGCTTATATTCTTATTACTAATTGCTGTTTCCTTTTTAATCTAGTTGTGCTATATATACTAGTCTAGGTTTCTATTATTACCGCCAGCTTTAGTGCATTATAGATAATAGTACTGTCTTTATTAAATTAAAGTAGGGCCCCTAATACTTTAGCTTTTCCTTATAAGTTAGGTCTTCTACTTAAGGTGTCTACCTAAAGGTTTTCTTTCCTTAGGTGTGTATAATCTTAAAATTATATATTAATAGGGTCTGTGCCTATCTTACTTACTAGGGTGTAAGGGCCTTATTTATTATAAATCCTGTTAAGTTCTTATAGTCTAAAAAGACCGGCGTTTAGTATTTTACTTCTTAGAGGTAAGTTCTCTATTTCTTAAATACTTTAACTATCGCTAATATCTCTTTATTATAGATATTATAGTTAAGTTTAGCTTTTTATATTTTTTAGAAGTAATAGCTATATAGGTGTTTTTTGTCTATTTCTAGATCTCGCTAGAGTAAGCACTTCTATAGCAAAATTTAATATATCTATCTCTAGTATAGCGGATAGCAGGATTAAAGATTTATAAATAGGTTTCTTAGTAAATTCTTTTTAAGTTAATCTATTACTTATTAGCATTTATCTATCTACTTAAAGGGTACTTCTTTCTTTATTAGCCTTATAAGGGGCTCATTATCTTTATCTAGTCTAGAATAAACTTTCTGCAATAGTTGTAAAATCTAAGAAGAATTAGATTCTTAATATTTTCTAGTTTTCTCTAATCTAAAATCTCCTAGAGCTTTATTTGCTTAATCTTAAGCTTTCTAGGTTCTACTATAAACCCTAAAAATAGTTTAGGTAATATAGAATTTATACTTCTTAAGCTTTAGATATAGCTTAGCTTTACTTATATAGTTTAGTACTTCTTCTATATACTTTTAGTAGTCTTAGTTTGTTATTTAAGTATATTAAGACATTATCTAGGTATACTATAGTATACTTACTAATATATTCTTAGAGTACAGTGTTAATTTATCTCTAAAAGATAGCTAGGGCGTTAGTAAGCCTAAAGGGTATAATATTATACTTAAATACCCTAACTTTGTTCTAAAGGCAGTCTTCTATTCCTTACCTTTCTTTATTCTAATTAGTAGTATGCTTTTTTATATCTAAGCGGGTAAAGATTTTTTCTTAGAGTTAGTTCTATAAGTCTAAATTAAGGGTAATAGGTACCTATCTTTAATTATAATAGTATTTATTTTTTTCTAAAGTTAATATAGAACTATAGTTCTAGGTTGTCCTTCTTCTCTATAAAGGTAACTCTATAAGCAGAAAGACTAAAAGGTCTAATATATTTCTACTTAAGGTTATTCTTAATATATTATTAGTAACCTTAAGCTCTATTTAATTTTATATACTAGTCCCTATATAGGTTATTTTCCTTTCTCTAGTCTAATCTTACAGTCTACTTAGTGTTCTGGAAGGTATCCTTCTAGTTTATTAAAGATATCTGAAACCCTAGTATTAATCTAGTATCCCTAGGGTAAGTTTCCTTATTTGCTGCCAACTAGTATAGGTATTAGACTTTTTTGTTCCCTAGTAGATAGTTAGGTTAACCTATTTTAGCTATAGTATTTCTAGATTATCTTACTAATTATCTATCTTAGCTAAGTCTATAATAAAGTTGTTAATAACTAGTCCTTTAGATAGAAAGGTTCTAGTGTTGTTTCTATATAGATTTGTTCCTAAAAAGTAGTCCCTTAATATTAAATAGGGTCTTTTTTCTATTTTATTAGTATAGTAGAGTCCTTTATCTTCTAAAAGTTCTTAGAGATAAAGTTTTATATTACTCTACTATTAATTATTACCCTAATTAGTTTTCTTAGTATTCTCCTTAAATTATAATATATAGTCCCTATATACCTCTTAAGGCTTTTTACCTTTTAGCTAATACTTTATCTATATTTTCTTAGCTATATGCTAAGGGCACTTATTCTTAGGGCACTTATACTAAGGTTACCCTTTTATATATTTAATTAGTAAGAGGGGTCTAGGGGCTAGTACTAGGTATCCCCTACATTCTTTTCTAGGTGCCATCTATTACTTTGTCCCTTAGGATAAGGTTATTGTAGGGGTTGTCTATTACCTATATTAGAAGGCATAATATTTCTTCTTTAGAGTTAGGTATATTAGGTAATTGTCTATAATATATAATATCTATAATAATTTGTAATATACTAGGTATTTAGTTAGTTTAGGGATTATCCCCTTCTATTAGTTTATTAGTTTATCTAAGCTCTTCCCTAATTAGGATCTAGTACTTTATTATAACTTAAGGCGTGTAAGCTTTATCTACCTACTTAATTTTATTAGTAATCTAGGCCTATTCTTATTTTTTAGCATTTCCCTTACTAGAACTATTTTATTTCTACCTATTTATTAAAGCTTATAAACTTTGTTTTAGGGAACTAGATCTTCTAGTTTTTGTAAACCTTATAGATAGTTTCCTATATAAATTCTTATAGTAGAAGTGTAGACTTAATTATTTACTATATATCTTTAGTCTTAACTAGTCTGGCTGCTTTATACGTTAGTCCTATAGGCTAGAAATATTTAACTCCCCTATACAGATTCTTGCTAGGGGATATAGGTGCCTCTATACTAGTAATAAGAAGAAGGGTTTATCCCCTCTTAGGTTAACTAGAATAGTATATCTACTAATCTATCTAAGTTACTATCTCTTTATTGTTTAGATTCGCTTTCTAAATCTTTAGTATTATAGAATTCTAGGACCTAGGCGTTTTACTTCTCTAGCTATAAATTATTTAGCTTCTTAAGTTACTGCTAGCCTTTCTTCTATAGGCTAGTATCCTGTGTCCTTTTTTATCTTTATATAATATATACGTATCTTAGGGACACTTAGCCTAATAAGTAGCCTTATATTTTTACTACTAGCTAGTTTCTCTTTAGTTTCTTTAAGGCTTCGGCTTCTTTAGTTTTTCTTAGTACCTTTTACAGACTTTTCCTAGCTTTTATTTAGGCAGTTTCTAGTAATATAGCCCTTTTTACTATAGCTAAAGTAAGCGCCTTTCTTATATTATTTTTTCTTTATTATATTCTAACTTAATCCTTTTCTTTATTAGCATCTAAGACTATTAGATCCCCTTATTATAGGTTTTATAGTTTTAGCTATTTACTATCTGCTTCCTTCTTTATTATCTTATTTCTATAGGAATAACTTTGTCTACTTAGACAGCTTATTTAATTATTATAGGTAGAGTTATTAGTTTCTCTATTCTAATTATTTATACCTAATATCTAACTTAAGTCCTTTATAGAACTTCTATTAGGGCTATTCCCTATAGTCTAAGACTTTATTAGCTAGCTATTTAAATACTAATATATAGGCTGCTACTATCTTAGTCTATTAGAGCTTTAAGAGTTTCTATTTAGCTATATATTCTGTTAATATTACTAAAGGTTAGTTAGAGTTTTTACTTAAAGTAGGCGTAATTATAAAGATAAGGTTAGTTTCTATTTTTTAGTTATCTTAGTTTTCCTCTAGTCTATAAGGTAACTATTAAACTAGTCTATTACTTTACCTATAAAGTAGGTTACTATATAAGCCACTTTCTAATCTTCTTCTCTAAGGTATTCTTAATTTAAATCTAAATAGAGGGATATAGAGGCTAGGAACCCCCTAAGCTTAGTTCTTATTCTATTAAACTTTTCTAAATTAGCTAGTTTTAAGGGTCTGCTCCTTATTCTAAGTTCTATTTACTAGATTTATTTTTTATTATTTTATTAGCCCTTCCCCCTTCTTCTCTAATATAACTTTTACTTATTCTACTAACTTATTATAGGCATCTTTTTGCCTTTAGTTTTCTTTATTTAGGTAGTTAAGTTGTTCCTTTATCTAGACTAGGTCTGTTAGGTCTAATAACGTTGGTCGGTTTACTATAGGAGCATTATTTAGTAAGGGTAACTTAGGTATATACCTATAGAGACTCTTAAAATATAATTATTAAAGTATAATAGGGCCTTCTTAACACTGTAGTAAGCTGCGGCCTAGTTAGGGTTCTATTAAGAGATAAGTAGTATATAGGGTTATATTAGTTACGTGTGTGTAAACGTTAATTAATTACTATATAAGAATATATTGCTAAAGACTTAAGGTAATCTTCTATAAGAAAACTAGATAGTAAACTGTATTATAGATTAATAATAAGAATTACTAGTAGTAATCTATTATCTCTATATACTACTATCTAGCCTAGGCTCTGTAGGCTCTATCTATAGGTCTATATAGATTATAGATTCTAGCTCTATAGCTCTATTCTTAGATTTACAGATCTATAGATCTTTACGTAACCTTAATTATATATCTATATTATACTTAGCATCTAACCTATATTATAATACTTACTTATAATCTGACGTTGCTGCTGTTATTACGTTAGTTCCTGTAATTCTATTGCAGTGTAGCAGCCGTAACA